>CM052668.1:27872777-27916987 GCA_028533165.1 Leontopithecus rosalia | reverse complement strand
AATTGGCTAGCAGTGTGCAGAAAGCAGAAACTGCACCCCTTCCTGACACCTTACACCAAAATTAACTCCAGATGGATTAAAGACTGAAACATAAGACCTAACACCATAAAAACCCTAGAAGAAAACCTAGGCAAAACCATTCAGAACATAGGCGTAGGCAAGGACTTCATGACTAAAACACCAAAAGCCTTGGCAACAAAAGCCTAAATAGACAAATGGGACCTAATCAAACTCCACAGCTTCTGCACGGCAAAAGAAAGTCATTAGAGTGAATTGGCAACCAACAGAATCAGAAAAAATTTTTGCAATCTACCCATCTGACAAAGGGCTAATATCCAGAATCTATAAAGAACTAAAACAGATTTACAAGAAAAAAAACAAGCCCATTCAAAAGTGGGCAAAGGATATGAACACTTTATAAAAGACATACATGAAGCCAACAAATATATGAAAAAATGCTCATCACTGGTCATTAGAGAAATGCAAATCAAAACCACATTGAGATACCACCTCACGCCAGTTAGAATGGCGATCATTAAAAAATCTGGAGACAACAGATGCTGGAGAGGATGTGGAGAAATAGGAACACTTTTACACTGCTGGTGGGAGTGTAAATTAGTTCAACCATTGTGGAAGACAGTGTGGGGATTCCTCAAGGACTTAGAAATAAATTCCATTTGACCCAGCAATCCCATTACTGGGTATACATCCAAAGGACTATAAATCATTCTACTATAAGGACACATGCACACGAATGTTCATCGGCACGGTTTACAATAGCAAAGACCTGGAACCGACCCAAATGCCCATCGATGATAGACTGGACAGGGAAAATGTGGCACATATACGCCATGGAATACTATGCAGCCATCAAAAATGATGAGTTCATGTCCTTTGTAGGGACAAGGATGAACCTGGAAACCATCGTTCTCAGCAAATTGACACAAGAACAGAAAATCAAACGCCACATGTTCTCACTCATAGAAGGGTGATGAATAAGAACACATGGACACAGGGAGGGGAGCATCACACACTGGGGTCTATAGGGGGGAACTAGGGGAGGGATGCAATGGGGAGAAATGCCAGATATAGGTGATGGGGAGGAAGGCAGCAAACCACATTGCCATGTGTGTACTTGTGCAACAACTTGCATGTTCTTCACATGTACCCCAAAACCTAAAATGCAATAAAATATATATTTAAAAAAAATGCAGAATCTTAGGATCCTTCCTTGACCCACTGAAGTGGAACTTGCATTCAAAATCCCAGGGGATTTATGCACATCAGAGTTTGAGAGAAATGGGTCCTGTTCTGCCTAAAATACTTCTGTGGCTTCCTACTGCCCTCACAATAAATGTCCAGCTATTGAACTTGGCAATCTTTCATTCACTCCTTCATTTACTCATTCATTCGGCACATGGTTAGTGAGCACCTACTGAGTGCCAGGCCCTGTGCTGGGTGATGCTGGGGACTCAGCAAGGGGAGACAGACCTGATTCCGGTCCTGCTGGAACTCCCAGACAATTAATAAATGAGGAGCCAAATCACTGTTTCATTTGGACTGTGGTAAACATAATATGCTTAATGTAAAGCTGCAGTGTACAAGGAGTCACGGGGAGATCTGACCTGATTTGATGGAAAGGGATCCAGAAAAATAACCCAAATAAGGGAAGAGGCCACAATCATGGCAAAAGGCCACCAGCAGATTAAATGTCCTATTGCGGAGGACAGGATTGCCAAGCAACTCCAGCCCATTCACGGTCATTGAAGGATCATTTTCAGGCTTCGGAGAAACGCAGAGAAACGCCTGGAGTATAGGGTTACAGAAAATGAGCCAGGGACAGAGCTGATGCGGTAATATCACCGCATGCACAGACTTGTCTGAATTTGGGAAAGGAGGGGACCAGAGAATCAGGAAAGTGGTCAGTTTGTCAGGAGGGAATGACTTGGGGCAACAAATTACAGGTTATCTTTTCCTTAAAAAAAAAAAGTTACTTAACGAAACGTATCTAGATATGCTTTAAAAATAAAGCCACTGAGGCCAGGCACAGTGGCTCACACCTGTAATCCCATCACTTTGGGAGGCCAAGGTAGGCAGATCACGAGGTCAGGAGTTTGAGACCAGTCTGGCCAACATAGTGAAACTCTGTCTCTACTAAAAATACAAAAAAATTAGCTGGGTGTGGTGGTGTGTACCTGTAATCCCAGCTACTCAGGAGGCTGAGTAGAATCGTGTGAACCCAGGAGGTGGGGGTTGCAGTGAGCCAAGATTGAGCTATTGCATTCCAGCCCAGGCTCCATCTAAAAACAAATAAACAAAAATAACTGAGCAGCAGAAAAAGAAGTGCAGGGTATGGATGAAGTAACAGTGGCCACGTGCTGGTAACTGTGGAAGCTGGTGATGAGAACGTGGGCGTTCATCAGCCTCTTCTCTATGCTCTTTTGTGTACATCTGAAATTCTCCTTTAAAAAAAGTTAATGTGTGCCTGTAATCCCAGCTACTTAGGAGGCTGAGGCAGGAGAATTGCCTGAACCCAGGAGGCGGAGGTTGCAGTGAGCCAAGATCGCACCATTGCACTCCAGCCTGGGTAACAAGAGCGAAACTCCGTCTCAAAAAAAAAAAAAAAAGTTAAGTGTTTTTTCCTCTTCTTCTTCCTCCTCCCTCTCCCCCTCCTTTTTCTTTTTGTAAGAGATGAGCTGCTGTCACCCAGACTGGAGTGCAGTGGCACCATCGCTGCCTAGTTTCCTGCAGCTTAGACCTCTTGGGCTCAAGCGATCTTCCTGCCTCAGTCTCCCAAGAAGCTGGGACAACAGGCTTGCACTACCATTTTTTTTGTCCAGCAATTTTTTTTGTTACTATAGAGAAAGCAGAGTTTAGTTACTATGCTGCCCAGGCTGGTCTTAACTCCTGGCCTCAAGCAATCCTTCTGCCCTAGCCTCCCAAAGTGCCCACCATTTAAAAAATGTTTTTCTTTACAAATAATTGGTGGTGTTGAAAGGTTTTTAGTCACTGGAGAAGAAAGCAATTTAAGCCCCTCTTCCAAAGGAAGAAACTGTAAGAACAGAAATATGATTTTCTCCTTTTAGAGTCAAGGAGGAAGGTGGTTAAAGGCACGCATGATAGAACTGAGGCACTTACTAGCTATGGAACCTGAAGTAACTGATTTAAACTCTAAATGCCTCCCCAAAAACCTGCGACAACAACAGTAGCTACCTCCTAAGGGGGTATATTTGAGGGTTACTGGATTAATGCATGTTAGGGGTTTAGAACAGTGCCTGGCATAAAGAAGGCACCATACGAGTGTGGGCAGTCACTATGAAAACCTATGCTAGCCAGGCTTAAAACCGCAAAATGTCTCAAAGCACATCCGCTAATAGTCCCTTTATCCTGAACTCACTGTCCCAATAGCCACTGATATCAGAGTGGAAGAATTCTCCCAATGCCATTATTAACAATCTAGTTAACTTTCCTCGTGCACCTACAAAACCCTTTTATACAATTCAGCCGTTCTAAATGCTTGTGAGACATTGTTTAGATACAAGTCATGTTTTTAAGGAAAACTGTGAAAATTAATATAGAAAATTCCCTTAATTAACATGACCCCAAAGGAAGCTTTTAAGTGCTCCTTAAAATTTCATTCTGGTATGACTAGCACAATGTAAAGAGAAACAGGCCTCAGTTTTCTTCCTGTGCTGTAGACATTTTAAATAAAGCAATTCCTGAAAGTTGTTTTCATCCTAAACTGACACAATGTGATTTCTTCTCCTGTTTACTTTCCCCCCCACAACAGGTTTAACTGGATGAAAGGGTGAGATGGGAGGCCAGGCAGAGACAAGGTGGGAGAGGACAGGGTGGAACCAAGGCAGAATGGAAAACCGGAGAAGGGGGAAGATGTGGGAGATGCCCAGGAGACCCAGAGGACAAGCCCTGGAGGCTGATGGGCTGGCTACGGGGTAGGGATGGGGAGAGAGGCATTCAGAATGAGGTCCATGGCTCTTTCTGAGAACCTGAAGCCTGGAGGGGCCACCCCTGAGACAGAGACCGAGAGAGTAGCTTTGGCATCTGGGACACGGTGAGTGTTAGGGACCCAAGGATCACCTAGTTGGGGTTGGGGGGTTGTCCGTGAGGCCTCTGGATCCTCCAAGTCTGGGGCTCAGAGCAGAGGTCAGGGCTAAGGACAGAGTGTGTCATCTGCACAGGGAGAGGAAACAGACCATAAAAGAGGGTAAGGTGGCCCGAGGTGAGAAGAGAGAACATAGCCCCACCACATTTAAAAGGTTGGTGAAGAGAGAGGAGCCGGCAAGGAAGCAAAACACAGAAGAAACGTCAGGGGAGAGCAGACTCACAGAAACCGCGGGGAGGGTGTGCTCACAGAAGGCAGTCTCAGTCACCACGGCCGATCTTTGCCAAGATGACCAGTAAGATGCGCACCAAAAAGAGCCCACTGAGCCAGGCTTCTCACTGCCAGAAGAAGGAGTTATAAAGAAAGCAAGGGGGGAAGGTGAGAACAAACCCTCTGGTACTAGACTAGAGTCTGAGGTCTCAGTAAGAACTCATGCTTATTTTTATACACCATTCTCCAATGAAAAGAACCAGTGACTCTTGGAGGAACAGTCAATTCCAGGGATGGTGCAGGACAAATACATGAGCCTGGAATATCTTGCAGTGCCAGAAAGTAAGAACGTGTTCAAGAAAAACAGTGAAGAACATAGGAGCCAACCTGGAAGATGAGCACCGATGGCCAAGGCTGGAACAACTTGAGCAAAACAAAAAAATTCATTACAACGTTGAGTTACACCCACAGAATAAATATCCATGAGTCCACATGGAATTAAACTAATGATCGTATAAATAAAATAAATGCAGTGTCAAAGAAGGGACAAATCTTCCGTATGAATTCTAAACAGGAAATGTAAAGAAATGAGGGAAATAGAAAATCACCGTCATACCACGGTAATAACTGCTGCAGACCAGGCCCACTGATGAATGCTAACATGCGTGGGTAAAACGTGCAGGAGAAACAGGACATTTGCGCAGTCTCTGAGTATCTTCCTATTTTCCTCCAGGAATTGCAGCTTAGTTCTCCTCTGAGTGTGGGCTGGATTTAGTGACTTGCTTCTAACAAATGAGTAAAGGGGAAAACCGTAGCATTAGAGTTGGGAAATCTGCAGACACCACCTTCATGAAGTGATCAAGGTCAGTATCACCTCAGTGAGCCTTCTTCCCAAAGCCTAAAATCCCAGGCTAACCATGAGCAAAACGTCAGACAACCCCAGACAGAGGGCTACTCTACAAAACCAGCACTCCTCACCAGCACTCCTCAAACCTGTTCAGGTCACAAAAGACAAGGAAGGACTGAGAAACTGTCAGAGATTGGAGGAGGCCAACGAGAAACGACCAGTAAATGCAACATGGTATTCTGGATTGGTTACCGGAACAGGAAAAGAACATTAGAGTAAAAACAGGAGAAATAGGATTCAAGTCTGGAGTTTCACAGAATACTACTCCATGTTAATTTCTCAGTTTTGACAAATAACCGATAATTCTGTAAGACGCTAACACTAGGGGGAAGTTAGGTGTGGGTATATGGGAAGTCCCTGTATCATCTTTGCAACTTGTCTGTAAATCTAAAATTACTAAATTTTTTAAAGTTCACAAAACTTTTAAGTCTCCTCTGCAGTATAGTTTGAGGTGGTCCCCAGTGGAGTTCCAAAGCGCCCTTTGTTTGGCTCAACCTTCAACACTCATCTTACAGGCTCCTCACTCCAGGAAGTCCCACCTGACACCGCACACTGGGTCGGGAGCTGCCTCTGGGCTCCCACAGCCCCCGCTGTAGCTCCCCTATCCTGGCCCTAACCCCTCTTTCTCCCCACCCCAGCCCTGGTCACTATCTGATGTTGGGGTTATCTTCCCCACTAGCCTGTGAACTTTGCGAGGGCAAGGTGGAGGCTGTCTCAGCCATGGCTGTTTCTCTCTCGAGTTTGCAGTAATGCCTGTCTGATTCCTCTGGGAATACCCATGGACCGGCAGCTGTGCCTGAATCCTCCCAACCTGGCCCTTAACCCTTCGCAGCCCAATGCCTGCCAGATCCACATTCCTGGTATTCCCTTCCCCATCTGCCCAATCCAGGACACATCTGAGGCAATATAAATGGTCTGTCCCACCCATCTACCAAAAGAGGGTCAAATCATCCCCAACCCTGCCACACCCACCCACCCACATGTCCCCCTGTACACCAAGTGTCAGAAACACATGGTCACTGCGAATATTTGGGGTGCCTGCCCAGTCCACAGCCCTTCCCAGCAGATAGTCAGCTACAGTGAGTTGAGCAAGGTTGGAGAGCTGACCTTGGCAATCCCATTTCCATCTGGGAAATTTGAAATAGACTGAGGGGCTGTGGGTAATTGAGCTGGAAAGTCACATAGAGTGAGGCCACCCAGGGCCAACCCAGCTGCCTGAGAACAGGAAGCAGCCAATGCAAAGAGAAGCAGAGACCACAGGGCCCAGAGGAGGGAGGGATGTTGAGCCACCGTCCTGCGTTCTGCTTCTCTTCTGTTCTCATGAGGCCCTTGTCCAGCTCTTTCCATCACTGCCCACAACCAATCCGCAGTGAGTTCTGCCTTCCAAATGCACCCAGACTCCAATGACTACTCACTCCTGGCCCTGCCCTGCTTCAGCCCACTGTCGTCTCACTAGATTATTGCAGCAACCACCTCATGGGCCTCCCTGCTCTCATTCTCAGACCACACCTCTGTCAATACACCCTCCCTTAGTGATCCCACCCTGGGCTTTAATACCACACACATGCCAACTACTCCCAGCCCAGATGTGTCTCCAGCCCAGATCTCACCCTTCGATGCCAGTCTCGCAGAAGCTCCTGCCTGTCCAGCGAGTCCACTGGGAGGCTAAACATGCCCCTGACACTCTCTCTCGGTCTTGCCCATACAGTTAATGGCACTCCCTCCTTCCTCTGTGCAGGCTCAAAGCCATAGCCCGGTCCTTGACTCTTCTTTCTTACCCTACACCTGATTCTCCTTCAAATCATATGCAAAACCTGACCACATTTCCCTACCTCCCCGCTAGCACCCTGGCCAAGCCACCATCATCTCATCTACGCAGTGGCCTTCTCACTGCAGTCCTGCTTCCACCCTAGTGGCCATGTGGGAGCCAGAGGAACCCTCTTAAAATGGAAGATCACATCGCCTCAGCTCACCATGCCCTCACTACTGCACATCTCACTCAGCATCAAAGCCAAGCCCTTCCCATGGCCTTCTGGCCCTGCCTGACCTTGCCTTTGTCTCCCTCCCACCTACCCTGTCCAGTCTGGTCCAGTTCATTCCTTTCTGCTCCTTCTGCACAGCAAGTATGCCTCGGGGACTTTGAATCTGCTGGGTTTTCTGTACCTGGAATGTCCTTCTTCCCAACATGTCCACCCAGCGGGCGCTTTCCCTTTCTGTCAGGTCGAAGAGGTCTTCTTTAACGCCTCTATCTAAAACAGCACCTCTTCCCACTCTCCAGTCCTCCAACCTCAAGTTCCACAGCTCTGTTCACTAATGTTAGCATTCATCTTGCCCACTGGAATGCAGGCTCCAGGAGAACAGGGCTTTTGGGGGTCTTGTCTGCTACTGCTAATACCAGCACCTAAAAATGCTTGGCAGGTAGTAAGTAGCCAGCATCTGATGAGTCAACAAATAAGTGAAGAAAACCCTGGAATCAGTTAGGATACTGTTGGTTCTAAGTAACAGAAAGCTCAATTCAACAATATAGTTGGCTTAAATGGTGGAGATATATTGAATTCTGTAATAAGAAAGTCTGAAAGTAACTTACTCCAAGTGAGGCTTGATCTAGCACTTCAACATCACCATAGACCTGATGCCTTTCCATCTCTCTACTAGTCCTTCCAAGAAAATGGCTAAAGTGGGCTGGTGGATGCAGTGGCTCACACCTGTAATCTCAGCACTTTGGGAGACCAAGGTAGGTGGATCACTTGAGCCCAGGAGATCGAGACCACCCTGGAAAACATGATGAAACCCCATCACTACAAAAAATACAAAAATTAGCCAGGTGTGGTACTGCATGCCTGTAGTCCCAGCTACTCAGGGGACTGAGGCAGGATGATCACCTGAGCCCGAGAGGTCAAGGCTGCAGTGACTCCAGCCAGGATGACAGAGCCAGGCTCTGTCTCAAAAAAAAAAAAAGAGAAGTGGAAGTGGGTTAGTAATGCGTTCATTCATCTGACTGCCACTTCGACAACTGTGAGAACTGTAATGCTGAACAAGATGCTGATAATAGTAGCTACCACATATGCAGGGCTTTGTGCCAGGTACCTTGCTAGTACTTGATTAACTTCTGTGTGCCTTCATGTCCTCATTTGTAAATGGGAACGGTAATAGCATCACATAGGGTTACTGAGGATTAAATGAACTAATACATAAAATGGTAAGATCTCAAAAAACATTAGCTTGTTTCAGTTAGCTATTGCTGTGTAACAAAGTATCCTAAGCCATAGGGGCATAAAACAGCAACCATTTCTTTGCTCATGATTCTGCAATTTGGACAAGGCTCAAAGGGTGAGGGGATTTGGGATGGTTCATCTCTACTCCACGTGATGTCAGCTCAAATGGGGGTTAGGATATCCCAAGATGACATCACTTGCATGCCTGGCACATCAGCTAAAAGCTGGAACAGCCAGGAGCTGGGGTGGGTCTACAGAAAGGGCAGGGCTCCAAGAGCGGAAGCAGAATCTGCCAGGCCTCCATTTAGCCCAGCATTACGTTCACTGTATTCTTTTTTTTTTTTTTTTTTTGAGACAGAGTCTTGCTCTGTTGCCCAGGCTGGAGTGCAGTGGTGTGATCTTGGTTCACTACAAGCTCTGCCTTGCGGGTTCAAGTGATTCTCCTGCCTCAGCCTCCTGAGTAGCTGGACTACAGGCGTGTACCACCATACCTGGCTAATTTGTTGTTGTTATTTTTAGTGGAGATAGGGTTTCTTCATGTTGGCCAGGCTGGTCTGGAACTCCTGACCTCAACCCACCTCAGCCTCCCAAAGTGCTGGGATTATAGGTGAGAGCCACCAAGCCCGCCTGCTTTCACTGTATTCTGTTGGTTAAAACAAATCTCAGGGCCAGCTCAGCTACAAGGGGAAGGAAGGAGACTCCACCTCTTGATAGGAAAAACAGCAAAAACCGTGTGGCTGTCTTTCATCGCAGGTATTTTAATCTCACACTAACGGCCTCGACACTGGTCTCCCTGCTTCAATCCTTAATTCCTTTTAGTCAATTCCCCACGGAGCAGCCAGAGGAGTCTTAAAATACACTTTAGACTGAAGAATTTTAGAGGGAAATACACACACACACATCCCCTGACCATGCTCCCATCCCCAGCTTAAAATTTTACAATTTCCCACTACATAAGGGGTAAACACCCAAACTCCTTATGGCATCCACAAGGTCTGACCTCTTGCTCTGCCTCAGCCTCAGGTCTCCAACCATCACAAACTCTTAACTCTTAAAGAAGTTAATGCCTACTCCTTCATCACCGAAAACCCATTTCCTAGGATCCGGATCTGATTTCCTATCAAGTGTTCTTATAACACTCTCTACCTTTCTTTGTAATTTCACATATGTGATTATTTGATGGTCTGAACTACCATCCCCATTACTGTAGGTTCTATGGGGGTAGGGAAAGCATTTTGTTCTCTGCTGTGTTCCCTATGCTGAGTAGAAAAAAGAGGTGAGGTGAAATACTTGCTGAATGTCTCGAGCCCCCAGAAAACTTTAAGGCAGCCCCTTTGAGTTCTGTAGAAAGGGGATCAGTAGAGTCCCCAGCATGCTGGGATCCAGATGTGTGCTCTTCAATAGTTTATTTGATAAGTAGTTACTGAGTCCTGTGTTCCAAGCACTTTTCTGTGTGTTGGAGATAACGGAGGAAGTAGACAAAAGCCACTGCCCTCACGAAGTCAACAGTCTCCTAGAGGTAGGGGTCAGGGGAGACAGACAATAAACATAAACACAGACAAATTCTAGAGTGTTAAACAGTAATATGATTAATGCTAAGGATAAAGTTAAACAGCAAAGATAGATGTGACTATTAGTGGTACAATTTTAGAAGGGTGGTAAGGGAAGATCTCAGGAAGGCAGCGACATCTCAGGGGAGACCTAAAGAGGAAGGAACGAGTCTGGGCTATTTGGTAGATGAGTTCCTCAGGTAAAGAAAAGACCAAGCACAAAGGCCCTGGGGCCAGTGCAGTTGGAGCACAGGGAGTAAGGGGAGATGATGTCAGAGGCGTGATGAGGGCAGACAATGCAGAGCCTTGCAGAGGACTCTGGTTTTTACCCTGAGTGAGAGGAACCTCAGAAGGGTTCTGAGCAGGCGAGGAATATGACTTGATACAGGTGCTCACAGCATCCCTCTACCTGCACGTGACAAACACTCTGGGGACAGGCAAGAGCAGGGAGATCACTGAGGAAGCTGCCATCATGGTCTGGGAAGGAGATAAGGGAGGACAGGGGTGAATGTGGGGAGAAGTGGTCAGGTTCTGGGTATATTTGCTGACAGACATGGATAAAAGAGAGAGAGAGAGGAGTCCAGGACAACTGCAGTGGTTTGGGCCTGGAAAGGATGGAGGGAACATATACTGAGATGAACATGGGGGGAATAAAATCTGGGGAAAGGAGCAGGAGCTCAATTCTACCAAAATTATTCTGAAGATACCACTAGATTATCAACAGGTATCAAGTAGGCAGTCGGTCAGGAGCTCAGAAGAGATTCTGGATGGATACAGAAATGTGACATATGCATTTCTATGCCTCCCTACAAATTCCTCAGAAGACTTACCTGATCTGGCCCTGCTAATGTCTCCTTAGTAAGTCAATGGTATACACACATACACACACACACACACACCCTTGAGCCCTCCTCTTCCTAGATATTGGTAATAGTCAAGTTTCCTAAACTTTTCTATCCTAGGTATCATTTACAAATGGGAGATTACATCAGCACCTGCCTCCTAGGATTGTTCATTCAAGACATCAGTTACTAGGCATCTGCTCTAAGCGCTAGAGATATCTTTTCCCCACCCCTCTGTCTCCCCCTCCCAAACGGCCTGTCAACCTTCTGGTCATCTCTCCTATCTCCTCTTGCCCTCCCTACGGTGGCCTCTGCCCTGATCCATTTCCAACATCTCTTACCTAGGAATCTGCCAAAGCTACCACCCTGGGTTCCCGAACCGGTCACTTTCCCGTTAATCTATTCTCATGTCAAAACGAACCAGGCCGTGCTCCTTCCGTACTAAAAATCCTCCTATGGCTCTTCATTGCCCTCAGGACAAAAATCCAACCTCCCTTAAAGGTCAAGAAACTTCCACATCTCATACGAATTTTCAGCATGAACACCAACACCAGATCACCTGCAGTCCATGTTCACACAAGTCTGTTTCTGCCTTTGCGCAAGCCATTCCACCACATCACCCCCGACCCCCAAAACATCCTTCTGTCTTCAGTCTCAGCTCAGAAAGCTCCTAGTCTTCGGGCATGATCCTCCTACCAGTGCCTCCTCGGGTTCCCACCGCGTTCTACGCCGTCTCCATTAGTGAATATACAGAGGTCCGCAACGGGATCCTTGCCTGTCTCTTCCACTGAGTGGGGCCTCCCGCAAGCCGGACCAGTCACAGCGGCCAGTGATGTCCGCGTGCTAGGGCCGATTCAGGCCTCGGCGTCTACCGCCTGCTCCGGAACCGTGCCCACCTTCCACACACCTCAAGACCTCCGCCTCCTAAACACCGTAACATCCGGGCCCCGGCTACCTCAGACCGCCCATTGGCCGCCTGAAAACCCGCCCCAAGTGTGTGAGTGAAAAGAACTCTGGTTGTTGCAGTCCCCACGACGAAAAACCCAGAAAGCGATGGCTACGTAGAACTCCATTACCCATAAAGCGCCGCGCCCCAGTGGTGACAGACGGTACCCTTTGAACTGGACAGTTCTTGATTGGCCAGTTGGGAGGCGTACCTCTCCAAATTACCCCGAAAACAGGACCACTTACCTGAAACCCCGGGAAAATCTTTTTGCTTCAGATCTCAAAACGCTTTGTTTCGCCGTGACTCCAAACAGTTGGACCATATGCATATGGGGGCAGAGCCTGTACCTATTGTCTGCCTATTCCCCCGATGGCGCCAGCAAAGCCCGCTAAGTGCACTGAGAGGCTACTGGACGCCTGCTTGGCGTGAGAAGCCACTTCTGTGCTGAGTCTGCAGAAGCCCCGGCTTATTAGGGCACCTGTTTCCCTGAGACAGGCCGGAGCTGAACCGTTACCCTTTCAGCGTCTGTTTACCCCGGAAAAGACAAATATAGGCCAGGATCCTATCCACAATCTAAGATGCTGGTGCCCCAGACCTGCAGCCCCATGCCTGCCCCAAGAGCCACAGCTTCCCCACAAAAAGGTGTCTCCACACCACAGAGCTCCTCCAGCACCCCCTCCCCAAATCCCCTTCCCCACCATGGCTCTGAGGATCGGGTGAGGGAAGCCGAGGCCCTGCAAACGCTCAGGCAGGCATGTGAGAAAGCTCTTTACTGGGAGTACAGCGAGGAGGAGCAAGGCCATCTCCCCCTATCTGCCCCCACCCCCTCCTAGGGTCCTGGGGTAAGGGGGGGTCTTCCCTCCACCGGACCACCACTGTCTTTGGTACAATAAATAGAAAAAAAGGGGGAGAGGGGGCCAAGGGTCCAGTCCTTAGTGGGGAGGGAGTGACCAAACCCCTCTCCTTGACCCCTGCCCCAGGCCCCAATCAGTGCAGGCCTCACCCACCCCAGCTGGGTAGCAGCAATTCCAGTCAAGGAGAGAGATGAGGATGGGAGCCCAGGGCCCCCAGATGGGGGGGGTATGGCTTCAGGAGGGGCCCCAGGGAGGGGGCAGGGTCATGAGCTGGCTGCTGTGCTCTGGGGTACACCACGGAGGCCCAGGTGAGGCCCCAGAGTGGCAGGGTCATCAGGAGGCGGGAGGGGTGGACGACCTCCCGTCATCCGAGTCCGGAGGGCTGAGGCAGCCGGGTGCTGGGGGGCAGGCGCTGGGTGAGGTGGGGAGCAGTCAGCAGGGCCGCCCACCAGGCTCACATCCATCAGCTCCGGGGGTGGTGGTGAGGTTGGTGATGGGGGACGGCCAAGGTATCGGGGCTGGGGGGGTAACTGGGCCCCAGTCCCAGGCAGTGACGAGGCAGAGGCAGGGGCTTGATGCGTCTTGTGTAGCACATCACCCCCTGCCCAGGGCCGCAGCGGCTGGGATGGTGGGACCTAAAAAAGTAAAGGAGCCATGGGTGATGGAGACCCGGGTCCTTAAGCCCCAGGTGCCCCATCACCCACCTTCAAAGCCCCAATACCTGGGGACTGTTCATCTCACAGTCAGTGATAGGGGGCCCAGGGCCCCCACAATATCGGTTGCTGTAGCGGTAGGTCCGGTTGTCACTGGAGGAGCCACTGGAGCCTCCTGGAAGTGCCAGGGAGGAGAGAGAGGGGAAGGGGCATAATGTGAGGGAAGGTGGTGAGTGGGTTTTGGGATGACTGAGTATAGCTCAGGGCCCACGCTCAGGTTTAGGCTTCGAGATCAGAGCCCACTTGAAGAACCAAGCCCGATTTTGAGATTTGGGGCTAGAATTCAGTTTGGAGTTTTAAGAGTCAAAACCAGTTTCAAGGTTGAGCCCAAGCCCAATTTCAGATTGTGTCAGGACCAGTCATAGCTCTCCCACCCCACACGTCATCTTAGAGTTTAGGATCAGGCAGCTTCAGAGCTTGTGTGAATGCCCAGTAACAAGGTCACCCAGGACAGGCCAAACCTGAGCAGCCCCTACCCCTGTTGTACCCCATTTGGGCACCTGGGCACCCACCAGAACTGGAGATGGAGCTGGCGGTGCTGGAAGAGGGGCAGGTGTCGAGGGGCGCGGGCGAGGTGGAGGCACTGCTGCCTGCCGGGCCCGTGTTGGTGGCCTCGTCGGCCGTGCGGCGGAAGAAGCCGTGCTGCAGAGCCCCGAGTGGGCTGATGCGGGCGGCAGGCTCATACTCCAGCATGCGCAGCACCAGGTCCTGGAAGCGGAGGTAGTCGGCGGGGCTGTGGCCCGGCTCCCCCGCCCGCCGGCCCCCGGGCCCGCCCGTCTGCACGCCCAGCACCTCCTGCAGCCGCCGTGTCCCGGGGCCCTGGTAATCCTGGCAGGGAGGGGGTGGGAGGGGGGGCAAGAGAGTGGCCGTCAGTGGGCAGGAGGGGCAGGAAGACACACATGGGGAAACAGAGGCACAAGAGAGAAAGTAGAAAGAGAGAAGCTAAGAAGAGCTGTGGGGTGGGAAGGAGAGGGGGAGATGGGGTGGGCAGGGGAGGAAGGAAAGGACAGACAAAGGGGAGAGGAAGGAAGGGAAAGACACAAGGGAGAGGGAGCAGGGGGAGAGAGCCCCAAGTGTGAGTGAGGGGCCAGCGGGGTGGGAGGAAGTGGCATGGGGCAGGGGCCGCACCTTCCTGAGTTCTTTTGTCCTTCGTAGGGTCCAGCCACCCCCAGGCAGCCGTTCAAAGTACTTGCGAGCCTTGGGTGCCTGGTCCAGCATGGCGGCCGGCGGGATGCCCAGCACTTCCACAATGCGGTTCATCTGGTCCACCTGTGAACAGGCAGGGGTCAGAGTCATCAGGCCGGCCGGGCTCCACCCCCTCCACCACCAGCACACCCCTTCCTGGGTGCACACCTCATTGGAGCCACTGAAGAGGGGCTCTCCGGTGTGCATTTCCACAAGGATGCAGCCCAGGGACCACATGTCAATGGCCAGGTCGTAGGGTGTGCCCAGGAGCACTTCAGGCGAGCGGTAGAAGCGGCTCTGGATATACTGGTAGATCTGGGGAAAGGGCAATCATCAAGGGTCCCAGCCTCCCCTACTGGTCCCACTGACATCCCCAAAGCTAAGAGGACCCAACAGAGGAGAGGCTTCTTGCTGCCAAACTGGGGACTGAGGCTCCAAATCCTGCCACTGTGAGCACCAATTTTCTGGGAGCCAATCTCGTGTACCAGCCTGGGGAGTCTGCTGGCCTAGACAGACCTTGATCTCCACCCCCAACCCTGACCCCGGGCCCTTCTGGATCACCAGGCAGAGGCTGACATTCCACAAGCCCTATACCATGGTCACTTTCAGCAGCAGCTCACATGGAGCTGCAAAGTTGAAGCCTTCCACCTCCATCCCCAGCTTTAAGAACACAGGATACAAAAACTTATCTAAGCAGCCCTCTTGGCTCAAACCCAACCCAACTTCATCCTGCTCACATCTGGCAGCTTCAAAATGGGCCCTGTCCCCTCAGGCTTCACTCTTCCCATCCTAACTGGCAGTATACCCCCAACCCCACCCCAAGCACTATCAGTCACTTCCAGCAGCTCCTAATAATTCCATCCCAGCCTAGCCCCGCCCCTAAGCCTCCCCATTGGCCCTGCCCCACCCAAATCATAAGCCCTGCCCCCAGGACAGGGCCAACCCATACCCTCTGGCCAAGCTGGCAGGAGCTGCCAAAGTCCACGATCTTGATGGCACTGCGCTTGGGGTTGCAGAGCAAGATGTTTTCGGGCTTGAGGTCGCAATGAATGATGCTGAGCTCAGGCGTGGCCAGAAAGAGCAGGGCCGTACAGAGCTGCTGCGCCAGCTTCCGGGTTAGGTTCAGTGAGACGCCACGGAAGTGGGTGTTGCGCAGGAGGTCGTACAGGTTGTAGGACAGCAGCTCAAACACCAGGCACAGGTGGTTCCGGAACATGAAGTGCCGCTTCAGGTGTACTGTGAGGGAGGGGAGGAAATGGGTCAACAGAGAAGAAACGGCTCAGAGAGGGCAGGTGGTGGCCTGGGGTCACATGGCCTTCTTAGAGCACTAGCCACATTGTGCTGTGCCCATGGGTACCATCTGCCAGTCACGATCTCTTTATCTAACAACTAGATTCACAAAGGAAGTTAATTCTCTTTCCAAGTCTCTATGAAACCTTCCAATTACCAAAGAGAGTTTTGCTACACTTCCTCCTTTCATTTCCTAACACTGCTTTCATCTCGGTTGTATTCATTTTTGTGACAAAGGAGATTGGTTTTCCATTTACTTTAAGAATGTATGTTTTCCTTTCAAACGAAACAATTTTAAAATCTACTTGCTGCTTATGATTATGCTATGTGATGTTTATGTCCACGAGGAGGAATCAGTTTAAGAGAAAAGACTGGCATAGATGTTAAGAGTAACAGCTCTGGAGTCCACGGCCTCATTAAAGTATGTAGCTCAATGAGTACAAACTGCCACCTCATGCAAGTGACAGCACCAGAATGCCTGGGTTCCTTTTTTTCTTTCTTCACTTTTTTTTTTTTTTTTGAGACAGAGTCCCAAACTTTTGCCAGGCCTGGAGTGCAGTGACGCGATATCAGCTCACTGCAACTTCCACCTCCCAGGTTCAAGCAATTCTCCTGCCTCAGCCTCCCAAGTAGCTGGGACTACAGGCGCGCACCACCACGCCCAGCTAACGATTTTGTATTTTTAGTAGAGACGGGGTTTCACCATGTTGATCACCATGTTCTTGATCTCTTGACCTCGTGGTCTTCCCACCTCGGCCTCCCAAAGTGCTGGGATTACAGGAGTGAGGCACTGCACCTGCCATTTTTTTTTTTTTTAAATTTAAGAACTAGAATGTAAGCCCAGGTTTCTTACCTTCAAGATGTTGGCAATAATGCCTTTCCCCTTATGGGCTGTGGTTAGTTAACTTACATAAAGTGCTTCTAAGAGAGCCTGGCCCTTGGTGAGCACTCAGTAACCTCTGATCATTAGCAAGTAAATAAGACAAAAATGATCAAAGCAGCAGGAGAATCACTGATGTCAGTGAAGCACAGACCAAACCCTGCTCTGAAGACACCAGCTTCCTCCTGAGGGTGGGGCAGGGGGGTGACCCATCCCTACCAGCTCCAGCTTCCGCTATCCCAGGTGCCCAGAGCCCTGCCAGTCCCAGGTCTCACCTATGTAGTACTTCATCTCCGTGTCATGCTGGTTCATCAGCTCCAGCAGCCGCAGCTCAATCTGGGCCTGGTTCAGGAAGGCCTTTTTGTTCTTGATGATCTTGATAGCCACGAGTTCCTGGGTCTGATGGTCATAAGCTTTCACCACCTGTTGGGGAAGGGCATGTCACAAAGGGAGGGGTGGGGGCAGGACAGAGCCAGGCACCATTCTTCTCCCTCCAGGCAAGGAGACACACTGCTAACACTATGAATACTTCGCAGTGGAGTGCGCACCACCAGTCAGGCACCGGTGTAAACACTGGACGTGAAATAACATAACCACCTTATGTTGCATCTTGTTATTTGAACCATTTTACAGAAAAGGCAGCTGAGGCACAGGGAAGCTAAGTGGGCTAGGGTGAGTGGCCCAGCATGGGACGACTTGAAGCCACTGAACCCTTGGGTGTGTGGTCGATGTTAGTGGGGCCCAGGATCAGGGTGGGAGGGGGTGTCCCACACCTGGCCAAAGGAGCCTTTGCCAATGAGCGAGTCAATCTCGTAGCGCTCCAGCCAGCGCTCGCCACTGCGCACAATGTAGTCATGGTTGTCGTCGTCATAACCGTGGTTCAGGACCTTCTTCTCCTTCTTGGTGCTGGAATCCTGGGGTGGCGCCTGCTGGGCCCGCCGCTTCTTCTTCGCATAGTATACCTGCCCAGCCAGCCGGCCGGGAGACAGGGACTGGTGAGTGACTCATGCCGGCAGCCAAGACCCTCGGCACCCAGTCCAGGATCCCCCACCCCCTGCCCACCTCATTGATGTGCTTGTAGGTCTTGATGAGGTCCACAGAGAGCTTACGCAGTGGGGCTGAGGTTGCATCCCGGAAGGCCAGGGGCAGCCTCCGAGGCAGTAGCCGCACATCAGGCAATACCTGCAGGGCAGGGTGAGGGGTGGGCACTGAGGACGGGCCTTCACCCTCAACCTCAAGAGGGAGAACTGTATGGGTAGCTGGCACATCTTGTATTTGGTTGCTGTCCATATTTGTTCTATCCCTCCAGGAAAGAAAGTCCCCCAGGGCTGGCACTTTCTCGTTTCTCACTGTGCCTCCAGTGCCTGCAGCAGGGCGCCTGGCACACACTGGATGCTCTTAGAGGTCTGTGGTGTGAATGAGTGAACCCTGACCTTTCACCCATCACCTTTACTCCTTTCTGAACCTCAGTGGGAGAGATCATATGGAAAAACTGAGCTCTACTCCTCCCCATTCTTCACTGTGAAGCCAGCCATTCTGGGTATCCTCTGAAGTCTATCTCAATTCACCCTCATCCCCTGGGCCCCAACCCAGACCTCCACCAACTCTTTACACAGTTCTTTCACCCCAAGACTCTTGGATCTGGCCCCTGGACCTCCCACTTCATCCTGCTTCAAGCTCTGCATGTCACTGCCTTCACTGCCTTCACTGCCTCTGGCCTTAGAGAACTTTGCCCTGCACCTGTTGGCCCCAAGACCTTATAGACCCAACCCCCCCTCCCCATTCATCCACCCCAGATCTTTCACTCTGAACTTCTCTTCTTAGTGAGCATTTGTTGGGTATTTACTATGTGCCAGGTAGAACTATGTGCCGTTCTAGGTGTTTTACATGCATACCAGTAACTCATTTCATCCTCACAACAACCCTGTGAGGTAGGTATCATTTCACAGAAGACAAAACTCCAGTATGGAGAATCTAAATAATTTAACCACTGGGTCAGGATTTGAACCCAGCCTCTCCAAACCCTGACTCTGCCTGCAACTTCTCTGTTATTTCCCAATCCCATGGGACCCATTATGCACCCAGGAGACTGTCTTGGGCAACCACATTACCTTCTGGTCTGGAGACCCTTCTATCCCCAGACTACCCCTACCACCAGGCAGGTGAGGAGCCAGCTGAACGCGTACCTGCGTGTGCTCCTGGGGCCCTGGGAAGCCAGAGAAGGGACCATGGCCCGGTGGGACGGCCATGGTGGGCTCAGAGGGCCACAGGGGAGCGAGGCCTGGAGCGGGAGCCCGGCCGGGGGGCGCCTTCTTGCATCCTGCACCTCGGCTGCCACCGCCGCTGAGACCTGAGAGCAGGCAGGAGGCGGGAAAACAACATGGAACAAGGAGATATGTGGATAATGCCAGGAGGGGAAGAGGTGGGCATGAGAAAGGCAGGGCACAGAGACATGAAGAAAAGGGCACAATGGCGCAACAGGAAGCAATGTAGAGAAGGGACAGAGAAGTGACAGCCAGGTGAGGGGCAGCACAGCAGTCTCTCGACAAATAATGATCAAGTAAATGAATAAGGCAGCACAAAGAGAACACATAAAAGACAATGATTGGGGACCAGGCAGGGGTCAATATGAGCCATCACAGGGAAAGGAGGATGGGAAGACACCAATAATTTGGAGGAGGAAAAGAAAAAAAAGATAGAAACCACAGACAGTATGCAGAGAGGAGTAGGCTTCATTCCCTTCTCATTACTGGTCGTGGCCCTCCCCAGGGCCCCTCACACAAGATCCCACCCTTCTGTAGACTTCGCTGAACATTAGGATCTCAGCCCATAGCACAGCAAGGGCCACTACTTCAAGATCTATCCTCAGTAGATTCCCTCAACCCAGAGAACTATAGGATTCCCAACCACGAGTCTTCCCCTCCCAAACCACAGCAGAGTCTTCTACAGACCCCTAAGAACACAGGAGCGTCCTTGTGGACCTTCCAACCACACCAAGGTTACCTGAGAACCTCTACAGAACAGAGTCCTATCTCTACGGCATTCTCATCCACAGGGGCACACCTTTCCCAGGGGACCCTCTCCATATCATGCCAAGACCACTTCCCTGTATCAGATCCTCCATATCAGGAACCAGCCTTCCAGGTAGTCTCCCAGTACCATATCCCAGTACCCCCTGCCCCAACAGGGTGCTTCCCCATATTACTCCAAGACCTCATCCCAATCAAGGCCCACTCCTCCTGACGGGAGAAGGGGGAAGTGTCTCTTCCCAGTTTAGAGTGATCATTCTTTTCTCCCCTACACTGCTTCCTTGTCCCCCCCCACACAAACACAAACACGTACATGCACACTGCCTAATATTCCTACCAGACACCTTTCTCCAGGCACCCCTCCTTATACCAGGGTCATTCCATAACTGTATCCACTCCTAGAGGGCCCAAAGCCAAATCCCCAAGTATCACATAGGATCTCTCCTCCCAGAGTGTTAGTCACGGCAAAAATCTTCTCCCCATGGGCAATGTCATTCTCTCCCCGACGTCAAATCCCTTTCTCCTATTCCATGCCTTGCCACTCCACGACCCCACCACCCTTGGAGCTTCCCCCTAAAACAACCCCTTTTCCGGGGCCCTCCCACACCAGGACCAGTTCTCCCAGCCCCCACCCCCTACCCGGGTCAGGACTGGCGCAGGGCCCACGGGGGGCTGGGGCGCGGTGGGGCCCCCAGTGGGGTGGGCGAGCAGCCAGCATGGCGGCGGTGGCGGTGCTGAGAAGGCGGCCGCCTGTCCCTGGCCCGGCCGGCCCCGCGGCGGGGAGGGCAAGCGGGACAGGCGGCCCGGTGGGTGACAACAGCAGCCGCCGCTGCCACCGGGGGCGGGGAGAGGGGACAAGGGTCAGCCCAGGGCATGCGGGGGAAGAGTAGAGCAGGTGGACGGGGGAGGGGCGAGTTAACCCTCACCCTACGGGCCACGCCCCGCCCTGAGTGGCCACCAGCCCCTAGGGACCCAGGCGTCCCGCCCCCCACCCAGGAGGCCCTCCTGGGCCAGCCGAGACCGGGCGGGCGGGGCCCGACTGAGCTTGGCAATCTACACCTGCCATGGCAACAACTATGCCATTGGTCGCTGGTGCCAAGAGCTCAGCCAATCACAGCCTAGGGCTGATGTTGCTAGGCGACGCTGAAGCGGCCCGCGGAGCCGAGCCCAAACAAAGGGCGGGAGTGGGGCCTGACTACCCACCCCCAGCCTCCCTCCTGAAACGGCTCCCTCGGGCTTGGCCAGTTCCAGGAATTCAACTATGAATAGCGAGGCAGGGCCGACACCTGCCCACCACCCCCCTCCTTCATCCATCGGCCTCGTGCTAAGTCTCGCGGCGACGCGGGCAGGGCGGGTCCCGTCCTGCCGACCTCCCAGCGAGCGCTTGCCGCCCCACCCATCCCCGCGCCATTACCTGAGGGAGCGGGCAAGGGGACTCAAACTGCTCGGGGAGCCCGAGCTCAGACCTGCTCACTAGCTGAGGGTATCCGGCGGACGCGGCAAGCCAGGGCCCCGATTACCCAGTAATGCAATCAGCAAAATGGCGACCACAACAAACCGGCCCCCCCACGCCCTGGACTCCGCCCCCATCCCGCCCTCTCCGCTCCCCTCACGTGACCCAGACTGACATTTCGCCTGCGTGACAGCCGCTTACCTGCACGCATGCGCAGTGAGCTACCAATTCCACCCAAGAACCGAAATCCAGGCTGCGGCTGCGCAAGAGACAGCTAGAAATGGAGCATGCGCTGTGACTGACCGGGTGAGAATTTACCCGCAACCCCGCAAAACTGACCAAGGGTGCATGCGTTCTGTGTCAACAGGTCAAGGAACAGAATGAGCAGCAGACATGAGACGGATGAGTCTTTTAATAGAAAAACACACGTGCAACAATATCAACACACATCTCTCGCAATCCAGACAGCGCTCAACTTCAGTTCTTCACCTTGGGGGGTGGCCTGTGAGAGGAAGATAGATGATGAAGAAGGGTCCCCAGGATCATGGCACTCGGGGTGCAAGGGACAGAAATGTCTGTCTTGGTGCACCAGTGGGCCCCTACTCACCTGTACACTCCCACGACCACCGCGTGGTCTCTTTCATATGGCTCGAGCGTCAACTGCTCCTGTGGCTTCATATTCTCCTGTTGCATCTTTTTCACTTCAGAGGCAAACACGGCCTCGGCTGAGGCTGTGGAGTCAATGCAGTTGGCCTGCAGAGGAGAAAGGACTGATGGATGTCTACGACAGGGTTTTGCACTGTCTTCCTTTTGTGTGCTCTTTAAACCAGATGTTTTCATTAGTAATACAAGTAAAATTCGGTGCTATAGTTCGAATGTGTCCCCCAAAGTTCATTTGTTGGAAACTTAACCCTTAAATCCAACAGTTGAGAGATGATTTAGGTCAAGAGGGCTCTGCCTTCCTGAATAGACTAATGCTATTATCACATGAATGGGTTCCTGATTAAAAAGATGATTATGCCCCCTTTCTATCTTGCTCACCCTTCTGCCAGTGGATGAAGGCCCTCACCAGATTCAGATCCCCAGTCTTGGACTTTAAAGCCTTTGGAACTGGGAGCCAAATAAATTTCCATTCATTATAAATTACCCAGTCTATGGCATTCTGTAATAGCTGCACAAAATGGGCTAAGACCCTTGGGGTTAGGAAATGTGATAAAAGACTTAACTTAAAAAGTTTCTGACTGGGTACAGTGGCTTGTGTCTGTAATCCTAGCACTTTGGGAGGCTGAGTCGGGCAGCTTGCCTGAGCTCAGGAGCTCCAGACCAGTCTGAGCAATATGGCGAAACCCCATCTCTAGTATAAATACAAAAATTAGCCAGGTGTGGTGGCACACACCTGTAGTCCCAGCTACTCAGGAGGCTGGGGCATTAGAATTGCTTGAACCTGGGAGGCAGAGGTTACGGTGAGCCAAGATTGCATCACTTCACTCCAGCCTGGGTGACAGATCAAGACTCTGTATCGAATTCAAAATAAAAAAGTTTTTAATTTGTTTTGGATTTGAAGCAAGAAGCCTTAAACAGTCCTATTTATCTAAAAGCACGTTTAAAATTTACACCCAGTATGGTTTGGTTTATTTCTACTTCCTCCTCTTTAATAACAGTAATAATGGAGTTGAGAATAAAAAAAACAAATGTAGCAAAAGGCTAACAATAGTGAACCTTGTGAAGGGTACATGGGAGGGTTCTCTGTTATTTCCAAATAATAACGTTGAGAAAGATGCACCTAGCTTTTATCTAGCATCTATTCTATGCCAGAATCTTTTCTAAACACTTCACATATATTGACTAATTTGATCCTGTCATCCACCCTGAAAAAGACTGAACTAATAGTTCTATTTCACAAATGAAGAAACTGAGGCATATAGATAGGTTAAGTAACTTGCTCAGTCACACAGCAGGCTGGAATTAAACTCAGATGGTTCCAATGCAAGATGAATAAAAAAATTAAAAAGTAAAAATTAAAATAAACTCAGATGGTCAGACTCAATTTGCATTTAACCACTGCACTCTCCTGCCTCTTTAAATCCAAAGCTATAGTTTTGCAGACTTGGCCCCTGTTTTGGGCGGCCATTTGACAGACGTAGATAGAGAAGATACCTCCTTAGAGCACTGCCACCCCATCTTAGACTCCTCCAAACCCCGCACCTTAATGGAAATCACAAAGTGTCCTCCATTACGCAGGAAGGTGTGGGCATTCAGGGCCACAATCCGGGTCTGGTCTGGCTGGGCCACATCGGCAAAGATCACATCCACCATTGCTAAGGAGAAAGGGGATGCAGTTAAAAGCTAGAGTCACGGGGATCATCCCAAATCCTCCCATGGGGCCCATGCCCGTCGCCAGCAGGTTCCTGGGAGATTCTGCCTCCAGTTTCACTCTCCACTCCACTGGTCCCCCTCCCTCCACAGTGTCCCAAAATGATCCAAAGCCCACAGTCACATCATTCATTCACTTTTCTTGTAAACCATGGTTGCCACCTACTCTGTGGCCAGCCCTGGGCCGGGCGTGGGGGACATAGAGACGAGTCAGACCCGGACCCTGCCCTCGAGACGCTCCCAGGTCTGGTAGGGAGACAGACACGTCATCAAAACGACAAGTAAGAGTAAATGCGCACTTATAGGCAAGAGTGTCTGCAGGGCTGTGAAATGAAAACAGGCTGCAGAACAAGGGGGATGGTATGAGTACATGGGAAAAAGAAAATCACAGAAGGAAAAATGAGCAGAATGAAAAATAATGTTTAAGGCAGTGTGATTTTAAAAATGAAAAGATGGTATAATAAAAATTGACTACTTAAAACTTAGGAAAAGCAGACATCAAACTATTCTCATCAATTACTTCTTGGGGGTGATTCATAAGGCTTTTCAACTTTTACTTTATACCTCTGAATGTTTTTTAAAAACAAAGTCATTAATATTCATAATGGGCCCCTCTGGGTCAAGCCATACTCAGTTTCTGTTTTCTGGGCTATGCTCTCACCAGACAACAACAAGGACCCCCCCAGAGGAGGCTTTTATGCAGGGGCAATGTAATAAATACAGGAGGCAAGAAGTACAAGAGACCTAGGAGATGGAGAGGAGACTGAAGAAAAGGAAGCTGGCCCTCCAAGGGTAGCTTCCAAGACTCTGAAGCCAAGCTGCTGCCTCCACAGCCTCACCTAGCTCCCCTTACCCCTTTATATTCCTGCAAACTCAAGAGGTCTGCTCAACCACTCCAACTCCATCCAAATCAGGGGTCTACTGGCTTCTTCCAGGAAGCCTGCAGTGGCCTGTCCTACCCCACCGGGGCCACCCCCAGACCCCTCACCGATGAGCATGCGGTATTTGTGTGGGTGCCGAGCATCCTCAATCACAGGAATAATGTTGGTCCTCTTCTTGGCCAAGTTAATGAGGTCACGGCCAGAGCGGTGGGAGAACTCAACTGCATAGACTAGACCATCCTAAAATGAATTAAAAATTAAAGAACAACCATGATGCTAGTTTTCATGTATGGAGTGCCTACTTCAGGCCCATACACTATATAGCATCTCTTCCCACCCCAAATCAAAACCCTACCACTACTGTTATCATGTCCTTTTTACACACGAATAAACTGAGGTCCAGAGACAAGGTCACTGGCCAGCGGTTATTCATCAGGTAGCAAAAGTACCCAATCCATTTGCCTGATCTGAGAGCCTAGGCTCCCAACAAAGGGTTAAAAACAGGAGGCGAGGCACAGAGATGATATAACAATGGGTCAACCACTGCTTTAAGCTCCTTAAGGAAATTAACTCATTGAATTTTCACAAGTCTATGTTCCAGAGAGGTAAACTGAGGCTTGGATGGGTTAGGTAACTTTCCTGATTAAAGCCTGAGGGTTTTTTGTTTTTTTGAGACGGAGTCTTGCTCTGTCACCTAGCCTGGAGTGCAGTGGCACAATACTGGCTTACTGCAACCTCTGCCTCCCAGGTTCAATCAATTCTCCTGTCTCAGCCTCTCGAGTAGCTGGGATTACAGGCACACGCCACCATGCCCAGCTAATTTTTATATTTTCAGCAGAGTCAGGGTTTTACCCTATCGGTCAGGCTGGTCTCGAACTCCTGACCTCAAGTGATCTACCTGCCTCAGCCTCCCGAAGTGTTGGGGTTACAGGCATGAGTCACCTCGCCTGGCCAAAGCCTAGGGTTTTAAGGCACTACACTCAATAGCTTATAAACATGTAACAAAGGGTACCAGAGTGGGACATGCGGGTGCCAGGAAAGCCTATTATACAACCATACAGAAATGCAGGCTCAGAAACCATGAGATCTCCTGGGTCTTTCTAAAGGAACCAGAAGAGCAGGTTTTAGGGGCATCACATTTAAAGAGGGCCATCAAATCAAATAGCCTGGTATCTACACTCCCAGCTGTCTCTCTAAGGTTGGTTACCCCACACCCACGTCTCTTGCCTTGAGGCCAAGCACCCAGGAGCAAGGTTGAATGACACTATCTGGTTCAAGCTGCTCCTTTTACTCGAAGGCACTGTGAGAGAAAAGGGCCTTGCCCTAAGTCACACAGTACAGGCAAACAGTCAAACCCTGATATTCTAGGTTGGCAGAGGGGAGGCAGCCTTTGCCTCCTGCCCGACTCTCTATCCACCCACTTACCGGACCGACGATGTCAGAGACATGGGAGACAGTGGTGCCCGAGGCAGCCCCGAGGTAGAGCACCTTGGCCCCCGGTTTGATGTGGATCTGGTCCACACCACCCAGGATTGCTGCTGCCAGCTTGGAGCGGAAGGGGTTCCAGGCTCTGTACTCAACTTTGTCATCTCCTTCCTAGACCAAGAGAGGTGGGGATGAAAGTCAGTGCTAGACTCTTCTGCAGGACCTCACTGCCCTTAACCCCAGGGCCCTAGAAAGGAATTGGGCTGTTCCATCACTGCACAAGAACCCCACGTGCGTACAGAGCAGTGACCGTGACACATGCAGTCGCTGCTCTCATGGAGGTCACTGACTCAAGGGGCAGCAACAGAATACACACGGAGTAACAGTAAAAGCAGCACTTGTTCAACAAACGCACCGTGCCAGCACCCACTGTGGGCCAGACCCTGCTCTAGGCCCTGGGGATACAAGACAAGGATCCCTGCTCAGAAGGCGTGAGTATTCACCAAACTAACTAAATATAACATGGCATATGAGATGGTGACAGGTGTCAAAGAGAGAAGATGAAGCCAGGAAAGAAGATACCAAGTTTGGGAAGCAGGGCAAGGAGCAGGCGAAAGTGAGAAAGGGGACCGGGGAGGGGGTGAAAGGCAGATTCTGAATCAGACCACCAAAGGAGACAGAGGACCATTCAAGTTATCTGAGGAAGGACATTCCCAGGAGAGGTAAAGCCATTAGGAAAGGCCCAAGGCAGCTCCTGGCCTCAAAGAAAATGACATGGGATAATAGGACAGGGCAGTGTGGTGAGGGCTGCCTGGACACACAGGGTGGTGTGAGGCAGCCTGGAGAAGCAGATGGTAAGAAAGAGCCTCCCACAGAGCTGGAGTGTGAACAGCAAGGCCAGGGTGGCTGGAGGGCACCTGGTCAGAGGGACAGGAGGAGACAGGGCCAGGGAGCAGGGAGGGGGAACTAGAATGTGCAGGGCCTTGGAGGCCACAGTGAAGAGTCAGGACTGGAACCTGAAGGCAGTGGGGAGTCACAGAAGGCGGGTGAGGAAGGGAGCAGACAGTGTGGTTTACATATTATGACGATCCTCCAGCTGTCATGTGCAGGACACGGGGTGAGGGCAGACACACCAGACTACTGGCTACACCCTCAGCTGTGCCCCTGGGGGCTTGGACAAGGTCCCAGGTCTCACCGGAATCGAGACTCTCTTCTCTCCATAAACTGATTCCCCAGGGACCAGGTTCTTGGTGACGAGTGCATCTTCCTTTCCTCGACAAATGAAGACACCTGGTTGAAGGGATCAGAGCAGGCCTGAGGATCCCCGGCCCCTTCCTGCCCCGAAGCAGCCGGCTCTGGCCTTCCTCACTCACCCTCATGCCGATGCGGCTCTACCATCACGTTCTTCCCCGACTGGTTTCCTTTTTTTCCTCCCCGACCACGACCCCGGTTGCCACCAGAATGGTAGCCTCCACCTATGAAGGAGAGGCACAACAGGAGAGGACGATCCTGCATCTCTGCCCTCCCCGCTCCCGGCCCCAGGAAGGCCTCCTCCATAACCCCTCGCCAACCTTACTCACCACCTCTTCCTCTTCCTCCTCCTCCGCCGCCGCCACCGCCGCCGCCGCCGCCGCCTCCTCCACCTCCTCCTCCTCGTCCACGACCCCTAAAGCCTCCGCCTCGACCTCGGCCCCCACCATAGCCCCCTCGGCCTCCACGACCGCCACGGTCACCAAAGCCCCCTCGGCCACCAAAGCCACCCCCACGGGAACTGAAACCTGTGGTGGAAAAACAAAAGCAGGAATCAGGGCAATGAAGCTTAGAAGGTTAAACAACCTTGTACCCAGCAATACCACTCTGGCAAGAAACCTAAAAAACGTGCCTGTGTGCACCAGGATGCATTTCCAGGAATACCCACGGCAAAAGAATAGCAGGACTCACACAAATGTCCACCAACAGAATGGACAAATAAAGCAAGATATTCACAATCAAGATCATGAATATGATCTTCAGTTATATACAACAGACCGATAAATGTTAAAATTTTTTTTGCTTACTGCTTTTTTTTTTTTGAGACAGGGTCTCACTTTGTTGCCCAGGGTGGAGAGCAGTGGCAGAATCATACCTCACTGCAGCCTTGAACCCCTGGACACCAGCAATTCTCCTGCCTGGGTCGCTGAAGTAGCTAGGACTACAGGTATGTGCCGCTACTCCTGGCTAAATTTTTTTTTTTTTTTGTAGAGATGGGGGATCTCACTATGTTACCCAGGCTGGTCTCCAGGTCCTGGCTCAAGTGATCCTTCTGCCTTGGCCTCCTAAAGTGCTGGGATTACAGGCATCAGCCACCACGTCCAGCCACAATCATATTCCTAATAAGAGGGGCAAGGGAATGAGAAATGCTAAACTCATGATATCTGTTAATGGGAAGGAGATATTAACATGAGGTTGGGACAGGGGAGGAGTACATGAGTAAATGCAGGTTACTGTTAATATCCTAGTTTCCTTGGTTGCATAGCAGATTCATAGAATTCATTCCATGTCAATATGAATTACTGTGAAGAGTGAGCCCTGCATATGAGCACATACCGTGACAACAGAGCCCCCTAGACTCTGGAAACGTCTTCATACCCCCCCAACTCCTGACCTTAAAGTGTCAACCCCAGCCCCAAAACAGAGGGAAATACAGCATATCATCTGTAACTCATCTCCCTGCTTCCAAGGTTAAAGAAGTCTCTCTCAGCTCAGGGGGAAAACAAGAAAAAGCAAAACAAACGGTCATTGAAGGATGGCTGCACTTTTTTGTTATTTTTGTAGAGACAGGGTTTTACCAAGTTGGTCAAGCCGGTCTGAAACTCCTGACACCAGGTGCTCTGCCCGCCTCGGCCTCCCAAAGTGCTGGGATTACAGTCGTGAGCCACTGCGCCCAGCCAAAAGTGTATCTTTTAATAGCTAGTCCTAATTTAATCTTTAAAAATGAATGGTTTTCATTTTCAGAGCTCCCAAACATAATCAAAAGTTGTTTACTTTTCATCTTCTACGCCCTCTACAGCCCAGTTTTCACACAGCAGCTAATAAGAGCCGTTTCAAAACAGCAAGATCTCTTCATGTCCTTACCCAAATCCCTCCCACGGTTTTTCACCACATCCAAATGAAATTAAAAAAAGCCTTTCCCTGGCTTACAAAGCCTAAAATCCTTAAGCTTTAAATTCTGATTTCATTGTTCTGGGCACAAGGTCTTCCTAAAGCTCTCCAGGTGACTCCAATTGAGAACCATCATCTTAGGGATCTGGCTTGTGCTAACTTCCCCGACTTCATTCCATGCTCTTCCCCACCAAGCATATACAGTCCAGCTTCTAAATCTTTACCACGTGCTGTTCCCACTCACTGCCCGCTTCCTGCAGACATGTGCACCGCTCACTCGCTCCTTCACTGCATTCTGGTCTCTGATGAAATGTTAGTTCCTCAGAAGTGCCTACTTTGGCCACCGTACCCTTACCCTGATTTATTTCCCTTCAAATCAGCTATCACATGTGACACTTGTATATTATTAACACGTCCTTACCCTGATTTATTGCCCTTCAAATCATCACATGTGGCACTTGTAATATTACTAACTCCGCCTTACCCTGATTGCCCTTCAAGTCATCACATGTGGCATCTGTAGTATTATTAACACCTCCTTACCCTGATTTACTTCCCTTCAAATCAATTCTCTCACGTGGCATTTGTAATATTATTAACACCTGCCTCCCCCACTAGGCTCAAGCTACAAACGGGCAGAGATTTTTAATTGTTTTGATCACCACCACATCCCCAGAACCCTGCACAACACCTGGCACAAAGTATGAGCTCAATAAATGTTAAATGAGCACCTTCTGCTGGTGATTCTCTCTGAAGGAGAAAGCATCCTCTGTGTGTTCAGAAGGTAGGTGGGTGATCCATCAGATCACCAAGGAAGCGCTGATCACTTCCCACAAGGATCCCATATGGAGAGATCGCCAATGTTATTGCCACCTCAACCCTAGTGCATAAGGAAGGTTCACAGTTTTGAAAACTTCATCTGTAAGACATAAAGATAATACAGTGCCAGGCCAGGCACCGCGGCTCATGCCTATAATCCCAGCACTTTGGGAGACCCAGGCAGGTGGACAGTTTGAGACCAGGAGTTCAAGATCAGGCTGGCCAATATAGTGAAACCCTGTCTCTACTAAAAATACAAAAAACTCCCTAAGCGTGGTGGCACGTGCCTGTGATCCCAGCTACTCGGGAGGCTGAGGCGCAAGAATCAATTGAACCCAGGAGGTGGAGGCTGCAGTGAGCCGAGATGTCACTCTGTCACTCCAGCCTGGGTGACAGAGACAGATTCTGTCTCAAAAACAAATACTGGGCCAGGCATGGTGGCTTACACCTGAATCCCAGCACTTTGGGAGGCTGAGGCAGGCAGATCATTAAGTCAGGAATTCGAGACCAGACTGACCATCATGGTGAAACCCCATCTCTACTAAAAATACAAAAATTAGCCAGGTGTGGTCGTACGTGCCTGTAATCCCAGCTACTCAGGGGGCTGAGGCAGGAGAATCACTTGAACCTGGGAGGAGCAGGTTGCAGTGAGCCAGCCGAGATCACGACACTGCACTCCAGCCTGGCAAAGGAGCAAGACTCAAAAAAAAAAAAAAAGTCCTGGGAAGTGCTGGCATTTGCATGGGGCACAGTGGGCATGCGTGTAAACTTTCAATCCCAGATACTCACAACATCTCACCCCATTTCAGGTCCTGGAGCTTTTGGGGGAAAATGTCCCAAAAGTACCCACTCCTCAGAGAAAACACATGTTCACACAAACTTTTCAAGTAAGTTTTTTTTGGGGGGAGGGAGCAAGGGGAGTCCACAAACCCCCCTGATTTACAATCTGCTCTCCTTCCGAAGCTTTCTGTATCTCAAAAACAGCAATTCCATCGTTCCAGTTACACACCCCCAAACCCTTGGTTATCCTCGACTCTGCTCACATACCCACATACAATCTGTTGGTTCTGTCTTCAAAAGCATGTAAAACTGTCAGCATATCTGCAGCTCCCATCCTGGTCCACCACACCATCTCCTAGCTTAAGGCAAAACTTCCCACTGAGGTGCCTGCTTCCACATTTGCCACCCTGCCTCATTTCACACATCGAGGCAACAAGAAACCTTTTAAAAATGTCAGGCTGGCCGGGCGCGGTGGCTCAAGCCTGTAATCCCAGCACTTTGGGAGGCCAAGGTGGGTGGATCACGAGGTCAACAGAGACCATCCTGGTCAACATGGTGAAACCCCGTCTTTACTAAAAATACAAAAAAAAAAAATTAGCTGGGCATGGTGGCGCGTGCCTGTAATCCCAGCTACTTAGGGGGCTGAGGCAGGAGAATTGCCTGAACCCAGGAGGCAGAGGTTGCGGTGAGCTGAGATCGCGCCATTCCACTCCAGCCTGGGTAACAAGAGCGAAACTCCGTCTCCAAAAAAAAAAAAAAAAAAAAAAATGTCAGACTGCACCATGCCCCTGCTCAAAATCTCCCAAAGGGTTCTTCTCTCACTCAGACTAAAAATCCTTACTAAAGAGCTAACACCTGATAATTTCCACAGCTTCACATTCTACCACGCAATGAAGGAAAGATGGAAGAAGGGGTATCCTCCATTCCTGAGGGAATCACAGACCAGGATGCCTGCAGGCAAGCCAGGATCTCAGTAGAAGAGATACCTGACCTAGCATCCCCTACCCTACTTCATCAGGAGATCCCCAAACGCGGAGGAGAAAGGGAGCTTTAGGAGAAGGGCACGGATTCACACATCTCCTGCCAAATGACCCCCATCTCTCTACACACACACACACACACACACACACACACACACACACACACACACACGAGAAAGAAAGCCTGTACTAGCAAAACAGACCCCTTGGGCCACGGTGGAAAATTCTCTGAACTCAGTGAAGCAAGTTCTCACACAAACGAGTGGGAGTTGGGCAGGCGAGGAGATGGAGGAAGCACTTAAGACACCACGGAGAGGGAGCCTAATTTTGTTCTCTTTGAGAAAGATAAAGGTAACAATTAGAGCCAATACTATTATATGTCAAGCACTGTGCTATTTTTTTTTAACGTCGCTTAATCCTAACTGCCGCCATTTTATTGATGAGAAAACTGAGGCTCAGAGATGTAAAGCCACTTGCCAAAGGTCACACAGCAGGCTAAGAAGCTGACCCAGAACTGAAACACTGAAATGAGGCCCTTCTGCTGTTAAAGCCAGGACTCTCATCGTTCCACCATGAAGGGAGGGAGTGGGTTCAGCAAAATCTAGTGGAAAATCGAAAGAATAAAACTACTTATGTCCTGTGACAACCACCCACCCCACCACCCCGGTCTAATGCCGAGCTTGTGAAGTCTCGCCGCGAAGGTGGAAATCTTAGGCCCCACATCTCCACTCCATCCCCGGGGATCCGCCCCCCTGTAAGTGCAGAAGGCGGGAAAGTGAGCCAGAGAGCGCCGCACACGGCCAAACGGGGAGTCCTCATCCACTCCAGCCCACTCGGAGAAGCTGGGTTGGGGGATAAGGGGCTGGTGGTGGTGGCAGCAACAGAGGAGTCAAATAGAGGCTTCCCACACCCCGCTCCGGGACCCAAGGTCAGGAACCCTCCATCTCCAACCCAAGCTTGATTCCCAAAACCCACTCCCAGAGATCCAAGGATCCAGGCTCTGAGCTAAGACCCTTGAGTGCCGCCTCCTGCCCAATATCCAAAATCCCTATTAGACGGCCTCAATGAGACGAACCCCAGGTCAGGACTCCCAATGCCAGGCCCAAGGCCTTCGACTCATGACCGTGACCTCCGAAGCCAGTCACAAACCCCTAAACCCCCTAGACTCAGGATCAATCCCAGGGCGGGACCAGAATCCCCCTTCCCACGAGACCGGAACCCAAGCTCAGAACCCCTGCCCCCTAGGCCAAGGCCCCATCCCTCCGATTCTGGCCTGGCACCAGGATTCCCGCCCGGCCTCCGTCCCTGACCCGGGACACCCTCCCAGGCCTGACCTGGCTTCATGAGCCCTGGGTTGTGCAGCTCCCCGGTCAGCGGCGTCCGCAACTCCACGAGTCCGGGGCTTTCGCACGTGGAAAAGAGCGCAGGCGCGCGGCGACGTGCGGCGCGTAACGCAACCACGTAGCCCCGCCCCCGAGCCCTTCTCCGCCGGGAGCTCGGCGCACGCGCACTGGGCCTGGATTCTCGAGCCGGTCGACACAAGGACCCTGGCCCTCGCTCTCTGCCTTCCTGCATCTTCTGTGCAGCGGTCGCCGTAAACTCGCTTTCGGTTTCTCCTTTCCCAGTGCGAGCACCCCAATAATCAGGGCTCATAGTAAGGCCTTCACACAGGCTGTGCCCTCTTTTGTATTCCTAGCTAACTCCCAGAGTCCCCTGTACCCCCAAAAAGGCTTCCTCGACCCATTTTCAGCCCCAAGAACAGTGACCGACTCTGGGCTCCCATCATATGCACCTCGTGTGTACCAGACACTGTTCTAGGAGCTGGGGATACCGCGGTGTACGAGACATAAAAATCACTCTCGACCGGGCGCGGTGGCTCACGCCTTTAATCCCAACACTTCGGAGGGCCAAGGTGGACGGATCACAAGGTCAGGAGTTAGAAACCAGCCTGACCAACACGGTGAAACCCTGTCTACTAAAAATACAAAAATTAGCTGGGCGTGAGCACGCCTGTAATCCCAGCTAATCCGGAGGTTAAGGCAGAATTGCTTGAACCTGGGAGGCGGAGGTTGCGGTGAGCTGAGATCACGCCACTTCACTCCAGCATGGGCGAGAGAGCAAGACTCATCTGAAAAAAAATACACTCTCCTGGAGCTTATCTTTTTAGTTGGGGAGATAGACATCAAACATATTGAATGTTAGATGGCAATAAATGCTTTGGAGAAAATAACAGCAGGGAAAGGGGATAGGGATTTGGGAGGGCAAGTGATTTTTGTTTTTTTGGCATGGTGGTCAAGAAATGCATCAGATGACTTTTGAGCTAAAGAGCTGAAGGGAGTGAGGCATGCACCTATATAGGGAAAGAGAGTTCCAGGAAGGGAAGAGATCTGTAGATGCAGTGGTCCTGAGGAAGGAAAGATAGGAGAAGTTGGAGAGACAATGAGGAGGGTTGGTTGGGGGCAAAGTGAGCAAGGTAGAGAGTGAGAGGAGATAAGGGCGGGTAGCTGACAAAGGCAGATTGTGCGGAGCTTTGTGGGACATAGTGAGGACTTTGGCAGTAAGATGGAACCATGGAAGGGTCCTAAGTAGAGAAGGAGTGTGATCTGACACAGGTCCCTCTGGCTGCATGTGAGAAGCAGACTGCAGGTGTGAGGGTGGAAGCAGGAAAACCAAGGACTGGCTGCTTCAATGAATCGGTAAGAGTGGAGGCAGAGAGAGGCATCAGGGGTGAACAGATTCTGCATAAGAATTTTGGCAGGGGCAGTGGCTAACTGCAATCTCCACCTCCCAGGTTCAAGTGATTCTCCTGCCTCAGCCTCCCAAGTAGCTGAGATTACAGGCATGTGCCACCACACCCGGCTAACTTTGTATTTTTAGTAGAGGTGGGGTTTCACCATGTTTGTCAGGCTGGTCTTGAACTCCTGACCTCAGGTGATCCACCCACCTCAGCTCCCAAAGTTCTGGGATTACAGATGTGAGCCACTGCGCCCATCCTGTACACAATTTCTGTTCCTTTGGGTATATACCCAACAATGGGATTGCTGGGTGGAATGGTAATTCTATTTTAAGTTCTTTCAGAAATTGCCAAACTGCTTTCCACGATGGCTGAAGTATTTACACTCCCGCCAGCGGTGTATAAGTGTATAAGCATTCTCTTTTCTCTGAAACCTCACCAGCACGTGTTATTTTTTGACATTTTAGTAACAGCCATTCTGACTGGTGTGAAACACTATCTGAGAGACATTGGAAGCATTAGCATGTCCCTAATGATTAGTGATGTTGAGCATTTTTTCATATAACTACATAGTTTTAGGTAACAGGGCATCTGTGGCCAGAGGTTCCTTCTTAGACAGCTTACTTGACCTCTCTGAAGAACCTCTAGCTTTACTGTCATCCAATTTCCACACTCCTACTGGCGACATGACAGCTGACAATCACTGTGACAATGACCAGAAGAGACCAAAAAAGGACAAAAAAGAGGTGACTCTTTGTTTCCAAGAAAATCTCCATCCCTTCCCAAGAAAAAGCATAAATATTCCTCCCCTTGCTTTTAATGCTCAACACATTCATTGAGAATGTCTTTTATCTGTAACCTCCCAGTTTTGAAGAGCTGAGAAGTTGATCTGCAAGCTACACTCCCCACTTCTCCAATGCCATTGGCAATGAAGAACGCCTGGACTGCCTGAACCCGGGAGGCAGAGGTTACAGTGAGCTGAGATTTCGCCATTGTACTCCAGCCCGGGTGACAAGAGGGAAACTCTGTCTCAAGAAATAATGAAGGAAAGAAAGGAAGGAAGGGAGGGAGAGAGGGAGGGAACAAAGAGGATACGAGTAATTACATTTAGGGCTCACCCAGATAATCCAATCAAGGATAATCTCCCTGTCTCAAGACCCTTAATCACACCTGCAAAGACCACTTATCCACATAAGGCAATATTTGCAGGTTCAAGAGATTAGGATCTGATATCTTTGCAGGGGTGGGGGCATTTTTCAACCTACCACAAAATATCTCAAACTTAACACATAGTAGGTGCTCAAACACATTTATTTATTCATTGATTTGTTTTATTTTTTATTTTGTAGAGATGAGGTCTCCCTGTGTTGCCCAGGCTGGTCTCAAACTCCTGGACTCAAGATCCTCCCACCTTATCCTCCCAAAATGCTAGTATTATGGTGTAAGCCATCACTCCTGGCAAAAACACATTTATTGAATGAATGAAGGAATGTCCACAGCAAGGTCATAAGGGCTAGCATTGGGTACATCTGTCGGCAAAAACTCAAATTTTTGTGGGTTTTTTTTTTGTTGTTTTTGAGATAGAGTCTCACTCACTCTGTCACCAGGCACTAGGGTGGAGTGCAATGGCATGATCTCGGCTCACTGCAACCTCTACCTCCCGGGTTCAAGCAATTCTCCTACCTCAGCCTCCCAAATAGCTGGAACTACAGGTGCGTGCCACCATGCCCAGCTAATTTTTTGTATTTTTTAGTAGAGATGGGGTTTCACCATGTTGACCTAAATGGTCTTGATCTCTTGACCCCCGATCCACCCACCTCGGCTTCCCAAAGTGCTGGGTTTACTGGCGTGAGCCACCGCGCCTGGCCAATTCCTTAGGTTTTAAGGCAATTTGTATTTCCTTTTCTATGAACGATTCCAATCGTTTGCCTATTTTTCTATTGGAATGTTGTTTTTTATTCTTTATTTTTAGGACCTCTTAATTCTTTTTCTCAAAAGGAAATCGATCCCAGGTGACCGTTGACAGCAAAATTCAATAGGAAGCACTGGCTATGGTAGAGGCTCCATTATTTACAAACTGTTTGCCCTTGGGCAAGTTATTTAACTTCACTGATCTTATTTCTTTGTCTATTCCCATTTCACAGAGTAATTTTGAAGTTCAGAAATACTGTACACAAAGAACCTTACATACTATATGCATTTGACATGTTTAGGTTTCTTTCAATTGCCTGTTTATATCTTCAACCCATATTTTTTTGTTTTGAGATGGAGTCTTGCTCTGTTGTTGCCCAGGCTGAAGTGCAGTGGTGTGATCTCAGCTCACTGCAACCTCCGCCTCCCAGGCTCAAGTGATTCTCCTGCCTCAGCCTTCTGAGTAACTGTGATTACAGGTGCCCGCCACCATGCCTGGCTGATTTTTGTATTTTTAGTAGAGACAGGATTTCACCATGTTGGCCAGGCTGGTCTTGAACTCCTGACCTCGTTATCTGATCACCTGGACCTCCCAAAATGCTGGGATTACAGGAGTGAGCCACTGAGCCTGGCCTTGGGTATGTTTTGAAACAGTTCAAAATCATTTGTTAAGGAACTGAGTGGATGGCAAGGGAGAGGAAGAAATCAAGAATAATTCCCCATTTTCTTGCTGTTGAACTTACTGGGTTCTGGTCGTGCTATTTAAGAAGGTAGGGAAGACCATCATGGGAAGGGGACAGATTTGAAAAGGAACCAAGACTTCAGTTTTTTACTTGTTGATTACATTTACACATTAAATCTTCACTCCAACTCTGTAAGTACCATCATTAACTCTGCTTTAAAGATGAGAAAACTGATCCAGAGAGAAATTAAGTAGCTTGCTAGGGTTATAAATGATAAAGCCAGAATCTATTGATCTCTCTCTCTCCATTTTCCACTCCTTCCATCCATTCAATCATTTACCTTCTCTTTTTATTGAGACAGACTCTCACTCTGTCGTCCAGGCTGGAGTGCAGTGGCACGATCATGGCTCACTGCAGCCTTGACCTCTCAGGCTCAAGTGATCCTCTCACATCAGTCTCCCAAGTAGCTGGGACTACAGGCACATACCACCACACCCTGCTAATTTCTGTATTTTTTTGTAGAGATGGGGTCTCACTATGTTGCCCAGGCTGGCCTCAAACCCCTGGGCTCAAGCAATCCTCCAGCCCCCGCCTCCAAAAATGCTGGGGTTACAAGCGTGAGCCACTGCGCCTGGCCATTTAAATCCTCATCCATCCATTCATTTTCTAATCACGCATCGCCTCATCTTCTTAGTTCCCCACACACCATTTTCTCAATTCACCCATCCACCTCTTCACCCACTCATGCAGTCACCCATCCGTCCTCCCAGCCCCCAGTAAATATTCACCACTTGCCAGCTTCCTCAGGCACCTGATACGTGCTGTGCAGGAGGAAAGTCAGGGATGAGAAGCCATGAGACAGACACACTGGCATGCAGCTTAGCTTAAGATATTTATTCAGTGCTCTCACATTTGGCCTCTGCGACCCAGAAAAGGGGTAGAGCAGGATAGGAGCACATGATGCATCCTTCAGACACTGCAGCCTCCAGGAGGATCAGGTCATCTTCAGGAAGTCTTCATTCCCCGTGGATGACTGATCAGTCATAACTGCAAGAGACAGATACTTAGCACCTCCACGTGCAGACTAACCATCCACCCTGACTGCCCTCATCCCATGAGGATCCAGGTGCCTCTGCCCCAAGAAGCCTGGTTTTCATACTACATCCCTCACCATGGGGAGAAGTCCTGCGCTCTCCATTTCTCCACCGCTGGCTTCTGCTGGGAGTTATACCCATCATTGGTCTGGTCCCCGTCAAAGTTTCCACAGGCCCCACACAGTTTCCCAGCATGGTTATCGCTGACCATCACAGCCAGCTTCCCATCGGCTCCTAGCCACACCTGGACCCCTGCCTCCTGGCGGACTAGCAGGGAGCCATCAGGTGTACGACTCACGGACACAGATGCTAACTTCTCAGCTGGGAGATCCACTCGGAGACCATTCACCTGGTGGGGAGTGGGCAGCAAACACAGAGGTGAGGCCACAGCCATAGAAAAGCTGGGTGTTACCAGGATGGAGAGACCCCAAACAAGGTAAGTTCATGGAGCTAAATCAATGAGATGAAGACCTGGATGTTTGCACTATTTGGAGCAATGGAAACATGAGAAGATAGCTGGACATCTGAATAGATGGATAGAAGGATGGAGAGTAGAGGGATGGAGAGATGGACCCATGAACTTACACAACACCCCGAAGTCTGTCAAACAATCAAGCCCCAGGGTCATCCTGTATGGTTCTAGTTTTCTTTTTCTTTTTTTTTTGTGGGGGGGGGGTCTCACTCTGTCACCCAGGCTGGAGTACAGTGGTGCAATCTCAGCTCACTGCAAGGTCTGCCTCCCAGGTTCAGGCAATTCTCTGCCTCAGCCTCCTGAGTAGCTGGGACTACAGGCATATGCTGTTATGTTTCGCTAATTTTTGTATTTTTACTTGAGACAGGGTTTCGCCATGTTGGCCAGGCTGGTCTCTAACTCCTGACTTCAAGTGATCTGCCTGCTTTGGCCTTCTAAAGTACTGGGATTACAGGCATGAGCCACCATGCCCGGCCCTCTAAATGCTTTTGTATCTGAGTTTTCCTCTGCCAGATGATTGGAGAGATTGGTCGATAGATCTGAAAAGACAGCTGGGTGGATGAGTGGGTGAATGGATGGAAGGATGGAAGGATGGATGGCTGGATGGAAGAAAGACAAAAAAGAAGACAAGAAGTAAGGAAATAGGAAAAAGAGAAAGGGGGTAGAATAGATGCTGGAGGAAGGGAGGAGAAAAAGGAGGATGGGCATAGTGAAGGACAGATGAAGACTAGAGGATGGAAAGTCTCAGTAGGGTAATATATAACTGAGTCTGAGCCATCTCTGTTATCCAGCACATGGCCTGGCACAAAAGGAGCAACGCTAAGTTTATTCACAAAACCCTCTAGGTGCCATGCCTGGGTACTGGTGACCAAGATGGACGGGATCCCTGCCTACCTGAGGCTTATAGTCCAGTGATGAACAACGATGCTGAACATCTTCTGGAAGTTTCCTTCTAGGAGTCTGGAACTTTGGTAGGTGGATACCAAAATTCCAAAACCCCAGGCACTGAGATTCTAATGAACTTCCCTGGTAGACAACATTTCATGTTTCATCACAACTTATTGCTGGAGGAATTAAGCACATCCTGTGTGACTCTACCAAGAAAGGACTCTCAGAAGCTTGCACCTAATTTCCCCTGAACTTTGCATGATGCATCTTTTCTGTTGGTTGATTTCACTTTGTATCTTTTCCCTATGACACATCTTAGCCCTAAGTACAACTATATGCTGAGTCCCGTGAGTCCCAGTGAATCACTGAACCTGGGGGTGGTTACAGGAAACCCTGACACATTATGTGACCCCCACCCCCAGCCTTGATCAATCACAGAACTTCCTCCCTGAAGTCACAGCGATTGGCTCCAGGGGTGGGCATGTGACCCAAACTAGCCCAGTGAGATATAATCCTGGGTCTTTGGTTGAACCATTTTCTGCTAAGGTAGCTAAGCTGGTGGGGTGTAGGCCTGGGCAGCTGGGGGTAGTCTTTACCCCTGCAAGTGGAAAGCCTGTTTGATAATAAGCTGATTTGGCAAATAGCAAGTCTCAAAGATAGAAGTACAAATTTATGATAATATTGCCAGGGCACCCAGATCCAGCCATTCCTGAGGCTCCATCCTTGGATTTTCTAGTTACACGGACCAGTAAGTTCAATTTTGCTTAAGGCAGCTTGAATTTGGTTTTAAGTCACTTGCAACCAATAGAGTCTCAATTCATACTAATGTCAAAACTATTAAGTTACTTGAGTATGTTTTTGCTCCTCAAGAACTCAGCCAGAACAAAGTGACTAAGTTTGAAAACTTACTGAGATAAAAACCAATCCAGAGACCAAACTGCAGAGACATGGATAAAGAAAACAGATTGCAAGACAGAAAGGAAGCCAGGAACGTGGGGACACTATAATCAGAAGAGCAAAAGCCCAGGGGAGACATTCCCCAGCCCCCACTCGCAAACTTACCCACACACCCTTGTTTGGGGTCACTGTCACCATCCCATCCTGGAAGAAGATGTGGACCCGGCCCACAGCCTCAGCTTTGCCATGGCAGGTCTGGACATCAGCAACCACACGGTACCAGGGGATGGTCTTCTCTAGTCCTGGGCAGCGGGACGAGAGCTCATAGACACCGGGAGAGGTGATGGCACCATGGGCACCATCAAAGGTGGTGAGGTTGGCACCCACAGACAGGAAACAGAGACCACGGGGAGCCCAGCAGTCCCGGGCTTCAGCCTGGACCTCACATATACGGCCTGGTGGGCAGCCAGCTGCCTGGCATGTCAGGACAGAGCTTGGGGAACAGGAACAGCGCTCGTTGCAGTCTGAGGTTAGCAGGGAGGAGTTCACCTGTGCATAGAAAGGGGCCAGGTTATGGTGGTGTGATGGCTCACAAAAATGGCCTCGAACACTCCTTGAACCCTCTGTTTTTATGCAGAGTGATTTTACAGACTCCCATTAAGAAATAGAATTTATTTCTCCCTCCCTATGAATCTGGGTTGGCCATAAGACTATATCCAGTTCAATGACACACAGAAGAAGCAATGTTGTGCCAGGTTTAAGCCTAGACCTCAAGACACCTTACAGCTTCTCTTTCTCTCTCTCTCTCACAGAGATACATAGAACCTCACCCAGCCACCATGACAAGAAGCCTGGGCTAGCTCCCTAGAAGATGAGCGACCCACAGAACATAGATAACTCTTCCAGCTCAGGCCACCCTAGACCAGGCAGCCTTCGGCTGACCCACCAGGTGACTACAGATATTATACATGAGGTAAGCCCAGGGGATAGCAGAACTGCCCAGCCAAGCCCAGCCTAAACTGCAGTCACAAAATTGCAAACTAAATGAATAATTGTTGTTTTAACCCACCACATTTTGGAGTGATCTCTAACCTAGCAAAAGCTAACCGATACAGGTAAGAAATGAAGAAATGTAACTAACAACATAAATGTCATTTCTACACTGATGATTCCCGCATCTCTAGGCCAGACCTGTCCCTTGAACACCAAACTCACAAATCCAGGAAGATTTCTGGCATAGGCAGAGGGGTCAGGGCAGGGATGGGGAAGCGTAAGGAGCTGTAGGGGTTTAGAGGAGGCACCTAACCCAGCCTAGGGGATCATGGATGGCTTCCAGTAGGCATTAGGACCTGAAGAAAACAGCAAAATCTGGCTCCATGTGCAAGCAATGCAAGTTAGCACAGTGTGCTAATGGGTAGCCTTGGGCTGACTTCTCCATGTCACAGTTTCTTCATCTGTAAAACGGGGAAAAGAGCCATAGTATCTACTGCATGGAATTGCCGTGATTATTAAATGAATTAACATCCATAACATGGCTGGGAGAGGTGGCTCATCCCTGTAATCCCAGCACTTTAGGAGGCCAAGCCAGGAGGATCACTTGAGCCCAGGTGTTTGAGACCAGCCTGGATAACAGCGAGACCACGTATCTGCCAAAAAAATTAAATAATCAGCCAGGCATGGCAGTGTGAGCCTGTGGTCCCAGCTACTCAGGAAGCTGAGGCAGGGAGATCACATGAGCCCAGGAATTCGAGGCTGCAGTGAACCATGATCACATCACTGTACTCCCACCTGGGAGGCAGCATGCAATCCTATCTCAATCAACAAATAAATAAAAATAAAATAACACACATAACAAACATGGAGCACGGTAACAGCTCAAAAATCATTAACAACAATAGATCAATTCTGCAATTCAATTCACATTATTAAGCAAGTATTACCTGGGCCACCTATTTGCACTGTTGTAAACCGCTATTTCTTTTTACCCAGTGTGATGAACATGCAGGGCAAGGCCTAGTGCTCAGTGGGTATCTTTCCTGCATAATTCAGCGTGATCCTCAGCCACCTATGCCACTAAGATGGGTGATTAGCCCCATTTTACAGGTGAAGAAAATGACATTCAAGGAGGGCCCAGATGATGCCCCCACTCAAAGATATCAAGTCCTAATCCCTGTGATGAGTAAGTGTTACCTTATATGGGAAAGGGTGTTTGCAGATGAGATGGAATTAAGAACCTTTTTTTTTTTAAAGAGATGGGGGTCTCGCTATGTTGCCCAGGCTGGAGTGCAGTGGCTATTCACAGGCGTGATCCCGCTACTGATCAGCACGGGAGTTTTGACCTGCTCCATTTCCGACTTGGGCCAGTTCGCCCCTCCTTAGGCAACCTGGTGGTCCCCCACTCCCAGGAGGTCACCATATTGATGTCGAACTTAGTGAGGACGCCTGATCAGCATAGTGCACTACAGCCCAGAACTCCTGGGCTCAAGCGATCCTCCAGCCTCAGCCTCCCAATAGTTGGGACTGCAGGCACACACCACCTCATCCAGTGGAATTAAGGATCTTAAGATGGAAAATTTCACCCGGATTATCTGAGCGGGTCTTAAATGCAATTGTGTATCTTCATAAGAGGGAAGCAGAGGGAGATGTCATGACACACGCGGAAGAGGAGGCAGAGGTTGGAGTCACGTGGCCAGAACCAAGGAAAACCTGCAGCAACCAGCAACTGGAAGAGGCAACAACCAGATTTTACCCTAGATTTCTTTTTTCCTTTTTTCTTTAGAGAGAAGGTCTTGCTCTATAACTCAATCAAGACAGTTGCAGGTGGGGCAAAAAGAAAAGAGAGAAGGTCTTGCTCTGTCATCCAGGAGAGCAGCATCGTGATGATAGCTCACTGCAGCCTCCAACTCCTGGGCTCACGCAATGGTCCCACCTCAGCCTCTTGAGTAGCTGGGACTATAGGTGTGCACCACCATGCCCAGCTAATTTTTTTTTTAATGTAGAGATGGGATCTCAGTATGTTGCCCAAGCTGGTTTTGAATTCCTGGGCTCAAGTGATCCTCCTGCCTTGGCCTCCCAAAGGGCTGGGACTGCAAGTGTGAGCCACTGGGCATGGCATCCTCTAGATGTCTCTGGAGGGAGTGCCACTTTGCCAACACCTTGATATCAGCCAGCGATCCTGTGGGAGAATGAATTTCTCCTGCTTCAGCTGCCAAGTCTGCGGTCATTGGTTATAGAGGCTGTAGGAAACTAATAGAGGGGGGTTGCCTGCGTCAAGTCACACCGCTGTGAGACAGCAGTGCCTCCTCTGTCCCCAGCCTTGAAGAGGTCAGCACAGAAGACGCTCTGGGTCTCTCTCAAGCTCTTCTGCCCTCTCTGCTCTGCCCAATCCCCTACTCACCGGCAAGTATCGGCCATTATGGGTACAGCCACAATCTTGGACAGGGATGCAGACACCCTGGGAAAGCAGGTAGCGGTCGTCACACTCACAGCCCTCAAAGCAGCGGGTGGTGCAGCCCGTGAGGCCCGAGAGAGCGGCACAGGAGCCCTGGCAGGTGCGTGTGCAGATGGAATAGTGGCTGTGGGCGGGGCACTGGAGCGCTGCAGAGAGAGGCGGCAGGGCATAATCATACCTCCAAAGGGTCCTGGATAACCAATGGGGCCCACTGCACACCCAGCCCTTTTTAGGTGGCGCTGAGGACACAAGTATTGAGAACAGCCTCAACCCCAGTCCTACAGATCTCATGTCCAGTGGGACAGACAGGAACAGCTCAAAGTGAACATGCTGCATCAGGGAGTGTAGACAGAGGGGTCAGGACCAGGATGGGGGGGACAGGCAGAGGGGTCAGGACCAGGATGCGGGGGACAGGCAGAGGGGTCAGGACCAGGATGGGAGGGGGGCAGGCAGAGGGGTCAGGACCAGGATGGGAGGGGCCAGG
>CM052668.1:27835353-27872277 GCA_028533165.1 Leontopithecus rosalia | reverse complement strand
GTGCCCCACCCACCCAGCCACAGGCCCCTCAGCCCTGCTCCCCATTGCTCTCACCGTGACCTTCCACTGTCTCTGCTCCAGCCGCAGGGTGAAGTTTGCCACCTGGACCGTGATCACCCTGGTCACACTGACTTGCCCATTACCCCAGGCCACGTTCTCCTGCAGGACGGCAAACGAGTGCAGCCCAGGCCGGGTGGTGTTGCAGGTCTGAGCCAGCACATACACGCAGGTGCCCATGAAGTCGAAGCGGCGGCCGTCGAAGGTGGTGTAGTGGGGGTCTCCCGACGCCTGGCAGGTGGCAGAGCCCACAGGTACACAGCCCAAGCTGCCACCAGACGGCTGGCAGGCCTCATGTGGGCCGCAGGAGGAGGGTTCACAGGACACCAGGCCGCCCTCCTGGCAGTGGCAAAGGGAATCACAGCCGGGGCCTGGGTAGAAGGTCTGGCCTGGCGGGTGGTAGGTGCCCTGGTGGACGCAGCCACAGGAGGCCAGGGGCACACAGGACTCGCCACTGAGCGCAAAGCCCTCATCGCATACGCAGTCCTCATGGCATTCGGAGCCACAGCCCCCGGGCACTGGGATGTCTCCACAGGACAGCGGGCAGCCGTAGGAACACACCTCGTAGTGGCTGTGGGGTGGGCAGCTCAGTGCTGCAGGGAGAAGAGACATCAAGATCAATAATTCCTGCTCCCAAGGGATACTGTGACCCCCCAACACATACGTATGCATACACACACATGCTCAAACACACACACAAGCAGTCCCATTGCAGGGAGCCTGGGAACACATTACATCACAGTTAATCTGATCCTCATAATTACGATTCTCCCAATTTAACTGTGATTTGAAGTTATCTATTATGCGGTTTTTTTTTTGAAATAGGGTTTGCTCTGTTAGGCTGGAGCAGCACGGCGGTGCTTGCTGTCGTGGCTCACTGCAGCTTTGACCTCCTGGACTCGAGCAGTCCTCCCATCTCAGCCTCCTGAGTAGCTGGGACTACAGGTGTGCACCACCACACCCAGCTAATTTTTTAAATTTTTTGTAGATACGGGGTTTCGCTGTGTTGGCTAGGCTGGCCTCAAACTCTTGGGCTCAAGCAGTCCCCCTGCCTCAGCCTCTCAAAGTGCTGGGATTACAGGAATGAGCCACCACACCCGGCCTTCTAGTATGTCTTTAATGACCTTGTTCAATGTGGATACAGGTTGTTGATATGTGGTATATATTTCAAACATGCATATGCATATATTTGTGTGTATGTGTATAATTTGTGCAGTATATTTCTGAATGCAGTACCTTTAGCTTCTTCCTTCTATCGCAGTAATTAAATTAAAATATTTAGCAAGTGTTGAAGAAATAAAAACAACTCCCTGCTCCCCTCCCCAAACTCCAGTCACTCCAGTTTATAAAAAGCAAATCTAGCCAGGTGCAGTGGCTCCAGACCAGCCTGGCCAACACAGTGAAACCCTGTCCCTATTAAAAATACGAAAATTAGCCTGGTATGGTGGCAGCTGCCTGTAATCCCAGCTACTAGCGGGGCTGAGGTAGGAGAATCGCTTGAACCTGGGAGGCGGAGGTTGCAGTGAGCTGAGATCGTGCCACTGCACTCCAGCTTGGTGACAGAGCAAGACTCTGTCTCAAAAAAAAACAGCATATCTAAGTGACTAAAACTGAACCACATTAAACCTGTATCTACGCCATCTAATACACCAGCCACTGGCCACGTGTGGCCGTCTAATACACCAGCCACTGGCCACATGTGGCCATTTAGATGTAAGTTAATTAAAATGAAACAAAATGGAAGACAGCTCCTCTGTCAAAACAGCCTCATTTCAAGTGCTCAGCAGCCACATGTGACCTGTGACAACCTGGTATGTATTTGAACAGCTCAGATATGGAGTTATCATCACTGAAGTTCTGCTGGGTGGTGCCGTTCTGAAGCTAACATCCAGCTTACAGGAGAATCATGGGGACATAGAGACAAGTTCAGTAACACTCCAAAGAAGCAACTAGCCAGATCACGAAAGTAGGAAATTCTGCAGGATAAATGACCTGTCTTTTCCAATAAATAAATAAATGACATAAACAAAAGGAAAAGATAGATGGAGGAATAGATATGTGATAAAGCAAGTAAGTGAATTAGAATTAGAGTGTAGAGGCCTGGCTGGGTGGCTCATATCCATAATCCCAACATTTTGCGAAGATGAGGCGGGAGGATCACTTGAGGTCAGGAGTTCGAGACCAGCCTGGCCAACATGGTGAAACCCGTTTCTCCGTAAAAATACAAAAATTAGCCAGGCGTGGTGGTACACGCCTTTAATCCCAACTACACAAGAGGCTGAGGTGGGAGAATCGCTTGAACACAGGAGGCAGAGGTTGCAGTGAGTTGAGATCACACCACTGCACTCCAGCTTGGGCAACAGAGTGAGACTGTCTCAAAAAAAAAGAATTAGAGTATAGAGTCCAGGAGATGGGTTTGTGTGTCTTCCCTGTAAAATTCTTTCAACCTTTTTGTATATTTCACAATTTTCATAATACGATGTTGGGAGGAACTAAAGAAAGAAATTCTGACAGAGTAAAAGCATGAAGGTAGATCAATCCAATGCAGTATGTGTATTTGGTTTGCTTCTAGAGCTACTTAGGGTCTTACAGTGTCAGAAATTTCTAAAACTTCTTATATCTTTTATAAGAAGTCTGTTTAGTCCCAGGAGGTTTCACACCCCAGGGCAACACACCTTGTGTTAGGATTCAGGATGGGTGGGGATTGCACTGTTTTTTTTGTTTTTGTTTTTGTTTTTAATTTTTTTCCCAGGGCCAGGAACAGCGGCGTTAAGACTGATGGTGTGCACTGTTTTTTATTTATTTATTTATTTATTTAATTTTTTGAGACAGAGTCTCACTCTGTCACCCAGGCTGACATGCAGTGGCACAATCTCGGCTGGCTACAGCCTCCACCTCCCAGGTTCAAACGATTCTTCCGCTTCACCCTCCCAAGTAGCTGGGAATACAGGTACCTGCCACCACACCCAGCTACTTTTCAGTATAGATGAAGTTTTGCCATGTTGGCCAGGCTGGTCTCAAACCACTGGCCTCTGATGATCCCCTCCCCTCACCCTCCCAAAGTACTGGGATTACAGGTGTGAGCCAGCACACTCAGCATGCACTGTTTATCAGAAATAGGCTCTTGCTATGTTTCCCAGGCTGGTATCTAACTCTCAGCCTCTAGGGATCCTCCCACCTCAGCCTCCTGAGTAGCTGGGATTATAAATATTCTGAAAGCTTAGTCACATATTGTATGTTTGCGGCAGAGAAGTGTGATGGGGATTGTGACACAGGCTGCCAGTGGTCATGTCTTGACTCTGGGAACAGCCATAGCGCTTGCTTCGGCCAATGGAGCACCGGCAAGCATGATGCCGAGCAGAGCCTTGGAAAGTGCTCGCACACTGGGGCTTGTGTGCTTTGCTGCTCTTAGGAATCTTGAGAGCACCTTGGGAAGAAGCCTGGGTTCACCCGCTGGAAGATGAGACCAAGTGGAGCAGAGACAGCAAGTCCCAGCTGAGGACCCCCAAAACCCACCAGCTGGACAACTGCCAGATGTGTAAAACCACCCTAGATTTACCCATTGTCGGCTGAGCCTCCAACAGACTGCAGACACCAACGAAGCCAGCCCAGGCTGGGGAGAACACCTCAGCAGCCCCTGGCATCATGAGAAAGAATAAATACTTGGCCAGGCATGGTGGCTCATGCCTGTTATCCCAGCACTTTGGGAGGCTGAGGTGGGCGGATCGCTTGCGGTCAGGAATTGGACACCAGCCTGGCCAACATAGTGAAACCCTTTCTCTACTAAAAATACAAAAAAATTAGCCAGGTGGGGTGGCGGGTGCCTGTAATCCCAGCTGCTCGGTAGGCTGAGTCAGGAGAATCGCTTGAGCCTGGGAGGTGGAGGTGGAGGTTGCAGTGGGCCCAGTAAGCCTGAACGACAGAGCAAGACTTCATCCCAAAAAGGAAAGTTCTTAAAAGTCAAAAGTTACCATTCGTTAGAAATTATAAGTTTTGTAATTATTTCAGGTAAAAAACTCGATGTGTATGCTTCCATGAATTCCAAAATTTAAAGACTTTAGAAGCCGGAATCATGGTTACCTCTTGGCGTTGGGGGCCTGGATGTTTTTTTGAATTTGGGACTGTTCACACAGATTTGTTCTCTTGGTAAAAACTGATCAAGCTGTTAGCTTATGATATGTACATATTTTTGAATATCTGTATATTTCAATAATAAATTTTAAAAATTAAAAATCAGGTAAAAGGAACGTGGTACAGTGGCTCGCGCCTGTAATCTCAGTACTTTGAGAGGCTGAGGCAGGAAGATTGCTTGAGCCCAAGAGTTCGAGCCCAGCCTAGGCAAAAAAATCAAAATCCTGTCTCTGTAAAAAATATTTTAAAAATTAGCTGAGGTTGGTGCTACTCAGGAGGCTGAGGCAGGAGGATCACTTGAGCCCAGGAGTTCCAGGCTGCAGTAAGCTGTGATTGCACCACTGCATTCCAGCCTGGGCAACAGAACAAGATCCCATCTTAAAAGAAAATCAGATGGAGCACTTTGGGAGGCCAAGGTGGGCGGATCATGACATCAAGAGTTCGAGACCAGCCTGACCAACATGGAGAAACCCTATCTCTACTAAAAATACAAAATTAGCCAGGCATGGCAGCGCATGCCTGTAATCTCAGCTACTCAGGAGGCTGAGGCAGGAGAATTGCTTGAACCCAGGAGGCAGAGGTTGCAGCGAGCTGAGAGCGCACCATTGCACTCCAGCCTGGGTAACAAGAGCAAAACTCCATCTCAAAAAAAAAAAATCAGGTGAGAGGATGAATGGCTTTTCAAATTTCTTTTCTAGGCAAGCAAAAACACTGGAAGACCATTCATGCAGCCTCCACTAAGACAAAGCTCCCAGACGGACTGCCCAAGGGCTCGGGCAGATGTAAATAAGTGAAGTAGGATAGATAGGGACCAAAAAGAACCAGAGAGGGGATGAGACTCCTCTCTGGAGTCTCAATACTGCTGCTCATATCTCAATGACAGCTGTTACATGGGAATCAGATCCTGGGTCACCAGGTGTACTGCCATTTTTCAAATACCAACTGCATGGCCGCCGTCTGTGACTTTCTAGCTATATGATCCCAGGCATGTAACTGAACCTTTCTGAACCTTAGTTTCTTCATCTGTTAAGTTAGGTATAACCCAAAACCTACATCAAAAGCTATGATCATAGCTCACTTCCTAGCACTTTGGGAAGCTGAGGCGAGAGGGTGGATTGAGCCCAGGAGTTGGAGACCAGACTAGGCAGCAATCCCTACCTCACAGGGCTGTTGTAAGGATTAAAAGGGCTGGGCGAGGTGGCTCATGCCTCTAATCCCAGCACGTTGGAAGGCCGAGGTGGGTGGATCACCTGAGGTCAAGAGTTCGAGACCAGCCTGACCAATCTCAAACTCCATCTCTACTAAAAAAAAATACAACATTAGCCGGGCATGGTGGTGTGAGCCTAAAATCCCAGCTACTCAGGAGGTTGAGGCAGGAGAATTGCCTGAACCCAGGAGGCGGAGGTTGCGGTGAGCCGAGATTGCGCCATTGCACTCCAGCCTGGGTAACAAGAGCGAAAAGAGTGAAACTCTGTCTCAAAAAAAAAAGGATTAAATGAATTAATGATATTTATATATTAATGAATATATATATATAAGGTTGAATCCCCCAGTTGCCATTTGCGATACTCACGGCAAAGTTCCTCACTCCTCCAGGGGTGCACTGTGGCTCCAGCAGCCTGGCATGCAGCAGTGTAGGTGGCCAATGCATCACACAGTGGCCCAGACTGGCCTGGCAGCAGGCAGCGGTCATAGACACAGTCGCGCACGGCACCCTGGGGGTCCAGCTTGCTGTGGCACTCCCGGAAGGGCCCCTCAGGGTCAGCAAGGATTCCACACTCTTTCTTGCTCTGCAGCTGCTGGGTGACCAGGGAGTCCAGCTTGGGACAGTCACCTGGTTCAGTTGCTCCACAGCCGGGCCTCGTTTCTTCTTGCCAGCTGTTCCCAAAGGCCAGTGCATTGGCAGCTTGGCCCCCACCCCGCAGAGCCAGGTCATCAGCTGGGTCCCCGTTGAAGTTCCCGCAGAGTCCACACAGGGCCTCAGCATAGCTGCTGGGCACCTTGGCAGTCACTCGTGCATCCCAGTTGTAGGTGACGGTCAGGCCAAAGTCGGTGCGCACGACAGCGTCACTACCCTGGCGGAACACTTGCACCTGCCCATCTGCTGCTTGGAAGGGCAGATACTGAAGGACGCCATCCACCTGGGTGGAGATGCGAGAGGGCCATGTGGTCAGGGTATTCACGGCTCGCTGGCCCATCCTCCAATTCACTCACCTCCAGCTACCCTGACCTCCTTTCTATTTTCTTGGACACATTATGCTCAGTCCCAGCTCAAGGCCTTTGCACTTCCTGTTCCCTCTGCCTGGCTCACCATTCAACCCTCTTCATTCCTAAAGCACCAGCTTAAATCCAAATTCCGCCTGTAATCCCAGCACTTTGGAAGGCCAAGGTGGGTGTATCACGAGGTCAAGAGATCGAGACCATCCTGGTCAACATGGTGAAACCCCATCTCTACTCAAAATACAAAAAATTAGCTGGGCATGGTGGCACATGCCTGTAATCCCAGATACTCAGGAGGCTGAGGCAGGAGAATTGCCTGAACCCAGGAGGCGGAGGTTGCAGTGAGCCGAGATCGCACCATTGCACTCCAGCCTGGGTAACAAGAGCGAAACTCCGCCTCAAAAAAAAAAAAATCCAAGTTCCTCACCAACGGCCTTCAAAACATACGTGATCTGTCTATCTCTCCATTACCTCCCTTGCCTCACCTCTTCTCACTGTCCCTCTCACTCAGGCTGCTGCTATCAGGCTAGCTTCCTTTTTATTTATTTATTTACTTACTTACTTACGTTTCTTATTTTTGACAGGGTCTCACTCTGTCACTCAGGCTGGAGTGCAGTGGCACAATATCAGCTCACTGCAACCTCTGCCTCTGGGGTTCAAGCTATTCTCCTGCCTCAGCCTCCGGAGTAGCTGGGATTATTACAGGCATGAGCCACTGCACCCGGGTATTTTTTTTTCTGTATTTTTAGTAGAAAGGGGGTTTCACCATGTTGGCTAGGCTGGTCTCAAACTCCTGACCTCAGGTGATCCACCCACTTCAGCCTCCCAAAGTGCTGGGATTACAGGCATAAGCCACCGTGCCCTGCCTCTGGCTTCCTTTTTAAAATAGAGACTGGGTCTCACTCTGTCACCCAGGCCAGAGTGCAGTGATGCGATCATAGCTCACTTCCTAGCACTTTGGGAAGCTGAGGCGGGAGGGTGACTTGCACCCAGGAGTTGGAGACCAGCCTGGGCAACGTAGTGAGATCCTGTTCTCCACAAGAAGGAAAAAGAAAAAACCAAAAAAATTTTAAATCTTCTAACAGACCTTCCCACCTCCAGCCCCACTCAGAGCTCCAAGTCTTCGGAGGGTGTTTCCTGCCCCGACACCCAGACCTGGGCACCCGTGTCGCTCACCAGCACTTGCCCCGGGTACTCCCGGCGCACCGCCACCTTCACCCCGCGGGCCTCCACCCGCACGGCGCGCGTGTAGCTCACAGTCTGGCTGCCCCGATGCTCGTTTTCCACCAGCACCCGGAAGGCGGGCAGCGCCGCGTTCTGGCCGCACGAGCCGACCAGCAGGTACGTGCAGGTGCCCATAAAGTCGAAGCGCCGGCCGTCGAAGCTCACGTAATGTGGATCCCCGGACCCCTTGCAGGTCCCGAAGCGGTCGGGGTAGCAGCCCAGGAGGCCGTTCTGGACGCTGCAGCGCTCACCCGCCGGACAGCCCTTCGTGTCGCGGCAGGTCACCTGCTGGGTGGTGGTGCAGGTGCAGCGCTTTTGGCACAGCTCGTCTGCCCACACCTCCTGGCCTGGAGCGAGCAGGAGGCCCTGGAAGGTGCAGCCGCACGACGAGGCTGGCACACAGGCGCCACCACTGGCCACGAAGCCCGGGAGGCACACGCAGCCCTCCACGCACGGGCGCCCGGAGCAGTTGGACGGCGCCGCAGCCCCGTTGCAGGAGGCCGGGCAGGCGGGGCCGCAGAGCTCGTAGCGGCTGTTGGCGGGGCAGGTCAAGGCTGCGGGGAGATTGGAGATGGTGGGTCAGACAGGCGCAGCAGGGGCCGTCGGGGGGGCCCCCTGTCCGCTACAGCGCTCAGGAATCCACCCCCCCCAACCGTGCTCTTCTCTCAGAGCTCGCCATCTCAGATGATGGCACTTCCATCCCTCCGGGTGCTCCTGCGCCCCATCCCGGAGTTGCAGTTAATCTCCACCCCGCCAGCCCCCTAAAGTTCACTGGACAACCCATCTGTCAGCAAGTCCTGTGAGCTCCATATTCAAAATCTACCCAGACTGACCAGGCATGGTGAAGCATGCCTGTAATCCTGGCTACCTGGGAGGCTGAGGCAGGAGAATTATTTGAACCCGGAAGGCAGAGGTTGCAGTGAGCCTATATTGTCCCAGCCTGGGCGACAGAGCAAGGCTCTGTCTCAAAAAAAAGGGAAGGAAGGAAGGAAGGAAGGAAGGAAGGAAGGAAGGAAGGAAGGAAGGAAGGAAGGAAGGAAGGAAAGAAAGAAATTCACCCAGCTACAGAATCCACCTCTGATCCTATGCACCCCAGCAGACTCCTGCCTGGGCTCCCTCCTGCCCCTACAGCCTCTTCCTCACACCAGCCAGAGGGATCTGGGAACATCTGGGTCAGATCAGGTCCCTCCCCATCTCAGAGCCCTCCTGTGGCTTCCTCTCACTCAGAGTAAACACCACAGTCCTCCCCATGCTCCAGGAGGCCCTGTGCCATCTGCTCCTCTCACCTCTTGGCCCTCACCCCCTCTCCCTCTCCCTCGTGCTCACTCTGCCCCAGCCCCAGCTGCCTCCTCCTCCCTGGTCATCCCGCTCCAACCGCAGGGCCTTTGTATTGGCTGTTTCCTCTGCCTTCCCTTTCCTCAGAAAGCCCACTGGGGCCCAGGTGGCCTGGGTTCAAATCCCAGATCTCTCCTTCTCAACCACTGACTCCAACCTCCCCATGACTCAGTTTCCCCATTAGTAAGATGGGCTAATGTAGGCCAGACCTCACAAGGTTGTTGTGGGGATTAAATGAGTTGATCTCTGTAGAAACATTCTGTAGACATTACTATTAGTACTTAGCTGACTCTGTTGCCTGACCCTGGTCTCGGCTCCAGTGTCACCTGCCCAGAAAGGCATTCCCTGATCACCCTCTTCACGAGCCTCCCAGTCACTGTCACTACATGAACTTGTTTCTTTGGCTCTCTGAAGATAATTTCTAGTTTATCTGCTCACTGTCTGTGTCCCTCCCCTCCCACTAGGAGATAAGTTCTACAGGAGTGGGGACCTGGTCTGTCTCAATCACTGCTGAGTCCTCAGCACCAAGGACAGGGCCTGGCGCACAGCAGGTGCTCAGGAAATACTGCAGAAATGAATGGGAGGAAGAATGAACTCTCTGGTTCCCATTTCGTGCCAGCCATGGGGTGGGGGTGGGGGGCTTACTGGGCAGTAGGGACAGAGCACTGGCCAAGACAAACGCCCAGTAGCCCCTATGTCTCCCTCATACTTAATCCCCCTCCCTTGGGCCTGGGGCTGGGCCTGAATGCCTCCTCCTCCCTCCTGCCTCTCCTTTCTGCCTCTGGGACATGTCTCTAGGAGCCTCACTAACAAGGGCAGGAACAGATCTATGCTGATCCTCACTGTGTCTTCAATATCATCAGCATGCATGGGGGGCAGGCAGGGGTTCAAGGAATGCTTGGGGAATGAATGAGTGAATGATTAAGCAGATGGACATCTGGCTACAGAGCCTGGACTTTATCTAGAGGGCAATGAGAGTCATGGGAGGGTTACAGGCAAAGGAAGAGACGTCTGCTTGTCTGTGTTGGGATTCTGCAGACAGGAATTCCTGTCGTGCCAAGCCTTTGAGCGTGCTGATCTCTGGGCCTGCATCTCACTTCCTCCTCTTTCTCTTGGCAACTTCCGGCCCCTCCTATGGGTTTCAAATTAAACATCCCTTTCTCTAGAAAACTCTCCCTGCTCACCCCTGCATCCCAGAAGCCTTCTCTTGTTTCCCAAAGCCCCAGTGACTTCTTCCATCCTGGCCCATACCCCTATGCCCGTACCCCCCACAGTCCCAGCCCCAACTCATCTGCCTATTCCTCCCCCATCCTGGCCCCAACCCCTCCGCATGGGCCTCCCCATCCTGCCTGGAACCCTCCAGACTGTTAGTTTCTGGTGAAACATCTGCTCCAACCTTAGGCTCATTGTGGACAGAGCTGGCCGTCTTGGCCATCACTGGGCCCCTGGCATTGCCCAGCACCAGGCTGAACCACAGTAACTTCTCAGATATTAAGTAGATGCCAAGGGTCCCCTGCCCCTCACTGTATGCTCCCAACCCCCACCCAGGGCATCACTCACGGCAGTTGGCTGGTGACCTCCAGTCCCCAACCGAGATGCCAAGCTCCAGACAGGCCTGGGCGTAGGCGCTGAGGCCACGGCACAGGCTGGGCCGATCCCCACCAACCACACACAGGTCGTATACACACTGCTCCAGGAAGGGCCTGGGGTCCAGGGTGTCATGGCAGACAGTGAAGGGGCCGTCGAGTTTGGTCAGCATGCCGCAGAGTCGGTCGCCCTCATAGTGCTGGGCCTGGCCTGGGGTGCAGGCGGGACAGTTGTTCTGACAGCCATCCTCACACAGGTAGTCCCCATCATCCAGCTTCCAGCTACTTGCGAACTCCACGGGGTCAGAAACCTGATCCCCATCAGGCGTGAGGAAGTCGTCCGCTGGGTCACCGTTATAGTTTCCACACAGCCCGCACACCTGGTCTTGGAAGCGCGTGGGCAGGCTGAGTGCCAGCTGGCAGTCCCAGTCATAAGTGACCACCAGCCCGAAGACCAGCTCCACCACGGCCCGTGGCCCGCTCTGGTACACACGCAGGCGACCTTCGCTCAGGGAGACTGGCAGGCGTGAGCGTTGGCTGTCAATCTGCAGAGCAGGTAAGGGGGGGTGGTCAGGCCCCTGTGCCATCTTGCCTCCAGCCCTCATCTCTGGGCCTCCTGCCTGCTCCCCTGCTCTGGCGGCACTGGGACTCATTCTTTCTGTTACTGCCACCATCAGAGACCTTGCCTCTTGCAGTATCTGTGACCTAAGATGTTCTTTCTGGAGATGTACATGTAACTCACTTCTGTACCTCCTATAAATATTTGCTCAAATGTCACTGATTCATGCTTTCCCTGACCACCCTATTTAATTTTAATTTTTAATTATTTTATTATTTATTTATTTTGAGACGGAGTTTCGATCTCTCATCCAGCTGGAGTGCAGTGATCTCTGCTCACTGCAATTTCTGCCTCCTGATTTAAGCAATTCTCTGCCTCAGCCTCCTGAGTAGCTGGGATTACAAGCACCTGCCACCATACCTGGCAAATTTTTGTATTTTCAGTAGAGACAGGGTTTCACAATCTTGGCCAGGCTGGTCTTGAACTCTTGACCTTGTGATCCACCTGTCTCAGCCTCCCAAAGTGCTGGGATTACAGGCATGAGGCACTGCACCCAGTCCTATTTTATTTTTATTTTTATAGAGACAAGGTCTTGCTATGTCACTCAGGATGGTCTCAACTCCTGGCCTCAAGCAATCCTCCTGCCTCAGCCTCCCAAAGTGCTGGGATTACAGGCATGGCCCACTGGGCCTAGCCAACAACCAACTTTAAATGGCAGCCTTGGGCCGGGCACTGTGGCTCACTCCTGTAATTCCAGCCCTTTGGAAGGCTGAGGTGGGTGGATCACTCGATGTCAGGAGTCTGAGACCAATGGTGAAACACTGTCTCTACTAAAAATACAAAAATTAGCTGGGTGCGGTGGTACACACCTGTAATCCCAGCTATTCAGGTGGCTGAGGCGGAAGAATTGCTTGAACCCAGGAGGTGGAGGCTGCATGAGCCAGGATAGCACCAAAGAGAGTAAGACTCTATCTCAAAAAAAAAAAAAAAAAAAGGAAGCTTCTCCCTACTCCTTATCCCCGCTCCCTGCTTTCCTTGTTTCCTATAGTGTCTGCCCTTCTAAAACATAATTCACGAATTGACCATGTTTGTCATCTGTCCTACTCCATCAGAATGGCAGCTCCACAGAGTCAGGGGTTTGGGTCTGCTTTGATTGCTGCTTTATTCCCAGTGTATAGAACAGGGCCTGGTAGAATCACAGACACTCTCTAGCTGAATTAAGTCACTGCTGCATCTAATAACACTCACTGAGCATGCACTCTGTGCCTGGCCATGGGCTGGGAGATCCTGAGAATACGAAGGTGACCAAGACAGCCCCAGGTCCTACCCTCACAGGGCTCCCAGTCCATTCAGATAAACGACCCATCACCAGACAGTGAGAGTTCAGAGGGGTCAGGGCTAAGATGAGAAAAGCACAGGCAGAAGAGTCAAGGCCAGGATCAGAAAGGCCAGGCAGAGGAGTGAAGGATGGGACAGGGGAGGCACAGGCTGAGGGTTCAGAGCTGGGATGGTGGGGAGATAGGAGGCTGTGAAAACCTAGAAAAACAGCCAGATCTAACGTTGCTGGTCAGGGAAGGCTTCCCAGAGGAAAGAACAGTTGTACTGAGCCTTAAAGGACCAGTAAGAGAGAGAGAGAGAGAGAGAGAGCCAGAAAAACCGGGAGGGAGTAGGATATTCTGGTGTAAATGTCCTGAGTGGACAGAGATCCTGGCCAGTCCATCTGGCTTGGTGTCTCCTGCAAAGCCCACATGTTGAAATCTTAAGCCCCAGCATGATCGTATTAAGAGTGGGGGGAGGCCTTTGGGAGGTGATTAGGTCATGAGGATGGCACCCTCATGAATGGGATTAGCGCCCTTATGACACAGGCCTCAGAGAACTCTTGAGTCCTCTTTCCACTGTGTGAGGACACAAGAAGTAAGCCATCTGCAACCTGGAAGAGGGCCCTCACCTGAACCTGGTGGTGCTGGTGCCCTCATCTTGGACTTCCAGCCTCCAGAACTGTGAGAGACAAGGTTGTGTTGTTTGTAAGCCTCCCGGGCTCTGGTATTATAGCAGCCTGAAGTCTACGAACCAGGAGAAGAGATCTGTGTCTCTTTGTGCCCCAGGGCATCTCTTTTTTCTTTTCTTTTCTTTTCTTTTTTTTTTTTTTTTTTTTGAGATGGAATCTTGCTCTGTCACCTAGGCTGGAGTGCAGTGGCATGATCTCAGCTCACTGCAACCTCTGCCTCACGGGTTCAAGTGATTCTCCCACCTGGGATTACAGGTGCATGTCACCATGCCCAGCTAATTTTTGTATTTTTAGTAGAAATGGGGTTTCACCATGTTGGCCAGGCTGGTCTCTAACTCCTGACCTCAAGTGATCTGCCCACCTCAGCCTCCCAAAGTGCTGGGATTACAGGTGTGAGTCACTGTGCCCAGCCTCTTTTTTTTTTAATTAATAAAAAAATGTTAATTAGAGATGGGGTGTCACTATGTTATCTAGGCTGCTCTGGAACTCCTGGCTCAACCAATCCTCCCACAGTGGCCTCCCCAAGTGCTGGGATGACAGGCGTGAGCCACCGCACCCAGCCTGGGCATCTCTTTGTTACTCTTTCCTTACACATTCTCCGAGCTGTGCCAGAGCTGAGACTTGAAGAGGAGAAAGTCTGAGTCAAAAGGAGGGAATATGAAAAAAGGAGCAACAGGAGAGGGGACAGCATGAGCAATGGCCCAGAGGGAAGACAAAGCCTCTGTGAGTCCCACGGTGTGGCCTGCTCTGTGCCAGCTGTTGCTTTAGACACCGCAGTGATGGAGACAGGCCACGGCCCCATGCTCGGGGCTCTCAGCCCAGGATGGCTGCTCAAATCTGTCTCTCCCCCAAGTCCTTGATCTCCATTTTTATTTTTCTGTTTTTTTACGTATGTATTTTTTTTTAAGACAGTTTTCCTCTGTCACCCAACCTGGAGTGTGGTAGCAGCATCATAGCTTACTGCAGCCTCGACCTCCTAGGCTCAAGCCATCTTCCTGCCTCAGCCTCTCAAGTAGTGGGGACCACAGGCATGCGCCACCACACCCAGCTATTTTTTTTTGTAGGGATGGGGTCTCCCTATGTTGCTCAGGCTGGCCTCAAATTTCTGGGTTCAAATAATCCTCCTGCCTCAGCCTCCCAAAGTGCTAGGATCACAGGCATGAGCTACCATGCCTGGCCAATCTCCATTTTTAAATGACATAAATAATATTCGTTCATTACAGAAAACAGAAAATGCACATGAGCAAAAATGAGAAAAGGAAAATCACCCTGTGGGCACACACATACAAATGTATAGATCCTGTTGAGTTTTTTCTACCTTTAGATATATTTACACTTTTAAAAAAAGACCATGCCGAAGTCGCTATTTCATGACTTCTCTCCTAGGAACGTCTTGTGAGTATCCTACCATGATTCTGCCAGTAGCTCTACACCTTTGTCAAGTCACTGACCTCTGTGAGGATCTGACAGAAAAATAAAAAGTGGGGCCGGGCTCGGTGGCTCATACCTGTAATCCCAGCACTTTGGGAGGTCGAGTGCATACATACACAAAATACATATACGGTATATATATTTTTTGAGACAGAGTCTCACTCTGTCACCCAGGCTGGAGTGCAGTGGCACAGTCTTGGCTCACTACAACCTCTGCCTCCTGGGTTCAAGCGATTCTCCTGCCTCAGCCTCCCGAGTAGGTGGAATTAAAGGCACGTGCCACCACGCCTGGCTAATTTTTGTACTTTTAGTAGAGATGGGGCCAGGCTGGTCTTGAACCCCTGACTTCAAGTGATCCACCCACTTAGGCCTCCCAAAGTCCTGGGATTATAGGCATGAGCCACTGCGCTCAGCCCTAAGCTCTTGAACAGGCAAAACTAACCTATGCTAGAAAAGTCAGAACTGTGGTCACCTCTAGGATAGGTTGGGGATTGCGTGGGAAGGCACATGAGGGAATTTTCTCAGGTGATAAAAATAGTCCTATCTCTTTTTTTCTTTTTTTGTTCCTTTCTCTTAATTGTCCATGTCTTAATGGATTATTCGGTCACACATTTGCCAAAGGTGAACCACACAGTTAAGATTTGGGATTTTTACTATACACAAATTTCATCTCCAAAATAAGCCAGACGAAGTGAGAAAATACTGTATTCTAGTGAATGACATGGTGAAGTTTTTTGGGTGAAATGTACTGATGTCTGGAACTTTGAAGGGCATAGAAAATAAGGATTGTGGAGTGGAAAGAGGGATGAACAGATGGATCAGTGTGTGAGCAATCAAGAAGAATACAGTATTTAGAATCTAGGTGATTGCTGCCTGTAATCCCAGCACTTTGGGAGGCTGAGGTGGGCAGATCGCTTGAGACCAGGAGTTCCAGACCAGCCTAGACAACATGGTGAAACCCCGTCTCTACAAAAATACAAAAATGAGCCGGGCAAGGTGGTGCATGCCTGTCATCCCAGCTACTCGGGAGGAGAATCGCTTGAACCTGATCATGCCACTGCACTTTATCCTGGGTGACAGAGCGAGACTCTGTCAAAAGAAAGAAAGAAAAGAAAAGAAAAGAAGGAAAGAAGAAAGAAAAAAGAAAAGAAGGAAGGAAGGAAAGGGAGGGAGGAAGGGAGGAAGGAAAGGAAGAAAGAAAAGTCTAGATGATTGGCATCTGAGCATTCAACTTTGACTCTGTACAAGAATTTCAACTTTGGACATTTTAATATTTTCATAATAACATGGCGGGAAAAAAGGAAGTAATTGCTCTAGGCTGCTGTTATTCATATGAACTGAGTAGTAATGCATTTACCAGAGTCAAGACAGCTGAGGGATTAAGAACAGGGACTCCAGAGCCAGTATGCCTGTGCCCTTACCTCTACCTCTTACTAGCTGTGAGCCCTGGGGAACTTACTAGTTTATCTCAACCTGTTTCCCAGTCTGAACACGTTCACAGTAACAATGCCTGCTGGACAGAGCTTGTGAGCATTAAGTGCGTTAAGATGAGGAGAGTGCCGAGAAACACATCTGGTGCGGAGCAGGAGCTCATTGTATTTCATCATTTGCTCAAGGTGAACCCCCATTGTTGGATATTTAATTTCCTTTCTAACTAGGACAACTTTTTTGTTTGTTTGTTTTTGTTTTTTGCTCTTATAATCCATGTTGGCATTCCCCCCACCCCACCCGACCAGGTGAACCCTGTCTCTGAATATCCTTAAAATTTCTAGATGTGGGATTGCTGGAGGGCAGGGCTCTAAGGTCCTGCTACCGATTTATTTGCTTGTTTGTTTGTTTTGTTTTTTGAGATGGAGTCTCACTCTGTCGCCCAGGCTGGAGTGCAATGGCGCGATCTCGGCTCGCTGCAACCTCCACCTCCTGGGTTCAAGGAATTCTCCTCCCGCAGCCTCCTGAGTAGCTGGGATTACAGGCGTGTGCCACCATGCCTGCCTAATTTTTGTATTTTTAGTAGAGACGGGATTTCACCATGTTGGTCAGGCTGGTTTCAAACTCCTGACCTCTTGATCCGCCCGCCTCGGCCTCCCAAAGTGCTGGGATTACAGGCATGAGCCACCGCGCCTAGCCGCTACTGATTTTCAAACCCCTCCTCCCCACCCTTCATCCCCATGGCCCATTTCTCCGCATCCTGGTTTGAGGTCGGCTGCTGGGCTCTGCCTCTGCCTTCGCACCCGCAGCTCCTGGATGTTAAGTCCCCGAAGCCTCCAGGCACTCACCAGGACGAAGCCAACTTCCCCGCGGGTCAGCGACACGGAGTGGCTGTAGGCGCGCACGGTGACCAGGCCCACGTAGGAGACGCGGCGGCTGCCCCGGTGCTCGTTCTTGGCCTCCACGCTGAAGGCGGGCAGGGTGTCGTCCTCGCTGCACAACTCCGCCATCGTGTACGAACAGGTGCCCATCATGTCATAGCGACGGCCATCGAAGGTGGTGTAATGGGGGTCGCCCTGGGCGCGACAGACAGCAGAGGACTCGGCCACGCACTTGGCCTTCCCGTCCACCACCTTGCAGCGCTGCCCGGCTGCGCACTTCACACCTTCGCAGGAGGGCTCCGCTGGGGACAGCACAGCTGGGGAGGGAAGAGAGCGGTGAAAAGACAGAGTTAGAAGTGTCTGCATAGGCGGGTGATGAACAATGGGAACACACGGACATAGGGAAGGGAGCACCACACACTGAGGTCTATTGGGGGAAATAGGGGAGGGACAGCGGGGGGGGGAGCAGGGGAGGGATGGCATGGGGAGAAATGCCAAATGGGTGAGGGGGCAGAAGGCAGCAAAACACACTGCCACGTGTGTACCTATGCAACTATCTTGCATGTTCTGCACATGTACCCCAAAACCTAAAATGCAATAAAAATCTAAAAAAAAAAAAAAAAGAAGTGTCTGCGGGGTTGTAACCCAAGCACTTTGGGAGGCCCAGGCGGGTGGATCACATGAGGTCTGGAGTTCGAGACCAGCCTGGCCAACATGGTGAAACCCTGTCTATACGAATAATACAAAAATTAGTGGAGTGTGGTGGCACAAGCCTGTAATCCCAGCTACTTGGGAGGCTGAGGCAGGAGAATCGCTTAAACCCGGGAGGGGGAGGTTGCAGTGAGTGGAGCTCTCACCACTGCACTCCAGCCTAGGCACAGAGCAAGGAGGCGGAGAAGGAAGCAGGAGTAAGAAGAAGGAGGAGAAGGAGAAGGAAGAAGAGAGTCCTCACACCTCAATGGGGAGGCATCCTGGAGATCCTGGAGCCCACCTTGCCTGGGAAGCTTGAGCAGTTTGCTCAAAGGTGGGGGGAAACCGAGGTCTGAAACACCACAGGAAGAGAGTTGCTCAGGCCTCTCTGAAAGCCCCAGGTTTTCTGAGTCTCCGGTTTAACACAGGACAGCCTAATAAGGAGAGGCAGAAGCCGTCATTAAAATGTTAATTTGTGGGGGGGTGCGGTGGCTCAAGCCTGTAGTCCCAGCACTTTGGGAGGCCGAGGCGGGTGGATCATGAGGTCAAGAGATCGAGACCATCCTGGTCAACATGGTGAAACCCCGTCTCTACTCAAAATACAAAAAATTAGCTGGACATGGTGGTGCGCGCTTGTAATCCCAGCTACTCAGGAGGCTGAGGCAGGAGAATTGCCTGAACCTGGGAGGTGGAGGTTGCAGTGAGCCGAGATTGCGCCATTGCACTCCAGCCTGGGTAACAAGAGCGAAACTCCGTCTCAAAAAAAAAAAAAAAGTTGATTTGTGGTTTTCTCTCCCTCTTTTCCCCTCTTCCCTTTCTTCCCTCCAGGATCAAAAAGAGATAAGGGATTTTTTTTTTAAGGACAGAAAATGGAAGACGGAGACTTCAGCAGAATGAAAAGGACTGAGGGGTCAGACTGCCTAGGTAGGAATCCTGGCTCAACCAGTTGACTCTGAGACAGTGGGCAGGTTGTTTTAAACTCCCTCTGGCTCAGTTTCCTCATTTGTAACATGGGGGTGACGGTGACAATAATACCTCCTTCACGGGGATCTTGGTGGGAGGAATTAGGTTTAAATAAGGTAAAACTGAAGAAAGCTGGCAGGTCGTGGTGGCTCATGCCTGTAATCCCAGCACTTTGGGAGGCCGAGGTGGGTGGATCATGAGGTCAAGAGTTTGAGACCTTGATTTGCAGGAGCTTTAAAAAAAAAAAAAAGAGTTCAAGACCAGCCTGGCCAACATGCTGAAACCCGTCTCTACAAAAATAAGCCGGGCATGGTGGTGCGTGCCTGTAATCCCGGCTACTTGGGAGGCTGAGGCAGGAGAATCGCTTGAACCCGGGAGGTGGAGGTTGCAGTGAGCCGAGATCACGCCACTGCACTCCAGCCTGAGAGACAGAGCCAGGCTGTCTGGAAACAAACCCAAGAAAGCTTTAGAACTGAACCTAGGTGTTAAATGAAGTGTTACCCATTATAATTGATCACCCACTACTCCCTCGTTTTATTTCTCAAGCCCAAAGTGGCTCTTTGAAGTTGGTGGCTTCCATGCCTTGGACGGCAGGGGAGGGGCATTTTTGCCAGGTCCAGGAACACCAGAGTCCTAGAGTGACAGGGACTACATGGGAAGAAATCGCCTTTCCTCTATGTGTCTCCCAGTCCTCAAAAGTTTTTGCATCTGGGTATGGTGGCTCAGGCCTGTAATTCCAGCCCTTTGGGAGGCTGAGGCAGGAGGATCGCTTGAGCCCAGGAATTTGAGACCAGCTTGGGCAACATGGCAACACCGTGTCTACAAAAAAATAAATTAAAAATTAGTTGGGTATGGTGGTGCATGCCTGTGGTCCCAGCTACTTGGGAGGCTGAGGAGGATTGCTTTAGCCCAAGAGTTCAAGCCTGCAGTGAGCTATGATCACACCACTGCACTTCAGTCTGAGTAACAGAGTGACACCCTATCTCTAAAACAAAAAAGTTTTGAGGGAGAAGCAGTTATCCCCATTTTACAGATGTGGAAACTAAAGCCCAGAGAGATGAAGTCACTGTGTCCAAGGTCACACAGCAGAGCTGGGGTTTGAACCCTGGGAGCCTGGCTGCAGTGTCCGTGTCCTCAGATCCCATCCTGCACTACACCAGCAGCTTCTCATGGGCTGAGCCTGAGGTCACACAAACTGCCAGCTCGTATACACTAACTGTGTCAAAAACACGTGAAACATCTAGAAAGACTGCAAGATACTCCCCCTCCCCAACACGTAGCCATCTGATTCTTGTACATTTAGACCTCCTGAGGTTGGGTATCAACGTTCCTATCTGAGGTGTGGGGAGCAGCTTAGCAACTGGTGGAGCTATGTCAGTTGCTAAAATACCAAAATATTTCCAAAGTGGTTAGTAAGAAGCTGCTGACCTGACGGCCCCCCCACAACCCCAAAGATCCCTCCTTCTCAGCACCCTGGCTCTCCCCCAGGACCCTTCCCCAGACAAACCAACAGACAAGGGCTGATGCCGGCTTGGCGGGGGCTTCGGGACCCTGTTGCAGTGCTCCTGCTGCTGACTCTTCTGACTGGTGGTGCTCCAGCTCACCCTGGTTGCTAAATATTTAGAATATTGTTTCTGGGAGGAGGGGAGGGGCTGAGAAGGCTTGAGGAAGGATGTCTCAGAGAAGGGAGATGAGAGGAGGACAGCCCAGCTGATCCTGAAGCCACAGAGGAGCAGTTGGGTGGGAAGGCGGTCACAACGTAGACAGAGCCGGGGCTCATTTTCCATCACTCACTCTGGCTGCAATCAGCTGCTGTCGCATAGCCCACAGCCTCGGTCAGCCCAAAGGTGAGCATCCCGAAGTTGGTGGTGGCCTGGGCCACATGGACCGTGTCAGCCGTGCCGAGCTCCACTTCAGCGTATGAGAAGTTGCTGCCTGGCACCGTGGCCCAGGTGAGGTTGGCCCCCATTGCCTGCCCATCTATGGTCAGCTCGCTGGCAGCCTTTGTCTGTGCCACCACGAGGGCCACGCCCTCGATGCCTGGCACACTCTTGACCACATAGGCAGGGCAGTAGGCCGCCACACTGGGGATCAGGACCAGGAAGGGGTCATAGGTCACTTCATTCCTTATGGCACCTGTGCCAAACAGCAGGACCTGAATGCCCACATCTGCAGACAGGTAGAGTGGCCGGGATGGCCGGACCTCAAACTCTACCACATCGCCCTCCTGGAGCCCACGGGAGCCAGCGGTACCCCCGTGGTTGTAGGTCAGCTTTGTGGCCCGGCTAGCCACAACATAGGCCAAATCATAGCGGGATTGGGAGGCCAGAGTGGGTACTACATAGTGGGTGCCCCAGGCAGATGTGGGTAGCAGCTGCTCCACCACATGGTTGCAGGTCGTGTGTTTCTGGGCACAGCTGTGGCCAGAGAGGACGGCCACAGGGCTATTGGCTGTGACCTTTGACCCCGAGAGATCCACTGCGCTCTGGAGCTGGGCCACACTGTAGGGCTGCAGAGTCACACTTAGGACACTGCCTGCTGGGTAGAACTTGCCGCTGAATGTCACTGACCCCTTCAGCTTGACACTGACCGAGGCACCTGTGGCACCAGCCACCACCGCAAACTCCTTGACATTCCTGGCTGAGGTGCCAGGGGGTGTGAGCACAAAGTACTCAGTGCCCAGGGCCGGGGTGGGCCGCAGCAGTGTCAGCTCCGCTGTGTTGGGCTTGCTGTTTAGTGCCTGCACAGAGATGGCATGGTCAGAGTGGACCACCACCGCATGCTGGAAGGTCTTGCTGCCAATCATCTCAGCCTTGGCACTGATGTTGACCATGACTGACTCCCTGGGCCTCACGGTGACCTGCTGTGAGGTATTGTCTGCATGGCTGAGGATGACGACTGAGGCAGGGCTCTCTGACAGACTGGAGATAAGGAGGCTGGGGTAGGCGCTGCTGTAGCCCAGCTGATAGTTCTGCAGGAAGGCGGTGAGGAATTCCTCCCTGCCAGTGTCCTTGGAGTCCACTGAGGCCTCCTGGGTCAATCCTGGTTGAGAAAATGCAGTTCTGAGTCCACTTATCCAATCCTCCCCACCTCTTGCTCTACACCCAGAAACATGTGGAAATACTAACTTGGGCTTTCTTTTCTTTCCTATTTTCTTTCCTTTCTTCTGATTCATGCAGCATTCATCTATAAGCCTTTCTGGCTCTTGTTTTTCAAAAGTCTGAATACTTTAGACAGGGCCCTCAACTCAGATGCTGACGGGGAATATAAATGTGTGAAACAGTCCCGGAGGGGTGGCTATGGAACTGGCACTTCCACGCCGTCTAAAGTGCGTTGTTGCTCATGCAAATCAATCAGTGTGATACATCTTATCAACAGAATAAAAGACAAAAAAACCATATCATCACTTCCATTGATGCCAAAAAAGGCATTTGATAAAATTTAACATCCTTTCATGAGAAAAACTCTCAAGAAACTGGAACTAGAAGGAACACACCTCAACGTGATCAAAGTCATATCCAACAGACCCACAGGTGGTATCGTGCTGAATGGGGAAAAACTGAAAGTCTCTGCTCTAAGATTGGGAGCACAGCGAGGATGTCCACCTTCACCACTATTCTTCAACATATTATTGGTGGTCCTAGCTAAAGCACTTGGACAAGAGAAAGAAATAAAGGGCATCCAAACTGGGAAAAGAGAGGTCAAGATGTTTGTCTGCAGATGTTATAATCTTGTATTTAGAAAAACCTAAAGACAGCTGGGCTTGGTGGCTCACACCTATAATCCCAGTACTTTAGGAGACTGAGGCAAGCAAATGAGGTCAGGAGTTCAAGACCAGCCTGGCTAACGTGGCAAAACTCCATCTCTACTTAAAAAAAAAAAAATACAAAAATTAGCTGGGTGTGGTTGCACATGTCTGTAATCCTAGCTACTTGTGAGGGTGAGGCAGGAGAATCGCTTGAACCAAAAAGGTGGAGGTTGCAGGGAGTCAAGACTGCACCACTGCACTCAAGCCTGGGTGACAGAGGGAGACTCTGTCTTTAAAAAAAAAAAAAAAAAAAAAAAAAAAACTTGGCTAAAGCCTGTATTCCCAGCATTTTGGGAAGCCAAAGCAGGCAGACCACCTCAGGTCATGAGTTCAAGACTAGCCTGGCCAACATGGTGAAACTCCATCTCTACTAAAAATACAAAAAATTAGCCAGGCATGGTGGTGGGCACCTGTAATCACAGCTACTTGGGAGGCTGAGGCAGGAGAATTGCTTGAAGCTGGGAGGCGGAGATTGTAGTGAGCCAAGATAGCACCATTCAGCCTGGGCAACTAGAGTGAAACTCCATCTCAAAAAAAGGGGGAAACCTAAAGACTTCATCAAAAAGCTATTAGAACTGATAGATCCACTAAACTTGCAGGATACAAAATCAACATATAAAATTCAGTAGCATTGCTATATACTAACAGCAAACAATCTAAAAAAAAGGCAAGTAATCCCATGTATAATAGCCACAAATAAAATAAAATACCTAGGAATAAACCAAAGAAATGAAAGATCTCTGCAATAAAAACTATAAAACCGGCGGTAGTCGGGGGTGGTGGGAGAAGGAGGAGGCGGCGAATCACTTATAAATGGCGCCGAAGCAGGACCCGAAGCCTGAATTCCAGGAGGGTGAGCGAGTGCTGTGCTTTCATGGGCCTCTTCTGTATGAAGCAAAGTGTGTAAAGGTTGCCATAAAGGACAAACAAGTGAAATACTTCATACATTACAGTGGTTGGAATAAAAATTGGGATGAGTGGGTTCTGGAGAGCCGAGTGCTCAAATATGTGGACACCAATTTGCGAGAACAAATTGAAACAGCGAGAACTTCAAAAAGCCAATCAGGCAGGAGCAGTATGCAGAGGGAAAGATGAGAGGGGCTGCCCCGGGAAAGAAGATATCTGGTGTGCAACAGAAAAACGTTGAAGTGAAAACAAAAAAGAACAAACAGAAAACACCTGGAACTGGAGACGGTGGCAGCACCAGTGAGACCCCCAGCCTCCTCGGAAGAAAAGGGCCCGGGTGGATCCTACTGTGGAAAACGAGGAAACATTCATGAACGGAGTTGAAGTTAAAGTCAAGATTCCCGAAGAACTAAAACCATGGCTTGTTGATGACTGGGACTTAATTACCCGGCAAAAGCAGCTCTTTCATCTTCCTGCCAAGAAGAATGTGGATTCCATTCTTGAGGATTATGCAAATTACAAGAAATCTCGTGGAAACACAGGTAATAAGGAGCATGCGGTTAATGAAGTTGGGCAGGGATAAACGAATACTTCAGTGTAATGGTGGGACCAGCCGCTCTACAAATCTGAGAGACCGCAGTACGCTGAATTCTTGCAGATCACCCTGATGCACCAGTGCCCCAGGTGTATGGGGCGCCACATCTACCGAAACTAATTGTACGAATTGGAGCAATGTTGGCCTGTACACCTCTGGATCAGAAGAGCCTTGCTTTACTACTGAATTATCTTCACGATTTCCTAAGGCACCTGGTAAAGAATTCTGCAGCTTTATTTAGTGCCAGTGATTATGAACGGCTCCTCCTGAGTACCATCGGAAAGCTGCGTGAGAGGCGCTCTCAGTCATTACGTTTGCATCTCCGTAAACACATTTTTCTTCTCAGTCTGACTATCTCTTATACAAATGATGTGCTTTGAAGATGTTAGCATATAACAATTGATGTTTGTTTTCTGTTTGATTTTAAACAGAGAAAATAAAAGGGGTAATCGCTCCTTTTTTCTTTTCTTTTTTTTTTTTTTTTTTTTTTTTTGAGACGGAGTTTCGCTCCTTACCCAGGCTGGAGTGCAACGGCCCGATCTCGGCTCACCGCAACCTCCGCCTCCTGGGTTCAGGCAATTCTCCTGCCTCAGCCTCCAGAGTAGCTGGGATTACAGGCACGCACCACCACGCCCAGCTAATTTTTTTGTATTTTTAGTAGAGACGGGGTTTCACCATGTTGACCAGGATGGTCTCGATCTCTTAACCTCGTGATCCACCCGCCTCAGCCTCCCAAAGTGCTGGGATTACAGGCTTGAGCCACCGCACCCGGCCGTTTTTTATTTTTTATTTATTTATTTATTTTTTCATTTTAAAGTTGCTGCCAGTGCATTCAATGATAGACAACAGAGGGATATGCGGTAGAGTGTTTTATTGCCTACTTGACAAAGCTGCTTTTGAATGCTGGTGGTTCTATTCCTTTGACACTACGCGCTTTTATAATACGTGTTAATGCTGTATGACAAAATGCTCTGATTCCTGGTGCCAAAGGTTCAGTTCAGTGTATATAACTGAACACACTCATCCACCTGTGCTCCTTTTTTTTTTTAAATGGTGCTTAAAATAAAGAGCCCATCCTTTGCAAGTCATCCATGTTGTTACTTAGGCATTTTATCATTGCTCAAATTGTTGAAGAATGGTGGCTTGTTTCATGGTTTTTGTATTTGTGTCTAATGCACGTTTTAACATGATAGATGCAATGTATTGTGTAGCTAGTTTTCTGGAAAATTCAATCTTTTAGGAATTGTTTTTCAGATCTTCAATAAATTTTTTCTTTAAATTTCAAAAAAATAAAAACTATAAAACCATAATTTAAAAAATGGAAAAGGACACACCAAAAAAAAATGGAAATGTATTCCATGTTCATGGACTGGAAGACACAATATTGTTAAAATGTCCATCCTACCCAAAACAATCTACAGATTCAATGCAATCCCTATGAAAACATCAATGACATTCTTCACAGAAATAGAAGACTAATCTCAATATTTATATGGAAACACAAAATACACAGAAAGCCAACACCATTCTGAGCATAAAGAGCAAAACTAGAGGAATCACATTACCTGATTTCAGATCATACTACAAAACTATAGTAACCAAAACAGTGTGGTACTGGCATAAAAACACACACATGGACCAGTGGAAAAGAATACAGAACCCAGAAACAAATTCACTAACCTACAGTGAATTCATTTTTGAAAAAGGTGCCAAGAACATACGCTGCAGGGAAAGACATCTATTCAATAAATGGTGCTGGGAAAACTGGATATCCATATGCTGAAGAGTGAAACTAGACCCCTATCTCTCACCATATGCAAAAATAAAATCAAAATGGATTAGAGACTTAAATCTAAGACCTCCGACTATGAAACTACTGCAAGAAGACATTGGGGAAACTCTCCAGTTCATTGGTCTGGGCAAAAAATTTCTCGAGTAATACATCAAAAGCACAGGCAACCAAAGAAATACGAACGAATGAGATTACATCAACCTAAAAAGCTTCCACTCAAAAGAGGAAACAATTCACAAAATGAAGACACAACTGACAGAACGGGAGAAAATATTTACAACCCATCTAGCTAAAACAATTAGGTAAGAGAAGAAATAAAGGCATCCAAATTGGAAAAAGTCAAACTATCCTTGTTTGCAGATGATATAATCTTATATTTAGAAAAACCTAAAGACTCCATCAAAAAGCTATTAGAACTGATAAATTCACTAAATTTGCAGGACACAAAATCAACATACAAAAACCAGTAGCATTTCCATATGCCACCGACGAGGGATTAACAACTAGAATGTAAACTAGTTATTATCCTCAAATAACTCAACAGGAAAAAAAAAATCAAATAATCTGATTGTGTGTGTGTGTGTGTGTGTGTGTGTGTGTGTGTGTGTGTGTGCGTGTTTGAGATGGGGTCTCTGTCACTCAGGCTGGAATGCAGTGGCACAATCTTGGCTCACTGCAACCTCCACCTCCTGGGTTCAAGCAATTCTCTTGCCTCAGCCTCCCAAGTAGCTGGGATGACAGGCATGCACCACCACACCCAGCTTAATCTGATTTAAAAATGGGCAAAAGAGGCCAGGCGCAGTAACTCACGCCTATAATCCCAGCACTTTGGGAGGGTGAGGTGGGTGGATCACAAGGTCAGGAGTTCAAGACCAGCCTGACCAACAAGGGGAAAACCCTGTGTCTACTAAAAATACAAAAATTAGCCAGGCGTGGTGGCATATGCCTGTAATCCCAGCTACTCAAGAGGCTAAGGCAGGACAATTGCTTGAATCTGGGAGGTGGAGTTTGTAGTGAGCTGAGATCACATCATTGCACTCCAGCCTAGGCAACAGAGTGAGACTCCATCTCAAAAAAACAAAAAGCTGGGTAAAAGATCTTGACAGACATTTCTCAAAGAAGACATACACATGGCCAGCAAGTATATCGAAAACATGCTCAACATCACTAATCAGCAGAGAAATGCAAATTAAAACTACAAGAAAGTATCGTCTCACCCGAGTTAAAATGGCTTTCATCCTAAAGAAAGGCAATAACGAATGCTGGTGAGCATAGGGAGAAAAGGGAACCCCTACACTGTTGGTGGGACTGTAAATCAGTACAATCACTATCAACAATAATATGAAGGGTTTTGAGAAAACCAGAACTAGCACTACCGTGGATCCAGCAATCCCAGTGCTGGATATATATATATTTGAAAAAAAGGAAGTCAGTATATCCAAGAGACATCTGCTTTCCCATGTTTATTGCAGCACTATTCAGAACAGCCAAGATGTGGAATCAACCTAAGTGTCCATCAGCAGATGAATGGATAAAGGAAATGTGGTACATACAAACAATGGAGAATTATTCCGGTGCAGCGGCTCACACCTGTAATCCTAGCACTTTGGGAGGCCGAGGCAGGTGGATCACTTGAGGTTAGGAGTTTGAGGCCAGCCTGGCCAACATGGTGAAACCCCATCTCTACTAAACATACAAAACGTAGCCATGCATGGTGGCATGCGCCTGTAATCCCAGCTACTCAGGGGGCTGAGGCACGAGAATCACTTGAACCTCGGAGGCAGAGGTTGCAGTGAGCTGAGATCGCACCGCTGCGCTCCAGCCTGGGAGACAGAGTGAGACTCGGTCTCAAAAAAAAAAAAAAAAATGAGATCTTGTTATTTGCAACAACATGGATGGACATTGTGTTAAGTGAAACAAGCCAGCCCAGGAGGACAAATCTCACATGCTCTCATTCCTGCATGGGAGTTTAAAGTATTAACTGATGAACTCAATGCAGAGAGAGAGTAAAATGATGTCACCACAGGCTGGAAGAAATAGTGGGGGGAGTCGGGGATAAGCAGAGATGGTTAATGGGTACAAGATTGCAGTTAGTTAAATAAAATGAATAAAATCGAGTATTTAGTAGCAGAACAGGGTGGCTATTGTTAACAGTTACCTATGGCATATTTTAAAATAACTGAGTGTGGAACTGGAATGTCCCTAACACAAGGAAATGACAAATGCTTGAGGTGAAGGAAGCCCTAGTTACCCTGATTCTATCATTACACACCATATGCCTGTATCAAAATACCACAGGTACCCCATAAATGCATACAACTATTATGTACTCACAAAAATAAAAAATTTTAATATATAAATGAGTAAAAAAAAAATACAGTGGGTTGTTGGTACTAGCTTTCACCCGTTACAATGAAAGAATGTGAGCTTTTTAAAAATGTAAGACCTCCCTGTTTTTCTTCTTTTTTTTTTCTTTTGAGACGGAGTACAATGGCGTGATCTCAGCTCACTACGACCTCTGCCTCCTAGGGTCGAGTGATTCTCCTGCCTCAGCCTCCCGAGTAGCTGGGATTACAGGCGTGTGCCACCACACCCGCTAATTTTGTATTTTTAGTAGAGACAGGGTTTCACCATGTTGACCAGGCTGGTCTTGAACTCCTGACCTTAGGTGATTCACCTGCCACAGCCTTCCAAAGTGCTGAGATTACAGGCATGAGCCACCACGCCCAGCTGATCCTCCTGTTTTTCAAGAGAAACTGGCTATCTGAATTTTCATGTGAAATCTCCAACCCACAATTCTTTTAAACATGGTGGGGCTCAAGGTGGATGTACTCTGCTGCCAGTGTGTGATTTCCATTTTTTACAAGCTGGAGTGCAGTGGCTCAAACATAATACACTGTAGCCTCAGCCTCCTGGGCTCAAGGGATCCTCCTATCTCAGCTTCCCGTATGGCTGGGACCAAAGGCACGCACTATGTGCCTGGCTCATTCTTTTGATTTTTTGTAGAGGCAGGGTCTCACTTTGTTGTCCAAGCTGGTCTTGAACTCCTGGGCTCAAGTGAACCCCCTGCCTCAGCCTCCCAAAGTGCTAGGATTACAGGCGTGACCCACTGCAGCCAGCTGATTTTTGTCTTAATAGGACTTGCGGGGACCAGGCACAGTGGCTCTTGCCTGCAATTCCAGCACTTTGGGAGGCCAAGGCGGGTGGATCACTTGAGGTCAGGAGTTCGAGACCAGCCTGAGCAATGTGGTGAAACCCCATCTCCACTAAAAATACAAAATTAGCTGAACGTGGTGTCACAGGGTGCCTGTAATTCTAGCTACTAGGGAGACTGAGGCAGGAGACTCGCTTGAACCTAGGAGGTGGAGGTTGCAGTGAGCTGAGATTGTGGCATTGCACTCTAGTCTGCGCTACAAAAGCGAAACTCTGTCTTAATAATAGTAATAACAATAATAATAGGATTTAGGGGTTTGTCGAAAGGGTTTTAAAGGGAAAGGGGATTTGGGAAGTGTGGACGAATTGTCTGCTAGAAATGGATGGCAGTGGGAGCCTCTGACCGCCCCCAACTAGGAAGAGAGCCCCTGAAGCTGAGGAGAGAGAGAGGTCTAAGGAGTCCTGAAGAAAGTGTGGGGGTTATGGAATGACCTCCTTCCATATAAAGGGGGCCAGGGGATCAGGGACAATGGGCATTTCAGAAGTCACCTAGACGGATGCTGACTGGTGACTAGAGACCCTCATAGCCCATCTTTCCCCCAGTACTTTGGCTTTATGTAAAATTTTAGTTCTGGATACATCCCTGGGAGAATTGGGGACAACACCCTCCAAGAATGACTTTCGTGAAATTTTCCATCAAGTCAGCAGAATGAGGCTCAGAGTCCAAACCTTAGTTTAGTTGCAGAAAACCAAGAAAGTTCTTGGACACTTAGGTTTGGGGACTAAGGTTTTGACCAGCTCCCATCCAGAAAAGGGTAAGAATGGATGAATCCTACCACACTCCTCTACAGAGTCCAAGGTCCTCTCTCCCCTCTCAGCTGGCTTGGGGTGACATGTGGAGGAGGCACCCATGGAAGGTGTGGACCCAGGCGAGGGTCTCGGTCAGACTTACCCCACAGGAGGGTTGCTCCAGCCCAGAGCGTCCACCAGCTCCACAGGGGACCCATGGCTGCAGTAGGAAAAAAGAAGAGATCATAGAAGGCTGATCTGCCACCTCTGCTGGAGACTGTCCTGGGCAGAAGGGCCCACCCTCAGGACAAGGGCCACCTGGGAGCAGGAAAGCTGAGGTGGGGAAAGAAGTCAGGCAAATGGGGCCAGGTGGGCTAGATCCAAGGACCGGTGTGTGTGGGGGAGAGGCCGGCTGTCCAGTGGGTCTGGAGGTGGGATGGAGAGGGCAGGAGCCAGGGACAGGGGTGCAGAGTTGGCTCTCTGGTGGGTCTAGGGGTAGGACAAGGAGGCCTACAGCCAGGGGCAAGAGTAGGGGACCTGCTGTCCCACTTCCAAAGGGGTCCCCAGCCCTTCTCACCTGCAGGTCCCTGGAGCTGCAGTGCCAGCTTGGGGCAGGGCTATATAGTGGCGTTTCTGGGCCCCTGAGGCCACACCTTGGGCCACGTGCCAGGCAGATGATGCCAGCTTCCTGGAGGAGGCTGCCGTCCTTGGGGCCAGATGAAACGGGAAACTGTGAAGGCCTGAGAAGAGGGTGAGTCTGGATGCCTGGGCTCCAAGAAGGGAGTGAGGATGGCTGGTGGCCACTCCCTGGAAGCCTTCTGGAAAGTTTGGTCCTGGAAGGGTGGGGTCCCTGAGGGAGACAGCTGGGGAGCAGGGAGCTGAGTGCCTGAGTCCCTGGGCGGAGGTAGGGTGGGTTGGGGGTGTGGGCAGCGAGGGTGGGAAGTGGCATATGGCCATATTTGCTGGCTGAGCAGCTATATTCCTTCCTTTGGCTCCTGCCAGGAATAACAGCGAGAGGCCCATATCCGGGTCCTGGATCCTCCTCAATCCCCACAGCCTGGGGAGTCCCTGGCCACCTACACCCTGCTTCCAGACACCACTGGAGGCAGGTGTCTGGGGTGGGCAGAGTCTGAGGCTATGGAGCGAGACACAAGACCTCCACTACAGCCCAGCGGGGCCTCTGGGGTTTCTCATCTGCAAAATGGGAACCCAAAACCAACCTCTCCGGGCATCTTTACATCCCAGAGACATAAAGAAGTTCTCGAGGACTGTAGCGCTGGGAGGCAGCCTCTTCTGGTGGGGACCCAGGCAGGGATGCAGGAGGGCATTGGGGCTGAAAGGACAATGGCCTCTGCTTCCCAGCTCCACACAAACACCGGATTCTACTTCTGACTCCAGACACCTGCCCCTCCGTGGTGCTGGAAACAGGATATGGGTGTCCAAGGACTCCCCAGCCTAGGGGGACTGACCAAGAGCCAGGACCTGTTGGTTTTGGAGAAATTGGGGTTTTTCATTTTGGGTTTTTTTGTTTGTCTTTGTTTTTTTGTAAGCAGGGTTTGCTCTTAGCAGGGGCTAGCTGAACAGCATTAGGGGACTCTGTGCCTCTCCATCACCGCAGAATTTGTCTGAGATGGGAGGTGGAGGTCTAGGTTGCACACAGGAGTAGAATGACCCAAAAGCTGGGCCTTCTCAGATGGAGTCGGTTCCTCTGAGGGGCCGGCCTGACTCATGCCCAGCTTGCCTTCTCCCTGACCTGGGATTTCATTGTTTGCTGGGGAGTCACCCCTGGGGCCAGCAGCTGCAAAGCCTGGGTGTTGGACCAACACCCTAGCAGCTGCTGCTCCTGGGGCTCCTCCTCTCTTATCACAGGGGCCTGCACCTCTGGGTGCCAGAGTGGGTGGGTGCATGGAGGCATCTCTTTCCCTGGGGCTCTGACCCATCCCCACACCCATCCAAGGCACAAGATAAAGGCTCAGAGTTGACTGGGACATAAAGTCAACCAGGAAAATGAAGTGAGTATACATAGGAGGCTGGCTAAAAGCCAGAGATAACAAGCAACAAGCAGGCGCGGGGGACCCACAGGAAGTGGAAGCTTCGGGAAAAGGGTGCGTGGGTCCCTGGGGGGATCTAAAGGTTGATGGAAGGGGCTGCTGGATCCCTGAGAGAGATAAGGACTGGGAAGAGGAGATATCAGGATTCCCAGGAGGAAACAGCAATTGCAAACCAAGCTGTGAAAGCTCTCTGTGTGAGGCCAGGCACAGTGGCTCAGTTTATAATTCCAGCACTTTGGGAGGCTGAGGCAGGAGGATTACTTAAGGCCAGCAGTTTGAGACCAGACTGGTTCAAGACCAACATATTGAGACCCTGTCTCTACAAAAAATACAAAAATTAGCCAGGCACGGTGGTGCACACTTAGTCCCAGCTACTTGGGAGGCTGAGGCAGAAGTATCACTTGAGACCACGAGGTCAAGACCAGCCTGGGAAACATAGTGAGACCTTTTCTCTACAAAAAATACAAAAATAAACTGAGTGTAGGGGTGTGTACCTGTAGTCTCAGCCATTCAGGAGGCTAAGGTGGGAGGGCAGCTTGCTCTGTCACCAGGCTACAGTGCAGTGGCATGATCTCAGCTCACCGCAACCTCCATCTCCCGGGCTCAAGTGATTCTCCTGCCTCAGCCTCCCGAGTAGCTGGGATTACAGGATTGCACCACCATGCCCAGCTATTCTTTTTTTGTTTTTTGTATTTTTAGTAGAGATGGGATTTAACCATCTTGGCCAGGATGGTCTCGAAATCCTGACTTCATGATCGGCCAACCTCAGTCTCCCAAACTGTTGGGATTACAGGCGTCAGCCAACACACCCAGCCATCCCTCTTGTAGTTTGAGACACTCAGAGACAAATGAGAAGTGAAGAGGAAGAAGGGGAAGGTGAGCTGCATGGGTGTTTCTGGCCCTCAATTCTCTGCAAGCCTTGAGGTTTCCCCTGGTTGACCACAGAGAGAAGCTTCCTGCCTTCAAAATTCACCATCACTTTCCACAGCCAGAGTCCCCAGAAATGGGGTGGCTGTGGTGGGAGATCTCACAAATTAATACTCTATATTTGAGGGTCCCCTGAGATCTTCTTTCTCACTCCTTTTAGGGCCCTAGGGGTGTGTGTGTGTGTGTGTGTGTGTGTGTGTGTGTGTGTGTGTGTGTGTGTGTTAGGACACACCCCTGTGCCTTACCCTGTATTATACCAAGTCTCAGAAACCCTGCTGGTGACCCAGGAAATAAACTCTGCGGACACTTCCTTATGGTCCGAGAAACTGCATCCATCCCTCTACAGGCAGTCTTGCTCTGAACCCGTTTGTGTGTCTGAGCCTTTCGGCCTCTCCCCACTTATCTGCCTCTACCTCCCTACAGTATTTGCGCCCACCATGCCATCCCAGAGCCCTGAGCCCCTCTGACTTGTATAGGCTTTATAGACTGGAGCACAATGGGAGAGAATTTACTCTCTCCACCTAAATTCAGGCTTGCGAGCAATTTCTAACTTTACTCCTTTACGCTCTGGATCCCACAATCTGACTTCCATACGCACTGGAAGTTTTGCCAAACTCTCCAATTACCTATTATTTGCCACTTGACTCTAGTTCCTTCCCTGTAACATTTGACATTCACACTTCCTCTCTGAAGTTGTCTCATGCCGATCCAACACCTATGACACCTATTCAACAAGATAGACCATGTTTTGGATAATAAAGGAAACCAGAGGCCCGGCTCGGTGGCTCACACCTGCAATCCTCGAACTTTGAGAGACCAAGGTGGGCGGATCACCTGAGGATGGAAGTTCGAGACCAGCCTGACCAACATGGAGAAACCCTGTCTCTACTAAAAGTACAAAGTTTCCCAGCACTTTGGGAGGCCGAGGAGGGTGAATCACGAGGTCAAGAGATCGAGACCATCCTGGTCAACATGGTGAAACCCCGTCTCTACTAAAAGTACAAAAAGTTAGCTGGGCACTGTGGCGCGTGCCTGTAATCCCAGCTACTCAGGAGGCTGAGGCAGGAGAATTGCCTGAACCCAAGGGGTGGAGGTTGCGGTGAGCTGAGATCGGCCATTGCACTCCAGCCTGGGTAACAAGAGTGAAACTCCGTCTCAAAAAAAAAAAAAAGTACAAAATTAGCCGGGCGTGGTGGCACAAGCCTGTAATCCCAGCTAAGCAGGAGGCTGAGGCAGGAGAATCACTCGCACCTGGGAGGTGGAGAGCCGAGGTAGTGAGCCGAGATCATGCCATTGCACTCCAGCCTGGGCAACAAGAGCAAAACTCCATCTTAAAATAAAATAAGGCAAACCAGAATAAAATCAAAGTAATTGATATTCTATAGGAGATGTTCTCTGATCATAATGGAATAAGTTATTGAAATCAATAACTAAAAAACAGGAAAATCTCCACTCACAAGTGAGACAATAAAACCTTTTGGGTTAATTTGGAACTTTCTGGAAATCCTAGCATGGAAAAAGGTCGATGCAGGTCCTTCAACCATTATCAGGAGGCTGTGTTCAAAGTATCCGTTACCTGTTCAACCACATTCCGATATTGCTGGCAAGATTAATCGATCTTTTCTGGTGGAAACCACCACCAGAAAGAGAAATTTCAGTGACTTGTTGCCACAGGACCAGGGGAAAACTCCTTGGCAACTCAAAAGGAAAAATTGTGACTCGTGGTCACAAGCCCTCTCCCCACACAGGACTAGGGGCAAACACTCAGCAACTCAGAATGACTTGGGGATAAAAGCCCAGGCAGCCCTAACCAACGGCGGCAGCCCTCTCGGGTCCCCTTCCACCCTTCCATGCTGTGGAAGCTTTTACTTTCGCTTGCTCAATAAGCGGTGTTGCTGCTCACTCTTTCTCGGTCCGCAAACGATTACTTAAAGCTGGGACACTCACTGTGGGGGTAAGGCTCTCTGCTCAATTCTTCAAGCAAGGAAAGCCAAAAGCCTAAGTCCAAAGCCCAAGCTGGGCACGGAAGAGGCCCTCCTCAAAGCCATCTGTAAACCCTACAACAGCAAGTCTGGTTATACAAGGATATTAAGCAAGTCCCTTCTAAATAATCCATGGGCCAAAGAGAAAGTCTCAAAAATACATAGAATCAAATGAAAATGAAAAGTACGCATTTCAAAATATGTGGGATATAGCTAAAGGGAAATTTGTCGCATTAAATATTTACATCAGGAAAGAGGAAAATTCTCACACCGATAATCTAAGCTTTTACGCAAGAAAGTACTAAAACACCAAAACAGACACAAAGCAGAAGGAAGGAAATAATAAAGAGCAGAAATCAATAAAACTGAACGTGAGGAAATCAATGAACCAAAAAACAACTTCGCCGTTGTCGCTGTTAACAAGAGTGAGGCTTTGAATTTCCCAACTGTATTTGTGGATTTGTCTGTTGTTGAATAGAGCATTTTATAAATATCAATTAGATCCTGTTGATTGATGTGTTACTCAGTTCCTTGATATCCTCACATATTTTATCCCTGGTATTGCTAGCAACCAGTGAGAGTGAGGTTTTCAATTCCCCAACTATATTTGTGGACTTGTCTATTTCACCTTTCATCTGTCAGTTTTTGCTTCATGTACTTGAATCTCTATTGTTTGGTACATACACAGTAGGACAGCAATGCCTTGGCAGAATGATCCTTGGTTTTTAGCAATGTTATTTGTTCTGAAGGAAAAGTAGTTTCATATTAATATAGTACTTCTTTCCTTTTAAAAGCTTATATTTAAAATTCATATATATATATTTTTTGAGACGGAGTCTCGCTCTGTTGCCTAGGCTGGAGTACAATGGCATGGACTCAGCTCACTGAAACCTCTGCCTCCCGGGTTGAAGCAATTCTCCTGCACAGGTGCCCATGACTATGCCTTGCTAATTTTTGTATTTTTAGTAAAGACAGGGTTTCACCATGTTGGCCAGGCTGGTCTCGAACTTCTCACCTCAAGTGGTCCACCCATCTCGGCCTCACAAAGTGCTGGGATTACAGAGGTGAGCCACCTTGCCCGGCCTAAAATTTATGTCTATAATAATATCAATAGATAAAATTAATACATTTTCCATTATTTTGTTTTCAGCCTACCTATGTTGTTATATTTGGAATAAAGTTTTTTGGAGACAGTATCTAGTCGGGTCATTTTTGAAATTCACTCTATCGATCTCTGGTCTTTTATTTCATGTAAATAGACAGACTGTTTACATTTGAAGTAGTTATCGATATGTTTGGGCTTAAGTTTAACACTTTATTATCCATTTTCCATTTGTTCTATTTCTCATTCTTATTTTTTTCTTGCATTCCTGTGAGTTACATCCACATTGTTTAGCATTCCATTTTGATCCGTATTATTTTTAATACAAATAATTTGTAGAATTTTCTTAGCATTTAGTCTAGTACTACAGTATATATATGTAACTGATTATAATCCAACTTATTAATATCTCACCACTTTGAAGTGTTGAAACTTTACTTCCATGTAGATCCTTTTACCCTCCCTTATACATATGTGTGTACATATGAGATCGAGACCATCCTGGTCAAAATGGTGAAACCCCGTCTCTACTAAAGATACAAAAAATTAGCTGGGCATGGTGGCGCATGCCTGTAATCCCAGCTACTTGGGAGGCTGAGGCAGGAGAATTGCCTGAACCCAGGAGGCAGAGGTTGTAGTGAGCCGAGATCGCACCATTGCACTCCAGCCTGGGTAACAAGAGCAAAACTCCGTCTCAAAAAAATAATAATAACAATAATAACTATTTTAAGTGTTGTCTCTACCTATAGACATCATATGATACTAATTTTTTCATCAACCAACTATGATTTTTTAAAACTATGAGAAGGGTCATCTGTTATATTTATTACTATTTTTGTCCATTCTGCTCTTCCTTCCTTTCTAAAGTTCTGAGCCTTTTGCTGTTATCATTTGGAGAGCTTCCTTTAATCATTCTTTAAGAATAATTTTGCTGGGGAGGGGGAGGAAGATGGCGCTGTAGAAACAACTCACCACTGCAGCTCTCAGTCAAGACGCAGAGGGTAAGCAAACACCGCATTTTCAGACGGATCCTTATAGCCCACAGAGTGGGGGAAAAAGCCCAGGTGTAAAAGGCACGCAGAACTCAAGCGCAGCGCTCTCCGCTAGCGCGGCCAGGCAAGCAGAGAGGCCGGCGCACAAAACACGCGGGGCTGGGCGCCCTGTTAAACCGGCAATTTGAGACTTGGGAGGGCAGATTGCTATGCTCATCTGATTGAACAGGTTTTGGACGGTGATCTAGACCAGGAGATTTCTGGGAGGTCGACGGGTCTCACCCCCACAGGGACAAGCAATAAGGCGATTCGGA
>CM052668.1:27794949-27834853 GCA_028533165.1 Leontopithecus rosalia | reverse complement strand
AGGCAGCAAAACACACTGCCACGTGTGTACCTATGCAACTATCTTGCATGTTCTGCACATGTACCCCAAATCCTAAAATGCAATAAAAATTAAAAAAAAAAAAAAAAAAAAAAAAAAGAATAATTTTGCTGATGACAAAATCTCGTAGTTTTCCTTCATCTAAAAACTGTTTATTTCTTCTTCATTCACCATAGGTAGCTTTGCTGGACATAAGATTCTCAGTAGATAGTTATTTTCTTTGAGCACTTGAAAAGTATTGTTTTAGACTTTCTTCTCCATGTTTTTTTAATTAAGAAATTTGTCGTCATTTGATCAGTGTTCCCCAGAGATAATTTACAATTCCTCTCTAGCTGCTTCCAAGAGAGTTTCATTGTTTGTTTGCCTTCGTTTTTATAAGTTAATTATACTGTGTTTTGGCATGAAATCCCTCAGATTTATTCTGCGTAGCTTCTTGCATGTGTAGGTTTATGTCTTTTGCCACATTTGAGAAGGTTTGGTCATTATTTCTTCAAACAGTTTTCAGTCCCACTTTCTTCTCTCTACTGTTAGTCTCATAACACAAATGTTAGCTGTTTTGTAATTGTCCTGCAGGTTCTCTGAGCCCTTGTTAGTCATTTTTTGTTGTTTTTTTTTAAGTTGATTGTCTCTCTGTTTTTTGGATTGGGAATTTTTACTGCTCTATCTTTGAGTTCACTTCTTATTTCCTTTGTTATAGTTATTCTGCTCTTGAGCCTTTCCAGTGAGTTTTTTATTTTAGTTATTACATTTTTCAGTTTTCTCTTTTCCATTTCATTATTTAAAAACATATTTTCCATTTCTTTGGTGTGATCTTTTTTTCCATTTTTTCAAGGAGTTTTGTAATTGTTTGGTGAAACATTTTTATGATGGCTACGTCAGATCTTTGTCAGGTAATTCCAAAATTTAATTCATCTCAGTGTTAGATTGTTAATTGGCTTTTCTCATTCAAGTCGTGATTTTTCTGGTTGTTCATATTATGCATGATTTTTAATTATATCCCAGACATTTCTGAAATTCTGAGATTCTGGATTCTATTTACTTCTTCTATTTTAGTGGTCACTTTATTTAGGTTAGCATGGAGGTCCTGGCCTCCTTTTGTGTGTTGTGACTCCAATGACAATTTAGTTTTCAGGGCCCTTTCATTATTATTCTGCTCCATTTCATCTGCCTGGTGCTGGCTGAGCTCACACTCAATATCTGATAGTACCACCAATGGAGGTTGAAAGCATTTTCTTGAGGCCTGCTTGGTACTGCTAAGTTAGGAGTAGGAGACACTGGCACAAAAGGGTAGAGAGTGCTTCCCTGGGCTGTGTGGTGCCAACAGGGCTCTTCCTTAATCTCTATCATCCACAGAAGGGGAAAGCACCTACCTGGGTGCTTTCTGCTGCTGGATAAGGGGTTGTGGAGACTCTGGATCTAAACCACCTCCTGTCATTGGGTGACAAATTTAGAGACGCTGGGCCACTGAGATGTTTCTTGAGTTCTAAGGCCCCTTGTCAGTTTGCCTTCTTTCTATCTTCAGAGTCCTCTTAAGAATGTCTGTTATGTTATTCCAGGGTTTTTAGCAGAGAAGAGCCAGGAAAAATAAATCTATGTCACCGTGACAGAGATGTTACCATCACCCTGGCTTCTTGTAGTCTCCCAGAATAGAAATCAAGTCAGATTACCAGACACAGTATTAAAGAGAAAAAAAGGAAAGTTTATTTTAATTGTGCACAAGGGAGGTCAGCACTGTAAGGAAAAGGGTGGGCTGCTCCTCACAGGGAGCAGTTCGATCTGTCTTGTAGGGGTCCAGATGCCATGATGTGCCTGTCATCATGTGTTAAGTAGGGATTTCCTGGGCCCCTGCACAGTGGTTCAACATGCTTTTTCTTTCTTTCTTTTTTTTTTTTTTTTGAGACAGAGTTTCGCTCTTGTTACCCAGGCTGGAGTGCCATGGTGCCATCTCGGCTCACAGCAACCTCCGCCTCCCGGGTTCAGGCAATTCTCCTGCCTTAGCCTCCTGAGTAGCTGGGATTACAGGCACGCGCCACCATGCCCAGCTAATTTTTTGTATTTTTAGTAGAGACGGGGTTTCACCATGTTGACCAGGATGGTCTCGATCTCTTGACCTCGTGATCCACCCGCCTCGGCCTCCCAGAGTGCTGGGATTACAGGCATGAGCCACCGCGTCCGGCAACATGCTTTTTCATACATCGCATGTAACGTTGGCATTTTAAATCTCCACCTCTGGGCATGACTTCTAGCGTTGAAATAAGGAAAAGATCACTATAAGTTGAAACTTAAGCTGTACCTGCAGGTCCCTGGGGAAGTCCCTAACCCTGTAAAGCAAGAACTTGTGGTTAGTGGCTTCTTGGGCCGCCGATTCTGATTGGCTGCAGATTAGTAAACTACAGCTTGAGTAAGGGGCTTTTGTTCTTTTTCACTAAACCACATCAAACTAGGAAGCCAGTCAGCTGTCTCATTTCCGGCTAAGAGATTTCATTCTCCTTATTCTTAAGGGGGCTTTGGGCAAAGGTCTCTTCTAAGCTACTTCCTGCTAAGCATGGACATAGTCCCTACGTCTATTTCCAGGAGGAGTAGAAATTTATTGTGGCTTGGTGAAGGGGCTGAGACGGCTCTGGGCTGGTAGTCTCTGAAACAGGTTGGAAGCCTGGCATGACCATTAACTTGGCATGAGAGTGTTGCGGCCTGAAGACATGGATTTTACCAGCAGGTTAAACAAGCAGGGTTTAAGGATTAAAAATTTAAAGATAAAAAGAAGATAGTCCTAAGGACTTAAGAAAGGGAGATACCAAGTTACAGAGGGTAAGGCTGCCCTGACAGCATTCTACACGAAGGTGACTCTCCTTTACCAAAGAGTGTAACCACTTTCCTGATTGTAAATTGCCTGGACGTTAACCTCTACTTGCCCAGTAGTATTTATCCAAGGCAGTAGGAGGTTTGGTGCCTGTACAAACACCTCCTTGTTCAGCTAGTAAGTCATCTGGAAGCCTGGCATGACCATTAATTTGACATGAAACTATTGCAGTCTGGAAGACACAAATTTTACCAGCAGGTTAAACAAGCATGGTTTAAAAATTAAAAGAAGAGGCTGGGCACGGTGGCTCACGCCTGTAATCCCAGCACTTTGGGAGGCTGAGGCGGGTGGGTCACGAGGTCAAGAGATTGAGACCATCCTGGTCAACATGGTGAAACCCCGTCTCTACTAAAGATACAAAAAAGTATCTGGGCATGGTAGCTCATGCCTGTAATCCCAGCTACTCGGGAGGCACAGGCAGGAGAACTGCCTGAACCCAGGAGGTGGAGGTTGCAGTGAGCCGAGATCGCGCCATTGCACTCCAGCCTGGGTAGCAAGAGCGAAACTCCATCTCAAAAAAAAAAAAAAAGATTAAAAGAAGAAAGGTAGCTGCTAATAAGGGCTTAAGAAAGAAAGGAACCGCCAGGCATGGTGGCTCATGCCTGTAATCCCAGCACTTTGGGAGGCCAAGGCGGGTGGATCACGAGGTCACGAGTTCGAGACCAGCCTGGCAAACATGGTGAAACCTCATCTCAACTAAAAATACAAAAATTAGCTGGGCGTGGAGGCACGTGCCTGTAGTCCCAGCTACTCGGTTGGCTGAGGCAGGAGAATTACTTGAACCTGGGAGGCAGAGGTTGCAGTGAGCCGAGACTATGCCACTGCTCTCCAGCCTGGGTGACAGAGTTAGACTGTTTCAAAAAAAAGGAAGGAACCAAGTTACAGAGGGTAAGGCCAAGCAGTAGTCCAACACCACATTAGCAAGAGAATTGAGGGAGGTTTTTAGCTTTTCCAGGGCCTGCCTCACCTGGTCCGCTACATGCCTATGGCCACTGTGACTCCAGGCGCCCTGCACCCAGACTAAAAGAAAGAGCTTACAGTAAGATAGAGGGTACAGCGGGAGCATGACTCATGCCCAGCCCTCACTGTGTCTTGAGCAAGATCTGTGCACCTGGGCTAATAGGGAAATGATCTAAAACCATCTTACCCAGCTAGGGTAATATTTTATTATATTGCCTGTTAAGCTTTTCCCAAGTTGATAATATATTTTAAAGTCTAATTTAAGTCTTCATCTGTTAGAAAGTTTGTCTTGAGAAAAGACTGCCCAATAGGCCATTTTAAAAGGGCTGAGCTTTAAGTTCCCCTTTGGGGTGTGTCTTATTCTTAGTAAGGCAACAGGGAGGCCCTTAATCAATGATTTCTGGGCTTCCTGGCAAGGTTTAGCCAAAGTTCCTTTTAAGGGTTTGATTCATTCTCTCAACTTTCCCGGAAGATTGAGGATGCCAGGCAGAGTGACGTTTGTACTGGATGCCAAGACTGCTAGACAGTTCTTGGGTGGCTTGGGTCATAAAAGAAAGCCCGTTGTCTCTTTGTAGGAAAGCTAGAAGCCCAAACCTAGAAATTCCTTCTTTAAGCATCCATTTACTTTTTGTTTGTTTTGATTTGGTTTAGGTTTTTCTTTCTTTTTTTTTTTTAGAGTCAGAGTCTCACTCTTGCTGCCCAGGCTGGAGTGCAGTGGCACAATTTCGGCTCATGCAACCTCCACTTCCCAGGTTCAAGTGATTCTCCTACCTCAACCTCCCAAGTAGCTGGGATTACAGGCACTTGCCACCAAGCCCAGCTAATATTTTGTATTTTAGCAGAGACAGGGTTTAGCATGTTGCCCAGGCTGGTCTTGAACTCCTGAGCTCAGGCGATCCACCCACCTCAGCCTCCCAAAGTGCTAGGATTACAGGCGTGAGCCACCATGCTGGGCAGGTAGTTCCCATTTTCTACAAAACAACTCCCATCTGTAAATCATTCTTCACCTGGATTCTCTCAAGAGGTGTCCTGTAACTCTATCCAACTAGAATAGGTCTGTTCTAAAGTTTCCACACAGGTATGTTCCAGTGTCCCCAAGGTGGGCAAGGGAAGCAGGGTGGGAGGATTTAAGGACTCATATATCTTTAAGGGTAAGTCTGGGGTGTCTAACAGTGGGGCTTGATTTTTGAGTTAAACTTACTCCAGTTAGCCAGTAGTTCCCTTTTATTTCCAACACATTCTGTACCTGGTAAGATGTATTAACCCCAAGGGGTTCGCTAGCGTGAGTCTGGAGATCTCCCTGACCAGCAGGCTGGTGGCTGCCACAGCTCTAAGAAAGCCAGGCCACCCATGGGCTGCTGGGTTCAGTTGCTTTAAAAAGTTAGTCACTGGCCTTCATCCGAAGGGCCCTAGCTTCTGAATTAGGACTTCAAGGGCTTACTCAAAGAGGCGTAGGCTATGTGGAGACCTCTGGGGCGGTAGCACTGTCCAAGTATACTGGGGAGTTTCCTGGGTCTCCAGATCCTCCCATTCAAAGGCAAAAATGTAGGTGGAGCCAGGATGCAGCATATATAAAAGCAAGCATCCTTTAGATCCAGCACAGCGTAAAACTGCATGCAGGCCGGGTGCGGTGGCTCACGCCTATAATCCCAGCACTTTGGGAGGCCGAGGCGGGTGGATCACGAGGTCATGAGATCGAGACCATCCTGGTCAACATGGTGAAACCCCATCTCTACTAAAGATACAAAAAATTAGCTGGGCATGGTGGCGCGTGCCTGTAATCCCAGCTACTTGGGAGGCTCAGGCAGGAGAATTGCCTGAACCCAGGAGCCGAGATCGCGCCATTGCCCTCCTCCAGCCTGGGTAACAAGAGTGAAACTCCGTCTCAAAAAAAAAAAAAAAAAAAACTGTGTGCACCCAGGGATTTGAAAGTGGAGTGCGTATTAGGGACTGAAGGACAACTAGAAACAACTGAGTCATTCTCTGCTCTAAGGTGTGGAACAAAGTGGTATTCTCCATTTGGTTTCTTCACAGGCAGCACTGGCATATTACAAGGAGACTGGCAGGGCTGAATGAGTCTGTTCTGTATAAATTTTTTCAGGAGGGGCCATATCCCTTGCAGGGTTTCTGGCCTGAAATGGTATCTTGGCTTGCACGGGTAGGGTATGCCTGGCATCAGCTTTATTTTAACAGTCTCATCATTGATCACGTGTCCTGGAATGCTGGTATCCCATACAGACTTCTCCACGCAAATCAATATCTTTTCTAGGACTAGGGGTAGCTTCTGATCTTAGGGAGCCAAAAGGACCAGTAAGTGGATTCCTTTCTCGGGGGGACTGAGACTTGTATGGCATTCCCCTGGAGGGAACCTGAGGCTCCCAACTTAGATAGTAAGTCATGAATCATTAAAGGAAGGGGACACTCAGGGACATATACAAAGGAATGCGTGATGCCTTAGATCCAACTTTACAAGTCGAAGGAAAGGTCAAGTGTCTTACCTTGGGTTGACCATCTGTTCCTGTCACTGCACAACAGGCACTGAACAGACATCCAACAGGGTGGGTCAGCACAGAGTAGGGAGCTCTGGTATCCACAAGGAATTCAGTTTTCCTACCTGCCATACTGAGGGTGACCCAAGGCTCCACAGTGGTGATAGTGATGGAACTTTTCAGGTCTGGAGGCAGATGAGCATTTGGGAACCGCTCAGTCAGAGGGGGCAGCCTTTTTATTTGAGAGGACAGCAACAAGAGGAGTGGGCTGGGGAGGCCCACTCCATCCTGGCTTCCCAGAAGGGAATGGACAGTCCTTTCTCCAGTGACTCTTCTTCTGGTAAGCACACTGGCTGCACCCCATTTCCACTGACACTGAGTGAGGTTTAATTGACCCCCCATCCAGGGTTCTCTGTTGCCTGAGGCCCCCTCAAGGTGGGCCTGTGATCATAGCAGCCAAAATGTGTGCCTTCCTTTTCATTCTCTTATTTTTCTCTGCCTTCTCTGCCGGGTCCCAGTTGTTAAAAACCTTGAAGACCTCTACTACCAATGTTGCTTGAGGGGGTCTAAGGGTCAGCTTCCAGCCTTTGAAGCTTTTTCCAAATGTCTGGCACAGTGTGGGTACATTTCCAAATGCATGGCCAGAAATGTCAGACCTCCATCAGTCTTTGGGTCTCTGTTACTATACATTCCGAAAGCCTCAGAGAGCCTATTAAGGTACACAGCTGGATTTCCATCCACTTCCTGAGCAATTCTTGCACTTTATTATACTTTACTCGTTTTGTCTAACACCTCCTTATGTCCTCTGATATGCGATTAAGGAAGTGATTGATCCTTAACCAGTCCCTGTCATCCGTACAAACCCGTTGGAGGCTCTGCTCTGGGACTGCCTCACCAGAAGCCCAGTCAATGACGTGGCCAGGATTGTATCTTTAAGCCTTTTCACCGGGAGTACAACAATGAGCTAGGACTACTAGATCATCTTAAGGAAAGGTTAGACTAAACTTAATAAATCCATCACTAAACCCTATCTGGATTGTTCAAGAACTGGCCAAACCAATCCTTGCCTTATGTCTGACATTGGCAAGAGTCCATGTACCTGAGCTGCCCCTAGTTCCATCCATTACCTCCCAGGGGGAAAGCAGCCCTGGTATGGTGGGGAAGTGAAGGAGGGTGTAACTTGGAGCCTAGTTGGAGCCACACTGGGGACAGCACCGAGGCTTGTTGAGGAGTAGAAGGGGAAAAGCTAGATGGGTGCAGTGGCTCGTGCTTGTCATACCAGCACTTTGGGAGGCCGAGATGGGCAGATCATCTGAGGTCAGGACTTTGAGACCAGCCTGACTACCATGGAGAAACCCCATCTCTTCCAAAAATACAAAAAATTAGCTGAGAGTCAGGGTGTGTGCCTGTAATCTCAGCTGCTCGAGAGGTGAAGCAGGAGAATCGCTTGAACCAGGTAGGAGGAGGTTGCAGTGAGCTGAGATTGCACCATTGCACTCCAGCCTGGGCGACAAGGCAAGACTGCATCTCACAAAAAAAAAAAAAAAGAAGAAGAAGAAGAAGGGGAGCTTCACCCAGCCTGGTATGGAGGAGGCTCCAGAGAGAAGGGGAAAGGATCCACAGTAGCAGAGGAGCCTGCTTCCCATCCTGCCCTTGGAAAGGCAGTGAGAGAACTGAGCCCTAGGGGTTAAAACCTGAGACAGGACTTGGCTTGTCTCTCAGCTGTTAGTTGAGAGATGCCATATAGACCTGCAGGAGTCCTGGAGTTTGGGATCCTGATGTAGTTTCCCAAAGGCCTCCATGTATGGAATCTCAAGCTATTCATTAGAATTCTTTACGGTATATATTCAATTGGAAAATGGTGTTGTAACTGAAAGACCCAATTTTCAGGCCATTTCTCTTGGTACCCCTGGGGATACTGAGGCCAAGCAACATCACAGAGGAACACAAGCTTCTTTTTCTTTAGATTTTTTTTTTTTTTTTTGAGACAGAGTCTCGATCTGTAGCCCAGGCTGGAGTGCAGTGGCATGATCTCAGCTCACTGCAACCTCTGCCTCCCGGGTCCTGGTTCAAGCAATTCTCCTGCCTCAGTCTCCCAAGCAGCTGGGACCACAGACATGCATCACTGCACACAGCTAATTTTTAAATTTTTTGTAGAGACAAGGTCTCCCTATGTTACCCAGGCTGCTCTCAAACTCCTGGACTCAAGAGATCCTCCTGCCTTGGCCTCTCAAAGTGCTGGGATTATAGGTGTGAGCCATGTGCCTGGCCCCAAACTGAATTTAGAGACCATAATTTGAGCACTAGAGAAGGAACTGCCTTTAATATTTTTAATTTTGTAAAACATTTACACAGTTCCAAAGCCCAAACTTTATAATAAGTTATCTTCACAGAGCTTTAGCTGCCACCCCTGTCCTCTCCAACGTTTCCTCCCTTCTCCTGTGAGTAACCATTTTTACAGGGTTTTCATTCATTTTTCCATTATTTCTTTTTGAAAATATATGCGAAAACATACAAATATAAGTGCATATCTATGTGCATTTCCCTTTCCTTCTTTTGCAAAAGGTGGCATAAGATAGTCTCACTCGGTTGCCCAGGCTGGAGTGCAGTGGCACAATCTCAGCTCACTGTAACCTCCACCTCCCGAGTTCAAGTGATTCTCCTGACTCAGCCACTCAAGTATCTGAGATTACAGGTGTGTACCACCATGCTTGGCTAATTTTTGTATTTTTTTAGTAGAGGCAGGTTTCACCATGTTGGCCAGGCTGGTCTTAAACTCCTGATCTCAGGTGATCCTCCCACCTCAGCCTCAAAGTGCTGAGATTACAGTTGTGGGCCACTGTTCCTGGCCCACATCACTGTCCTTTATTTTACTATTTTGACTTGACGTGGTTTTTTTTTGAGACTGAGTTTTACTGTTGTTGACCAGGCTGGAGTTGAGCAATGACATGAGCTCAGCTCACTGCAATGTTCATTTCCCGGGTTCAAGCAATTCTCCTCCCTCAGCCTCCTGAGTAGCTGGGATAACAGGCATGTGCCGCCACGCCCGGCTAATTTTGTATTTTTTGTAGAGATGGGGTTTCTCCACGTTGGTCAGGCTGGTCTCGAACTCCCAACCTCAGGTGATCCACCCACCTCAGCCTCCCAAAGTGCTGGGATTACAGGCACAGGGCCAACATGACATTTTTTTATTTTTGTTTTTATTTTTTTAGAGACGGGGTCTCGCTATGTTGCCCAGACGGGAGAGCAGTGGCTATTCACAGGTGCAATCCTGCCACTGATCAGCACGGGAGTTTTGACCTGCTCAGTTTCCGACCTGGGCCAGTTCACCCCTCCTTAGGCAACCTGGTGGTCCCCTGCTCCCAGGAGGTCACCATATTGATGCTGAACTTAGTGTGGACACCTGATTGGCATAGCGCACCACAGCCCAGAAGTCTTGGGCTCATGAGTTGACATTTTATCATGGACTCAGAACATTGCAATAGAGAGCTCCATTCCGTTTGAGAGCTGCATAATCAGTCCATTACTGATGGATATTTGGGCTTTACTATTTTTCTGTTACAAAAAGTGCTATTGTAAATAGCCTTGCACATACATTGTTTGGTATTTTGGCCAGCATATCTTTGTGATAAAATCTTAGACGTGGGGCCCGGCATGGTGGCTCACGCCTGTAATCCCAGCACTTTGGGAGGTTGAGGAGGGTGGATCACCTGAGGCTGGGAGTTTAAGACCAGCCTGAGCAACATGGTGAAAGCCCGTCTCTACTAAAAATACAAAATTAGCCAGGCTTGGTGGTGTATGCCTGTAATCCAGCTACTCGGGAGGCTGAGGCAGGACAACTGCATGAACCCGGGAGGCAGAGGTTGCGGTGAGCCTGGACTTCCTCTCGTTGTTCCAGTCTGGGTGACAAGAGCAAAACTCTACCTCCCCCAGAAAAAACCTAGTCAGGTCAGTGGTACCTCCCTACTCTGCTCTTTTTCAGAATTTTCTTAGCTATTCTTGTTTTTATTCTTCTACGTGAGTTTTATAATAATTTCTAGATGAAAACCTGATGGTATTTTTTGAGAGATTGCATTACTTTTCTAATTTATTTATTTGACGGAATTTCTTTGCTCTTGTTGCCCAGGCTGGAGTGCAGTGGGGCAACCTCGGCTCACTGCAACCTCTGCCTCCTGGGTTCAAGCAATTCTCCTGCCTCAGCCTCTCAAGTAGCTGAGATTACAGGCATGTGCCACCACACACAGCTAATTTTTTGTATTTAGTACAGACGGGGGTTTCACCATGTTGGTCAGGCTGGTCTCAAACTCCTGACCTCAGGTGATCCACCTGCCTCAGCCTCCCAAAGTGTTGAGAATACAGGCCTGAGCCTCCATGCCCAGCCTGCATTACATTTTTAAATTAACTTTTTGAGATAATTTATATTTTTACTATGTTAGTCTTCTATCCAAAACCATTGCCATTCTATGTATATATATGTTCATATTTACCTTTGTGAATAGTAGAAAAGCAGATGCTATTCACATGTTTATCTTTTTTTTTGAAACAGAGTTTTGCTCTTGTTACCCAGGCTGGAGTGCAATGGCGCGATCTCGGCTCACCGCAACCTCCACCTCTTGGGTTCAGGCAATTCTCCTGCCTCAGCCTCCTGAGTAGCTGGGATTACAGGCATGCGCCACCATGCCCAGCTAATTTGTTTTGTATTTTTAGTAGAGACGGGGTTTCACCATATTGACCAGGATGGTCTCGATCTCTTGACCTCGTGATCCACCCGCCTCAGCCTCCCAAAGTGCTGGGATTACAGGCTTGAGCCACCGCGCCCAGCCACATGTTTATCTTTTTTTTAAAAAAAAAAAAAGCTAAATAGTCCGGGTGTGGTGGCTCATGCCTATAATCCCAGCATTTTGGGAGGCCAAGGCAGGAGAATTACTTATCCATGAATTTAAGACCAGCCTAGGCAACATGGTGAAACCCCATCTCTACAAAAATCAGCTAGGCATGATGGTGTGTGCCTGTAGTTCCAGCTACTCAGGAGGCTGAGGTGGGAGAATCACTTCAGCTTGGGAGGTAGCGGTTGCAGTGAGCTGAGATTTTGCCACTGCACTCCATCCCGGGCAACAGAGTGACATCCTGTCTCAAAAAAAAAAATACAACAAAATTGATACATATAGATTTGTGTAACCACCTCCACAATCAAGATATAGTTTCATTACCCAAAACTTCTCTCATACTATCAGTTTGTAGTATCCCTCTCCCCCGAACTCCTGGAAACCACTAACCTCTTCTCTGTTCCTTTAATCTTGTCTTTTCAAGAATGCCATACAGACCAGGCACAGTGGCTCACACCTGTAATCCCAGCACTTTGGGAGGCCAAGGCGGGAGGATTGCCTGAAGTCAGGAGTTTGAGACCAGCCTAGCCAAGACGGTGAAACCCCCCTCTCTACTAAAAATACAAAACGCTAGCTGGGCATGGTGGCTCATGCCTGTAATCCCAGCTACTGGGGCTGAGGCAGGAGAATCACTTGAACCCAAGAGGCAGAGGTTAAAGTAAGCCAAGATCACGCCATGGCACTCCAGCCTGGGCCACAGAGGGAGACTCCATCTCACAAAAAAAAAAAAAAAGAAAAAAAAAAAGCAGACATTAAGATTCAGTTGTTTTCCATCAAGTTGAACATTAAAGAGATTTGCAAAAATGTAAATGCTACTGTTCTCTGACCATAATCGAATTAAAGAAGAAATCAGTCACAGAAAGACATCTAGGAGATCCCAAAGTATTTGGAAATTAATCACTCGCTTCTAAATAATGAGTCAAAGAAGAAGTCTTAAGAGGAAATAGAAAGTATTTTTCACTTAATGAAAGTAAAATATAACAAAATGTATGTAGGCAATTAAGGCAGTTTTTAGGGTAAATTTATATTAGCAAACACATATGTCATGAAAGATTATCTGAAATCTAACCCTCCACATTAACACTGTAGAAAAAAAGTAAGTGAGGCCAGGCGCAGTGGCTCACGCCTGTAATCCCAGCACTTTGGGAGGCTGAGGCGGGTGGATCACGAGGTCAAGAGATCGAGACCATCCTGGTCAACAAGGTGAAACCCCGTCTCTACTAAAAAAATATATTAAAAAAATTAGCCGGGTATGGTGGCACGTGCCTGTAATCCCAGCTACTCAGGAGGCTGAGGCAGGAGAATTGCCTGAACCCAGGACACGGAGGTTGCGGTGAGCCGAGATCGCGCCATTGCACTCCAGCCTGGGTAACAAAAGCGAAACTCCGTGTCAAAAATAAATAAATAAATAAATAAATAAATAAGTGAAATCCAAAGCACTAAAGGAAAATAAAAAATAAAGGGCAGAAATCAATGCAATTAAAAACAGAAAAGAATCAGTGAAACCAAAAATTGTCTTTATGAAGGGTCGACACAACTGATAAACCTCTAACCAGACTAACCAAGAAAAAAAGGAGAAAAGACAAAAATTATCTATATTCAGAATGATAGAAGAGCTATCACTACAGAATCTATATAAATTTTACAACTTATATGTAAAGGACCAGTTTCTTGAAAGATACAAACTACCACGACTCTCCAAAGATGAACAAGATAAAGAGGTCTTACAACAATTAAAGAAATTAAATTTATAGTTAAATATCTTCCCCCAAGGTTTTATTGGAGAATGTTAGCAAATATTTTTGAAAGAAATAACATGAATTCTAAAAATTCTCTTTCAGAAATCATAAGAGGAGAAATATTTTTCAATTTGTTTTATGATGCCAGCATTACCTTGATACCAGAAGCCAAAGACATTACTGGGAAAGAACGCTATAAATCAGTATCCCTCATATTACAAAATGGATTCTTCTGGGCACGGTGGCTCACGTCTGTAATCTCAGCACTTTGGGAGGTCGAGGCGGATGGATCACGAGGTCAAGAGATCGAGACCATCCTGGTCAACAAAGTGAAACCCCGTCTCTACTAAAAACACAAAAAATTAGCTGGGCATGGTGGCGCATGCCTGTAATCCCAGCTACTCAGGAGGCTGAGGCAGAAGAATTGCCTGAACCCAGGAGGTGGAGGTTGCGGTGAGCCGAGATCGTGCCATTGCACTCCAGCCTGGGTAACAAGAGCGAAACTCCATCTCAAAAAAGAAAAAAAGAAAATGGGTTCTTGCAATATAAAAAGGACAATTCATCATGGCCAAGTAGGGCTTATCCTGAGAATAGAAAGTCTGTGCAAAATTTTCTTGACAAAAGTAAACATCTGGCCAGGCGCTGTGGCTCATGCCTGTAAGCCCAGCACTTTGGGAGCCTGAGGCAGGCAGATCCCCTGAGATCAGGAGTTCAAGACCAGCCTGACTAACATGGTGAAACCCTGTCTCCACTAAAAACACAAAATTAGCTGGGCGTGGTGGCTGGCGCCTGTAATCCCAGCTATTCAGGAGGCTGAGGCAGGAGAATAGCTTGAACCTGGGAGGTGGAGTTTGAAGTGAGCTGCGATTGCACCACTGCACTCCATCCTAGGCCTCAGAGCAAGACCACATTTCAAAAAAAAATAAATAAACAAACATCCATTCAGGGTAAAAAAAAAAACCTCAGCAAACTAGGAATAGAAGGAAACTTCCTTAACCTGCTAAAAGGCATTTTAAAAGATATTTAATGTTAGAAGTGTAAATGCTTTCCACCAAAGACCGAGAACAAAAAAAGAATGTTTGCATTCACCACTCCTAGTCAATATTGTTCTGAAAGTTCCGGCCCATCTAATAGGTAGGCAAAGAAAGCAAAAGTCATGTTGATTGAAAAGGAAGAAAAAGAAAACTGTCTTTATTCACTAATGACGCGATCGTCAAAAAGAAAAGCCCAAGAAATCTACAAAAACTCCTAAAACTAATAAATGGTTTTTACAAGGTCACAGAATCATGTGCAAAAGTCAATCATATTTTTAAATATAAGGAGCCAAAAATTAGAAATGTAAAAATGTAATAACATTTATAATATCATAAAATATGAAATACATAGGGATAATCTGACAAAAGATGTACACGACCTGTACACTGAAAACTAAAGAACATTGCAGGTGGAAGTTAAGGAATGACCAAGCAAACTGAGAGATATTTCAGGTTCATGGATTAGAATATGTAATGCTGTTAAGGTGTCAATTTCCCCAAATTAATCTATAGATCTAATGTATCCCTAAATATAATCCTGGTTTGTTTTTTTTTGTTTGTTTTTTTTTGGTAAACATTGTAAAGCTTATTCCAAAATTCTTATGGAGATGTTAAGTACCTAGAATAGTCAAAATAACTTTGAAAAAGAACAAGCCCCGGCATGCTGGCTCACGCCTGGAATCCCAGAACTTTGGGAGGCCCAGGTGGGCAGATCACCTGAGGTCAGGAGTTCAAGACCAGCCTGGCCAACATAGTGAAACCCTGTCTCTACTGAAAATACAAAATTTATCTGGGCCTGGTGACAGGTACCTGTAATCCCAGCTACTCAGGAGGCTGAGGCAGAGCAATCGCTTGAACCCAGGAGGCTGAGGCTACCATGGGCTATAATCACACCACTGTACTCTAGACTGGGTGACAGAACAAGAGCGAGACTAAGTCTCTGAAAACAAAAAGCAGAGCCTGGTGACCTGGATGTGTGCCATGAACAAGGAAGAAATCTGTGATTGTGTAAGTCAGTAAGATTTGAGGGACATTTGTTATTGCAACAAAACCCAACTGTCTTAGTTGGCTCAGGCTGCCATTTTTAAAATACTATAAACTGGCTTAAACATTTATTTCTCATAGTTCTGGAAGCTGGAAGTCTGCGATCACAGTGCCAGCAGGTTAGGTTCTGGGGAGGGACCTCTTTCGAGTTGCAGACTTCCAACTTCTTGTATACCCACATGGCAGGAAGGGAGCCAGGCAGCTCTCTGCTTCTTTGTTTTTGTTTTTTTTTTTGAGATGGAGTTTCGCTCTTGTTACCCAGTCTGGAGTGCCATGGCGCCATCTCGGCTCACTGCAACCTCTGCCTCCTGGGTCCAGGCAATTATCCTGCCTCAGGCTCCCGAGTAGCTGGGATTACAGGCACGTGCCACCACGCCCAGCTAATTTTTTGTATTTTTAGTAGAGACGGGGTTTCACCATGTTGACCAGGATGGTCTCGATCTCTTGACCTCGAGACTCCCAAAGTGACCCACCTCAGCCTCCCAAAGTGCTGGGATTACAGGCTTGAGCCACCGCGCCCGGCCTTGTTTTTTTATTTTTGAGACAGAGTCTTGCTCTGTCACCCAGGCTGGAGTGCAACGGCACAATTTCAGATCACTGCAACCTCCGCCTCCTGGGTTCAAGTGATTTTCCTGTCTCCGCCTCCTGAGTAGCTGCGATTATAGGCACCGCCATCGTGCCTGGCTAATTTTTGTATTTTTGTAGAGATAGGGTTTCACCATGTTGGCCGGGTTGGTCTTAAACTCCTAACCTCAGGTGATCAGCCCTCCTCGGACTCCCAAAGTGCTGGAATTATAGGTGTGAGCCACCATCCCCAGCCTTCTTTTTTTTTTTTTTTTTTTTGAGACAGAGTCTCGCTCTGTCACCCATGCTGGAGCATACTGGCATGATCTCGGCTCACTTCAACCTCTTCCTCCTGGGTTCAAGCAATTTTTGTACCTCTGCCACCCAAGTAGCTGGGATTACATGTGAGTGCCACCGCATGTGGATAACTTTCATGTTTTTGTAGAGGCAGGGTTGGTTTCTCCATGTTGGCCAGGCTGGTCTCACACTCCTGGCCTCAAGCGATCCACCCACCTTAGCCTCCCAGAGTGTTGAGATTACAGGCATGAGCCACTGCGCCCACCTCTGGCTTCTTGCACAGGTATTGATTTGGTGTGGATATTCTGTCCCCTCCAAATCTCATGCTGAAATGACTGCCAGTATTGGAGGAGGGCCTGGGAGGAGGTGTTTGGAAGAAAATCCCTCATGAATGGTTTGGTCCCCTCCCCACAGGAATGAATGAGTTCTCGCTCTGTAAATTCCCTCCAGAGCTAGTTGTTTAAAAGAGCCTAATCCCAGAATTTTGGAAGGCTAAGGCAGACCTCAGGTCATCTGCCCATCTCAACCTCCCAAAGTGCTGGAATTACAGGCATGAGCCACCAGGCCCAGTCTAGAGATAGGGGTTTCACCATGTTAGCCAGGATGGTCTCCAACTCCTGACCTCATGATCCGCCCACCTCAGCCTCCCAAAGTGCTTCGATTACCCGCATGAGGCATCGCGCCCAGCTGAATACTTTTTTTTTTTTTAAGAGACAGGATCTTGCTCTACTTAGCCCAGGCTTTAATGCAGTGGTATGATCATAGCTCACTGCAGCCTCAAACTCCTGAGGTCAGGCAATCTTCCTGGCCTGTCTCCCAAGTAAGTAGAACTACAGGTGCACCACCACACCTGGCAAATCTGTTTAATTTTTTGTATAGATAGGGTCTCACTGTGTTGTCCAGCTGGTCTCCAACTCCCGCCTCAGCCACTGATCTCATTCAGTGGCTCAGTGGGATTACAGGCGTGAGCCACTGCACCCAGTCATGAATTATTTTATATTTAAAGCAGTTTGAGTGTTTCTGACCCCTGCATAAAGATTCCTGTCTGCTATTGTCCTCTGGAGACAAAATCTCTTCCCCTCAGCCGCAATAGCACACACAAAGCATTCAGCCTCATGAGTCAAAACTGATCAAAATAACAGCCTTTATAGATGTTTCTGGAGAGATGGGGTGAGAAAAAATAGGATATAAATAACCATTATTTACAACTTGCAGCAGTAAAGTTCTCCCAGACACCCCTTCGAGATTAAACTCCAAAATCTCTGGGGCAGACACTGGGCACCACCAAGCAAATACAAAAACATCCACGCTCTGACTCCAGGTGCGGATGGAGGAGACGGGTCAGGCCTAGAAACAAAATGAGCAGGAAGCATTAGAGAGGCTGCCCCTCTGCCTCCCCTGCCTCCCAGCAGAGTAGAATCAGTGGAGAAGCTCTGGCAGAGTCCCCATCGTGACCTCTTCAAGCCCATAGCTTTCCAGAGAGAAGATGGCAGGCAGCTCAGAACAAGAGAGATACAAAATAAAATGAAACTAAGTTAGAACTGAAAAGCGGGCTTACAACCTTCCAGAGACTCTACCTAATTAATTTCACAGACAGAATCGAGGCAGGGTAGGGGAAAAGCAGGTGCTGCCTCTGCCCAGCGCGCCCAGTGTGTGTAGCAGGGGAACAAGGGGCATCGATACCTCCCGAGCGTAGATGGAAGGAGCAGATATGACATAAATCCCTCGAGAGTCTCCATCTTCAGGACGATTCCAATCTATGGAAGAGCTGTCGGAGGAAAGAAAAATCCAGACCCTTTAAATTCTCAGATCTTGTTTTCCCCTACCCATCACAAAGGGGAACCCAAAGCCAGCTAGGGGTAAGAGAGACCGACCAGGGAGATGCATCAGTGAATTGGGACAACGGCACCACGGAGATTGGCGCAAGCAGCGGGCAGCACGAGGCGTTCGTCTGCAGCGCAGCCCCTCACCTCGGGCTATCCCCGGGACCCTCCTGCGTCCTTAGGTTGTTGAGTGCATCCGGGAGTGCGTGGACTGACGGCTCCGGGGTCCCCGCCAGCAAGCGAGACCCAGCATCCTGGGCTTGGCCACGGCGGCGCACGTGGACCAGCAAGAGTGCGGCGCCGGCCACGCCCGCGGCCACCAGCAGTCCCAGAGCCGGAGGCAAAAGGAAGCGCTCCGGGTCCCCGGGCCTCAGGCCCGGCGGGGCCGCGGGCAACGCGCCTGCGCCGTCGGGGTGCACTGGGAACTCGCACCGCGCGCCCATGTAGCCCGGCGCGCAGGCGCAGACGAGGCCGGAGAAGTGAGCGTAGCAGCGGCCACCGTGAGCGCAGGGGCGCGCAGCGCACGGGTCTGCGCGCTCGCGGCAATCGCGGCCGCCGAAGCCGAGCGCGCAGGAGCAGCGGTGCGCGCCGCCGCCTTCCACGCACGTGCCGCCGTTAGCGCAGGCGCGGCCCGCGCAGTCGTCGAGGTCGTGTTCGCAGCGCGGACCCGCGAAGCCGGCGCGGCAGCGGCAGCGCAGGGCGTGGCCCAGGTCCAGGCAGAGTCCGCCTGTGGGAAAGGGGACTTCAGAGGGCGCAGCCCGGGAGCCGGCTACCAGCCTGCCCGCCCTGTTTCGAGCTCTATCATCGCCGCACGGGGTCCCCTTTTTCTCTTTGTCTCTTAAATCAAGGGCCAGCGCCTTGGAGTGTGCCAGGAAAGCCAGCTCTCTTCCTTTCTACCTGAAGAAGTTTTGGAATAATTAATTTAGCGCCACCTCTTTGGCTCTCTGTGCCCTTGTCTCTTTCTCCCTTGGCTTCGATCATACTTCAATAGTAAACAGCTCCCAGAACTATGTGTTTGAACCCTCTGGCTTTCTTCCGCCTAGAATGCCCCTCCTCTCTTCCCTTCCTCCTTTTCTCCCATTTTTCCCCACCTTTTCTCTTCGCTAGCCCACCCCTCAGGTCTCCACTCCGATGCTCCTTCCTCCATCCCCGTCCTGATCACTGCCCTGTGCTCCCAGATCACAGCCCTGACCACCCACCCTGTCTGAGGGTGTCTGTCTTCCCCTCTGGGATGGTACCCCCAGGAGGGCGTGGCCCAGAGATGTCCTGGTCCCTGTGTGTCCCTAGTTACCACACACCCCAGAGAGAACGCTCAGCGTTTGGGAGAATTATTGCATTCACTCCCAAGAAGAGACACAGCAAGCCCTTTACATTCCTATCTTATTTAACCTTTTTTTTTTTTTTAATTCAGTCTCTCTCACTCTGTCGCCCAGGCTGGAGTGCAGTGGTGCGATCGCGGCTCACTGCAACCTATGCCTCCCGGGTTCAAGCGATTCTCCTGCCTCAGCCTCCCGAGTAGCTGGGACTACAGGCTTGCGCCACCGTGCCCAGCCTCATTTAACCTTTTAGCACCGATCCCAGGTCTCTTCCCTGTTCAGAACCTTCCTGTGGCTCCGTCTCACTCAGGGGAAAAGTGAAGTCCCCCTTATTGTGACCCAGGGGATCCCATGAGATTCGCCTCAGTCTTGTCTCAGTCCCTACCTCATCTCGTCAGTGTGACCACACTGGCTCCCCTGCTCATCCCCAGCACAGCGGGCAGCTTCCTACCACCTCAGCTCTACCAGGGCAGGATTTTGTCTGTTTCTTTCCCTACTGTATCCTCCGTGCCTAGAATCAGGCCTGGCACACAGTGAATTCGCAGTAAATAGTTGTGACATAGGGAATGTCTCCTTGCCCATTTTATAGAACAAACAGGGTTGGGGGTGGAGGGTCAGGTCCCCAGGCCCAGGGTTAGAAAAAGCAAAGCCAGGATCCCGGCCCAGGATTGTCTGAGCCATGCAGGGCCCCACCCCCTCCCTGGCCGTTCTGGCCTCCAGGCCTCACCATTGCGGCATGGCTGCAGGCTGCACCGGTCCACCCTCTTCTCACAGTTGGAGCCTTGGAAACCAGGTGGGCAGTGGCAGACGTAAGCAGAGTCAGGGTCTGCGCCCCCGACACACAAGCCGCCATTGAAGCAGGGTCCATCCGCGCATGTCACCCCGCTCACCTGACACAGCCGCCCGTAGAACCCACGCGGGCAGGTGCATTCAAAGGACCCAGGTGTCTCCTGGGAAGGGACAAGAGGACTTCGGAAGGGAGATTCCGTGGAGAAAAATCCCATCCCCCTCCTCAGTCCTAACCATTGGGGGTTGCTCCTTGTCCAGTCTCCCAAGTCCCACTGTGCAGGGTCCACTCTGGGAGGTCCTCGCAACATCCCCTCAATCCACTCCACGTTTTTGTGTCTGCCCATGTGACCCCACCGGGAGGAGGCTCTGGGGGCCCAGAGTGACCCCATTCCCACCACTACACCTTTGCCTACCAAAGCCTGCCTGCCTGGTCATCCCTCCCCGCTTCTGTCCACACTGACGAGTCCTACTAGGAGGTCCTAGATCTCAGCCCACCTTCTCCAGGAAGCCTTCTCTGGATCTCTCCTTCCCAGGCCCTCCCCCTAAGTATTTGAACCCTGAGTGTGTCCATATCCAGGTGGCCCACACTGGGCCCTACTCTATCCCAGCACTCCATGCCAGGCTCACTCACTGCCACCTCTGCACCCTTGCTCCCTGCGGGGCCCTCACCTGGACACCCTTCTCTAATCACCTCCCAGAAGCCCCCACCCTGGGCCATCTCCAGGAAGCCTTCTCTGATGTTTTCACTCCCTGTCCCCCAGATCCCAAATCTCCAACCTATTTGTCCCTACCACCCACTACCTTGGGCCCTGAATCATTCTCAGTCCCACAGTGGGGGCAGCTGTGGCCCCACATGGCTCCTCATCATTTCCACTCCCACACCTTTCGGGGCCACCCACTGAGGCTGCTCTCCCCAGTCCCATCATCCCCATCACCTAATCCTACTTCAAGGCTGGATGCCGCCAGGAAGCCCTCCCTGATAGTTATTCCCAGACCTCCTCCCCAGACTAGTGTCTCATGGAGCCCCAGGGAGGGGGGCATGGCTTCCAGGGTAAAGTACTAAGCAGGACAAGGTGGGAAGGGGTGATACTGACACTACAGCTGCCCCCGTTGGCACACGGGTTCCCATCACAGGGCCCAGGCCCAGGGACAAGGCATCTGGTGGTGGCAGAGGATGGGCCCCTGGGGCTTAGGCAGCTGCTGGTGGACACAGGGACCGTGCAGAGGGGTCCAGTCCAGCCCTCCAGGCATCGGCATTCACCAGGCTGCTCACAGAAGCCGTGCTCCGGGCTGCAGCCTGCTTGGCACTCTGCTATGGGGGACAGAGGCGGAGAGAAAGGGATCACCAATGCTGGGGAGGGCCAAGGGCAAGACAGAAAGCAGGGAGGTTTCTGAGCAAGTTCCCTGCCCCACCTTGCTTCATCCTTGTGACAGATAATCATCGGGACTAGATGGTATTGTGACCCTCCCCCCAGTTTACAGACAGGGAAACTAAGGCCCACAGAGGCGAGGTGACCAGCCCACCTAGGAAATGAAGGAGTGAGGATGGGAACCCAGGCCATTGGGCTGGAGACTGTACTCTCTGAAGGAGGATGGGCCGGGGGCACCCTGTCAGAATGTGTGGACAGGAGAAAGGGAGGGAATTTGGGATTGGTGGGGGGACACCTGGCCTTTCAGGGAAGATGGAAGTGTCTTGAATTAGGGTGGCTCTGGGAAGATCTGGATTAGCCTGGGAGTCCTAGGGGTCTTGATAGGGCTCTGATATTAGGGGAGGGGTCTGAAGAACCCCAAGCTTTAAGAAGCCATGGGTTCTGGCCTGCAATCTCAGGGACAGAGGATGGAGGATTCCTTGGCAGGAGTGGACTGGGAGGAGTTTTCAAAGCTTCCGGGTGGGAGTCAGGAGGGCCGCAGAATTAGAAGAGCTTTGGGGTCCTAGCATCGGGACATGGTGTGAGTGTGGGTTAGGAAAAGAACTGGAGGGTGCCGGCATGGGAAATGGGTGTGGGCTTCCTATTTGAGATAACAAGAGGGCTGGGAGAGGGAAGGAGGCTGGAGTAGCAAGGCAGAGCTGAAGAGAAGTCTAGGGTCCTCAGTTTCCCCGAAGGTGGCAGCTGGATGGTTAGCGGGGTTTAGGGTACATCCGCAGCAGTCAGCGCGTTCCCAGCTCCCTGGAGAGGGGTCCCTGTGGTACGTGGTGGGGGCTGTAGAGCACCCTGAAGAGGGTGACTGAGTTGTGAGAAGGGACTGGGGGCCACAAGTGACGCTCAGGAGGGGCCGGCGTCCCCGGCTGGGACGGGGTGGGGTCTGGGACGGGGTGGGACTCACTTGGCGCCTCACACTCGTCCTCCAGCTGCGCGCAAGGGCGCAGTCCCGGGCCGCACCGCGAGGGGGCGCTGCGTGGGCGGCAGAGGCGCATGCACGCGGCCCCGACGGCTGGCGGTTCGCAGCGCGCGCGGTACGAGCAGCGCAGCTCCCAGGCGCCTGCGCGCTGAACGTCCCGGGCCCACGGGCCCCCAGCTGCCAGGTGCCGCCGGCCGGCCATGCGCGCAAGCAGGCTCCAGGGGGGCCCTGCGGGGACAGGCAAAGGAGGGGCGCTGGGGTGGGCCCGGCCGGACGCGGGTGCACACCGAACACCCCGGCCGCACTCTCCCTACCCCTCCCAGCGAAGCCAAAACACCCCCATGGAGCCCTGGGGTCCTTGGACCTCGCGAGGAGAATGGCAGTCACCCTCCTTACTAGCAAGGCTGCGAACTCCCCAGTGCACCCTGGGACCTGCAATGTCGGGGTCCCCTCTATACCCTAGGTAACAGTTCTCTTGGCCAGGCGTGGTGGCTCAAACCTGTAATCCCAGCAGTTTGGGAGGCCGAGACAGGTGGATTAACTGAGGTCAGGAATTCAAGACCAGCCTGACCAACATGGTGAAACTATTTCTACTAAAAATAAAAAATAAAGTAGCCAGGCATGGTGGCACGCGTGTAATCCCAGCTACTCAGGAGGCTGAGGCAGGAGAATCACATTTATCTAAGAGGCGGAGGTTGCAGCGAGCTGAGATGGCACCATCGCACTCCAGCCTGGGTGACAGAGCAAGACTCCATCTTAGGAAAAAAAAAAAAAAAAAAAGCAGTTCTCTCATAGAGAGCGAGAACTGGCCAACATAGTGAAACCTGTCTTTACTAAAAATACAAACAAAAGTAGCTGGGCATGGTGGTGGGCACCTGTAATCCCAGCTACTTGGGAGGCTGAGATAAGAGAATTGCTTGAACCTGGGAGGCAGAGGTTTCAGTGAGCCAAGATCACGCCACTGAACTCTAGCCTGGGTGGCAGAGTGAGACTCCATCTCGGGGGAAAAAAAAAAAGCTTCACATAGAAGAACCAGAAGTAACTCATATTGCACCCTAAGCTCTCAACGTCAGATGGTGATGAAGTAGGGCTGTGAAATGCTATGCCCTGCTCTGGTGGCTTCGGTAGTAAGAGCATTTCCCCCACTTCATCTGGTACCAGGACCACAGACTGCTACATCCAGTACCAGGACATGTCTGTGCCTGAGTTGGCAAGAGCCCTGGAGCAGCCAACACCCGGCACCACATCCCAGGAGCTGTGATGACATCATAAGACCTACAGACAACACCATCAACCCCGAGTCTCACATGGGCCCCCGCTCCCCACCAGTCCCAAGGCAGAAGACACTCACCTCCAATCTGATCTCCTAACTCCTGTCTCCAGGTTTCAATGATGAGAGAGAAGGTGCCCTGGATGGGTGAAGGAAGGGGGAATGAAAGACAGTGGTTAAGGTAAGTATTCAGTGAAGGCCAGAGTTCAGGAGGGAAGGGTGATGGCCAGTGCTAGGAACAGAGGAAGCAAGGGACAATCCCCAGAGGGGCCAGCCCAGCCCAGGGAGGGAACGACATCTGTGGCTTTTCTTTTTTTTTGAGACAGAGTCTTGCTCTGTTGCCCAGGCTGGAGTACAGCGGCACAATCTCAGCTCACTGCAACCTTCGCCTCCCAGGTTCAAGTGATTCTCCTGTCTCAGCCTCCTGAGTAGCTGGGACTATAGGCCCACACCACCATGCCTGGCTAATTTTTATATTTTTAGTAGAGATGGGGTTTCACAATGTTGGCCAGGCCGGTCTCGAACTCCTGACCTCATGATTCGCCTCAGCCTCCCAAAATGCTGGGATTACAGGCATGAACTACTGCACCTGGCCCTTTTTTTTCTTTCTTTTTTTTTTTTTTTTGAGACAGGGTCTCTCTCTGTCAACCAGGCTGGAGTGCAGTGGAGCGATCTTGGCTCACTGCAACAGCCTCTGGGGCTCAAGCAATCCTCCCACCTCAGCCTCCCGAGTAGCTGGGACTACACGCGCATATCACCATGCTCCACTAATTTTCCTTTATTTATTTATTTAGTAGAGACAAGGTCTCATAGGCCAGCACTTTGGGAGGCCGAGGCAGGTGGATCACCTGTCGGGAGTTCAAGACCAGCCTGACCAATCTGGAGAAACCCCATCTCCACTAAAAATACAAAATTAGCTGGGCGTGGTGGCGCGTGCCTGTAATCCCAGCTACTTGGGAGGCTGAGGCAGGAGAATCGTTTGAACCTGGGAGGCGGAGGTTGCAGGGAGTCAAGATCCTGCCATGGCACTCCAACCTGGGCAACAAGAGCGAAACTCCGTCTCAAAAAAAAGAGAGAGAGACAAGGTCTCACTATATTACTGAGACTGATCTCAAACTGCTGGGCTAAAGCTATCCTTCTGCCTAGGCCTCCCAAAGTGCTGGAATTACAGGCCGAGCCCCTGAACATGGCTTGCTTTATTGAGCACATACTATGTGGTAAGCACTTTATTCAAGAGACGTGGTTGAATCGCTCAAAAGAGACCCTTGTGAGGTACCAGGATTTCCCATTTTATAGCTTAGCAAACTGAAGCTGGAATCCAGGAAGTTACTTGTCCAAAAAGACAAGGATCTAGAATTCTAATACAGGTCTGTTCATTTTTGTGCCTTTGGGGCCAGGCGCAGTGGCTCACACCTGTAATCCCAGCACTTTGGGAGGCTGACGTGAGTGGATCATCTGACGTCGGGAGTTTGAGAGCAGCCTGGCCAACATGGGGAAACCAGTCTCTACTAAAAATACAAAAGAAAACATTACAGGTGTGGTCGTGCACACCTGTAATCCCAGCTACTCAGGAGGCTGAGGCAGGAGAATCGCTTGAACCCAGGAGGCAGAGGTTGCAGTGAGCCAAGATCACACCATTGCACTCCAGCCTGGGCAGCAAGAGCAAAACTCTGTCTCAAAACAAGAACAGAAAAATCTTCGTGCCTTAGGGTTGTGGGGATGGGAGACAGGATTTGGGAGGTGAAAGAGTAATTAATACAGGACCCAACTGAAAGAACTGAGGACAGAAAAAAAAAAGAAGTTATTAGTGGTCCCCAAGACAAGGTGAGAGGTTTGGGGATAAAGATGAGGAACCCAGTTTTTAGGGATTCCCCAAGGAGCAGAGATAGAGTTCCTTGAGTTTAGGATTTCAGAGGTTGGGTTTGAGATTCTGGGAATTTGGGGTCCCAGCATGCAGGGCTGGGGAATCAGAACATTTAGAATCCCCAGTGTGCAGGGTTTAGGGGTCTGGGAATGTGGGGATCTTAGAGTTACTGGTCTGGGAATTTGGTCCACCCCCTGGGAGGCAGGGAGGCAGGATTAGGGTCTTGAAAGCTGGAGGGGAGAAGTGGTGGGGGTTTCGGTGGCAGGATTAGACCTCCAGCAGCGGGAGTACCCCGGGGGCAGCACTCACCGGCCAGGCGTCCCGGAAGGGCACCCGCAGGAGGCCGTCGGGCAGTGGCAGATCAGGCGCGGGTGCTCCGGCCTGCTCGGTGTAGGCGGGTCCGCGCGCACTCAGCGCCGTGCCCGGGGCGCACGGGGACTCGGTGGCCTCCTCAGAGAGCCCAGGCTTCAGGCAGACTCTGAAGAAGAGGCGGCAGGGGCCCCGGGCACTGCAGGGGGACCGCGGGGCTCCCGGGCCTGGACCCGGCCCGAAAGAATGGATCTGCAGCTCGAAGACGCCAGCAGGCCGTGCCTGGGATGAAGGCAGGCGCAGGGTGAGGCAGCCGGGGGACCCAGACGTCCCGTCTGCCCCGCGCCCCCTCCTCAGGACCTTCAGGTTGCACCCCCCGCCCCACCCCCGCATTCATCCCTTTCCCCGCCACCTCCCGCCTGGCTCTGACCTGGGGGAGAAAAAAGAGCGCTAGGATCACGGTCTGGGACAGGAGCCGGGACATCCGTGGGAAGACCATGGCCTTCTGGGGGGGTCTCGGGAGTCGCAGCTGCTGGCTTTCAAGCCTTATATCTGAGGGAATGGCCCCGCCCCTCAGGCAGCTACCCGGGCCCCAGGAGACCAAGGGAGGGTGGTTGGTCACCGGGGAAGGGGAGCGTGCAGGAGCAACAGAGAGATTTCGTCTGTGGTCGTGGGCACGGGCCAGGTCGTGAGTGGGTGATGCCGCGACTTTGTGTGTGGCTGGCGTGGGGTGGGGTTTCGGGGCTAAGCCTGTGTGTGAGGTTGTACATGATTTTGAGATTCGGTGTGTGTGGTATGGACCAGCGCTGCTGGAGGGTGCACACGACTTTGTGACTGCGTGTCCACGTGGGCCTGCGCGGCTCAGCATATGCCTGGAGTTGTCTGTGAGTGACACAATTATGAAGTTGTAAACAATTCTGATTCTGCACGCACCCCCGAGTGGGAAACTAGATGTGTACACGACTTCGTGACTGTGTGGCGCTTCGAGTTTCTATGGCTGGGTGGATGCTTCTCTGTGCGTGTTTATGGGAGATCCTATGTAGGCGTACAAACCTGTAACTTTGTGCTCTGTGCGGGTGTGGTAGAGGCTGTGCAAGGCGGGGAATGGCTGAGGACGCCTGTGTGTGAATGAGACTGGGTTTGGGAGGTCCACGGATGTGGCCACGTGTGGATACGATGAAGATGGAGTTCTTTGTAAACCCCTGCGTGCGTTCGTTTGTGTGAATGAGACTGGGTTTGAGAGGTCCACCGGTGTAGCTGTGTGTGGATATGTTGAAAATCTGAGGCTCTTTGTGGACCCCTGTGTGCGGGCGTGTGTGTTCCCCTTCCCCAAGACAAAGGCGCCCTCCCAAACCCCGCATCGCGGACGCACCAGACGCCAGGGCGAGAAGCCCGGCCTCAGAGGGGGCTCCCAGCTGTATGTAAATGCCGCCATCTGCCGGGCGGCCGCGCCCCTCCCCCTTCGGGCCGCAGCTGGGCTGCCCGTTTGGCCTCCGGAAGGTGTGAGGAGCAAATGGGCAGGAAATTCCGTCTTCACGTACTGGAACCCGCTCCCCCACCCCAGAAGAATGGGGGTGGGGGACACCAGGGCCCTTCAGAAATCCTTTAGTATGCCAGGACCTCAGCAGAAAAAGCTAATTAGGAGCAGATGTCCCAGCCCCTCTGGTCATAATTGCTCCCTGCCAGGAATGGGGCAAAGCCCTTGAGCTGGGCTTTTTTTTCCCCCAAAGTAAAAGAATTTAGTGTTTAGAGGCTATTATAGGGAAAAATAGAGTTTCAATTTATGTTTTTCTTCCAGAGAAGTATGGCATAGCCCAGCAGAGCCAGGCATACAGGAGGTGCTCAGTTTTTGTTTTGGGTTTTTTGGGGTTTTTTTTTTTTAGAAGTTTTGCTCTTGTTGCCCAGGCTGAGTGCAATGGCAAGATCCTGGCTCACTGCAACCTCCGCCTCCTGGATTCAAGCGATTCTCCTGCCTCAGCCTCCCAACTGGCTAGGATTACAGGCACCTGCCACCACACCCTGCTAATTTTTTATGTTTTTGAATAGAGACAGGGTTTCACTATGTTGACCAGGCTGGTCTCAAACTCCTGACCTTCAGGGGACCCACCCACCTCAGCCTCCCAAAGTGCTGGGATTACAGGTGTGAACCACCACACCTGGCCCAGTTAATTTTTTAATGAATGAAAGACCAGGCTGGGCACTCACGCCTATAATCCCAGCACTTTCAGAGGCTGAGGCAGGGGACTCCTTGAGGCCAGGAGTTTGAGACCATCCTGGGCAACACAGCAAGACACCCTTCTATACCCAAAAAAAAAAAAAAAAAACCAGCCTAAAGATTCTTCTCTTAATTCTCACAACTGACAACACTGGTGTTTGAGCAAGGCAGGGCCATGGGTCAGATTGGGCAGAACATCCCAGGCTCCTTTCCATGGTTTTTGTCTTTTCCACTTTTTTTTTTGACAGTTTCACTCTTTCGCCCAGGCTGGAATGCCATCTCTACTCACTGCAACCTGCGCCTTCCAGTTTCAAGCGATTCTCCTGCCTCAGCCTCCCACGTACTGGGATTACAGGTGCCCACCACCACACCCGGCTAATTTTTGTATTTTTAGTAGAGACAGGGTTTCACCACGTTGGCCAGGCTGGTCTCAAACTCCTGACCTCATGATCCGCCCACCTTGGCCTCCCAAAGTGCTGGGATTACAGGTGTGAGCCACAGTGCCCAGCTCCACTCCCTTCTTTAATTCCTTTTCCACCATTGAGACTTCACCTCCTCTAGACAGCACTCCCTAACACTCCCCAGGGGCATCAAGCGCCTCCTCTGAGCTCCCACATCTCCCTGTGATTCTTTTATTCCACCTGACTTCTCTGCCTGTGCCTCCCTCAGCCATGACCACTCTGGCCTTTGAGGTCTTTAATTTTCTGAGATGGGGTCTCAGTCTGTTGCCCCAACTGGGGTGCAGTAGCACTATCCTAGCTCTTCTGCAACCTCGACTTCCTGGGCTTAAATGATCCTCCCACCTCAGCCTCCCAAGTAGTTAGGATTACAGACATGAGCCACCACGCCTGGCTAATTTATTGTTTTTGGTAGAGCTGGGGTGTCCCTTTGTTGCCCAGGCTGAACTCCTGGGCAAAACCAGTCCTCCCACCTTGGCCTCCCAAAGTGCTGAGATTATAGGCATGAGCCACCATACCTGGCCCTGTGGGGTTATCTAAGCACAAATTAGACCGTGTCCTTCACCTGCATTAGACTCTTCTATAGCCCCCCAGTGCCTTCTAAATATATAAGCTTCTAAGGCTGACATTTGAGACCCGCCTTCCCCATCCCCCCTGCTCAGACAGGTTATTTGGCCCCAAGGAGTAAAGCCAGACCTTGTAAACCAAAGTAACCTGGAGGCAAATTAGGTTTCATGTTGGATTTGGTGAGAGAATAAGCTTCCCATCATAGAAGATATTTTAGCAGAATTTGGACAGCCAGCTGTGGAAGGAAGCAAATACCTGCCCTCGATGATCATGGGGGGAACACATTCCAGGTCTCAAATATCTCATTTTCTTTTTTTTCTTTTTTGAGATGGAGTCTTGCTTTGTCACTCAGGCTGCAGTGCAGTGGCTTGATCTTGGCTCACTGCAACCTCCACCTCCAGGGCAGAGGTCAGGAGTTCGAGACCAGCCTGGCCAACGTGATGAAACCCCCTATCTACTAAAAATACAAAAATTAGCCAGGTGTGGTGACACATGCCTATAGTCCTAGCTACTTGGGAGCTGAGGCAGGAAGATCACTCAAACTCGGAAGGCAGAGGTTGCAGTGAGCCAAGATTGCACACACTGTACTCCAGCCTGGGTGTCAGACTGAGACTCCATCTCAAAAAAAAAAAAAAAAGGTACAGACCCCTTCCATCATTCCTGCAGACTTCCTCGAGCTGGGGAGGGCTGAGGATTTCAGGAAACATTCCACTGGCTTGCAGACAGTGCACCCCAGGGCAAGGGGTCATGGTATAAATTTTAATTCTTTGTAGAGACCCGAGAGGCTTCAAAAAAAACATGGAGTGCAGAGGTTCAGTCTGAATGCCTTTTACAGAGTTCTGAATGCCTTTTAATTATCATCACACACACCAGGAAAGGTTGGGTCGTCTTAGAATATTTAACCAGTATTAGTCCTGGTGCAGGCTAGAGTAGGAGAAACTGGGACAGTAGGGGGCAACGGGGGCAGGGCAAGGAGATAAAGTCAGTGGTTACTTCTTTTTTTTAAGATTGAGTTTGGTTCTTGTTGCCCGGGCTGGAGTGCCGTGGTGCGGTCTCAGCTCACTGCAACCTCTGCCTCCTGGGTTCAAGCGATTCTCCTGCCTCAGCCTCCTGAGTAGCTGGGATTACAGGCATGAGCCACTGTGCCCGGCTAATTTTTTCATATTTTTTTTTCGTAGAGATGGGGTTTCACTATGCTGGCCAGGCTGATCTCCAACTCCTGACCTCAGGTGATCCACCCGCCTTGGCCTCCCAAAGTGCTGGGATTATAGGTGTGAGCTACCACACCCAGTCAAGATATTTCAATCTGTGAATAACCCATATGGCCTGGTAACAGCAAGCCCCTGGGAATATATACATATAACCTGCGTAGACTGTCCCGTTCACTCCTCTCAACCACTCTGCTAACATACTACCATCACCCCATTTTAGAGATGAGGAAACTGAGGCAGAGCTGCCTTGCCTATGGTTCACACAGCTACAATGTGAGTGCTACATGGGAGTGCCTCATTTGGTTCCCAAAGCTAGTCTATGAAACAGGTACTTTTTTTTTTTCCAAAACAGGGTCTTCCCATGTTGTCCAGGCTGCTCTCCAACTCCTGGCCTCAAGCGATTCTCCTACCTTTGCCTCCCGAAATGTTGGGATGACAGGCATGAGCCACCGCACCTGCCCTGTTGTATTTTATAAATGTAGAAACTGAGGCACTGGGAGGTGAAGTAACTTGCACAGGATCACAGCCAGCCCAGAAGTGGGCAAGCTTGGATTTGAACTTATACAATCTGGAACTCAAACTCTTAGGTAAAAGACAGTGACGCTGTCCAATACAGGAGACACATGTGACTATTTAAATTAACCAAAAGTAGCTAGGCCCAGTGGCTCACTCCTGTAATCCCAGCATTTGGGGAGGCCAAGGCAGGAAGACTGCTTGAGCCCAGGAGTTCCACACTGCAGCAATCTAGTTACACAACTGCGCTCCAGCCTGGGCGACAGAGCAAGACCCTGACTCAAAAATAAATAAATAAATACATACATATATATATAGTTGGAGATAGGGTCTCGCTCAGGCACCCAGGCTGGAATGTAGTGGCATGATCACAGCTCACCACAGCCACAACCTCCTGGGCTCAAGGGATTCCTCCCACCTCAGCCTCTCAAGTAGCTGGGACTACACAGGTGCACACCACCTCATTGGGCTAATTATTTTGTATTATTTTTAGAGACAGGGTTTCACCATGTTGCCCAAGTTGATCTCGTACTTCTGGGTTCCAGCAATATTCCTGCTTCAGCCTCCCAAAATGTTGGGATTACAGGAATTCACCACTGCGCCCAGCCTAAAACAAAATTAAAAATTCAGTTCCTCAGTCACACTAGCCACATTTCAGAATCACAGAAAGTTCCAGTGAATACTGCTACTTATCTGCCTGTTTTAGTTAGGAGCCAACATTTTTAAATAGGGAGATTTAATATAAAAACCCCAATTCTGGATGGGCACAGTGGCTCACACCTGTAATCCTAATGCTCTGGGAGGCCAAAGCAGGAAGATTGCTTGAGACCAGGAGTTTGAGACCAGCCTGGGCACCAAGATCCCATTTCTACAAAAAAACCTGTTTAAATCACACCCGTGGTCCCTGAAGGTATTCAGGAGGCTGAGGCAGCAGGATCACTTGAACCCAGGAAGTCAAGGCTGAAGTGAGCTATGATCATACCACTGCACTCCAGCCTGGGAAACAGTCAGACTCTAGTCTTAAAAAAAAAAAAAAAAAAGGTCCGGCACAGTGGTTCACGCCTGTGATCCCAGCACTTTGGGAGGCCGAGGCACAGATCACAAGGTCAAGAGATCAAGACTATCCTGGCCAACATGGTGAAACCCTGTCTCTACTAAAAATATTTTTTAAATTAGCTGGGCGTAGTGGTGCACGCCTGTAGTCCCAGCTACTCCGGAGGCTGAGGAAGGAGAATCATTTGAACCCGGGCGGTGGAGGTTGCAGTGAGCCAAGATCACGCCACTACACTCTAGCCTGGTGACAGAGTGAGACTTCATCTCCAAAAACTAAAAATAAAAATCCCAATTTCTTGCGTCTTTTGAACAATTGGTACATCAAGCAACTCCAGGCCCCCTTTTTCCCAGGGCCACACTGGCTGGAGCCAAGCAGTAGTTGCGGATCTCCGGTCCGCCAGAGCCCCCGGGCCTGTAACTCACATCATCTCCACAGCAGCCTGGCAGTTACCTGTCTTTAAAGCCAAGTGCCATTCCCTCTTCCCTTCTCCACACATGGGAATCTGTGGTCAGAGAGGGAGATATATTTTTTCCAGATCACACAGCACACAGGAAGACACAGCTGAGGGTTTTCAGATTCTCAGACCAGGGTTAACAATCAGCTCTGATCCAACAAAGCACCCCTCTGTGCTTGACAGCCGATCAGCCGTGGTGGGATGGTAACCCGAGTCCCAGACCTCACCCCAATGCCCCCATCTGGAGACTTTCCAGACACAGCACGTGTGGCATCTGGGATGTACTTTATTGGACAAGTGGTGGCCCGAGTCTTGGTCTGGAAGCGCTGGGGCCCTGGACCCAGGCACTGAGTTTGAGGAGGCCCAGAGGTCAGGGCTGTTTGGAGCGAGGCCACAAGCGGCTGGTGAGGGAGCTGAAGAAGAGGTTCTGCTTGTTGGACTTGGAGAGCTCGGCCAGGCGCTGCTGCTCCTCCTGGAGAGACGGAGGAGAGGGTGAGCCCAAGGTGGACAGAGCCTCCTCCCAGACACCCAGGTCCCCAGGCCTCAGCACAGGGGCCACCTTCCCTTTTGACTTCTGCCAAGACCAGACCCCTTTCCCCAAACCCTGGGGCCCCCAGCCCCCAGTGCAGACACTGGGAAGAGTCAGCCCTCAGCTGCAGCAGTGCAGGCTTCAACGTTTGGAGGATGCCAGACTCAAAAACCAGGCCCTTGAGGTATTCAGGCCTGAACTTCAGTAGCTTCTCAGGCCCCAGACCCTCATAATCCCCTTCCCCAGATCCCAGGGTCCCCTCCCTGAACCTGAGATCCTGTCCCAGACCCTGTTACCCAAGGTGAATGCTGGTGAGATCCCAGGTCCAAACCACATGGCCCTCCTCACCAGACTGCATCGTCCTGCCCCTGGACCCCCCTGAGCCCCATGACCCCTGTCTGGATTGGGGGAGTGGTCCGAAGGCCCAAATCTCTGGGGACTTCTCTGGGCACTCAGAGGCTCCCAACACTAGGAACCTAACCTAGAATCTGGTTAACCTCAGCCTAGACCCCTGGAAATCTTACCCAGATGCAATCCACACTCTGAGTCCAACTTCCAAATTACCAGGTCCCACCAAGACCATCAGAACTCTCCTAATAGCCTTGGGCCACATGCCCAGGATCCTCTTTCCAGAACTGATCAAAACCCACAGTCCATCTCCACAAGGTGCCCCCAGACCTACTCAAGACAATTAAGGGCAAGCCCTCTCTCACACCAATCTCAAATGCTCTCCTGTCTCCTGTTCTCAGAGCAGCCAGCAGAATCAATGCATCCCCTCAGTCCAGCAGCCCTACAGGACAGGCTCTGTTATACTCCCTGGTTACAGAGACTGAGGCAGAGAGGAGGTATCTGCTCACAGTCACAGCCAAGCCAGGAGTGTGGAAACAGGCTGCCCCAGGCTCCTCCTCCAGGAGCCTCAGAGCCAATCCTCCACTCTGGGCATCTGAGCACCAACCTGCTCTAGCCGGCTTTGCCGCTGTTTGAAAGCCGCCAGCGGGTCATCCTCCAGGGCATAGTGCTCCAGCACAGTCCGCACGTCCTCCACACCGTTCAGTGCAATGGCTGTGGGCACAACAGGAGATGGTCAGCCAGGCTTCTGAAGGTCAGAGGGAGGCAGGGTCCACGAGGCGAAGGTCCCACACTGGGGCAGGGGGGAGGTCAGTGCTACCTGGAATGCTTCTATACACCCTGAAAGGGCTCCCTTGAACATCCCCAAGTATCCCCTAAACATTCCATGAACATCCTAAGAAGCTCCTGAAGACTCCAAGGTGCTCAGGCACCTCCTGCACCTCAGTCGCCCAAGCCAAGAATCAGGCATGTATCCTTCCTCTTCAGAGTCAGGGGGTCTGGGGTCAGCCTTACTCTTGAGAAAGGCTGACAGGTCCAACAAGACCCGGTCATCAGAGTTGCCATCCCAGGGCCGCAGGGCGACGCCGTTATAGGGCTGCAGGCGGAAGGCTTCCTTCTTACAGTCCACAACTACTACTCGAGCTGGGTCCCGATTCAGACATGAAATGTCCTGGAAGTGAGTGACAGGTCAGGTCAACATCTGTGTCCTACAGGACAGGCTCCCCACATTGAGACAACACAAAACATACACACACAGCATCACACACTGGGATAACCACGGCAGGGCCTCTCAAAGACTGGGCTTGGATGATGGCCTCAACCCCCAGAGGGGACAGGCACAGTGGCTTATGACTGTAATCCCAGCACTTTGGGAGGCCTAGGCAGGAGAATCACTTGAAGCCAGGAGTCCTAGCCCAGCCTAGGCCAAAACAATGAGACCTCATCTGTACAAAAAATTTAAAAATTAGCCAGGCACAGTGGCTCACGGCTGTGATCCCAATGCTTTGGGAGGCTGAGGCAGGTGAATCACCTGAGGTCAGGAGTTCAAGACCAGCTGGCTAACATGGTGAAACCCCATCTCTACTAAAAATACAAAAAGTAAGCTGGGCATAGTGGCAGGCACCTGTAATCCCAGCTACTCGGGAGGTTGCAGTGAGCCGAGATCGAGCCATTGGACTTCAGCCTGGGCAACTAGAATGAAACTCCGTCTCAAAAAAAAAAAAAAAATTAGCCAGGCATGGTGCTGCATGCCTATAGGCCCAGCCACTCAGGAGGTGGGAAGATCACTTGAGCCCAGAAGGCTGAGACTGCAGTGAGCCGTGTTCACACCACTGCACTCCAGCGTGGGTGACACAGCAAAACCCTGTCACAAAAACAAAACAACCCCCAAGAAGTTGGGGCACTAATCACATAGATTCCTAGACCCAGGGCCTAGCACACACATAGGTGATTAGGAAGTTCCTCGCAGCCACACCCAGGGAACCATACAAAGACAGGCACCCAGACAGACCATTCAAGACCCTTGATCACAGTATTTCTGAATTCCCAAGAACACCACAGACTCCCTCAAGACACAGACAGAAACGCAACAGACACATGGACACTTGGAGCCAGGTCCACAAAGAGGCCCATTCATAGATCCAGACCCCTGAGTGTATCACTGGTCACAGTAACAGACCCCAGGTCAAACAAACCACAATTAGTCTCATATGTGCAATTATAAGCAAACCACCCCAGAAACACTAAGTTACAGACACAGTGAGACAAAACCAGCTTCTAAATGCTACATCCTTACCACTCACCCCCAACTATCTTCTTTAGAGAGACCTCATCTCTCCCCACTACCGAACCCAGATTCCAGGGAACAAAGAAGGGTGCAGATGCCTGGCCAAGGCTAGAGGCAGTCGCATGCCCTGCCAGCAGGAATTGAATCTAGGGTCAGAGATGGGCCCCCCTTCCCTCAAGCAGTGCCAACCCCGCCAAATCCCAGAGGCCGACCCGTGAACCCACAGCACCTTAACATGGTGCCCATCCATGTATCTCGTGGCGTCCCGGAACAGGCGGTAGGAGATGAAGCCGTGGGGGTCCACACTGTCAATGAGTGGAAACGCAGTCTGGGGGTGGGGAGGGAGAAAAGGTCAGGCTGAGCCTGGCCCTCCAGATCTCCACGACTCCTGCCACACCGACCATCCCTCCCCTGCCCCAGGGCCTCACCATGCCAGTCTCCGACGTAAAGATGACAATTTCATATAAAGGGGCGAGCTGCTGGAACAGGGTCTCGATGCCTGGGCGCTTCTTAAACCTCCAGCCAGTGGCCAGCTGGGGAGACCGTGAGGACAGTGAAACACCAAGACCCAGAGGCCCTCAGAGTCCCCAAGAGGACAAAGACCCAGCCTGGGGGATTCCCAGAACGGAGTTCTCTCCCTGTCTCTGTGGCTCTTGAAAGTTAAGGAGTACTTGGGCTGTGACCGAGGGTCTGGGTCCCAGAACAAGAGCAGGCTCCTCTGTGGTACTCCAGCATGCCTGGGCACACCTATATCGCCCTACAGAGTGGGTGCTAGCATGACTGCCTTCTCCCAGCTGAAGAAAGCGAGGCAACGAGAGGTGACATCTCCTCCCCCAAGATCACATAACATAGCCAGGGCCGAAAGTCCACCTCATCACAACCCCACTGCCCAGGTCTATCCCCAACCCGCTGCCTTCCCCGTGACACACCGACCACTCAGGATGCAAGAGGACGCCGGTGAGCTCCAAAACGAGCGTATAGGGCGGCTGGTAGTACGGCTCCTGCAGAGGGTCTGGGAGAAGGCAAGGGCTGGTGGGCTCGATGATCATCTGTGGGAGAGGGACAGGATGGGGGCACTCCGACAAGGAGGCGAGGGCTGGACACACGGGGACTGAGCCCAGGGCTTCTGCTCACCTGTCTGTAATCTTTGAAATATTTGTATGTCCGGCGCAACTGCTGTACCAGAATTGGATCTAGGAGAACACCAGGCACAAAGAAAATCCACAATAAGCCGCTGCTCAACCTCCCAGACAAACCAGGGGTTTCTTATGTAGCAGATACAAACAGTTCTGCCTACCCACCTGGTTTGAACCAACTCATTTCTAGGTCCAAAGGTAGAAGGCAATGACATAGCACCAGATAGGAACAGAGATTTATTTACCTGTCCGGTTTTACGCTGATACTTACATCCACACACTACCCCAGGTATGTATGAAACAGAATGCTTATATACCGGCCCACTTAAAACCCACAGACATAAATCTGCTGACATTACACCAGTGTATATATATATTTTTTATAGAGACAGGGTCTTGCTCTGTTGACCAGGCTGGGCTTGAACTCCTGGGCTCAAGCAATCCTCCCACCTTGGCCTCCAAAAGTGCTAGGATTACAGGCATGAGCCACCACACCTGATTTATGGCAGTGTATTCTGCCCACTTTGAATCACTAGGCTTCCAGATCTGCCCACGTGAAGCCAGTATGCCAAGTCTAAACCACAATGAATATGTAAACGTATCTGTATATCATAAACCAGTGGTTCAGAAATGGGAACAATTTTGTCTTTCTACCTACCCCTGGGAAATGTGGCAATACCTAGAGATATATTTGATTGTCGCAATGCTGGCATCTAGTAGGCAGATGCCCAGGATGCTTCGAAAATCCTTCCATGTACAGAGCAGTCCTGCACAAGAATTATCTGGTCCAAAGTGTCAATGGGGCCAAGGGTGAAAAACCCGGGTTTAGGTGACTATATTGACTCGTTTACTTTCTCTCGCTCTTTTTTTTTTTTTTGAGATGGAGTCTCCCTCTATTGCCCAGGCAGAGTGCAGTGACATGATCTCAGCTCACTGCAACCTCCACCTCCTGGGTTCAAACAGTTCTCCTGCCTCAGCCTCCCGAGTAGGTGGGACTACAAGCACACGCCACCACGCCCGGCTAGTTTTTTGTATTCTTAGTAGAGATGGGGTTTCACCATATTGGCCAGGTTGGTCTTGAACTCCTGACCCTGTGATCCGCCCGCCTCGGCCTCTCAAAGTTCTGGGATTACAGGTGTGAGCCACTGCGCCCAGTTACTTTTTCATTTTAGTTTATTTTTTTAGAGGTGGAGACTCATTCTGTCGCCCAGGCCAGAGTGCAGTGGTGAGATGACAGCTCACTGCAGCCTGTAACTCCTGGGCTCAAGTGATCCCACGTCAGCCTCCTGAGTAGCTGGGACCACAGGCTGAAGGCCACCACTCCCAGCTAATGAATCCAGTATAAAATAGTAAACATACATGGCTGCCTACTTCAATACAGTGTTTTTAATGTAATACATGGGCCCATCTCTTAAAAAAAACACAGTATATTGGGCCAGGAGTGGTGGGTCACACCTGCAGTCTCAGCACTTTGAGAGGCTGAGGTGGGCAGATCATGAGGTCAGATCAAGACCATCCTGGCTAACACGGTGCAACCCTGTCTCGACTAAAAATACAAAAAATTAGCTGGGCGTGGTGGCAGGTGCCTGTAGTCCCAGCTACTCGGGAGGCTGAGGCAGGAGAATCACTTAAAACCAGGAGGCAGAGGTTGCAGTGAGCCGAGATCACGCTGCTGCACTCCAGCCCAGGCGACAGAGCAAGACTCCGTCTCAAAGAAAAAAAAATTAGCTGGACGTGGTGGTATGGACCTGTAGTCCCTGCTACTCAGGAGGCTGAGGCACGAGAAACACGAACCTGGGAGGTGGAGGTTGCGGTGAGCCAAAATTGAGCCACTGCACTCCAGCCTGGGTGACAGAGCAAGACTCTGTCAAAAACAAAAACAAAAACACCCCACAATATTGAAAGCAGTTAGACTAGTAAACATATACACTTTAAACCTGCAGGTTTTCCTGCCCAATTTAAATCAGCATATTGATTTGTTGAAGCTAGCATGATTCTACATCGGCCCAGTTAAAACAGCACTCACCTGCCCAGTTTGAAACAGTGTATTAACATGACTGTTGGCAAATGTCCCCCACATAAACAGGTGGCTTTCTGGATCTACCAATTTCATTTTGCTCCTGGGAAGGGCCAGGTGTGACAAGACTGACAACTACTCTCCTATCCAATTTGTCAGAAATTTCAGCACAAAAGCTGGTTAACCAGATGGGGAGGGAGGAAGGAGGCATTGTTTTGAAAATGAGACTAATGAAGTAGGGGCTTGGGGGGGTTGGGTAAAGAGTTGGGAGCTGCAGATGCTCAGTCTAAGGCACAGGAACCCACGTGTCTGGAGATAGGCCACCCTGTGTCCCCAAGCCCTCCCACCCAAGGCTCCCCTCCCCCATCTGTCCCTGACCATCTGCTCAGGGCTGAGGGGCCAGGGAAGTGGGCTTGGGCTTTGTAAAGTCCCTCCCCACAAAGCTATCCAGCTGCTGGCTCCCCAACCTCCCCAGTAGAAGGAGGAGGGGCCAGAGACACCAGATGGGGAAAGACACATCCTTACAAATGACAGAGCTGAGAGGGTCGGGGACTCCAGAATCTGTGCTTGTTTACTCACCATTGTCGAATTCATCAGGAATCTGGGAGGTAGAGAGAAAAATGGAAGGTTTAGGATGTCAGAGGCTGAACCTCATCATACCCAGAAAAGGAATCTCCAGGACCCCAAGAGGAGTAAGCAAAGGTCCTTAGGAAAGAAAGGCTCACTCCAGACCAGCAATCAGCCTGAACAAACCAAAGGGAACCCCTCTCACCCACAGGCTAGGACTCCTGGCAAGGCCTCAGTCTCTTTCCCCCTCACCTTGGCACCTTTTTCGTCCACAGAGTTGTTTCCTGCAAGGGAGACCAGGATGAATATGAGGAATTGGGGCGCAGTCTCCTAGGTCCTGAGGGAGGAGTGGGATAGGGGGCCTGGACTCCTGGATCTGAGGGAAGAGAATTAGAGGCACAGCCTTCTGGATTCCAGCCAGGAGGGGGCTGGGAGCCAAGACTCCTGGGTCTTTGAGAGAAAGGGGGCTGGGTCTGGGTCTCATGAGTCTGAGGGATAAAGGAACTAGTGGGAAGGCTGGATTTTTGGGTGCTGAGGAAAGACAAAGTTTAGGAAGCTGATCTATGCCTATCCTTCCCCATCTTCCCCTCTTTCCTGTATCCTGGTACAGGAACCAACTAGAAAGACTAGAACCTTAAGAGGTAGAAAGGAGAAGAAAGAATTCCCTGGTTTTCAAAGGTAGGTGTCCTATTTGGCTGCCCTATTGAGGAGAGAGCCAGGGAATTAAGGTGAGAGATGTTTGTAGGGGGTAAGAGTGAGAGGTTCCACAGTGGACTAGGGAGGCCAAGGAATAAAACTAGGGGGCAGGGATATGTCTCTCACCAAAGATATAGACGACGCTCACGGTCCCACCAGCTCCAAGCAGCCCAGCAAGCCAGAGAGCAACTTTTTTGGCATAGCTGGGACCCTCTGAGCCCGGCTGCTGCTGTGGCCCCTGTGCCTGAGT
>CM052668.1:27770650-27794849 GCA_028533165.1 Leontopithecus rosalia | reverse complement strand
AAAAAAAAAAAAAAAAAAAAAAAAAAAACAGAAAGTGGGGCTGCTCAGAGGGTCAAAACCAGACTGTCCAGCGCCAGGATGCCAAGGGTTTTAAGAGCCAACAGGCCAGGTGCACAGGATCCTGCAGACAACGCGACTAGAGGGTCTGGAGCCCGGGAAAGCAGATCAGGAAGAATAAGGGATGGGAAGGCCTAAACACTGGGATTCGAAGGAACGCAGGGCACAGGGGGGAGGGGTGGGAGGGCGGAAGGGGCAGACAGGACTGAGAGTTATGACATCTGGCTGCTTGGGGCTAAAACGGAGCAGAGTACAGGGTAAGAGAAGGGAGCAGAGGCGGCAAGAGGCAATCACTTGTCTGGGGCTTGGGGAACTAGGACACAGAAGTGATAGACCTGGAGGTCAGAATGGCTGGGTCTCTGTCAACATGGAGGCAGGTCGAATTGGAAATCCAAAGGTCTACCTCACCACCACCACCACAGCAAAAATAACTCCCAAGGCCAGGCTGGGACTCCAGCGTCCCACTCCCCTCCTGCTCAAGTAATCACCTGAGTGGTCACCGAGATGGGAAACAGGTAACCCCCTCCTCCTCCGGCGCCCACGTGGGTGGGAGGTGGGATCTGGAGGACACACCTGGGCCCCCAGCCTCCAGGCCCAGGGAGCAAGTGCTGTTCACTCAGGAGGCTGGGAAGGGGCCCAAAACCCAAGCGACGTTTAATTCAGCACCCTGAGGTGCGGCGTCCCACCTCCAAGCGGCGGCGACACGGCCGTAACTCCAGGGAGGGGACCCCACATTCAGAGCGCCACCCTCGTTCCGCTCACCTGATCCGGAGCCCGGGGGGGCGGCGTCGCCAACCTCGTGCACAGTCCCCGCGAGCCTAGCCGGAGCCCGCTCCGCAAGCGCGATAACAGAGCTGCCGAGGCCGCCATCTTGCGCTGACGCCACGCGGCCCCACCCACTTGCTCCCTTTACTCCCGCCCCGGGCCGGAGCTACAGCCAATGGGAACGCAGAGGACGGGCGGGCGGACGGAAGCCCGAGACAGACCAAAGGCTTCGGGCGGATTGCCGCAGGCACGTTTGCCCCAACTATTCTGTTTGCTGCCCCTGGGGGCGCCAACTGGGATCCAAAGTCATCTGGACCACGCCCAACCTGGGCCTTACGGAGCGCCACCGCCCAGGCAAAAGAAGGGAAGTGATCAGATTGCCTAGAGGTAAAGCAGAGGCCATAATGAAGGGAATCAGTGGCTGCCTGATTTGTCCAAAAAAAAGTCAGGAGTTAGGTCGCTTGTCTCACGTTTAAGGGCATCGGCCTTCGCCTCCCAATGGTCAAAAATGGAAACTGAGGCTTAGAAAGCGACCTGAAAAGACAGTCCTCAAAACCTTCTGGCCAGGCGCGGTGGCTCACACCTGTAACCCCAGCACTTTGGGAGGCCAAGGCAGCGGATCACCTGAGGTCAGGAGTTCAAGACCAGCCTGGCCAACATGACGAAACCCCCTTCTCTACTGAAAAAAAAAAAAAAAATTAGCCAGGAGAGATGGGGCGCGCCTGTAGCCCCACCTACTGGGGAGGCTGAGGCAGGAGAGGCAGAGGTTGCAGTGAGCCTAAATTGCGGCACTGCACTCCAGCCTGGGCAACAGGAGGCTCTCTCAAAATAAATAAAAATTAAAATTGGCCGGGCGCGGTGGCTCATGCCTGTAATCCCAGCACTTTGGGAGGCCAAGGCGGGTGGATCACAAGGTCAAGTGATCGAGACCATCCTGGTCAACAAGGTGAAACCCCGTCTCTACTAAAAATACAAAAAATTAGCTGGGCATGGTGGCGTCTGCCTGTAATCCCAGCTACTCAGGAGGCTGAGGCAGGAGAATTGCCTGAACCCAGGAGGCGGAGGTTGCGGTGAGCCGAGATCGCGCCATTGCACTCTAGCCTGGGTAACAAGAGCGAAACTCCGTCTCAAAAGAAAAAAAAAAATTAAGGCTGGCACAGGGGCTCACGCCTGTAATCCCAGCACTTTGAGAGGCCAAGGCAAGTGGATCACCTGAGGTCAGGAGTTCCAGACCAGCCTGGCTACCATGGTGAAACCCCATCTCTATTAAAAATACAAAAATTAACCAGAGCGTGGTGGATTACACCTGTAATCCCAGCTACTGGGAAGGCTGAAGCAGAATCGCCTGAACCTGGGAGGTGGAAGTCACAGTGAGCTGAGATTGCATCATTGCACTCCAGCCTATAAATACTTTGAACCTCCCCTAAATTGATTGGAAGAAAAATTAGATCCTGTTTATGTAAATTACACCTTAAAACCAAATAGTACCAAGGTAGAAAAATTACAATGCTGCTAAAGTGGGTCCTATCTTGTATATACTGTTTCCTCATCTGGGTGGTGGGGACGTGAGTGTTCTTGGTATATATTCTTGAATATCTGAAATGTTTTTTGGTTTTGCTTTTTTTTTTTTTTTGAGATGCAGTCTTGCTCTGTTGCTCAGGCTAGAGTGCAGTGATGCGATCTGAGCTCACTGTGATCTCCACCTCCCAGATTCAAGCGATTCTCCTGCCTCGGCCTCCCAAGTAGCTGGGACTACAGGAGCCCGCCACCACACCCGGCTAATTTTTTTCTATTTTTAGTAGAGACAGGGTATCACCCTGTTGGTCAGTATAGTCTCAAACTCACCTCAAATAATCTGCCCCACCTCGGCCTCTCAAACTGCTGAGATTACAGGCATGAGACATCACGCCCGGCCTGAAATGTTTTTTTCTTTTGGAGATGGAGTTTTGCTGTTGTTACCCAGGCTGGAGTGCAATGGCACGATCTCAGCTCACTGCAACCTCCACCTCCTGGGTTCAGGCAATTCTTCTGCCTCAGCCTCCTGAGTAGCTGGGACTACAGGCACGCGCCACCATGCCCAGCTAATTTTTGTATTTTTAGTAGAGATGGGGTTTCACCTTGTTGATGAAATGTTTTATAATACATTTTTTAAATTATAATACATTTTTTAAAATATATAATACATTTTTTTAAATTTTACATTTGTAAAAAGACAGGAATATCCAATGAGGAAGGGAAGCAGGTTCTGGGTACTAAGCTCCAGTCTCTTTAAGATTGCACCCACTCCTGACATATACACCATGGAATATTATGCAGCAATCAAAAACAATGAGTTTGTGTCCTTTGTAGGGACATGGATGAATCTGGAGAATATCATTCTCAGCAAACTGACACAAGAACAGAAAATGAAATACCACATATTCTCGCTCATAGGCGGGTGATGAAAAATGAGAACACATGGACAGAGGGAAGGGAGCACTACACACTGGGGTCTACTGGGGGGAATAGGGGAAGGACAGTGGGGGGGGAACGGGGGAGGGATAGCCTGGGGAAGAATGCCAAATGTGGGAGAAGGGGAAGAAGGCAGCAAAACACACTGCCATGTGTGTACCTATGCAACTATCATGCATGTTCTGCACATGTACCCCAAAACCTAAAATGCAATTAAAAAAAAAAGATTGCACCCACTCCTGCCCCACGTCATTGGAAAAACTACAGCAATCCTGTTGTCACTGCTGTCAGGGCTCAAGAGAATGGACCGCTGGGCACTGTAGCTCACACGTGTAATTGCAGCACTTTGGGAGGCCAAGGCAGGAGTATCACTTGAAGCCAGGAGTTCAAGACCAGCCTAAGCAATACAGTGAGACATGTCTCTATAAAAAAATATAAAAATAAAAAAGTTATCCAGGCATGGTGAAGCATGCCTGTAGACCCAGCTACTTGGGAGGCCGAGGCAAGAGGATTGCTTGAGCCCAGAAGGTTCAGGTTGCCTGGGCAACAGAGCGAGACCCCATCTCAAACAGAAAAGAAGGACCATCAGCTGGATGCAGTGGCTCACGCCTGTAATCCTAGCACTTTGGAAGGCTGAGGTGGGCAGATCACAAGGTCAAGAGATTGAGACCATCCTGACCAACATGGTGAAACCCTGTCTCTACCAAAATACAAAAAAATTAGCTGGGTGTGGTGGCATGCACCTGTAATTCCAGCCACTCAGGAGGCTGAGGCAGGAGAATCGCTTGAACCCGGGAGGCAGAGTTTGCAGTGAGCCAAGATTGTGCCACCACACTCAAGCCTGGTGACACAGCAAGACTCCGTCTCAGCTTTGTGCAGTGGCAGTATTGTAGCCAATGAGGTTTATCTGAGGCACGATTATTGCTAATTGAAAACTTTTCCCAATACCTCGCCATGATGACTTAAAATATAGTCAGCATTGGCAGTCTCAACTGGGACTCAATTAAAAAAAAGAAAAAAGACTCCATCTCAAAAAAAAAAAAAAAAAAAAACCAGAAGAAAGAAAAAGGCCCATCAAGCACTGTATCCTGCACCACAGGAGGAATTTAGGTTTCCTGGAAGACACTGTGATTTTCACTTATCGTAAGTCAGTCTGAATAAGATATGTCAGCAATCACATTACAAGCTCTGCTCTGATCTCCTTCCCACGTCTTCTCACACACATTCCCCTCAAATGCCCTCTGGGGCAGGCACTATCACTATTATCTAGATGGGAAAACAGATTTAGGTAAGGCCCAGTTCTTTGCCCAACCACAAAGCAAGGAAGTGGAGTGTGCAAATGACCCCACTTAAAAAGATACCCCATTCCCACAGCACACACAACACACACACACACTCCCCCCAAGACTTTTAGACCAAACAGCTTCTTTTTATTGAAAGACAGTACAACAAAAGCAAGCTGTGGGAAGAAGGTACAAGAAAGTGGGGACCCTCCCCCAGACTCTACTCAGATTCCCATGAGCACGAGGGAGGGAAAAGATGGAAAACTAGAAAGAGAAATAAAAAGAAATCCAGAATGATCGGCCTAGCCCTGAGGCAGGATCTGGTGTCACAGCCAAGGGCCAGGGAAGGAAGGAAGGATCACTTTTCATCTGCTGAAGTCCACCTGCCCTGCCTGCTTCAGGCTTCCAGGAGCTTCCCCAGGAAGCGGAGGTTGAGGATCTTGAGCTGCTCATCCAGGTCCATACGGACAATGCCATCCTCACCATCGATGCTCAGCAGGACGCCTGTGGCTTCCCGATCCTCGCCCAGGATCACTTTCACCTGGGGGTGGGGGGTAATGTGGTCAGGGTCCATTGCAGTGCCCAACACCCCTCATTTCATCTCTTTGACCCTTGCCCTTACCTTGTTGTTCTTGGTGGGGGTGATGGGCTCCAGGTGCTCACTGGAAATGCTGACAACCTTCTCACTGTCCTTCAGGTACACAGAGCACATGCCCCCCTGGAGGATGGGGACAGCCTGGTCAGCCTGTCCTGCTCCCAACACAGGACTGAGGCCCACACTCCAGGGGACACAGGCTCAGGGATCATTCTGAAAACTCAAGGTGAAATGGGGCAGGAAAGGCCACGGCTGGGCCTGGTTCCAAGGCCTGGGGCCTGTGGTGCATGTCAGCGTCGGGAGACAGGGGTGACCCAATCAGCAAGAGAAGCATCAGAATGAAGCAACAGGCAAAAAAAAAGATTGCTTCTTGACTCTTCATGTCCCAAACTGGCCTCAGCATCTTCCCTGAACCTGCTCCTCTTCCTGGACCTGGTCTCAGGGCCCACCCCACGGTCTGCAGGCCCCACCAGAGGACTGGACTTCATCTTGGTCACCTCCCTCACCAACATGATCCAGGTTTTGAGGCCTGGCCATTCAGCCTGTGAGGATCTCTCCTACCTGCCTCCTGCCTCCTCCACACAGCCCTGCCCTACTACAGCCCAACCTCCTCCTGGGCTCCTGGCCCAGTCTCCGAACCCCCAATGGATCACTGATAGGGCAACATGGAGAATTCATTCCACACCACAGATCTGCTCCCTGCTTAGATTCCTCCATGGCTCTCCGGCGCCCTCTGGACAGGCCAGGTCCTCCAGGCTGGCACATGACAGGGCCCCAGACAGCTCTCTGGCCTCATCATTCACCTTCCCTTCAGCTTTTTTTTTTTGAGAAGTCTTGCTCTATTGTCTAGGCTGGAGTGCAGTAGTGCCATCTCGGCTCACCACAACCTCCACCTCCCAGGTTCAAGTGATTCTCCTGCCTTGAGTAGCTGGGATCACAGTCATGTGCCACCACGCCTGGCTGAAATTTTTTTTTTTTTGTATTTTTAGTAGAGCCAGGTTCTCACCACTTTGACCAGGCTGGTCTCCAACTCATGACCGCAAGTGATCTGCCCACCTTGGCCTCCCAGTGCTGAGATTACAGGCATGAGCTACTGCCCAGCCCCCTTCGGCTCTTTATGTTACAGCCACAACAAAAACTTCCACTCCTGGAATGTGCCCAGGTTCCCCTCACCTCCAGGCCTCTGCACATGTGGTTCTCTCCACTTGGAACATTCTCAACCCAGTCTTTTTCTTTTTTTTTGAGACCGAGTTTCACTCTTGTTACCCAGGCTGGAGTGCAATAGCGCGATCTCGGCTCACTGCAACCTCCGCCTCCTGGGTTCAGGCAATTCTCCTGCCTCAGCCTCCTGAGTAGCTGGGATTACACGCGCACGCCACCATGCCCAGCTAATTTTTTGTATTTTGAGTAGAGACGGGGTTTCACCATGTTGACCAGGATGGTCTCGATCTCTTGACCTCGTGATCCACCCGCCTCAGCCTCCCAAAGTGCTGGGATTACAAGCTTGAGCCACCACGCCCGGCCTAACCCAGTCATTTTTCTTAGCTTACTCCTATTCATTCTTCAGGTCTCGGCTCAAATGTCTCCTTCCCCAAGCAGCCCTCCCCAGTTCCCCACTAAATTGTGTAAGGTGCCTCCTCAGGGTTCGCACAGCTCCCCTTGCCCTCTGGGCTTCCTCCATCCCAGCTCTGCCCACTCTGGGCTGTCACCTCTGGGGACACGTCTGTCTCCCCTGGTGGAATGTGAGGTCTTTGAGGACAGGGCCTGGAGCTGCACTGGTCTCTGGTGTTTAATTTGATTAACATTTATTAGAGAGCCAACAAGGTGCCAGTCCTTCACCTAGGAAGTGGGGCTTCTGAGGAATCAAATACAGGCTTTGTCATCAAAGAACTGCACCAGGAGGCCGGGCGCGGTGGCTCACGCCTATAATCCCAGCACTTTGGGAAGCCGAGGCGGGTGGATCACGAGGTCAAGAGATCGAGACCATCCTGGTCAATAAGGTGAAACCCCGTCTCTACTAAAAATACAAAAATTAGCTGGGCACGGTGGCGCGTGCCTGTAATCCCAGCTACTCAGGAGGCTGAGGCAGGAGAATTGCTCAAACCCAGGAGGCGGAGGTTGCTGTGAGCCAAGATCGCGCCATTGCACTCCAGTCTGGGTAACAACAGTGAAACTCCACCTCAAGAACTACACCAGGGCAAGCTTTAAGCTTTCAGGCAACAGGGAGGTTAACATGAAGAATTACACAGACCTGCCAGAGACAGACCAAAGACTTCCAGGTACTTCCCTCAAGGGAGTCTGTCTCTAGACAAACAATGGTACCAGGCACGGTGGCTCACACCTGTAATCCCAGCACTTTGGGAGGCTGAGACAGATAGATCATGAGATCAGGAGTTCGAGCCTGGCCAATATGGTGAAACCCCATCTCTACTAAAATACAAAAAGAAAATCAGCGGGGCATGGCGGCATGTGCCTGTAGTCCCAGCTACTCGGGAGGCTCAGGCAGAACTGCTTGAACCCAGGAGGCGGAGGTTGCAATAAGCGGAGGTCGCAACACTGCGCTCCAGCCTGGGTGATAGAGGGAGACTCTGTCTCAAAACAAAAAAAACAACAACAACAAAATGAAAGACATAGGAAAGTATATGTGCAAAGGCCCTGAGGCTGGAGGAAAATTGGTGAGTTTGTGGAAGAGAGCCCAGGGGTGTGGCTGCCTGGTGCTAAGCCCAAGCCTCGCACACAGAAGTAGCATTCAGCACATTTTATGAGTTGCTCTCTCAAAGGAGTATGTCAAAAAGTAACCACACTTCTGTGTGCCACATGCTGTTCCAGGCAAATGGGCCCCAACTGTACGCAAAAAAGGCAGGACTGAGCAGAGCCAGCTAAAAATCCCTGCCCTCCAACCTGGATAACACAGGGAAGCCCCATCTCTACAAAAATACAGAAAATTAGCTGGGTAAGGTGGCATGCGCCTGTAGTCCCAGCTACTTGGGAGGCCGAAGTGGAATGATCACTCGAGCCTGGGAGATGGAGGCTGCAGTGAGCTGTGATCACACCACTGCACTACAGCCTGGGTAATAAAGTGAGCCTCTGTCTCAGAACAAAACAAACAAAACAAGTCCCTGCCCTTGCAGAGTTATTAAATACATTCCCATCTTTCCTACATCTGTTTTTTCAGCTATAAATGGAGACTTGCTCAAGTCTGTACTTTGGAAGGCCGATGTGGGTGGATCACCTGAGGTCAGGAGTTTGAGACCAGCCTGACCAACATGGTGCACCTGTAATCCTAGCTACCCAGGAGACTGAGGCAGGAGAACTGCTTGAACCTGGAAGGCGGAGGTTGCAGTGAGCCAATATCACACCACTGTACTCCACCTGGGCAACAGAAAGCAAGTCCATCTCAAAAAAAAAAAAAAAGAGAGACTTGAACATGCAGTTAGACAGTTAAAAAAGAAAGTAATCACAGCGTTTAGGGGGCACCACGTACCACCCAGCACCCTGGGCCCCACGTACCGTGACACTGCGGATGACACCTGTCTGTCCCACCACCTGTGTGTCCAGGTAGGTGTCCCGCACCTTCACCTGAATGTCAGTGGTTACCCAGTCGCTGGAGTTCTGCTCAATGCCTGAGCCTGGCGTGTGAGGGTTGTAGCCACCAGGGGAGGGAGCTCCAGGTGTCATAGGACTGTAGCCAACAGGGCTCGGGCTGGGGCTAGCCTGCAGGGAAAAGAGGAGTATCGTTGGGAATGGTCGCCTGGCCTGGCTGATCCTATAGGCCTGAGGCCATCCCAGCCCACCACCCTCAAGGGCAGGCAGGCAGACCATTACCTGATAGGCCATGGGTGAGGGTGTAGGGTGGTAGCTGGCCGGGGAGTGGGTGTTCTGGTAGCCTGCTGGGCTTGGCGCCACCTGGTGGTAGCTCTGGGGGCTGGGGCTGGGCTGGTAGGAGCCTTGTGGGGAGGGGGCAGCATAGGGAGAGAACTGGTCTGTGTTATACCTGTAGAGACAGGAGAGAAGGGGACATTTGTTGGAGCAGGGAGGGGAAAGGAGGCAGTGGGAGGGTTTGGGCAGGGGTAGATGAGGGCAGGCCCCAGCGGACTCACATGGCCGGCGTCCCTGGCGTCTGTGGGTTGTATTGTGGGTTGACCTGTGGGGATGAGGGGTCGGGGTAGCCAGGTGTTTGGGGATTGGGGGTTCCCCCATAGGCCTGCGGGGACGGGGTAGGTTCGTCATCGAAGGCATACTCATATTCTTCTTCAGCCCTGTTGAGAAAGGTCTGTTGAGAGCAACTGTGGTGATAATGTGGTGGATGCTTCCAGAATAGCACCCTACACCAGACCCTGAACGGAAGGAATTTCATTCTCATGAGAGCCCCATTCAGAGGAGCTCCTGATGTTATTTTCCTTCCACAGCCGAAACTGTGGCACAGAGAGATGAGGGTGCCCACCCAAGGGTACCCCACCCAGGATCTTTCTCCAAGCCCAGGGGTACCCACAATCACTACTGAGGCTGGGGCTGGAGAGGAGACCACTTTGCCCCCACCCTGCCATGCTATGCCTCCTCCTTCAAAGGCGGCATAGCATGCTCAAAGGAGCAGAGAATGCTGCATGGGCCCCACAAACCCCTCCATCCCCCAGACACCCAGTGTGACCCCCCCACACATACCAGCACACCACCAGAACCTGGAGAACCCTGGACTCACCGTGACGGCGTGTTGGGGTTGTTGGGGTCCCAGGCCCCACTCTGCGCAGGAGTGCGACTGCCATCATGCAGGGGCGTCTGCGAGCCATAGTGTGGGGTGCGGCTGCCTGGAATGTGGGAAATGAGTGTGTCTATCAGTCCTGTCCCTTCTCTAGGCACCCCAGCCCTCCTCCCTGTCCCCTGCAGGCACTCACCATCCTGGAGGGGTGTCTGTGAACCATACATGGGCGTTCGGGAACCAGAGCCATACATGGGCGTCTGGGAGCCATACATGGGCGTCCGCCCATAGGTCGAGGTCATGCCGCCCGGGCGCCGTGAGCCCCTGTGGACGCAGAGAACAAACGTGGTGAGCAGGACCCTCTCACTGCCCAACAAGCCCCACCCTTGCCCTCCCTAGGCTCCGCCCGTACACCGTGGTGAGCCGCTGACGGTCCACAGAGATGGTCTGGCAGGTGGAGTGCAGCTCCACGCGGGCTGTGGACTCTGTGGCATCCTTCACCACACCGATGTAGCCTGGTAGGGGGCAGGAGGTTAGGCCGGGGAGGCTCTCCTTCACCATGCCCCTCCCCAGGCCTCCACAGGCCTTGCAGGTCACCTTTGTAGGGCCCCTGGGAGATGCGCACAGTCTGGCCGATGAGCTCGTTGTCCCTCCGGCCCCGGCCCCTGCTCATGCCACCGCTGCTGCCACCTGGGCTACCAAAGCCACCACGCTGACCTGGGGATGGGGGGGAATGTCACTGGTTCCCCATGGCTGTGCCCACAGCCAGGACACCATCAGAATGACCCCTTCACTTGCTTGACTCCTTCCTACTTGCGTTAGGAGCCTCCCCTGCCTACCCCCTGCCCCTCACCTTTCCTATGGAAGCCCTGACCATTCTGGGCCGTCACTGTAGGGTCTACCCTCCTGAGGGTGGTGAATCCCCTAATGGCAGGGCCCAGCCCAGTGAAGGCATTCACTGTGGGCTGAACAACCCAGTTCCTCCCAGCCCTCTCTGCCCCCCACAGCCCCATACCCTGAACCCCTCTCACCTCCAGCACTGGGGTGCATGGGGCTGCTGATCCGGGGACTCATAGGCGCAAAGCCACCCACGGTGAAGTTGGTCACATCACGTGGCTAGCAGAGAGGCAAGGAGTGAACTGTTGTGCAGGGGATGGGGTGGGAAAGCCTGGGTGACAGACCCCAGTCCTCAGTCCCCACACCACACTGAATGCCTCCACGTGGGAACAGCGCCTCAATTTGCTTTGGGGAAACTGCCACTCCTCTGCCATTGTAAGTCTGTCAATCAAGAGGCCTGGGCTTCCACTGGCCAAGGAGCAAGACTAAAACATGGCTAGTTAGGAATTTAAGCCTTTAGAGACACAAAAACCACAAACCACAGGAACTCAGCATCCCATCCGCAGGGCCCTGAGGAGACCACCCAGCCGCCCACACCCCAGGCCTGAGTTCCTCTGTGACACCTGGTCCTGCACAACTGTCCTACAAGCCCACCTCAGGGCCTTTGCACTTGCTATTCTACCAAAATGCTCACTCTCCATCCCTTCATTCAGGTCTCTGCTCCAATGTCGACTCCCACAGCGGCCTTTCTTTACCCTCCTCTGTCTAAGCAGCAGCCCTGACCGCTCCCTGTCTCCTGAGCCCATTCGGTTTTCTTCACAGCGCTTGCCATCACCTCACACTGGCGGTTTATCTGTCCATCTATCTCTGGAGTACCTGCTCTGGGACAGCAGAGTTTTTTCTTTTCTTTTTTTTTTTTTTGAGACTCCAGCTCTGTTGCCGAGGATGGAGTGCGGTGACACCATCTCAGCTCACTGCAAGCTCTGCTTCCTAGGTTCAAGCAATTCTCCTGCCTCAGCCTCCTGAGTAGAAGGGATTATAGATGCGCACCACCATGCCCGGATAATTTTTGTATTTTAAGTAGAGACAGGGTCTCACTATGTTGGCCACACTGGTCTCGAACTCCAGACCTTGTGATCCGCCCGTTGTGGCCTCCCAAAGTGCTGGGATTATAGGCATGAACCACCACACCCAGCCTAGCAGAGTTGTTTTTTGTCTTGTTCACCACTGGTTCTCCAGTGTCTGGCACCTTACAGGTGCTCAGTAAGATGAAATGAATAACTTGGTGAACAGCTCAATATCCCAAATAAACTTTCTCACTCTTTGCCAAGGACCTGACAATGACACTTGCTCTCCTAATCCCTCACAAGCCCAATCTCGTTACTTCTGGGACCACGGGAGGCTGGAGAGCTGAGCCAGGTACCCAATGCACAGGATCCCGCCATGCCCACCTCACCTTCGAGCCCCCAGCCAGCACCAGGTGGCGGGTCTTGCAGACAAATATGCCCCCATTCTCCACCAGTTTCTTGCAATGTAGGAAGGCAAAGCTGCGAAAGAGATGGCGAATCTCCCCCTCTCGGCCCTAGCCAGGGAGAGAAGGGTCATGCTTTTGACCATGTCCCTCTCACCGTCGACCAACCAAATACTTTCAGATACAGCTCAAAGGCAGGAACTTGTACTCACTGAGTGGGGGCCGTCAATGACCTTGACGATGTCTTTCACATGGATGTTGTTCTGCTCTGAGTCCAAGGCCACAGCAAAGCGGTTATCCTTCTTGCGGGTCACAGCCTGATGCCTGACCGTCACCACCTTCCCATACATGTTCAGCACCTATGGAGGGAGAGCAGGGAGACTGTGGGGTAAGAATGGGAAGGGGAGATATGGGACAGGGATTCCCTAAAGTGTGATGATCCTTCCTTGTGGGAGACGATCCCAAGTTCCACAGGGCATCTCAACAGGAAGGGCAGGCAGGCAGGGTGCCACCCTTTAGGTACTAAGTCAACCAACAATGTTCCCAGTCATTCTAAAATACCCTTTATAAGAAGACTGCACCCCCTGATTCGGCAACAGGGACCTGACAAATTGAGGAAGGGGCTGATAGCAAAATAATAGCTAATTGTTCACCCATTACTCTGTGTCAGGCCGCTAAGATTTCACTGAAGCCTCAAAACTTCCTCTGAGATGGATTCTATCATGATTTCCATCTTACAAAGGGAAACTCGGGCTCAGAGAGGGTGAGTCACTAGCCCAGGGTCACATAGCACAGAAGCAACAGAGCCAAAGTGAACGCGGAGTCCAGGGTCCTAAGTACTGTGCTCCATAACTCCCACATCCGTGACTAAGGGGCAAAAGCAGCAGGGCACATGTGGCACTCCATCCTTGAGTGAGGCCAGCCACCAGAGTACATATCTAACCTCAGGGAAGCATTCACTATGAACAGAGTAGATGCTGCTCTCATTTCCGTCTTGTAGGCTGTGAAACGGGCACAGGGAAGATCAATGACTTGCCATGTGCCCACTATCAGCCAGTCAGATATGAGTAACAGAGCCAGGTCTGCAACCCAGAGGAGTCTGGGGGCTCTGCCACCTCCCAGGATGAGGAGCTGAGGGACAGGAAGCCTCCTAAAAGCAAGTCCCCACCACAGAGCACAACACACACACCTGGAAAGTCTCCCGCTCTAGTCGCACGATGACGCCCACAGTCTGGGGGTCTAGCTGCACCAGCTCGCCCCATTCATGCTGGCCCCCAACATCCACACCTGATGCTGTCTCCGAGCAGAGCTGCAGGTCGCGAGGGAGCACCTTCAGCTGCCGGGGATGGTGAAAAGGGTGAGGCCTGGTCCAGGTAGCTTGCCTGCCTGGGTCTCCTCTTGGCACATCGCCTTCCCCCGACCCTTCCATCCACCTACCTCATGCATGGTGAGGTCAGAGAACAGGATAACAAAATTCTCCTCCACCCGCACGATGAGGCCTGTGTCGCCCTCGAATCGGCCGGCAATTACCTTCACATGGTCCCCCATCTTGAAGTATTTCCGAAGTTCCTGGGCTGGGAACTCCAGCATGTCCTAGGGAATTGGGTGTGAGGACAATGAGCAGGTGAGTGAGGGGAGACCACCACAACCTGACTGTCTCTCCTGTCTTCAGAATCCACTCATGTTCTCAAAAAACTGCTCCAGGCTCACACCACCCACCCCAGACTACCTTAGGCCGCCTGGCTGATACCTCAGACTGCACGAGAAACAGCTGACCCCAGACACAGGACACCAACCTGGACAACCTTTACCCCACAGAGACAGCTCTTTACCCACAAAGAGACAGCCTGCCCTTGAGACACATGATGCCTGCCTGGACCCACACAGAGAGAGCCTGACCCTCAGACACAGGACCCCCGACTGGACAGCTTCTCAGCCCCACCCAGAGACAGCCTCACCCCACACATCACATTGTGCCTGCACAACCCCTCAGACACCACACACACACACACACACACACACACACACACACACACAGAGCAAACAAAACTAAGCACCCACCTCAGATTACTCCATCACACTCTCACCTCAGCACTACCCAGATATCTTGCTTTTCAGAAACAAGACAGACTAAGTCACTCTCCAGAGACACACTCAACCAGGCAGGTCTGCCGGTGATGTGGCCACAATCAGGACACACCTCCTGGATGTCCATTTCTTCCTTATTTATTTATTTGACAAAGTCTCGTTCTGTCACCCAGGCTGGAGTGCAGTGGCACAATCTTGGCTCACTGTAACCTTCCACCTCCCTGATTCAAGCAATTCCCCTACCTCAGCCTCCCAAGTAGCTGAAATTACAGGCACATGCCACCACACTCAGCTAATTTTTTATTTTCTGTAGAGACAGGGTTTCACCATGTTGACCAGACTGGTCTCGAATTCCTGATCTCTGGCAATCTGCCCACCTTGGCCTCCCAAAATGCTGGGATTTCAGGCATGAGCCACTGCGCCCAGCCTCTTCCTCCTTTAATGTCCACAAGTAGGCACTGACACACATCGTCCTTCCTCACACTCAGGAAAGAAATGTTGAACACACACCCCATATATGTGCAGCCCAGTCATCCCCAAAGATACACACCCTAGCAGTCCCCTGGGGACAGAAAGGACCTACCTGCCAGGCCCCCCAAAATGTAACCAGACATCCCTTTCTCCAAATCACAAAACCAAGCCTGCTGCCCACCGACCCCAAGCTGCACTCAGAGTCTCTCAGGCACCTGAGAACACTAGAAGGGCCTCAACTTGCCCCCCCTGGAAACCAGGTGTCACCAGGCACACCGCCACCTGGACGGCCACATACAGTCAGACATCCCTGAACACTGGGCACCCACCTTGAGGTCTTCATGCTTGGGCATGATGGTGATCTTGTTGCCATCCACACTGAGGATCTTGCCCTGCAAGTTGATGAGCTCACCCTCACAGACCTCTACATTGTCCCCAGGTTGGAAGTTGTGCTCCCGCTCCTTCCCTGCAGGGGCAGCAATATAGCTGATTCAGGGGCTGCTGCCACAGGCCGCCCCTGACCCTTAGCCCAGGTTACAGAAGGAGTCAAATACCTGTGCTCTCAGTCACCACCTCCAGGTCAATGCCCTCCGGCTGGTCCTCAAACTTCTCCAGTTCAGAGAGTGTTGGCTTCACACCCTCCGTGATCTAAGCCCCCAGGGGAGAGGGGAAGAAAAGGAAATGGCCCAAGGTCAGTGCAACAGCCCAGCTGAGTGGGCTGGAAAGATGGTTAGGGAACACTCCTAACTTGAGGAGTGGGACAGACCCAGATAACCCACAGCCTGGCCTGCAGGAGAACGCTCACCCCACCCTCATTACCAGTGCCCCTCCCGTCTGGGACCCTCACCACAGCAGACATGGCGAAGCTCTTGAACAGAAAGCCCTTCCGGCTGTAACGATTCCCCTCAAAGATGAGGAAGTCACCATCAGAGGCAACATCGCCCCCCAGGGACCTGGGATTTTATGAGGAGAGAAGATTAGAAGGGAGGGTCAAGAAGAGAATCTTACTGTACCTCAGTCTTCTCAGCTGGCAACAGGGGGAGAGGACCACAGGCGAACTGACCCATGCCATCCCAACACACACCCTCTTGGCAGCAGTGACTTCTCACAAACCTCAAAGGCCCAGCTCCCTCATTCCCTGATTTATCTTTCACCAGAGCACTGATCACCATCTGACAAGCTAGTGTTTGACCTGTCCCCCTAACTAGAATGTCAGCTCCAGAAGGTCAGGGATGGAACAGTCACTAAATTTCACCAACAACAGTGCCTGGTACGCAGGAGGTGTGCAGTAAATATTAGCAGAACAAAGTAACAGTATCAGACAATGACACCAGTTAATATTCACAGAGCACTCGAACCTGGCCTGCACATTCAGGACCTCACAGACCTTCCCAAATCTGTGACATCAGTAACTGCTTATTTCCAGGTGAGGGCATGCAGGCTCAGGAAGGTCACACCACACACCAAGGTTGCCAAGCCAGAGGATTCAAAAGCAGGCAAGTGGGACTCCCAAACCTGTGGCGCCCTGGCCCTGGATGTGGAGTGGGGGCCACTTCGTGTCTATTCCATGTCTCCGGGGTGGGGAAGGAGCCTCCTCCACTCTCCAAAAGGGAAACATATGGGAGGAGCAGGTCAAGTTACTCCTACACTCACTCAATTGCTCTCCCATGGTGAATCTGGGAGCGGGGTCAGCATACTCTGCTGGGCATGTTGGGGTAGTTGTTGGTCAGCTGGCTTGCTGGGGGGTGGGGAGGGGAGCATTACGGTTTGCTCTTTGCAAAGAGGTGCAGTTGAGTCAAGACCAGTGGTATAAACGGGTCCAAACTCAGGCAGGTGAAGTATTAGCAAGGCCCTTGGTGCAGACTGAAAGACGTATTCCACAACTCTCCTTTTTTTAAACGGAGTTTTGCTTTTGTTGTCGTCTGGAGTGCAATGGCATGATCTTGGCTCACTGCAACCTCTGCCTCCCAGGTTCAAGTGGTTGTCCTGCCTTAGTCTCCCAAGTAGCTGCGATTACAGGCATGTGCCACCATGCCCAACTAATTTTGTATTTTTAGTAGAGATGGGGTTTCTCCATGTGGTCAGGCCGGTCTCGAACTCCTGACCTCAGGTGATCCACCCACCTCGGCCTCCCTAAGTTGGGATTACAGGCATGAGCCACCATGCCCAGCCACCTCTTCCTTTATCTGAAGGAAAACCTGACTGGCTGAACTACACAAATTTAGTTCCAGAACAGGACCAGAGGAAAGCATGTCACTGGCACCTCTTGTTTCTCCATCTCCTCCTCTCCTGCCCTTCCTGCCAGAGCCCTCAGTTGGCCCTGGAATGTTGAAATTCCTAGGCTGCTGCTCCAATTCTCTACCCAGCTGGGGGATCCGGGAGGCATCTGAGGGAAAGGGGCTCCATATCCCCCATCTCAAGTGGGCATAAGCAGATCAGGAAGCCTGACAAAGTAAATCCCATTTCAATATGTCACACCATGGCTCACACTTACTATGTGCCAAGTGCATTCTGGGCATATATACACACTTATTTAATTCTCACTACAATCTATAATCTGAGGAAGCAGAGGCTGTTTTTCTCAATCTTTTTAAATATATTTTTTTAACTTTTTCTTTTTATTAATTTTAAAAGATGGGATCTCACTATGTCGCCCCTTGCTTGATGAGGCTGGCATCAAGTAAGCCTCCTGCCTTAGCCTGCCAAAGTGCTCTCTCCCACTGCACCCAGCCTCATCAATCTTTTGTTTTGTTTGTTTGGTTTTATTTATTTATTTTTTTTGAGACGGAGTTTCACTCTTGTTACCCAGGCTGGAATGCAATGGCGCAATCTCGGCTCACCACAACCTCTGCCTCCTGGGTTCAAGCAATTCTCCTGCCTCAGCCTCCCAAGTGGCTGGGACTATAGGCACGTGCCACCATGCCCAACTAATTTTTGTATTTTTAGTAGAGACGGGGTTTCACCTTGTTGACCAGGATGGTCTCGATCTCTTGACCTCATGATCCACCCGCCTCAGCCTCCCAAAGTGCTGGGATTATAGGCGTGAGCCACCGTGCCCGGCCTTGGTTTTTTTTTTTGAGACAAACTCATTCTTGTTGTCCAGGCTGGAGTGCAATGGCTTGATCTGATCTTGGCTCACTGCAACCTCTGCCTCCTGGGTTCAAATGATTCTCCTGCCTCAGCCTCCTGAATAGCTGGGATTATAGGCATACACCACCACACCAGCTAATTTTGTATTTTTAGTAGAAACAGGGTTTCTCCATGTTGCTCAGGCTGGTCTTGAACTCCTGACCTCAGGTGATCCACCCACCTCCGCCTCCCAAAGTGCTGTGATTATAGGTGTGAGCCACCGTGCCCGGCCCATCAATCTTTATAGCAGAGGAAACTGAGGCACAGCAATGTGGAGTGACTTGCCTGGGGCTACATGTCAGGCTAACCAATTCACAGGCTAACCTGTGGCGGGGCCATCCCTGTGGAGGAATCTGCAAAAGGCACATTCTACACACCAGCCCTGGGGACCCAGCCCAGCCAGTCCCCAAGGACACCCACCTGATCTTCTCAGCATCAAACAGCCTCTGTGGAGGCCGCTTAAACTTCTTCCTTTTGGCAAACCAGTCTTTCTATGGAGGAAAGGGGCATGGGTGGGAAGGGTGAGGGAGTGGGACTTGGCCACCAGCGGGATGGAGTGCACCCCTTCCCCCAAGGCCACAGATTCCCCCGAGTACCAAGCTCATGCGGGCTTTGATGCGATCGTAGTCAATGCGTGGGACCATCTTCAGGGAGATGGTGTTCTGGCTGGGCTCCACGTAGTCCACCTGAGCAAAGTGGGCAGGGCGTCAGCAGGGCCCCACCCTCCTCCCTGACCCCAGACACAAGAAGACCCCAGATACTAAGAAGGAGAAGGGACAGAGGATGGTGAGGAAAAAGCCAGGCTGCTGACAACTTCCAAAAGTCCCACTCTAGCCTGTCTGCCCCCTCAACTCTGGCACTGAGGAGCCACTGCCTACTTAGTATGTCCACCTGGATGTCTAAAGATCCCTCAAATCCTGGACAATTGCAGCCAAAGCGCCGATTCCCCTACACCTGCCCATTCTGGCCGCCTCCCACTCCATTCTTCCCTCTGCTCAGGCACACAAGATGGGAGCCACGCTTGACTCCTTTCTTTCTCCTACACCTACACCTGATCTGTCAGCAAATTCCAGCAGCTCTGCCTTCAAAATACCTGACCTCTTCCCCTCCTCCACTGCAGTCTCAGCATTCCAAATCCAAAACCCAGAATGCTCAAAAACTGGAAAACTTCTGAGCACCAACATAATGCTCAAAGGAAATGCTCACTCTCAGATTTTCAGATTTGGAATGCTCAACCAGTAAGCATAATGCAAATATTCCAAGAGCTGAAAACATCTGAAATCTGAAAAACACCTCTGGTCTCAAGCATTCAGGTAAGATTTGTATCAGGGTCTTGGTCCCGCCCCACCAGCACTGCTACCTGCGCTATAGCAGCAGCCTCCTCCCTGGTCTCCGTGCTCCTGCCCAGAGCCCAGGCTATTCCAGGCTATTCCAGGCCCTGCCCCCAGGCTACTCCAGGGTTTCTCAGCCTTGGCACTATTGACTTTTTGGGCCAGGTAATTCTTTGCTGTGGGCAGCCATCCCATCCATGTGTCTAGCATTTCTGGGTTTAACCCGCTAGACGCCATAAGCATTAACCCCCTCCCCAGCTGACATAACCAAAAATGTCTCCAGACATTACCCTGGGGAAACATTGCCCTGACTTGAGAACCAGTGGTCTAGTCTCAACACAGTCACCAGAGAAATCTTACTAACACTCAAGTCAGCCTGTGCCCCTTAGAGCCCTCCCATCCCACTCCAGTAAACACCAAAGTCCTCTGATGGGTCGCAAGGCCTTGTGAGCTCCCTGACTCATCTCCCACCATCCCTGCTGTGGCTAGTGACCGTCCCATCCTATCTCATAGGCCACTCCTGCTGCTCCTGCTGCCTACAACACTCCTCCCCAGGAGCTCCACATGCCTCACGGCGTCCGCTCTTTCAGATCTTTACTCAACACGCCCGAGAATGTGCACAGAAGACGGCCATCTGTTTTCTGTGTGCTCACAAAACCCAGGCTCTGCTTCAGCTCATCTGAGTGGGGTTCTATTCTCTGCAGCAGAAAGAGCATGGGAAGGACAAAAGGAAAAGAAGGGAGAACAGAATGGAGAAACCCTGACTCCCATGCTGCCCCGCCCCGGCACCTGAGCAATGTCATCCTTGTAGATTCCGCGCTTGAGGCGGACCCAGGACTTTGGTTTCAAGTTGGCCACCTCTTTCACCACTTTGAGCACGTCTGTCATCTCCTTGATGGGCACCATCTGCTGGTTCCAGTAGCCAAGCCGCAGGTTGCCCACCCCCTCGATGGCCTGCTTCACATGGGTCTGCTTGTAGGCCTCTACGTAGATGTAGCCCTTCACATGCTCTGGTGCCACTACTGACTTGATCTGCAGGGGCTGCAGGTAAGCAGGTGGAAGGAGGAAACAGTGAGACAGGACTGCTAATAACAGAAATGACTGCCACTGATCAGCAGTCCCTCTGCTAGAATTCATCCCACAGAAACACAACGGCGCAAAGACATGAACACAAGGGTATTCCGTGCAGAATTATTTATTACAGCAAACAAACCAGACTGGAAATTTTAAATCCAAATATAGTAAGTAGTTAATTTATGGCTTAACTGTGCCATGAAATACAATGTTGCAGTTAAAAAAACAAACAAACAGAAAGATGAGATGAGGCTCTATGTGGTGGCTCATGCCTATAATCCCAGAACTTTGGGAGGCAAAGATGGGCAGATCATTTGAGCCCAGGAGCTTGAGACAAGCCTGGGCAAAATGGTGAAACCCCATCTCTACAAAAAATGCAAAATCTAGACCAGGCACAGTGGTTCATACCTATAATCCTAGCACTTTAGGAGGCCAAGGCGGGTGGATTACAAGGTCAAGAGTTCAAGACCGTCCTGGTTAACATGGTGAAATCTTGTCTCTACTAAAACTACACACACACACACACACACACACACACACACACACACACACACACACACACACACACACAATCTGGGCATGGTAGCACATGCCTATAGTCCCAGCTATTTGAGAGGCTGAGGCAGGAGAATCGCTTGGACCCAGGAGGGAGAGGCTGCAGTCAGCCAAGATCGCGCCACTGCACTTCAACTTAGGCAACAGAGCAAGACTCCATCTCAAAAAACAAAAACAAAAAACTAGCCAGCTATGATGGCACATGCCTGCAGTCCCACTACGCAGGAGGCTGAGGGAGGATGACTGCTTGAGCCTGGGAGGTTGAAGCTGCAGTGAGCTGAGATCGCACCACTGCACTCCAGCCTGGGCAACAGAGTGAAACCCTGTCTCAAAAAAATAAATAAATAAATAAATAAAAATTAGATGAACCTGCAGGTACTAATATAGAAAGATATCCACTGCTCTGTTCAAAAGCAACTAGAGCCGCTTGTGGTGGCTCCTGCCTGTAATCCCAGCACTTTGGGAGGCTGAGACTGGCAGGTCATAGGTCGGGAGTTCCAGACCAGCCTGGCCAACATGGTGAAACCCTGTCTCTACTAAAAATACAAAAAATTAGCCGGTGTGCAGCACGCACCTGTAGTCCCAACTACTCAGGAGGCTGAGGCAGGAGATGTGCCTGAACCCAGAAAGTGGAGGCTGCAGTGAGCCGAGACTGCACCACTGAACTCCAGCCTGGGCAACAGAGCGAGACTCCATCTCAAAAAAAAGCAACTAGAGCCTGATTCGGTGGCTCACATTTATAATCCCAGCACTTTGGGAGGCTGAGATGGGCAGATCACTTGAGGTCAGGAGTTCAAGACCATCCTGACCAACACGGAGAAACTCCACCTCTACTAAAAATACAAAAGTAGGCCAGGCGCGGTGGCTCACGCCTGTAATCCCAGCACTTTGGGAGGCTGAGGCGGGTGGATCACGAGGTCAAGAGATCGAGACCATCCTGGTCAACGAGGTGAAACCCTGTCTCTACTAAAAATACAAAAATTAGCTGGGCATGGTGGTGCGCACCTGTAATCCCAGCTACTCGGGAGGCTGAGGCAGGAGAACTACTTGAACCCAGAAGGCTGAGGTTGCAGTGAGCCAAGATGGTGCCATTGCACTCCAGCCTGGGTAACAAGAGTGAAACTCTGTCTCAAAAAAAAAAAAAATACAAAATTAGCTAGGCATGGTGGCGTGCACCTGAAGTCCCAGCTGCTCAGGAGGCTGAGGCAGAAGAATCACTTGAACCCAGGAGGCAGAAGCTGCAATGAGCAGAGATCACGCTGTCACATTCCAGCCTGGGCAAGAAGAGTGAAACTACTTCTCAAAAAGAAAGCAACTAAGGCCAGGCACGATGGCTCACGCCTGTAATCCCAGCACTTTGGGAGGCCAAGGCGGGCGGACCACCTGAGGTCAGGAGTTCGAGACTAGCCTAACCAACATGGTAAAACCCCGTCTCTACTAAAAATACAAAAAACTAGCTGGGTATGGTGGTGTGCGCCTGTAACCTCAGCTACTCAGGAGGCAGAGGCAGGAGAATCACTTAAACCCAGGAGGCAGAGGTTGCAGTGAGACAAGATCACGCCACTGCACTCCAGCATAGGCAACAGAGCAAGACTCAGTCTCAAAATAAACAAATAAATAAAAACGAAAATACAAAAATTAGCTGAGCATGGTGGCACATGCCTATAATCCCAGCTACCTGGGAGGCTGAGACAGAATAGCTTGAACATGGGAGGTGGAGGTTGCAGTGACCTGAGATTGAACCATTGCACTTCAGCTTGGGCAACAAAAGTGAAACCCTGTCTCAAAAAAAAAACAAAATTAGCCAGGCATGGTGGCGTGTGCCTATAATCCCAACTAACTACTTGGGAGGCTGAGGCTCAAGAATCACTTGAACCTGGGAGGCAAAGGTTGCAGTGAGCTAAAATCACACCACTGTACTCTAATCTGGGTGATGGAGTAAGAGCTGTCTCAAAAAATAATAATAAAGAGATAACACTTCAAACCCACTAGGATGCCTGTAATCAAAAAGAGAAAAATAAGTGTTGGGAAGGATACAGAGAAACTGGAACCCTCATACATGGCTAGTGGGATATAAAATGGTACAGCTGCTTTGGGAAAGTTTGGCAATGCTTCAAAAACTTAAAACAGTTATCCTATGACCTAGCAATTTCCCACTGAGGTACTGATCCAGGGAAACTGAAAATACATGTCCACACCAAAATATGTATAGAAATTTTCGTAGGCCAGACACCATGGTTCACGCCTATAATCCCAGCACTTTGGGAGGCTGAGGAGGGTGGATCACCTGAGGTCAGGAGTTCAGGACCAGCCTGGCCTACATGGTGAAACCCCAACTCTACTAAAAAATACACAAAAAATAGCCAGGCATGGTGGCGCCTGCCTGTAATCCCAGCTCCTAGGGGGCTGAGGCAGGAAGATCATTTGAACCTGGGAGCCAGAGGTTGCAGCGAGCCAAGATCATGTCACTGCACTCTAGCCTAGGCAATAGAGCAAGACTCCATCTCAAAAAAAAAAAAAGACATCTTCATAGCACCTTATTTCATAATTTTCAAAAAAGTGAAAACACAAATGTTCATAAATAAATGACTAAACAAAATTTAGTATTACCTATAAGATGGAATATTATACAGCCATAAAAATGAAGTCCTGGCCTGGCACAGTGGCTCACACCTGTAATCCTGGCACTTTGGTAGGCCAAGATGGGTGGATCACCTGAGTTCAGGAGTTTGAGACCAGCCCGGCCTACACAGTAAAACCCTATCTCTACTAAAAACACAAAAATTAGCCAGGCATGGTGGCAGGCACCTGTAGTCCCAACTGCTTGGGAGACTGAAACAAAAGAATCAGTTGAATCTGGGAGGCAGCAGTTACAGTGAGCCGGGACCACACCATTTCACTCCAGCCTGGGCAAGAAGAGTGAAACTCCATCTCAAAAAACACACAAAAAAATGAAGTCCTGATATATGCTACAACATGGATGAGTCTTGAAAACATTAAGTGAAGGAAGTCAGTCCGGAAAGTAGATTCGTGGTTACCAGGAGATGTGGGAAAGGAGGAACAGGGAGCAATGGCTACTGGGTATCAGCTTCTTTTAGGTTTAACGAAAACGTCATTTGGGATAGACGGCAATGATGGTTACAAATATACTAAAATATATTAAAATCCACCATGGTTTACACTTTAAAAAATTAAATTCGGCCGGGCGCGGTGGCTCAAGCCTGTAATCCCAGCACTTTGGGAGGCCGAGGCGGGTGGATCACGAGGTCAAGAGATCGAGACCATCCTGGTCAACATGGTGAAACCCCGTCTCTACTAAAGATACAAAAAATTAGCTGGGCATGGTGGTGCGTGCCTGTAATCCCAGCTACTCAGGAGGCTGAGGCAGGAGAATTG
>CM052668.1:27740544-27770150 GCA_028533165.1 Leontopithecus rosalia | reverse complement strand
CAACCTCCGCCTCCTGGGTTCAGGCAATTCTCCTGCCTCAGCCTCCTGAGTAGCTGGGATTACAGGCACGCACCACCATGCCCAGCTAATTTTTTGTATCTTTTTAGTAGAGACGGGGTTTCACCATGTTGACCAGGATGGTCTCGATCTCTTGACCTCGTGATCCACCCGCCTCGGCCTCCCAAAGTGCTGGGATTACAGGCTTGAGCCACCACGCCCGGCCAGTCTGGATTTTAACCCTATCCAGAAGTGGTCACACTGGGCTTGGTGTGGATGGGTGAGGCAGAAGGTAGGGGTCTCTGTCTCTACACCTCCAGTAGAGTCCAGTGTGCAGACACAGCTGACGTGGCAGTGGTTTGGGGCCACTCGTGGCTATAGACCTTGGTGGATATATGGGTCATCCTTGTGGGTGTCTATTTTTTAAATCCATTAATGTCATAATGGCATTGGGAAAGAACAGAGGAAATGTGTAGGATCAATCTTTATGATGAAACAGAGTCTCATTCTTTACCCCAGGCTATAGTGCACAGGTACAATCACTAACTGGCCTTGAGTTCCTGGGCTCAAAGGATCTTCCTGCCTCAGCTGTGACTCCAGGTTTGGTTTTTGTTTTTTTGGAGACAGTCTTGCACTGTCGCCCAGGCTGGAGAGTGCAATGGCACTATCTCTGCTCACTGCTGCCTCTGCCTCCCTGGTTCAAATGATTCTCCTGCCTCAGTATCCCAAGTAGCTGGGATTATAGGTGCCTGCCACCATGCCAGGCTAATGCTGGCAGGGAGAAGAGTAGCCAGGGAGGCCGTGTTGTGAGTTTTCGGGTGCCTATTGCCTCAACTTGCTCATTTGGTTCCCTCGAACACCTGTGCTGGGCCATGTGCTCATCTTGGGGCCCTGGGTAACCACAGCCCTCTTCCCGCTCCCAAGGAATCACAGACGAGGCAAGGGTTGCTGCCCATGCTAGAGGAGGAGTCGGGCTTCCAAGCACAGTGCATCCTCAGCGTCTTGTATAGGTGCTGGGAAACGGACTTAAGCAAAACAAGCAGATTCTGGAATAACAGTCCTTAACATTGTTTAAAAATTGGTTTCCTTATGAGTCCTTTTCCTTAAGGTCACAGTTTCCAAGAACCTATTGATGATAAGTGAGGGCTTGTTGAGTGGCTAATGACTCATATGAAGCAAGTGAACTTAATTGGGGAATGCAGTGATCTCTGCTTCCTAGTTCCTAGTTCTCCACAGCCAATAGGGAAGGCCTCTTAAATGCTGAGGGTGAGGCCGGTCCCGTGGCTCACGCCTGTAATCCCAGCATTTTGGGAGGCCGAGGTGGGTGGATCACCTGAGGAGAGTTCGAGACCAGCCTGACCAATATGGTGAAACCCCATCTCTACTAAAAATACAAAAATTAGTCGAGTGTAGTGGTGTGTGCCTATAGTGCCAGTTACTCAGGAGGCTGAGACAGCAGAATTGCTCAAACCCCAGAGGCAGAGGTTTCACTGAGCTGAGATCGCACCACTGCACTCCAGCCTGGGTGACAAAGCAAGACTCCTCCTCCAAAAAAAAAAAAGTGGGGTTCAGTGAGCATCTAGTAGGTGGTGGTTGGTGGTATCCACATCCCTGTGAAGTCGGTGACACAGGATGGGAAAGCTACCCTAGTGGCAAAATAATGTTCTTCAGCTAGCCAAGTTTTGCGTTGCAGCCAGAGTTAACTCAGGTTAACTGGGTTTAGCTGGCATTAACCTAAATGTCCCAAAGAGGGCAGCGGGCACCACCTTTATCCTTTCAGAGCCTGATTTAGCAGCAGCTCTGAAGAGGACTGGGCTCTGAACCAAGGTAGGCTGGCAGGAAAGGCACTCCTGAGGGGGCAACAGAGCTGGGGCAGCAAAGCAGAAGTAGGAGTTGGGCGGGAGGGAGGAATGGAACTCACAGACACCAGGAGGAGGTGCGGAGGCAGGCCTGGAGCCCACGTTTCTCAGGGGGGTCCAGAGGCCCCCTTATTGAGGCTCCTGGCTCTTTCCCAGAGGCACAGCTGGGACACATCTGGACTGGAAAGGGGGCTCACCTCTTCTTCCCAGTTCCAGGCCTTAGAGGCTCCTTCTCCCTCCCTGCCTCCTCGAATACCGGGAATTCCGACGCAGCTGGGAGCCCAGGCCAGGCTGAGAACTTTCCCTCAGCTGGGAATGTGCAGCTGGGGCGGAGGAGGGGAGCACCGGCTGCGGTCCTGACCTTGGGGAGGCTGCAGTGGAGTGGATCACTCCAGGCTGAGGGGTTCACCTCCGCCACGACGGGGCCCCCGGGACGCAGCCCCGGCCCTGGCGGACAGTAGCCAGTCAATAAACAGTGAGCAGAAGCCAGCAGCTAGCATTTATTGAGCCAGGCCCTGTGCTGGCAACTGTACTCAGCTAATTATCAGAAACCCTGGGGCGTGCACAGCACCAGGCCACAAGCCTCATGTAGGCAAGGCAGTGTTCTCTCTTGTATCCCCACTGGCAAGAACAGCACCTGGCACAGGACACGCACTTTTATTTATGTATTTTATTTTATTTTTTTGAGATGGAGTTTTGCTTCTCCCAGGCTGGAATGCAGTGGGTGATCTCCACTCACTGCAACCTCCACCTTCCAGGTTCAAGTGCTTCTCCTGCCTCAGCCTCCCGAGTAGCTGGGATTACAGGCACCTGCCACCATGCCCGGCTTATATTTTGTATTTTTTTTTTTTTTTTTTTTTTTGAGACGGAGTTTCGCTCTTGTTACCCAGGCTGGAGTGCAATGGCACGATCTCGGCTCACCGCAACCTCCGCCTCCTGGGTTCAGGCAATTCTCCTGCCTCAGCCTCCCAAGTAGCTGGGATTACAGGCGCTTGCCACCATGCCCAGCTAATTTTTTGTATTTTGAGTAGAGACGGGGTTTCACCATGTTGACCAGGATGGTCTCGATCTCTGGACCTCGTGATCCACCTGTCTCGGCCTCCCAAAGTGCTGGGATTACAGGCTTGAGCCACCGCACCCGGCCTATTTTGTATTTTTATTTATTTATTTATTTATTTTTTTGAGACGGAGTCTCACTGTTGTTACCCAGGCTGGAGTGCAATGGCACGATCTTGGCTCACCGCAACCTCCGCCTTCTGGATTCAAGCAATTCTCCTGCCTCAGCCTCCCAAGTAGCTGGGACTACAGGCGTGCACCACCATGCCCAGCTAATTTTTGTGTTTTTAATAGAGATGGGGTTTCACCTTGTTGACCAGGATGGTCTCGATCTCTTGACCTCGTGATCCACCCGCCTCGGCCTCCCAAAGTGCTGGGATTATAGGCGTGAGCCACCGCGCCCGGCTATTTTGTATTTTTAGTAGAGATAGGTTTTCACCATGTTGTCCAGGCTGGTCTCAAATTCCTCACCTCAAGTGATCCACCTGCCTCGGCCTCCCAAAGTGTTGGGATTACAGGTGGAGCCACTGCACCTGACCAGGACGTGCAAATTTAATAGTAGACTTGAGCCAGGCTGTGTGGATTTGAGTCTCAGTGCTGTACCTTCTTAGCTATGTGACTAGGCAAATTCCTTAGCCTCTCTGTGCCTGCCTCAGGTTCCTCACCTTTAGACTGAGGATTAAAAAAACATGTTCGGCCAGGTGCGGTGGCTCACGTCTGTAATCCCAGCACTTTGGGAGGCCGAGGCGGGTGGATCACTTGGCTAACATGGTGAAACCTCGTCTGTATAAAAATACAAAAATTAGCTGGGCATGGGGGTGAGCACCTGTAAGGAAGCTGAGCAGGAGAATTGCTTGAATCTGGGAGGTTGAGGTTGTAGTGAGCCAAGATCACACCACTGTACTCCAGCCTGGGTGACAAGAGCTAAAACTCTGTATCCAAAAAAAAATTCAGATTCCAAGCCAGGAATGATGACTGACTCACACCTGTAATCCCAGCACTTTGGGAGGCCAAGGTGGCCAGATCGCTTGAGGTCAGGAGTCCGAGACTAGCCTGACCCACATGGCAAAACCCCATCTTTACTAAAATTACAAAAATTAGCTGGGCATGGTGGTGCATGCCTGTAATCCCAGCTACGTCTGGAGGCTGAGGCAGGAGAATTTCCTGAACCAAAGGAGGCAGAGGTTACAGTGAACCAAGATCACGCCACTGCACTCAGCTTGGGTGCAAGAGTGAAACTCTGTTGCCAGGCATGGTGGCACGTGCCTGTAGTCCCAGCCACTCGGGAGGCTGAGGCGGGAGGATCTCTTGAGCCCAGGAGTTCTGGGCTGTAGTGCGCTATGCCAACCGGGTGTCTGCACTAAGTTCAGCATCAATATGGTGACCTCTCAGAGCGGGAGACCACCAGGTTGCCTCAAGAGGGGCGAAGTAGACCACGTCGGAAATGGAACAGGTCAAAACTCCCTTGCTAATCAGTAGTGGGACTGCGCCTGTGAATAGCCACTGCACTCCAGCCTGGAGAGGGAGACCCCATCTCTTAAAAAAAAAAAATGCCAGGCGCGGTGGCTCACACCTGTAATCCCAGCACTTTGGGAGGCCGAGGTGGGTGGATCATGAGGTCAAGAGATCGAGACCATCCTGGTCAACATGGTGAAACCCCATCTCTACTGAAAGTACAAAAAATTAGCTGGGCATGGTGGTTCGTGCCTGTAATCCCAACTGCTCAGGAGGCTGAGGCAGGAGAATTGCCTGAACCCAGGAGGCGGAGGTTGCGGTGAGCCAAGATCGTGCCATTGCACTCCAGCCTGGGTAACAAGAGTGAAACTCCGTCTAAAAAAAAAAAAAAAAAAATCAGATTCTCAGGTTCCTCCTGCCCTGGGCGTCCATAGGTTGGGACTAGACCCTGTGATTTTTGAATGATGCTCCTTAGCAAGTCAGGGTATCAAACCTATTTGGAAAGTGGGAGGATATACTCCCAAATCTTCTCAGTGATCCCAGGAGGCAGGTATTGTCTTCATTTGGTAAATGAGAAAACTGGCTCAGAGGGAGAGCGCACACCAAATTAAGTAAAGATGAGACTTGAATTCATAGCCAGGACACCAGGATGCTTCAGAGAATCCCAAGGGAGTTTAAATAATGTGCTAAAGCACAAGAGGTGGCTGGGCGGTGGCTCACGCCTGTAATCCCAGCACTTTGGGAGGCCAAGGCGGGTGGATCACGAGGACAGGAGTTTGAGACCAGCTTGGCCAACGTGGTGAAACCCCATCTCTACTAAAAGTATAAAAATTAGCTGGGCATGGTGGCAGGCGCCTGTAATCCCAGTTACTCGGGGGGCTGAGACAGGAGAATCAACTTGATCCCTGAACCCAGGAGGTACAAGTTTTGGTGAGTGGAGATCGTGCCACTGCACTCCAGCCTGGGAGACAGAGTGAGACTCTGTTTCAAAAAAGAAAGAAAGAAGCACAAGAGGTTAAGTAGTTGATATTTGATGAAAGCAGCTAATATCATCACCAAAGAAACTGCTTAAACTGTGCCGCTCACTGGGCATACCACTGCTGGAACAAGGGGCAGACAGAATGTCACATAAAAGCCCTTTGTCTCCATGACCTGAATTATTTTGCTGGGGGAGGGAGCATGTGGATGAATTGTAGAGGCTGCAAACTTGGGGGAGGAGTGAAGGGATCTGATGTATGTGAGTGGGCACAAGAATTGGGACATTCATGAGAAATTGGTGGGGAGGGTGCCAAGGACAATCAGACAGATGTGGGACAGACTTATCCCAGAGCCCCAAAATTGATCTCCCGTCAGGATGGAATTATCTCTTAAGTATCATGATACCAAGTTCCAGAAAATCCAGTGAGGGAGGGATGGGTGCATTGATAGACTGAGAAATGGCTGGTATGTATGGATGACAAAATGAGTGGATGAACGGGCAAAGATGGAAATATGGAGGGAGAGATGGACGGATTAATGGAGAGTGCTGGATGGAGAAGATAGTTAAGTGGGATGGATGGATAAATGGATGGAGGGATGAAATGCCAAATGGAGGAAGTATGATAAAGGGATGGATGGGTGAATGGGGCAGACAGTTGGATAAGCAAGGCAGACAGGTGAGATGATGAATTGGAAGATGGGTAGATGGAGAAGAAGGCTAAATAGCTGAATGCATAGGTGGAAAGATGGCTGGATGGATAGGTGGGGAGATGGCAGGGTGGGTGAGATGAATGGATGATAGTGGGACACGTGAACTGCATAAATTGCCAAGGGAATGGGTTTCTAGGGGTCTACTCGGAGTAAAGCTTCTTAACTTGGCTTTCCTGGTTGGGCGTCAAGCAGTTTATACAGTCGCTGAAATCACACGCCAAATTATGTCGGGACCATTTTCTAATAATTCTCAAAGGAGTCTGAGATTCCCCAGGTGTTCAGAACCACTGATTTGTTCTGTGTCAGAGCTTCCCATTGTCGCCATCCCACACCACCTCCAGAACGGGAAAATACACGTCATCGCATGAAATAATCAGTATTAATGAACAAAACATTAATGACATCCCCTTCCCCTCCCTGTGGATCAAGGCAAGAAGGGCCATTCTCTGACGCAGATACCAGGAGCTGAAAAGCTGCAGCAGTTTTGAGGCCTGCGTTCAGTGTCTGAACGCACTTGACCCTGACTTCTGGGTCAAGTTCTGAGTCTGTGGCATTTGGCTGAAGTCCTTGCTCTTGGGGAAGCCACATATCCTGGCTCACAGGTGGAAGGGGGCATCGGGAGCCCCCTGGGCCCTGCGAAGGCCGATAGATTCCTGCGTGGAGGTCAAGAGAGCGGGGTGGTTCAAACGGACCTGGGCCTTGGCTGGCCGCAGCCGCCCACCCCCGCCCACATGGATGCTGACCGTCGTGGCATAGCTCAGCCGCCTGGCTGGGGGAGGTGGTGGCTGGGGCTGGGGGGGCGGTGAAGATGCCCGTGACGTGGGGGCAGAAGAGGACCAGGAGCCCCGGGAGGCTGTGGGGCCCTCTCCCCCAGGTCCCTGCCGCCGAGCCAGGCTCTGGCTGATATATGAGGCTGCCAGGTATCTGGAGAGGGCAGCTGCGCTGGGGCCCAGGAGCCGACGGCTGGACGGAGGGGGACTATGAGGTGGGGTCAAGTCTGAAGACTCCAACCTGGCAGCGTGAGAGGCTGAGGGGCCTCCTGGTTTGGACAAAACCATGGTAGTCTGAACGGGGGTGGGAAATAGCCCCTGAATGTCTTGAGAGCCTCCTCTCTCAGGTATAGGGGTGGCAGCTGGAACATGGGCATCTGTGAGGCTCTTCTGCTCCAACAAAGCTGTGAGTTTTTGGACCTGTGTGTCTGTAAGGCTTGGCTCCTTAGGTGGAGGTGTAGCCGCTGGAGCCTGGCTGTCTGGGAGGCCTCCCTGCTTGGGCGAAGTCGGGATACCTGGAACCCAGATGTCTGTAAGGCCTCCTGGCAGGGGTAAAGGTCGGGGAGCTGGAAGCCGAGTGTCTGGGAGGTCCTGGGACAAAGACGAAGGGGCACTGGCTGGGATCTGATGGTCCAGGTGGCTTCCACATGCAGGCAAAGGTGAGGTACCTGGAGTCTGAATGTCTGGGGGGTCACACGGCAAGGGGGGTGGGGTGTTCCCTGGAGCCTGGTGGTCCAGGCTGCTTCCACACAAAGGCAAAGCCTGAATGTCTTGACTGCAGACAGGGTCTGGGCCCTGAACTTCCCTGGAACCTCCTCGCGTCGTTAGTGGGATATTGGTTGGGTTCCTGCTGTCTAGGTGGCCTTCTTGCTTGGGCACAGGAGTGGTGGCTGAAACTGTGAAATCCGAACAAATCTCCTTGGGCAAAGCGGGAGTGGTGGGGACATGGATGTCCACATGGTGTCCCTGCTCAGGACAAAAGGCGGTGGATGGAGCTGGTATATCCATGTGGCTTCTATGCTCAGGCAAAGGAGTGGTGGCTGGAACTTGGATTTCTGGGTGGCCTTGATCAGGGAAAGCTGTAAGAGCCGGCACCTGGAGGTGTGGAGGGACTTCTTGCTTGGGCAAAGGTGTGGCAGCTGGAGCCTGGACGTGCCGGGAACCTCCTTGCTCAGGCAAAAGGGTAGCAGCTGAAACGCGGATGCCCGGATGGTCCTGCTTAGGTGCATTGGAAACCTGTAGAACCTGGCCATGCGGGCTGCCTCCCTGCTTCGACAAAGGCGTGGCAGCCTGAACCCAGGCAGCAGGGCCCAGGGGGACAGACTCCTGGGCACATGTCAGTGGGAAGGCCAGCTCACACACTAGCACATGTCCAAAGGCAGGCAGGCGCCCTGAATGCAAAAAGAGGATGCAGTCAGGACCACTACCCCAGCTGGGACCACCTCTGCCAGCCATGTACCCGAACCTCACCTGGCTCCACCTGCCCCAGCTGGGAACACCTCTGCCAGCCACATACCCGAACCTCACCTGGCTCCACCTGCTCCTGGGGCAGGAAGGGGGATGGCTGGGGTTGGGCCAGAACCCGAGGCCGGCGGCGGGGGGCATTGGCTGATGCCCGAGTCTCCGCCCGCTGCATCTGCTGGATTCGCTCGCTGTAAAGCCGGGCCAGCTCTCGCACTCGAGACGCTGTCCTTTCCGAACTCGGGGCTCCTGCCTTCCCGCTGTCTCCACCCAGATCTGAATCTTCCAGGATCAGCAGTGGCTCTGGGAAGCCTGGCCGGGCCAGCTGCCCCTGCTCCAATGCCTGCCAGGCGCTCCGGATTTCTGAGCAAGAGCGGAATGCCAGCTCATCTGAGAATCCCTGATGGTGGGTGACATCCTGGGGCTGGAAGTCTGGGAATGATACCCCTTCTTCATCCTCCTCCGGCCCTGCCTTGCATCCTGAGGGGGGCTCCCCCAGTTTCCCAGGACTGCTTCCAGGGAACAGTCCTCTTCTGGTGGCTGGAGCCTCAGTTGGTTCCTGCAGAGGCCCCTGGAGCCAGGAGTCACAGGGGAGGGCGGGAGTGCTGGAAAGACTGGGGCTGTCGGGGACACTAGGTATGGCTGGAAGGCAGGGCATCTCAAAAACACTGGGAATGTCAGACAGACTAGGAAGGCAGGGACCTTCGGGAATTTCACAGCGGCTGGGAATTTCAGGGAGGTTGGGCACGTCAGGAATTTTGGTAAGGCCGGGAATGTTGGGCATTTCGGCTGCACTGGAACTTTCGAGCCCCTCCAGGACGTGGAGTGGGGAAGTCCCCCGTTCATCCATCTCCAGCCCTTCCTCCTCCTCCTCTTCTGAAGAGTCCCGGCTGGGCAGGGCTTGGAATGTGAGGCTTTCGCTGTCACCAGGCACCTGGGAGTCTCCAGGGAACTTGGGAATATCATGGGCTGATGGCTATAGTGGGCACAGAAGAGGCCAAATATATCAGCATGGTGGCCAGGCGCGGTGGCTCATGCCTATAATCTTAGCACTTTGGGAGGCTGAAGCAGGCAGATCACCTGAGGTCAGGAGTTCGAGACCAGTCTGACCAACATGGAGAAACCTGGTCTCTACTAAAAATACAAAAATTAGCTGGGTGTGGTGGCGGGCGCCTGTAGTCCCAGCTCCTCGGGAGGCTGAGGCAAGAGAATCACTTGAACCTGGGAGGCAGAGGTTGCAGTGAGCCGAGATTATGCCACTGCACTCCAGCCTGGGCAACAGAGCAAGACTCCATCTCAAATAAAATGGAAAAAAAAGGTATCAGCATGGGCTGGCCTATCTGGTCCCTGGTCTGCGCACCCACCCACACCCAGAGGCCCCAGGGCAGCACGGTAGGAGAGCCCGCTCACTCCTGGATCTCGAAGGCCTCTCTGATTCAGCAGGTCCAGTATTTCTTCAGTGATTGAGGTCCCACAGGGGTCCAGTGTTGGGGGCCCGGCATCCTCCAGGTCCTCAGGGGGTCCAGAGCCTGAAACTGGTGGCTGAGATTCTGGGGGGTAGAGCTCCCCTTCGCTGCCAGCGTGCTGGGAGGAGGGAAAGCAAAGGAAGGCAAGGGCCGAGACTCCTCCCTCACATGGACGAACCCAAGCCCCAATCCCCTTCTTTTTTTTTTTATTTCGAGATGGAGTCTCGCTCTGTTGCCCAGGCTGGAGTGCAGTGGTGCAATCTTGGCTCACTGCAACTTCCGCCTCCTGGGTTCAAGCAATTCTCTGCCTCAGCCTCCACAGTAGCTGGGATTACAGGTGCCCGCTACCATGCCTGGCTAATTTTTAGTAGAGACGGGGTTTCACCATCTTGGTCAGGCTGGTCTTCAGCTCCTGACCTTGTGTTCCACCCACCTTGGACCCCCAAACGTGGGGGTTGGGCATTTCGGCTGCACTGGAACTTTCTGGGATTACAGGGGTGACCCTCCGCACCCCTGGTCCCAATACCCTTCTTTTGTGTGTGTGTGGTTTTTTTTTTTTTGAGACTAAGTCTCGCTCTGTCACTCAGCCTGGAGTGTAGTGGTGCCATCTCTGCTTGCTGCAATTTCTGCCTCCCGGGTTCAAGAAATTCTCCTGCCACAGCCTCCCGAGTAGCTGGGACTACAGGCACCTGCTACAATGTGCAGCTAGTTTTTGTATTTTTACTAGAGCTGGGGTTTCTCCATGTTGGCCAGGCTGGTCACAAACTCCTGACCCCAAGTGATCCGCCTGCCTTGGGGCCTCCCAAAGTGCTGGGATCACAGGCGTGAGCCACTGCACCTGGCCATTTTTTGGTACTTTTTATAGAGATGGGGTTTTGCCACATTGCCCAGGCTGGTCTCAAAGTCCTGGGCTCAAGCAATCCTCCTGCACTGACCTCCCAAAGTAATGAGATTATAGGCATGAGCTACTCTGTCTGGCCCCAATCCCCTTCTCATTCAGACCCAGGGTTTTGGAATGCAAGCTCCCTTCTCTATCAGACCCTGAAGTGAAGGTGCCCTGACCCTATTTCAAGATATCTCTTACCTTGAATCCAGGCTTAGCTGAAGATGGAGAGATGAGAGAGAGAAAAGCATTAGAGGGTAAGAGAAAAAGAGTGATTCCCCCATAACTGATGAGGTGAAGCGACCACCCTTCCCCCACCCACCCCAGGCATCCCGCCAGGAGACAGACAGGGATGGAGCAGGCTGAGCCGGGGCAGTCACTGACCGTTCTGTGGGAACATGACATAAGGGTCCTTCACCGGCTCTGCGGGCAGGACACAGTGATGTCAGGAGTCCAGTTCCCACCCTAATGCCTGGATCACCTTTAGGGGTGAGTGCTCACCAGACTGCCTGCGGCCTCGGCGAATCACAGAGGGCCCAGGAGATGAAGCTGTGGGAGGGAGGGCCAGAGCACTGTGTGAGCCCAGCTCTGAGGTCCTAGGGAAGTGGGGGCTAAGGGCCAGGACTCGGGATCCATCTCTTTTACCTGTATTCCTTCGTCCAGGGGTGAAACTTCTAGCATCTCGAGGTCGAGGAGACCCAAGTGGGGGTGTCAAGGGCTCTGGGGCAGGCTTACTTTTGGGGGCACCTGTGGGGAGAGTTTTGGGGCTAACAGCCAACTTTTTCTTGCAGGTAATTCCTCTACTTCCACACCCTCCCAACCCAAGGCCCCAACTCACAGTGCAGGCTGTTTTCAAGGAGAACTTGCTTTGCCTGAAAGACAGAAGGATGAGGGCTGAGGTGGGTTGGTCTTGGGGCCCCACGGGGAAGATGCTTTAGGCTCCGTATCATGTCCATTAACGGGTGCTTTTCTTCTTTTTTGGAGATCTCACTCTATCAGCAGGCTGGAGTGCAGTGGTGCAATCACAGCTCATGCCTCCTCCACTTCCTGGGTTCAAGTGATCCTCCTACCTCACCCTCCTGAGTAGCTGGGATTTCAGATGTGTAACACCATATCCAACTAATTTTTTTTTAAGAGATGGGGTCTCGCTATGTTGCCCAGGCTGGAGTGCAGTGGCTATTCACAGGTGCGATCCCGCTACTGATCAGCACAGGAGTTTTGACCTGCTCCATTTCTGACCTGGGCCGGTTTACCCCTCCTTAGGCAACTTGGTGGTCCTCCGCTCCCAGGAGGTCACCATATTGATGCTGAACTTAGTGCAGACACCCCATTGGCATAGCACACTACAGCCCAGAACTCCTGGGCTCAAGCGATCCTCCAGCCTCAGCCTCCTTAGTAGCTGGAATTACAGGCACGTGCCCGGCTAATTTTTTTTTTTTTTGAGACGGAGTTTTTGCTCTTGTTGCCAAGGCTAGAGTGCAAAGGCTGCAAAGGTGGGACTCAGCTCACTGGAACCTCCGCCTCCTGGGTTCAAGTGATTCTCCTGCCTCAGCCTCCTGAATAGCTGGGATTACAGGTGCTGGCTACCATCCCCAGCTAATTTTTTTGTGTTTTTAGTAGAGATGGGGTTTCACCATGTTGGCCAGGCTGGTCTTGAACTGCTGACCTCAGGTGATCCATCTGCCTCAGCTCCCCAAGTGCTGAGATTACAGGTGTGAGCCACCATGCCCCGCCCCAGCTAATTTAAAAATGTTTTTTAGAGACAGGGTCTCACTATATTACCCAAGCTGGTTTCGAACTTCTGGGCTCAAGTGATCCTCCCACATCACCCCCTCCAAGCACTGGGATTACAGGCATGAGCCACCACAGCCAAACTGATGGGTGCTCCTACTGGTCAGGCCCGTGACGTGGCTGGGGACTGTGAATCATCACCACAACCCTGGGATGAAGATGCTATCACTCCTCTAGGTGAGAAGTTAAGGCTCAGAGAGGTTACGTTACTTGCCCACGGTCAGAGAGCAGGGACATGGGAGAGCTTAGATTCAAACCCAAGAAGCAGGAATTCTGCACTTTTTTTTTTTTTTGAGACGGAGTTTCACTCTTGCTGCCCAGGCTGGAGTACAGCAGGGTGATCTCGGCTCACCACAACCTCTGCCCTCCAGGTTCAAGCGATTGTCCTGCCTCAGCCTCCCGAGTAGCTTCGATTACAGGCATGCACCACCACATCTAGCTTATTTTGCATTTTGAGTAGAGATGGGGTTTCTCCATGTTGGTCAGTCTGGTCTAGAACTGCTGACCTCAGGTGATCCACCTGGCTCGGCCTCCCAAAGTGCTGGATTACAGGCATGAGCCACCTGGCCCGGCTGGAATTCTGCACTTTTAGTGATCACATCGTAAGAGCCTGCTCTGGCACTGGCAGGTGGGGGGGGTCCCCTAGCACTATTGGGGGAGGGTATCTCCAGCAACTGGAGGGCCCCCAGCTGTGGCAGGAGCTGTACCTTGGCAGGGATGGAGGCGGGGTGGTTCTCAAAGAAGAGACGCTGGAGACAGTGAATCCACAGCCTCTTCTCTTCTTGGTTCTTGGCCTGGGGGCGGGTTGGAGTAGAGTCAGGGGGCCAGGTGTGAGGTCTTAAGGCTGGGGGTTATCCCTACCAGCCCAGCCTCACTATGTGCTCACCTGGAGCAGGTGTCTGTGCTTGGGAATGGTCAGATCAGACACCTTGAACCCCAGAGGGTCTCGAGGACTCTCGCTCACGCTCAGATTGCAGCACTGGAAGGAAAGAGAGGGGCAGCAAGCTCAGAGACCTTGGGCTCAGCAATTCCGCTTGGACAGAGATAGCCTTGGATACTCCCTGGGACACGGTGTGTCCCATACGGCTGTGTGGTGGGTTTCCTCTCCCTTTTGTTTGTGGTTTTTTTTAGAGACATAGTCACGCTCTGTTGCCCAGGCTGGAGTGCAGTGGCGCGATCTCAGCTCAGTGCAACCTCCGCCTCCCAGGTTCAAGCGATTCTTCTGCCTCAGCCTCCCCAGTAGCTGGGATTACAGGCACTGGCCACCAGAGTCGGCCAATTTTTGTATTTTTAGTAGAGATGGGGTTTCAATATGTTGGTTATGTTGGGTCTCGAACTCCTGACCTCAAGTGATCCACCCACCTTGGCCTCCCAAAGTGCTGAGATTACAGGTGTGAGTCACCACGCCCAGCCTTCTTCCTTTTTTTCTTAAGTGGGGCAGCTTTCATTCTATACACTAGAAAGCAAGCCTCCCTTGGATTCCATTCTCAAACACAAGAAAACGTGGCAGGGTCCACTGGCCCACCCTGTTGGGCACATGGGCACAAGTATGTGGGATATACTTTGTAGGCAGTGTTCTAGCCCCACCCCCATCCCGAAACTCACAAAGATGTGGCCTTTGTAGGTGTACTCCAGTCCCCTGCGCTTCGCCACCAGCAGCATCCGAGAGAACAAGAAGAGCAGCCGCTCACCCCCTCGTAGGCGGGGGCCGCCCCCTCCACCTCCTCGGAATGAGCCCTCCAGCACCAGCTCCCCAAAAGCACTGAGCTCCGGGCCAGTCCAGCCACCCAGTCGCCGCTGCACTTCCTGCCAGGACCCCGCCAGGTGCACCAGGCACAGAGACAAGCATAGGTAGGTGCCACACACACACCAAAACAGGGGAGTTAGCAACAGGGCCACGCTGTGTCCCAGCCAACCCTCCAAGGCTACCTTTGAGGCACTGATCCCCCCCACCCACCCCAAACCCCCTTGCTCACTCCCTCTTCCAGTTCGCCCAGCTCGCCCCGGGGCCACCTGGAGGCGCGCTGCGTGCTCCTGTTTGCGCTTCATGTCATTGATGTACCAGGCCACCGCTGTCATGGACACAATAGCTTCCTCCACCATCTCTCGGCCCCCGGCCCCTGGGCCCTCCGCCCAGTGCTTCCCTAGTTCCTGCCAGGCAGCCACCAGGTACGCAGGGATGAGAAAAACAGAGAAGAAGAAAGAGAATGAGAGTAACGGAAGATGGAGTACTATAAAGGTGGGGCGAAGGCCTGGTGCTGCGGCTCATGCCTGTAATCCCAGCACTTTGGGAGGCTGAGGCAGGCAGATCACCTGAGGTCAGGAGTTTGAAACCAGCCTGGCCAACATGGTGAAACCCCGTCTCTACTAAAAATACAGGAAAAAAAAAAAAAAAGGCTGGGCATGGTGGTGGGAGCCTGCAATCCCAGCTACTCGGGAGGCTGAGGCTGGAGAATCGTTTGAACCAGGGAGGTGGAGGTTGCAGTGAGCTGAGATTGTGCCATTGCACTCCAGCCTGGGCAAAAAGATCAAAACTCTCTCTCAAAAAAAAAAAAATAGGTAGGGGCAGAGATGGAGAAAGACAGGCAGAGACACGAAATAGAATGACCTGGTGCCAGGCGCCACTACCAGCAAGACCCTATGCCAAACACTGGCCCACTTTCTTTCCTTTCTTTCTTTTTTTTGGAGACAAGGCCTTGCTCTGTCCCAGGCTGGAGTGCAGTGGCACAATCACATCTCACCACAGCCCCCAACTCCTGGGCTCAAACAATCCTCCCACCTCAGCCTCCGAGTAGCTGGAACTGCAGCTGTAAGCCACCGTGCCTGGCTAATTTTGAAATTTTTTTTTACAGAGGTGGGGTTTTGCTATGTTGCCCAGCCTGGTCTTGAACTCCTGGGCTCAAGTGATCTTCCCACCTCGGCCTCTCAAAATGCTGGGATTGCAGGTGTGAGCCACTGCATCCGGCCCACTGGCCCAGTTTCTAGGGACTGGATCCCTGCCCAGGTGCACAGCTTGGTACAAAGTCATAGGATACCTCCTGAGGCCTTGCCCAACTCGTGGGGGGGTCCACCCTCCAGAAGCACCAACAGGTGGTCAAGGGACGGGACCTCACCCTCCCCGGCCTGGCTCTGGGGGCCCCAGCTGACCTGCAGCAGCAGATGGTACTTGAGGATGCGCTGGACGGGTTTCAGTAGGAAGCTCTGCAGGGGCAGCGAGTGGCGAAGCTGGGCCTGGCGTTCCTGCAGCCAAAGGGCTGCTGGTGGAGACAAGGACAGCTCCCGGAGTAGGGCCAGGGAGCTGGGGGCACAGCACAGGTCAGTGGGGGTTGTCAGTTCCAGTGGGCAGGGCCAAGAGGGGTTGGGGAGGGGCCAGGGTTTGGGAAGGGTAGAGGTCTGACAGGGGGCAAGGCAGTGAGGGAGAGGTCAGTTACTGTCACAGCCTGGCAGGGGTCGGTGCTGGATGGGTCGGGGGTAGAGGGAGGGTGACTGGCACATCAGCTTGTGGGCACGGCCTGAGGCCCGGCAGGGGCTCCTGCCCCTCACCTCGGGTAGTTCATGCAGTACAATGTGTAGATGTCAAAATCCTCGCTCTGCGGGTGACATGGGAGTCAGGGAGACCCCAGGTCCCAGCTTCCCATGACCCCCCTTCCAGCCTAGCCCAAGCCTGCTCTCCCCACTCTACCAAGGCCCCCCACCCTTCCACTCACCCGCTGCACGAAGCACTCGGCAATGCCCCCGGCGCTGCTGGTGTTCTCCAAGTCCTCTAGGAGCTCGCTACGGAGGAGAGGGGAGGGTGAAGAACCGCCTGTCTCCACGAACCCCCCCCATGGGAGGCCTCCAGGAGGCCGATACCCCAGTGGCCTGCTGAGGCTAGGGGCTTGCTGACTGCCAGCATCTCCTAAGGGATGTCACATCTGGAGGAAGGGTCCTCTGAGGGCTACACGGGACAGGGTAACCTGCTTAGACTTTGTCCCTGGACAGCTTCCCATCCTCCAGCTTGACCTCGTGTCACCGCTGGCGTGAGCCTAGGGGTGTCATGTCGTGACTCAGAGAGCTAGGATGATCTTCAGATCCTGCTATAACCCTGAGACCTCACCAAGGCACTTGCAAGCGTCCTCCTTACCACAGTGACTAACCTGGTCTGTCCGGGATCAAGCAATTTCCTAGGATGAAGGCTTTCAGTGCTAAAGCTGGAAAAGTCCCAGGCAAATCAGGCTTAGGGGGTCACCCGCATGCTCACGCTGTCCCGGCCTTCAGGCCCCACGTGATCCTTGGATTCATCGTGAGCTCAGACCTGACACAGCCTCGAGACCTCGTCCTGATGCTGGAACCCTGTCCCAGTGTTTGGGCTTCATCCAGGTCCTCTGACTCCCATCTCTTATGGCCCTCCCTCACTCTGGGTCCTCACTCCCAGTCATGATCCCTGATCCCTGCCCAATGTCACAACCCCATGTACCAGCCTAGACAGAACACTATGAAGCTCCAAGATTTGGGTTAGGAAATAATAGACCTTCCAACCAGTCAATGCCCTCCCCCCACCAGTACCACCTGCCCCTGACCTGCTGAACTCGTAGATGTCCTCTATGTTGGCAAACAGCGTGCCCACCTGCTCCATGCTCAGCCCCAGGACTCCGCCGTCCAGCAGAGGGCCCAGGTAGTCCTGCGGGGATGACTGGGGTTACCAGGGCCAAGGGGCTGGCCTGGGTACCCACTGCCCTCTGGTGTCTGCCTGCCTTACCTCCACGATGCTGCGGAGGTCCCTGACGTAGGCCCGCTCTGTCTCCACGATCTCTCGGGCCACACGCTCCAGCCTTGAGGGTTTGGCTGAACCTGGGATCCCCACCGGAGAGAGATGTAGGCGGATGGGGGGCCCTGGAAGGGGCTCTGGCCTGGAGGCTGAGCAGGCTGGGGTGAGCCCTGGGGCTGGGTCTCCCTCAGAGCCCACTGTGCTCAGGGATGTGGAGCTCCCAGAACCTCTTGGGGAGGCCATGGCAGGGGTTGCAGGAGCTGCTGGAGTGTGGAACAGGAGGTCAGAGGAATCTCCCCCCACACGGACTCCCACAGCCTTTCATGCATTCAGCCCCCACCCTCACCCGCACCTGGCCAACAGCACGCCCACAGGCTCCTTCCTCCCTCCCGACTGCCCTGCCTTGGTCTAGTCCCATCCTCTCCTATCAGGGTCATCTCTGGACTTCTGGCCTCCATTCCTCTAATCCACCTCCATGAATCAGCCAGGTAGACCTTTATTAATTTGCCCATCTGACGGTGTCACTCCCATGAGTATAACCCCTTCATGCCCCTCGAGATAAAGTCCAAACTCCTCAGATCCCCAGGGCACTGGGCAATGTGGCCCACATAAATTCCTCCAGCCAGCTCTCCTCCCACAGCCACCCCTCTTCTTACACTCTGCATTCCACTGACACTCAACTTCTTTCGGTCACCTACATGCAGCCTTTTCTTACCTCTGGGCCTTTGCCCATGCTGTTCCTTGCATGTGGAATATTCTTCCTTGTCTTTGCCCAACTTCTTCCCCCTAATTTTCCACTTCTCAGTTGAGATGTTCCTACTTCCAGGACCCTTCCCCTGACCTTCCAGGATGGGAGGATCCCCCATCACAGCCCTTACCACTCCGCCCAGCGTGGCCCACTCTGGCCCTGTCATTGCCTGGGGATGCGGCCACCTCCCCCACCAGCCTCGGAGCTCAGTGTGAGTTGGCCTGGGGCTGTCTCGATCATCCTGCGTCGCCAGCATTGCCCAGGAATAAATGCCCCATAGGCTCCGCCCCTGCCTCTGGACTCACCTGTCCGAGTCTCACACACGGTGGCACAGTCACACACTTCACCTCTTCGGCCACACCCGAGGCTTGGGCTAGGTTTGGAGAGGCTCAGTCCTTGGGCTCCCTCGGGCATGGCTGAGCGGCCCAGCAGGGTCCTGTAGAAAGACCCCCTTCTTGGCTATCGGGACCCCACGGGCCTTGCCACCGACCAAACTCACAGATGGGGGCTGGGAATGAGGAGCGTGTTCTAAATCCAGGGAGGGCTCCCGGTAATCACTAAAGGGGGAGGCACAAAGTGACAGAAAGAATGGGACAAGGAGAGAGAACCTGGGGAAAAAGATGGAAAAGCTGACACAAAGAAGAGTGAGCGGAGCAGGAGGCGCAGAAGCTGCGAGTCCCGTTTGTCTGGGGCCAGAGGCTTAGGGATCCTGGGAACGTTTGGGCTCTGGCTGGAGCCGAGGGCGAGGGGCAGGGCTGGGAAAAGCCGTGGGCGGGAGGCCGCGGGGTCCCAGGGGAGGGCGGAGGCTGGGGGACCGGATGCCAGGGTCCTGCAGACGGCTCCCTCCCCCGCTGAGGGGTGCGCGCTGGGGCGCTGGCCCGGAGCCCTCGTTCCCCCTCCGGCCGGTCCCCCTCGAGCCCCGACCGCCGTCCCCACAGCCGCAGCCTCCCCAGCGCCTTCCCACACCCCTCCAGCCCCCAACTCCAGCCGGCGCCTCGGCTCGCCCCCCGCCGGCACGCCCCCTCATTGTTCAGCAGCGGCGCCGCCCCCTCCCCCAGTCCGCCTGGGCCCCTCGCCTCCCCTCTCACCTCCCGGGGAGCCTCCAGCCCCAGCCCGAGGCAGCCCGGCTCCTGCGCGACCCCGACGCGGTCCCGGGAGAGGTTCGAAGCCCCGACCCAGGGGCGTGAACTTCGGGCTCTCAGGCTCCAGGAACAGAATCTGGGGTCTCTCGGAGAGTAGGGTCCCACAGTCAGAATTTCTCGGTGTTCTAAGTGGGGGATGCTAGGAGCCTCGACTTGGAGTCTCAGATGGGGGCGCTGGGGACCCACATTCCTGAGTCTTCTAGGTAGGGCTGTGGGGTGGGGGGAGGATTCCGGAGTTCCCCTAACTCTCGGGGCAGGGATGAAACTCCCTCTAGGTGGGAGTACAGGGGGGTCCCAAAGTCCTGGGTCCCCTTGAAGTGATGGACGCTGCAGCCCAAAACTGGATGGGGGGCTTAGAAGTCCGAATCTCAAGTTCCTCCAACTCGGGGTCTTGGGATCGGAGCCAAGAAGGGAGTCTGCGGTCCTAGATCCTGAGTTCTTGAAACGGGGGTGCGGGGCGCTCGGCCTCCAGGGTCCCGCGGGGTGACGTGCAGGGCTCCCGGCTGCTCCAGGAGGGGGCGCTGGGCACCTGAAGTCCTCCAGCCTGGGCGCCCGGGCCTGGGCTTCGGGGTCTCTCAGGATGCCGAGCAGAAATTCTGGACGCCGGGGTCCGAGCCTCTGGACCCCTCGGGCTCCCAGCTGCGTGTCACAGGGCTCGAGTGACGGCGGCGGCGCCACATCTGGGGCGGGAGAGTCCGGTCCCAGCTGTGCGGCGGGGGGCGGTCGCCTGGGGCTTCCCCTCCCCCTCTGTCGCCTCGGCTCACATCCTGTTCCCGCCTGCGGGGGGGAGGGGCTGCCTTCCGGCCGGCCCGCCAGCGAAGGGTTAAGGCCCCAATCCTTTTCTGAATATTCATGAGGAGGCGTGTCCTTCGGGTAGGCGACACCTCTACATTCCAAACGCCTCGCGGACTTTTCCCTTTTACAGCAAGGGCCGCGAGGCGTGAGAATCCGGAATTGACGAAGGATTGTGTCCTATTGGTAAATCAAAAGTTTTTAATCTGCATATGTAACACAAAGCGGGGCTGGCCGGTGAGGTCACGTGGCCATGAATGACTGAAGGACTCCCCGGCGCAAGGGTGCGGCCAGAGCTCCAGTGGCGCAATCGGTTAGCGCGCGGTACTTATATGACAGTGCGAGCGGAGCAATGCCGAGGTTGTGAGTTCGATCCTCACCTGGAGCACTTTGTTTTTCTTTTGCCCGCCCCCCCAGCACTTTTAATTTTTTTCTCATCAGTTCTTATAAACTTATACATCTTATAAACCAACCAAAACGTCTACATCACTTAGATGAATGAACATTTCCATCTTTTGAATTCTCGGGCTCAAAAGACTTCTAGGCTTTTGGTGAGAGTCCCTTGTTTGCTCTGTATTGTAGGAAGGTGCGGTTTCTATCCTAGCCACCAGGTGGGGGTATCGTCTCTTATTAGATGATCTGGGTATGGAATTGAGTCTGCAAATAGTTTGACTTCTGTAGAGATGTGCGTCCTGGGTAAACTGTATATAGCTCTGCCTCTGCATATTTCTGTCTCTTTTTAATGCCTCTTTTACAGACGAAGGTATTTACCGGTCTTGGAGTTTTCCACCTCTGTTGAAAAGGAAAACTGTTTCCTTTCCGGTTTTGAGTCTTGCTTTTTCAACAAATACTCAACATTCACTATGTGCCTGGTCCCCTTTACTTGTGTGTAATACAGCAGTGAGTGTCACAGGGCTCGAGAAACAGAGCCTTGAACGCGGAAAGAACAAGAAAGAGACATCGCTGGTTCTTCCTTTAGCCAGATCAGTTTCTCTTGCCCTTCCCCAAAGAATCCCTCATGTAAGGAAATGGCACCTCCCACCAGCTCCCACCTCCCAAGGGCACATCCCTGCCCCTGAGGACCTGACATTCTAGTGGGGAGGCATATTGCTGTAAACAAAATAATTGGGCCGGGCGCGGTGGCTCACGCCTGTAATCACAGCACTTTGGGAGGCCTAGGCGGGTGGATCACGAGGTCAAGAGATCGAGACCATCCTGGTCAACATGGTGAAACCCCCGTCTCTACTAGGGATACAAAAAATTAGCTGGGCATGGTAGCGCGTGCCTGTAATCCCAGCTACTCAGGAGGCTGAGGCAGGAGAATTGCCTGAACCCAGGAGGCGGAGGATGCAGTGAGCCGAGATCGCGCCATTGCACTCCAGCCTGGGTAACAAGAGCGAAACTCCATCTCAAAAAAAAAAAAAAAAAATTGACTGGGTGCGGTGGCTCACCCCTGTAATCCCAGCACTTTGGTAGGCCGAGGCAGGTGGATCACGAGGTCAACAGATCAAGACCATCCTGGTCAACATGGTGAAACCCCATCTCCACTAAAAATACAAAAAATTAGCTGGGCATGGTTGCGAGCGCCTGTAGTCCCAGCTACTCAGGAGGCTGAGGCAGGAGAATTGCCTGAACCCAGGAGGCAGAGGTTGTGGTGAGCCGAGATTGCGCCATTGCACTCCAGCCTGGGTAACAAGAGCGAAACAACGTCTCAAAAAAACAAAAGAGGCCGGGCACGGTGGCTCACTCCTGTATTCCCAGCACTTTGGGAGGCCGAGGCGGGTGGATCACGAGGTCAAGAGATCGAGACCATCCTGGTCAACATGGTGAAACCCCGTCTCTACTAAAGATACAAAAAATTAGCTGGGCTTGGTGGCACGTGCCTGTAATCCCAGCTACTCAGGAGGCTGAGGCAGGAGAATTGCCTGAACCCAGGAGGCGGAAGTTGCGGTGAGCCGAGATCGCACCATTGCACTCCAGCCTGGGCAACAAGAGTGAAACTCCGTCTCAAAAAAAAAAGAAAAAAAAAAGAATTAAGAACATTTGAATGTTAGGTGATGATGATAAATGTCGTGGAAAAAGTCCAGCAAGGTAGGGAAGATGGGTAGTTGGAGGTGGGGTGTGGACTGCCAACAGCAGTGGTCAGGGAGGATCTCACAGATCAGGCATTTTGAACAGAGACCTGAAGGAGGAGGGTGAGCCATGAGGACACCAGGGGAGTGTTCAGGCAGTGGTAACAGCTAGTGCAAAGCTCCTGTGGATGAAGCAGACCAGCTCGGAGGCCAGTGTGCCTGCAGCAGAGTGGTCAAGGGGGAGGGTAAGCGATGGGTGCCAGACTGTGTGGGCTGTGGGAGGACTTAGGACTTTGACTTTTATGTGATCTGACTCAGGTCTCCTAACAGGCTTCCTCTGGTTGTCTCTTGGGGAAGTGGGGAAAGTGGAGACTGAGGGCAGGGGCTGGAGCAGAGACTGGGTGGGCTGCTATGAAGATGCAAATGGGAGACCTTGTTGGATAGGACCAGGGTGGAGGTCATGGTGGGGGCAGGTGGATTGTGGATCTATTTTGCAGGTGGATCAGACAGGATCGCTGTTGGTCTGGGGTGTGGGTTTGAGAGCAAAGTGTCAAGAGGTACTCCCGGGTGTCTGGCCCAAGCCCTGGTAGCTGGTGGGAGATGCCATTTTCTTACATGAGGGATTCTTTGGGGAAGGGTGAGAGAATCTGATGGGGCCAAAGGAAGGACCAGCGATGTCTCTTTTTTTGTTCTTTCCGTGTCCCAGGCTGTTTCTGCGAATGTCTCTGCCAGCTTGCTCCTGCTCTTGCTCTCTGCCCCTCCTACGCCCCGCAGGGGTTCTGACTCTCGCCTGACCCTCTTCTACTTATCAGGGCCTGAGCCCTTTCCCACAAGGGAGGCAGTTTCCTGGAAGAGGAGACCAAAGGTCAGTGGGCCAGGGGAGAAGGCCAAGGAGGCCTGAGAGCAGGAGGGAGGCTTGAGGAGGGGAGAGAGAAGGGAGAGGAGGGAAGGGGCTGGAGAGGGAGAAAAGAGGAGGAGGACTAAGGCTGGGGGGAGGGGGGAGAGGACAATGGGGAGTGAGAGGGCAAGGAAAGGGAAGAGAGGGAAGGAAGGACAGAAAAAGGGAGAGAAGGGAGACAGGAAGGAGGAGAAAGGGGGTAAGAGACGGCAGGATGGGGAGGCTGGAAGTGGGAGAGAGTAATGAGGGAGGGGACGAGTTGGAGGGTGGAGAGAAGAACTGAAGGCAAAGGGCGTAGGGCGGGGCAGGAGGGTGCAGAGGAGGAAGTGAGGAGGAGGAGGGGTGAGGGTAGGGAAAGGAGAACAGAGGGAAGCGGGAGGGAGGAGGAGGGGAGAGGGGGCAAGGAGAAAAAAGGGGCAGCGGGGTGCGAAAGCTGGACGGCAGGGCAAAGCCGCAGGCGCTGACGCAGGGCGGCTTCCGGGTGGAGGGCGCTGGGCCCCGGGGCTGGTCCCGACGCCTCTGGCCTTGTATGGTCGGGAGACGCGGTTCCTCCGGGGCGCCTCCTAGACGCGCGGCCCCTACTGCCCACACACCCTGGCCTCGCGGGGTCAACCATGGTGGGTGTCCGAGGCCTGGGGCTTCCAAGGTTCGGAAATATCAAGATCTGGTAATTCCTGGGCTTCAGGGTCCCGGGTGGCCAGAAACCTGCAACTCCAAGCCACCAGGGCTCTAGAGACTAAAGCGCCAGGGGACTCAACCTGAGACTCCTAAATGTAGAGATCCTAGACTCTTGAGACCCTAAAACCCGCTTCCCCCCAACATCCCGAAGGCGTCGAAGCCCCCCCATAACCCCGAGTCCCGAAACGGGTTCCGTTACCCCAGGCTGCCCCGCCCCGCGCCCGCCCCCGCTCGCCCTGGGCGCGCGCCCCAGCACATTCCGTCCTCTCCACTCGGTCCCTCCCGCCTCCCGCGGCCCCGTGGGGACGGAAAGGTCCCGTACCCGCTCGCGCGCGCGCCCGCCGTAGAGTTGGGTCAAGGAGCTCGGCAAGACGGGAGCGCGGCGCCCCCGACGCCCGGGAACTGGCTCCCCCGGTTCTCATCTGGTGACCTCACCTGGTCCCACCCTTTCAGGTGAACGGCCAGGCCCGGTGACGTCACTTCCTGCCAGGTAAGCGCCGCGGGGCTGGGTGGAGCAGAGTTGACTGGTTCCAAAAGGTCAACCCCTTCCCTCCCCATTCTTGTCTCTAGACCGCGAAGAAGCGAGGATCCCAGCTTACACGGATTCCGTTTATTTAAAAATTTTCAAAAACACAAAAATAGACTTTTAAGGTAACAATATATATTACTAAATATATTATAGTCTACTTATAATAATTATACCGTCGTTTCCAATATTACAAAAAAAGAGGAAGAAAAATACGAGGGAAGCAGACGACCCAATATATATAAATACTATAAAATCATATTAGAATAAATAAAGTCGTCATAAATAAAGACCCATTGATTCATGGGTGGGGTTTGGCAACAGCTTTGGCTACTTGCTTTTGGAGGGTAATTTGAGCACCAGGATTCCCCCTCAGGGGAGGTTCCAGTTACCAGGAGACTCTGGAACCTCAGATCTCTAAAAACTGGAGGGGCAGAGAAGGCCTATTATTCACAGCACGTAAGATTCCAGGAGACAGATTTGCGCAGGGAAGAGGTGGTGGAGAGGGTTCATTGCCTCCCTTAAATATGCTACATTTTTTTTTAAGAACCTCAGAAGACACTCCATCCCCCACCACGAATACTGAGCTTGCACACTTGGGGACCTGCCCCAGCTTGAGGTCAGGGGAGTGGGTTAATGCATTCTGGAAAAGGGGGTTACTTGATTACTGTCCCCCAATTCTCCACAGCCCTGGGTCCATGCAAAGACCACAGTGCAAGAGATGTGGCTCCCCTCCCCCCCACGGTGAGATATAGCTAATCGGGCAGGGCTGAGTCTCTTGTCATTCAGAAACAGAGATGCGATTGAAAATGGGGAGTCGCCGGGGGGCTGCCGTGGGCTGGGGTGGTGCAAAAACCCCCGCCTCGAAGACTGGAGAGTCAGAGCCCCCCAAGCTGCTGCCGCTGCTGGCGTATTCATCAGGGTCAGATCCCAGGGACTGTACAGAGGGGCTTCGAACCAGGCCACCCAAGGCCGCCCCCCAGACGCTCATAGGGGTGGCCCTTCGGCAGGAGGGGCAACAGACTGGGGTGGGGTCTCTTCGAGCCACAGGGGTACCAGGGGCAGCAGAGAAGGCAGAGGGTGACAGTGGAAGGTCCCCAGGTGGTGGCGGGGAGCTGGAGGGCGAGAAGGAGCAGGATAGGGAAGGGCCGGCCAGGCCTGGCGGTGGTGGTGAGGTCCGGCGGCCGGAGGGCAGGCCAGAGAAACTGATGCTCTGGCGAAGCACAGGAGGGTGGCCTGGGGCTGCCAGGTCTTCGCTGGGGTTGTGGATGAAGTGGCAGCGAGAGCCGTAGGGGCAGCGGCCCTGGAGGTAGAACTTGTGGCAGAGTTCCGTCTTGTACTTGGGGTGGCGATTGGCTTGGCGCAGCTCTCCCAGGCCATGGGCAAACTGGCATTTGGCCCCATAGCGGCAGCGCCCACTCTCTGAGAAGGTCCGACATAGCTCAGTCTTGTAGCGGGAGGAGGTGGTGGGGGTCGCTGTGGGCGAGGTGGGTGAGGGTGACAGCTCGGGGCCCAGGTGGGGAGCCAGCGGTGCGAAGCCAGGGGGTGGGGGCACCCAGCCACAGCTGCGGCCCTCCACCAGGCTGGTGGAGCGGCCAGGCAGGCGAGAGATGACCCCAGACGGGCTGGAGTCAGAGGGGCTCAGGCTCCAGAGTCCCGAGGAGCCCCAGCCTGGGCTGGACTCAGTCTCTCCGTGGTCGGATGGCACGGGCGCATCAGCGTTCAGCGACAGGAGGCTCTGCGGAAATGGGTCGGTTAAGGCACCCGAATATGCAGGGCGACGCCCCACCCCAGCTGCAGGGATCAAGAGCTTGCCAGGCCGGTTTGTGGGCTCTCGGCCTGAGCCCCACCCGCTCGCAAAAACTCCCAGGTTCCAGATGCCAGGAACCCAGATTTGGAGATTCCGAGTTTAATCCCGACCGAGGCATTATCCCGAGGGACCCAGGAATTCCTGTTTCCCCGGCTGGACCAAGAGGGGTCCCCGAAGTCAGAGCGCACCCCTGTTTCCCAATTTTGAGTCTCTGGACCTCCCCGGATATGACCCACACGTCGGGATCTCCAGTTTCACAACTGGAGGAACCGGGCAAAGTTGACCCAGGAGTCCGGATCGCTTTGGTTTTAGGATTTTCAGAGAACTACGGTCAGGGACTGGAGAGACATAAGTCGGATCCCCCCACCCTAAGACTTCAGCCCCAGAAACGCCTCCGCGCAAAACCACGCCCTCAGCGACGACTAGGGATGAGCCAGGTATGGGGCCACTTCCGCCTCCAGGCAGCCTCGGTGTGAGAAAAGTTCTCCGACTTTCCACTTTCCCGGGCCGCCCCACCCATGTTTGAGCCAAGACCCGGGAGACGCGAGCTCCATTTCCACCTCCAAATCACCAAGCTGGTCTCGAGAGTAGAAGGCACGGGCGCCGAAGTGGCGCGCTAGGGAGCCCCAGTTGGAGAAGAGAGGCAAGCTCCAGTCCCGGGCTGGAGCTTGCGGCTCTAGAGAGCTGGGAGTCAGGCGTGCAGGTGCCGAGTGGCGGGGACTCACCTCGTAGATGGCGGTGAGATCCATGGTGTAGCGGTTGGCCATGAGGAAGTCGGCCAAGTGTCGGAGCGCTGAAGTCAGGCTGAGGCTGGCTGGGAGAGCCGGCGTCTTATAGACGGCTTGGGGCGGGGCCGGGGGCGGGGCAGGAGGGGCGCTTCCCGGACGAGCGCCCCTGGCGCAGCCTGGCTGGCCCCGGACTGGTTCCCTTCCGCCCGGCCCTGGGCCAGGACGCGCCTGAGTTTGGCCGGTGGACAGCCGCGACCGGGCGGGGAGTGCGTGGGGCAGGGGTGGGGGGTCGAGGTGGGGGTGCGGATGGCGGGGCGCCTGCCGAGTTTTCAGAGCTGGAGACTGAGGCTTGTAGAAGGGAACTGGGACGGAGGTGGGGGCAGGGCTCCAGGGGCAATTGACAAGGGCCGAGGCCCGATGGGGCGTGTGCGTGCGACACAGAAGAACGGGGGCGACGAGAGACACGCAGAGGGGCACAGACAGACAGGGAGAGAGGCAGAGAGAAAAACATCAACAGAGACCCAGAGAAGGATAGAGAGGGTGAGGAGGGGAGGGAAGGTGGGGAGAGAGAGAAAGTCCCAGAGACAGATTCAGAGGGAGAAGAGGGTTGGGAGGATCACAGAAACAAACCGAAAGGGGCTGCGCGAGTGGCTCACGCCTGTGATCACAGCACTTTATGTGTTTTTCTTTTTCTTTCTTTCTCTCTTTTGTCTCTCTCTTTTCTTTCTCTCTTTCTCTCTTTCGTCTCTCTCTTTTCTTTCCTTCTCTCTTTCACTCTTTCTTTCTCTCTCTTTCTCTCTCTCTGTTTCTCTTTCTTTCTTTGTTGCTCAGGCTGATCTCGGGCTCCTAAGCTCTAGTGATCTTCCCACCGAGGCCTCCCAAAGAGCTGGAATTACAGGTGTGAGCCGCCAAGCTCTGCCAATCCCAGCAATTTGAGAAGGTGAGACAGGTGGATTATCTGAGATCAGGAGTTTGAAGTCAGCTTGGGCAACAGCGAGATCTCATCTCTATAAAATGTATTATTAAAAAATAAGATGACACCTGTTGTCATTGAGAAACATAAAGAAAGAAGGAAAGACTGGACAAAAAAAGGAGAAAGACTATGAGAAACAAGCACTTAAAGAAAGAAATCTGTAGAACAAAGCCCCAAGAAAGAACCAGCAGGCCTTGGAGGAGAATTCTCTGAGAACTGCCTGCCTTGGGTGGTCTCACTCCCAAAAAGCCCAGCCAGATAAGGAGGCCGGGACCGCCCTCCCGCTCACCACTTGCTGGGATTGGGTGAGTGAGTGAGTGAGTGGGTTGGGGTCCAGGATACCTGGTGAAGCTGAAAAGGGGCCTCCTTTCCCAATTAACAGGGCGCCTCTTGCCCCTCACTTTCAGGCAGATGATCTCTTCTTCTGGCTGATCATTGTTCTAAGTGCTTTTTTTTTTTTTTTTTTTTGAGGCGGAGTTTCGCTCTTGTTACCCAGGCTGGAGTGCAATGGTGCAATCTCGGCTCACCACAACCTCCGCCTCCTGGGTTCAGGCAATTCTCCTGCCTCAGCCTCCTGAGTAGCTGGGACTACAGGCGCGCGCCACCATGCCCAGCTAATTTTTTGTATCTTTAGTAGAGACGGGGTTTCACCATGTTGACCTGGATGGTCTCGATCTCTTGACCTCGTGATCCACCCGCCTCGGCCTCCCAAAGTGCTGGGATTACAGGCTTGAGCCACCGCGCCTGGCCCTAAGTGCTTTAAGTATGTACAGTAACCCTAACAAGCCAGGTGGTGTGCCCATTTAAGGCAGGAGGAAACCAAAGTCGAGTTACTCTTCCGCCTGGCTCACACCTGTAGCCCCAGCACTGTGGGCGTCGGAGGTGGGAGGATCACGAGGGCTCAGGAGTTAGAGACCAGCCTGGGCAACATAGCGAATCCCGGTATCTACAAAACATACACAAAATTAGCTGGGTGTGGTGCACATCTGTGGTCCCACTACTCGGCAGGGGGAGGGGGCAGGCTGAGGTGGGAGAATCGCTTGATCCAGAAGGTGGAGGTTGCAATGAGCTGAGACTGGGGTTTTTTTTCCAGGGGGATAAAAAAGTTACTCTTCTAGTTCGAGCTACCAAATGGCAGAGGCCTCATACCAGGGCCTGAAATTATGCTGAGGTTGGCCCTCTAGGAAAACTCAAGCTTGGAAAGGTGGAGGTCTTTTATTATAATGGAGAGTTGCATTGATTGAACATTGGTTTTTTTTTTTTGGAGACGGAGTTTCACTCTTGTTACCCAGGCTGGAGTGCAATGGTGCGATATTGGCTCACTGCAGCCTCCGCCTCCTGGGTTCAGACAATTCTCCTGCCTCAGCCTCTTGACTAGCTGGGATTACAGGCACGCGCCACCATGCCCAGCTAATTTTTTGTATTTTTGGTAGAGACGGGGTTTCACCATGTTGACCAGGATGGTCTTGATCTCTTGACCTCGTGATCCACCCGCCTCGGCCTCCCAAAGTGCTGGGATTACAGGCGTGAGCCACCGCGTCCGGCGACCCAATTTTTTTTTTTTTTTGTTTTTGAGACGGAGTTTTGCTCTTGTTACCTAGGCTGGAGTGCAATGGCGCGATCTCGGCTCACTGCAACCTTCACCTCCCAGGTTTAAGCGCTTCTCCTGCCTCAGCCTCCCAGGTAGCTGGGATTACAGTGGCCCGCGACCATGCCCAGCTAATTTTTGTAGTTTTAGTAGAGACTGGGTTTCACCATGTTAGACTGGTCTCAAACTCTTGACCTCAGGTGATCCACCTGCTTTGGCCTCCCAAAGTGCTGGGATTACAGGTATGAGTCATGGCACCTAGCCCAGACTACATTTTCTTTTTTTTTTTTTTTTGAGACGGAGTTTCGCTCTTGTTGCCCAGGCTGGAGTGCAATGGCGCGATCTCGGCTCACCGCAACCTCCGCCTCCTGGGTTCAGGCAATTCTCCTGCCTCAGTCTCCCAAGTAGCTGGGATTACAGGCACGCACCACCATGCCCAGCTAATTTTTTGTATCTTTAGTAGAGACGGGGTTTCAC
>CM052668.1:27666612-27730809 GCA_028533165.1 Leontopithecus rosalia | reverse complement strand
AAAATAAATTTTTAAAAAAATGCCAGATGCAGTGGCTCATGCCTATAAGCCCAGCACTTTAGGAAACTGAGGCGGGCGGATCACGTAGGGCCAGGAGTTCGAGACCAGCCTGATCAAAATGGTGAAATCCTATCTCTACTAAAAATACAAAAGTTGGCCAGGCGTGGTGGTGTGCACCTGTAGTCTCAGCTACTTGGGAGGCTGAGGCATGAGAATTGCTTGAAACCAGGAGGAGGAGGTTGCATTGAGCCAAGATTGCGCCAGTGCACTCCAGCCTGGGTGACATATGCCTAGTATTATGTTAAGTAGTTTACATGCATAATGTGAGTTTTCCTGGAAACTCCATTTTCCTAAAGAGGAGCCCAGGGCTCAGAGGTAGAGACTGATGGTACATCTGACAGCAGCATCTGTATTCTTAGTCACTTGCCCTCCTCTCAACTCCTGCCCCTCCTCCCTTCTTTGTCCCAGACTTGCTCACATGTGCTCTAGCCATAGCCTTCCCTAAGCCACTCTCTTTCTATCTCTACCGTGGGCTTCCACAGCTGAGATTCCCCCCTCCCAGCCCTGATCCCTGTGCCTGTGCCTCGTGTCATAACCCTTAGCACTCTGGCCTGGGCTTCTCCCATCACAGCACTGACCACTCTGAGCTGTCCCTGTTTAGGGGTATGTTTGTTACTCCATGCAACTGAAAGCTCTGTGAGGGCACAGATCAGAGCAACCCTGTGTCCCCAGCATTGGTGGAAGCACAGGTCTGGCCCACAGGAGGTCCCCAGTTGAGTGTGAGCTGACTGACTGAATGGTTTCTGAAGACCCGGGAGATTGGGATAGAGCTGTGGTTACCCAGTGTCCAGGAGGCCTCTTACCAGGCAGAGCTCCAGCTGGTCACAGAGTGCGTAGAACTCCTCCAGGCACTTGTCAAAGCGCTGTATGGGTCCGTCACTGCTCTTTCTACAGACCAGGAAAAAAGGATGTCTGAAGAATTGACTTCCAATCTCTGGGGCACCAGTATCTACCCAATGCAGTGTCCATCAGGAAACTAGGTACGGGTCCAGGGAATCTGAAGTAGTGGCTGAAAACAGAAGGAGTTTAAAAAAAAAAGAAAGAAAAGGAGGCCAGGTGCGGTGGCTCACATCTGTAACCCCAGCACTTTGGGAGGCCGAAGCAGGTGGATCACCTGAGGTCAGGAGTTCGAGACCAGCCTGGCCAACATGGTGAAACCCTGCCTCTACTAAAAATACAAAAATTAGCCAAGTGTGCTGGCAAGCGCCTGTAGGCCCAGCTACTTGGGAGGCTGAAGGAAGGAGAATCGCTTGAACCCGGGAGGTGGAGGTTGTAGTGAGTCAAGATCGCACCACTGCAGTCCAGTCTGGGTAACAGAGCAAGACTCCATCTCGAAAAAAAGAAAGAAAAGGAAAAGGATGGGCTCATGCCTATCACCCCAGTACTTTGGGAGGCCAAGGTGGAAGGACTGGTTTGAACCCAGGAGTTTGAGACCAGCGTGGGCAACATGGTAAGACCCTGTCTCTTAAAAAAAAAAAAAAAAACAACAAAAATAAAATAAAGAAAGAATACAGGCCGGACCTGGTGGCTCACGCCTGTAATCCCAGCAGTTGGGAGGCCAAGGTGGGCGGATCATGAGGTTAGGAGTTTGATACCAGCCTGGCCAACATAATGAAACCCTGTCTCTACTAAAAATACAAAAAAATTAGTCAGACATGGTGGCACACGGCTCTAGTCCCAGCTACTCAGGAGGCTGAGGTAAGAGAATCACTTGAACCTGGGAGATGGAGGTTGTGGTGAGCTGAGATCACACCACTGTACTCCAGCCTGGGCAAAAGAGTAAGACTCTGTCTCAAAAAAAGAAAAATAATAGGCTGGGCGTGGTGGCTCAAGCCTGTAATCCCAGCACTTTGGGAGGCTGAGGTGGGTGGATCACGAGGTCAAGAGATCGAGACCATCCTGGTCAAAATGGTGAAACCCCGTCTCTACTAAAGATACAAAAAATTAGCTGGGCATGGTGGCGCGTGCCTGTAATCCCAGCTACTCGGGAGGCTGAGGCAGGAGAATTGCCTGAACACAGGAGGCGGAGGTTGCCGTGAGCCGAGATCGCGCCATTGCACTTCAGCCTGGGTAACGAGCGAAACTCCATCTCAAAAAAAAAAAAGAAATAATAATAATAATAATATAGGAGGACTGATTCATGAGGCTGAGAGGATTGTGTGAGGCCAGGAGTTTGAGACCAGCGTGGGCAACATAGCAAGACCTCGTCTCTATAAAAAATTTTTTAATAAATTAGCCACGCATGATTGGCTCGTGCCTGTAGTCCTGGCTACTTGGGAGGCTGAGGCAAGAGGATCACCTGAGTTCAGAAGTTCAAGGCTGCAATGAGCCAAGATCATGCTACTGTATCCCAGCCTGGGTGACAGAGCAAGACCCTGTCTCAAAAAAAAAAAACAAAACCAACAAACCAAAACGGTGAGGTAGGCGAGCAACAGGGAGAAGGAAAGATGAATTTCAAAGACTGGAGTGAAAATAGAATATCCCGGGGAAGGGGGCTGTACTCACTGTCCATTGTCGATGTTAGTGTTCTGAATCAAGTTTTGGGCTGCAACCTTCATCAAGGTCTAGTCAAAACAAAAACAAAACATGTGGGAAGTGGAAAAACAAAAGGGAATATCTGTGGCAGATCTCCACTGTTCCTTAAGATCACTCAGTCTCAGGCCATCATTTCACCTGGCACCTTCTCTCCTGACTTTCCAAAGTAATACTCATTTCCATTCCTATAGCTGTCACCACTCCACCTTCCCGGAGGCCTGCCCTCACCTGAGCTTCTCACCAATAACCTAAGGATTCTCCCTCATCTAGCAATCAAGGGCAGAATCTCTGTATAAGCCAGTCCTCTCCTCAGCCTTTAATGACCAAGCCCAGTTTCTCCTTTAAACAACCCTGCACTGAAGTTCCAGCCAATCCCAGCCTCAACATCAGTGCAGATGCCATTTCTTCAGAGCTTCACTTAGGTCTCACATAAAACAGGTTTTGGCCGGGCGGGGTGGCTCACGCCTGTAATCCCAGCATATTGGGAGGCTGAGGCAGGTGGATCTCAAGGTCAGGAATTCGTGGTGGCGTGCCCCCCTGTAATCCCAGCTATTCGAGAGGCCGAGACAGGAGAATCGCTTGAACCTGGGAGGTGGAGGCTGCAGCGAGCCGAAGATCACACTACTGCACTCCAGCCTAGGTGAGAGAGCGAAACTCTGCCTCAAAAATAAATAAATAAATAGGGCCGGGCGAGGTGGCTCACGCTTGTAATCCCAGCACTTTGGGAGGCCAATGTAGGGGGATCAGAAGGTCAGGAGTCCGAGACCAGCCTGGCCAACATAGTGAAACCCCGTCTCTACTAAAACAAAAATTAGCCGGGCATGGTGGCACATGCCTGCGGTCCCAGCTTCTCGGGAGGCTGAGGCAGGCTAATCGCTTGAACCCGGGAGTCGGAGGCCAGCCTTGGTGGCAGAGTGAGACTCCGTCTCAAAAACAAACAAACAAAAAAAGGGTTTTTTTTTTTTGGCCGGGCGCGGTGGCTCACGCCTATAATCCCAGCACTTTGGGAGGCCGAGGTGGGTGGATCACGAGGTCAAGAGATCGAGACCATCCTGGTCAACGAGGTGAAACCTAAAATTTTAGTCTCTACTAAATTTTTAGTCTCTACTAAAAATACAAAAAAAATTAGCTGGGCATGGTGGTGCGCGCCTGTAGTCCCAGCTACTCGGTAGGCTGAGGCAGGAGAATTGCTTGAACCCAGAAGGCGGAGGTTGCGGTGAGCCGAGATCGTGCCATTGCACTCCAGTCTGGGTAACAAGACTGGAACTCCGTCTTTTTTGAAACTCCGTCTCAAAAAAAAAAAAAAAAGTTTTTTTTTGGTTGCTTTTTTGAGACGGGATTCTCGCTGTGTTGCCCAGGCTGGAGTGCAATGGCGCGATCTCGGCTCTCTGCAACCTCCGCCTCCTGGGTTCAAGCAGTTCCTCCTCAGGTTCCAGAGTAGCTGGGATTACAGGCGCGCGCCACTATGCCCGAGTAATTTTTGTATTTTTAGTAGCGACGGGATTTCACCAGGCTGGTCTTGAACTCCTGACCTCAACTGATCCACCCGCCTTGGCCTCCAAAAGTGCTGGGAACACTGGCGTGCAGCCCTGCGCCAGGCCAATAGAGCAGGTACTACTCCTCTTTCAGCTTAGCCCTCTCTCCGACTAACCTGGCCCTTGGCCCACCCCTCTGAAGTTAGACTACCAAGTCCCGTTTGTTTTTCGCTGCTTCCGGCCAATCACCTGTAGACTCTCCTTCAGCTGCGGGATGAGCATCTTATAACGCTGCACAGGATCGAAGTCCTGTTGCTGTTGCTGCAGAAGGCCGCTCTGGGCAGGTCCCACCAGTTGTGCTGGCGGTTGCGGCTGTTGCTGGGGACCCGGGCCGCCAGCCGAACTGGGACCCGATACACCAGCAGCTGAGGAAGCCGCTGAGGCTTGCTGCTGGGATGCTGCCATCTTCCTCACGAACCGCCGGAAGTGCGTCACAAGTGTGTCTCTCCCGGTTGCTTTTCAGCATCCCCATCTCTAGTCCCGGTTTGCTAGATAGTCCCGCCTCCCAGGCAATTCAGCCAATGGAAGGGAAGGAGATGCCCTCACGTTCCGTCACTCTCAAATCCGAGGTTCAGACTGAAATATCTTTCCGCCAATCACAGAAGCATATCTCTCCCTCGCTCCGCCCTTCACCCAGGCGCTCGCCAATCCACGTGTGGTTCCAATCCGGACTTCATTTCCCCGCAGGCGTTGCAGCCTGAGGAGACCCGTCGGGTCCTCAGCGTCTTGGCGGCAGCTGGTTGGAACGCCAGCTTCGAGTCCGTCCCCGGTGCTGCCTGCGTGTTCACCTGAGTCTCGCTGGAGCTCTTCTCGCCCGCCCACCTCATCTCAACCGACTTACCGCGGAGAGCGGCGCCAACCCGGGCCTGCCTCGGATCAGGCGTCCCTTGAAGTCGGCACGCCCCTCAGCGTCCCCCTTCGGCCCCGCTAGGACCCCGTCCGGGCTGCCGTCGCCTCGTCGCTATGGCGCCCACCATCCAGACCCAGGCCCAGCGGGAGGATGGCCACAGGTAGGCGCCACGCTTTCCTCTCTGTTTCATCAAGGTGCGGGATCGGGAGAGGGTTTCTGCTGAACAACGTCACCAGCCCCCAGGTCGCCCATGACGTCACGGAGCGCTCACCTTTGACGAAGGGGGCGAGTTTCTTCTGAGACGCAGGTGTTGCCCTCCTCCCCTGCCGTGCAATTCAGGGATTAAGCTCTTGGAGACCTCTAGAAGGGATTCCTCCAGTCAAGTGTTTGAAGATCCCTCTTCCAAAGACGATTGAGTACATGGTTCTTTATGAAAATACTTGAAGCCATCCCCTGCAAAAGGGATTGAGCACTTGGCCTTGTTCATTAAAGCTTTTGGGTGCACTTCTTCCTAAAGAAATTGAACATTTGTCTCCCTCCATTAAAGCATTTGGCCATCCCCACCACTAAAACAAACCAGCATTTGTCACCCCTCCTACCTTTTGAAAGGTTGGAGAAGTCTTTTTCATTCTCCTGTCAATCCCGTCGTCTCCACCTATCACTGTTTCTTTCTTCTCTATTAGGCCCAATTCCCACCGGACTCTGCCTGAGAGGTGAGCCCCACTGTGGTTTCCCAGGAACGGTAGGGCAGTAGGGCTGGGAGCAGAGGCTGGCTGGGCAGCGGGGGCCCACTTTGAGCCACTATGTTCCTAGGTCTGGAGTGGTCTGCCGAGTCAAGTACTGCAATAGCCTCCCTGATATCCCCTTCGATCCCAAGTTCATCACCTATCCCTTCGACCAGAACAGGTGAGCCTAAGGAATGGGAACACTACTCAGGGATCAGTTCCTTGAAGGCAGGGACTGCTTGTCTTGTCTGCTCAGGGCCTCGCACAGTACCCACCTAGCACGTAGTAGTAGCTGCTCTGTGTTTGTTAATGAATGGAGCAAGCAGTGTCCAAGTCCCTTCCCACTGGGGAGCCAGCTTTCACACCCACCATGGAGGACACTTCATTCTGAGTTCCTCCCCAGAGAAGTTTCACCTCTGGGAAGCAGGGCTGTGAGGGCTGAAGCTGGAATCCAGACACCACAACAGGTGTTTCCCCACCCAGGTTCGTCCAGTACAAAGCCACTTCCTTGGAGAAACAGCACAAACATGACCTCCTGACTGAGCCAGACCTGGGGGTCACCATCGATCTCATCAATCCTGACACCTACCGCATCGACCCCAATGGTGTGTGGGGAAACAGGGAGGGTCTGCTCTAGGTCAGCTAAGGCCCAAGCCTGGGCCTCCCTCATGGTCCTCCTGCCCCCTTGCTCTCCTCTAGTTCTTCTAGATCCAGCTGATGAGAAACTTTTGGAAGAGGAGATTCAGGCCCCTACCAGCTCCAAAAGGTGAGTGGGTGCCAAATGGGTACTGCTGACTGGCTCAGGTGGGCCCTACAAGCAGGAGGGCGGTGGGGTCCTGAGGTACCTGATTTCCTACCCCAGATCCCAGCAGCATGCGAAGGTGGTGCCATGGATGCGAAAGACAGAGTACATTTCCACTGAGTTCAACCGTTATGGCATTTCCAATGAGAAGCCTGAGGTCAAGTAAGTTGCATGTAGGAAGAGGGGGAAGGTGGAGATATCAGGTGTATCCAGTGGCCACTAAAGGCCTTTTTCTTCACTTCTAGGATTGGGGTTTCCGTGAAGCAGCAGTTTACCGAGGAAGAAATATACAAAGACAGGGATAGCCAGATCACAGCCATTGAGAAGACTTTTGAGGATGCCCAGAAATCAGTAATTGAGGGACTGGGATGGGGAGAGGCAAGGGTGTGGCTGCAGAGCTCTTCCTCAGCCTGTTTTTGCCCCACCAGATCTCCCAACATTATAGCAAACCCAGAGTCACACCGGTGGAGGTCATGCCTGTCTTCCCAGACTTTAAGGTCAGGCCCAAGGTGGGAGGTAGAAAGGGACAGCCTCCCATTTGTGCCTGTTCCCATCTAAGCCCAGTGCCTACCATCTTCCTAGATGTGGATCAATCCATGTGCTCAGGTAATCTTTGACTCAGACCCAGCCCCCAAAGACACAAGTGGCGCAGCCGCGTTGGAGATGATGTCTCAGGCCATGATTAGGTAGGTGGTCCTGCTGCCCACCTTAGCCTGCTCCTTGCTGCCTTTTGTCCTCACACTTCATTGCCACTCCTTTCTCCCCAAACAGGGGCATGATGGATGAGGAAGGGAACCAGTTTGTGGCCTATTTCCTGCCTGTAGAAGAGACGCTGAAGAAACGAAAGCGTGACCAGGAGGAGGAGATGGACTATGCACCAGATGATGTGTGCGTGGGCTGGGGTTAAGTTGGGGATTGAGAAGTGTGTCCCCTTTTCTCCCTCATAGGGAGGAAATGGGGCTGAACCTGTGCCTTCATTCTCAGGTATGACTACAAAATTGCTCGGGAATACAACTGGAACGTGAAGAACAAAGCTAGCAAGGGCTATGAGGAAAACTACTTCTTCATTTTCCGAGAGGGTGATGGAGTTTACTACAATGAATTGGAAACCAGGTACTCGGCACAATCCTATCTGATTAGCCTAGATCTGTGCTGCTTAAGACCCTGGTGCATGCAAGAGCCACCCTGGAGGTCATTTGTACCTAAGAATTTGTTGTATCGCTGGGCGAGGTGGCTCAAGCCTGTAATCCCAGCACTTTGGGAGGCCGAGGTGGGTGGATCACAAGATCAAGAGATCGAGACCATCCTGGTTAACATGGTGAAACCCCGTCTCTACTGCCAAAGTATGGAGTGATATGAAATCAGCATGAATGTTTTAAATGAAATGCTTAATACCCATGTTCAAAAATGTGACCCCAAAACTTCCCTGATGGCTGAAAGTTTACTGCTGTGCCAATGCCTCTGGTTTAGAGTTGAGAAGGCTTGAGTTTCTGTTTAAAGCAGAGATTACAAGTTCTGATCCCATAGGCCAGGCAGGAAATGTAAAAGAGCAGTGGCCTGATAGAGTCTGAGTGACCTGGAGCTCTGGGCAACCATGGAGAGCATTATTCACATCCAGCCTACTGTGGCTATGCTGTGGGGCCAGAAATTCATACTTTCCAAAAGACCCAAATCCAGATGATTTGACATTTCTTGGTTTCTCAGAGTGCTGGTAATTAATTCACATATACAGTCATGCACTGCATGTTTCTGTCAACAATGGACTGCTTATGGGTGATCCCTTAAGAAAGAATACTTTTTTATTTTTTTTGAGACGGAGTCTCGCTGTTGTTACCCAGACTGGAGTGCAATGGCACGATCTCTGCTCACTGCAACCTCCACCTCTTGGGTTCAAGCAATTCTCTTGCCTCAGCCTCCCGAGTAGCTGGGACTACAGGCGAGCACCACCATGCCCAGCTAATTTTTGTATTTTTAGCAAAGACGGGGTTTCACCTTGTTGACCAGGATGGCCTCGATCTCTTGACCTTGTGATCCACCCGCCTCAGCCTCCCAAAGTGCTGGGATTATAGGCGTGAGCAACTGTGCCCAGCCTACTGTACCTTTTCTTTTTTTCTTTTAAAAGATGGGGTTTCACCATGATGGCCAGGCTGGTCTTGAACTCCTGACCTCAGGTGATCCACCCTCCTCAGCCTCCCAAAGTACTAGGATTACAGGTGTGAGCCACTGCGCCCCGCCTTTGCTGTTCCTTTTCTAAGTTTAGTTACATAAATACTTACTATTGTGTTGTAACTGCCTGCAGTATTCAGTACAGTCACATGCTGTACAGCTTTGTAGCCTAGTACCAACAGGCTACACCATTACAGCCTAGGTATGTAGTTGGTTGTACTATGTTTGTACAAGTACATTGTATGATGTTCACATGATGTATTACCAGAATGTATCCCTTAGTGGCCTGTGCCTGTATTTACGTAAATACACCATATAACACACCCCCCACACAGGGTGTAGGGCAACCAAACTGGTGCCATGAGAGCCATCCTTCCTCTCCCCTGCCCTCACTATTTTGAGCGTAGTTGCCCTTATTCAGTCTGTATTTATTCTATTGATGGGGAACCAAGTCAGACCAGACTCTTCACAGGGGAGGCAGTGGAGGGGAGTGGGAGGTATGTCTTTAACTGCATCTTCCACTTCTCTCCCCCCAATTCACCTGCAGGGTCCGCCTTAGTAAGCGCCGGGCCAAGGCTGGGGTTCAGTCAGGCACTAATGCCCTGCTTGTGGTCAAACATCGGGACATGAACGAGAAGGAATTGGAAGCCCAGGTAACAAGCACCACTGGCCCAGGGCATACATGGCAGGAAGGGCAGTGGTTGTAGGTGTGGAGGGGGAGAAAAGCCCAACAGAACACCCTCCTTTCCCTCATTCCAACCTTGCTGCTTCCAGGAGGCACGGAAGGCCCAGCTAGAAAACCACGAACCAGAGGAGGAAGAGGAAGAGGAGATGGAGACAGAAGAGAAAGAAGCTGGGGGCTCAGGTACATCTGGACAGGTCAGACCCTGGGAGCTCTGGGAGGGTGGAAAAGTGGGTCTCACCTCTCTCCATTCCCTTCCAGATGAGGAGCAGGAGAAGGGCAGCAGCAGTGAGAAGGAAGGCAGTGAGGACGAGCGCTCGGGCAGTGAGAGTGAACGAGAGGAAGGTGACAGGGATGAGGCCAGTGACAAGAGTGGCAGTGGCGAGGATGAGAGCAGCGAGGATGAGGCCCGGGCTGCCCGTGACAAAGAAGAGATCTTTGGCAGTGATGCTGATTCAGAGGATGATGCCGACTCTGATGATGAGGACAGAGGACAGGCCCAAGGTGGCAGTGACAATGATTCAGACAGTGGCAGCGATGGGGGTGGCCAGCGGAGCCGCAGCCGCAGCGCCAGTCCCTTCCCCAGTGGCAGCGAGCACTCAGCCCAGGAGGATGGCAGTGAAGCTGCAGCTTCTGATTCCAGTGAAGCTGAGAGTGACAGTGACTGAGTCCCAGGGCGTTCAGGGCTGGTTCAGACACCACTATTATGAGCAGGAAGGCACGTTTCTAGTGGTCTGTTTGTGAGCCTTTCACTTGTTTGTCCCCCACCCCCAAACCTTTGCTGTTAATAAAGCCAATTTCTCTCTACTTCCCTCCCTGCCCCTACCTTGTCCTTAAGCCCAGTGCACACTTCCCCTAACCCCCAGGTGCTCAAAGACCTCAGCTTGAGGCTTAGAAACACAGGCCAGAGGCAGGGCCAATGGTTTCCCACAAAATGTAGCACAACAAAGGTCAGAATTCGTTTTTTTTTTTTTTTTTTTTTTTTTCCAAAATAAGCCCAGACCATTAAACAAGTGAAACTCCAACAAATAAGTCTTCTCCAACAGCGAGAAAAACTGTACAGTTACTCAAAGCTGATTCTGCCAGTGGGGCTGGGGACAGAAGTGGGTAGGGAGGGTGAAATCATGGAGTAGGGCCTGGGGAGGAGGCTGGAGTGGGAGAGGGTCAGTCCTGCCCATCAGAGTGGGGCCGCCTGCGTCCTGCACACTCTGCTGTCAGGTGGGGTGGGGAGCAGCTCTTGCCTCCCTATGTGTGTGAGACGGTGTCCCTCACCACCTCCCAGTGCCAGGCACAGTCAGCTCACCCTGATGGAGAGTGAACAAGACAGGACAGGCTGGGGAGAGGGGAGGGTCCCATGAGAGGGACACCCTACTGATTCCATCCCACTTTCTGCAGCTAGTGGGAGGGGGACTGGAGAAGCCCTGGGAGATTGAGGGGATGAGCAAAGGCACAGAAACATGGAGGGCCGGGGTGGGGGACTTGCATAGGTTGATGAGTGTGCAAGAGGTACATAAATAAACCTGACACCCCACCCAGCCCGGCACTGGGAGAGGAAGTGGGGACCCAGAGGCAGGTTCCCAGGGCCACCCTACCCCCTGGCTTCTTCCCCCTCCCTGGGCTCAGAGCAGAGGGAGGTCCACAGACCAAGAGGGAGGGGGCAAGAAGGTCTGGGGAATGGGGTGATAGTGCAGGGAGGGTGGTGGTTTTAAAATTTTTTTTTTTTGGTTTTTTTGTTTTTTTCCCAACATTTTGTATCTTTAATAACATACACAATGGTTACCAGCCATATTCATAACAAAAGTTATTCATAAAATGTATCTAAAAATAACATTTTTTTTCCTTTTCGGTGTGAAAAGCTTGAGAACGTCCCAGTGGGGAGGGTGGGTTGAGAGGGAGGAGGGCATTGAAGAGGGAGACCCTGGCTTCCCCGCAGTCTGAACCCCCGAATTCCCTCCCTCCACCTGGGCCCCAACACAACCCCTCATTAGGAATAGGGACCAGACGGTCTGTCAGACTCTGGGACTGGGACGAATCTCTGGGTTATGATATAGTGTTTCACTTAAGTGAGGTCATGACATAATGGGGGAGGAGGAAAGGCTGAAAGAAAAGGGAGGGGCTTGGGGAAAAACCCAAAAACCAAACAATCCCCTTTCCCTTATTCCTGACTCCTGAGTCTCACCAACCAGACCTGGGAGCGGAGAAGGGTGTGTGTTCATGGGGAAGGGGACGTTAAGGCAACAGACTTCCTGACCTCACTGCCACCCTGGCTGCCCACCTCCAACCTCTTCATCTGGGGAGCCAGGGCTGGAGGAAAACGGGTTAGAGCTTGGGGGTCTGGAGGAGGGGGCTCTGCCCTCTCCCCTCATAAAGTTCAGGCTCCCCCTGCCACTGTCTTGGCTCAGAGAGAAGCCAGGGGATTCTAAAAATGAGAGGGAATGATCAGAGAAAAACCGTTAAGAACTATATAAATATGTATCTTAAATAGGCCTAAGAAATTAATCACAGAGAACCTCTGGTGAACAGGGCCAGGGGAGGTGAGAGAGGAAGGTGGCTCCTGTCCTGGGAGAATGTGGGGAATGCTGAAGGGGAAGAAGGTGGAGACAAGAGAGGGCTTCCTCTCCTTGCTTCCCTTCCTTCTCCCCAGCTCCTCTCAATAACATTCTGGAGGGCAGGTTCTCTGCCCGCCTCCTGTCACCCCAAATGTCAAATGTTTCTGAGCAGGCTCCACAAGGTAGTGGTCAGTCTGTCTCGGGGGAGTCTGCTCCCTTGGGGAGAGGCAGGTGGTCAGCGGTCTGGAGGAGGCAGGGGTGGGATGGGGCCAGGTGGGGATGAGGAAGGGAAGGAGAGGGGCAGGCAGTCTGGCCAGTCCCTGCCCCCTTTATCCTGACTGCCCCCAGCTCCCCGGGCCTCAGCAGAGATCCCTCGACGGGCCTGGGAGTGAGCAAGGCATGTGCCAATGTTAAACAAAAGTTAAAAGGGTGAGAGAGTAGAAAAATATTAGAATAGATAGCTGAGCCAGCCCACCCTCTCGCTGTCGCGGAGAAGCCTGTTGGGGGTTGGCCCCCGCCCGCCGCCCAGGGAGCCTATGGGTGCGCTGGGCTGTGGGTCCTGTCAGATGGTGGAGGTTTTGTCTGTCCCATCTGTGGTAAGAAAGGGAGGAAGGGAGGAAGATCAGGAGCTGGAGGGAGGCCCAAGAAAAGGCACTCAGGTAGCCTGTCATCCCGGTCAGGCCCTCCCTGGAGTCTGGCCTCCCTGGGGACCCCTCAGGATGACTCTGAGTTGCTCAGTTCAGAGGCAGAGACGCTGGGTAGGTGGGAGCTGGGTCAGGGATAGAGGAAATGCTCACCACCCAAGGCGTGTTCTGTCATGCTCAGACACAGAGACTCCAGAGTGGGATTGATCTCCAGGTCAGGCCCAGGGACCGGGCAGTCTGGGTGGGAGAGAGGAGAATGGAAGTGGTGAGGACAGACTGGACTCGGGTGAAGAAGAGAGCTGGGATGACAAAGGATGCTGGTATGGGAAGGGAGAAAGAGAGATGGAGGGGAGAGAAAGAGATGGAGAGGGAGAGAGAGAGATAGTGGGGGGGAAAGGGAGGGGAGAAAGGAAGAGGCAGAGATGGACAGAGAGAAGGTGAGTGTATCGCACAGCAGGCAGAGACAATGGCAATGGCAGAGGCTTGGTGACACAGAAAAAGCCTGACTTGCAGAGGGCAGAAGTGAAACTGAAGGAGCTCCTGGAGGCCACACACAGCCTGCTGTGACTACTTTGGACACAGACTGCACACTGCCTTGAGCACAGTCTGGGCATCTGCCGTGAACCCTGGGTGGCTCCCTGACTGAAGACCTGCTCTGTACTTGGTGCAAAAGCTAAATTAAAACCCTTCCTGTCCCCACTTGGACCTGCTCCTCTGGGCAGGATTTGATCCAGGCAGGCCGGGCAGGTGGGGCAAAGCAGGACAACCATGGGACTTGTCCTCAAATCACACTTGGCAAAAGGGCCTCCTATTCTGGCATCTGGGCAACTACCCACCTCCCTAGGCAGACCTGATCCCACCCCACACTGCTTAAATCCTTCCCTGACTCCTCACTGCCCTCAGGACAAAGTCTGAGCTGTTTACCTGGGTTTAGAAGACCCAGCTCCCATCTCCACCCTCACCTCTCACCACCATCCCCTCCGAACCTTGAGCTCATGTTGTATCAGATCACCCAATTGTCTCTCCTTAAAAAGTTTTTTTAACTTGGGCAAGACGTTTCTGTCTCATACAGTTGGGAGGATTCACAGCGCAGGAGAGTTGTCTGGAAGCCTGGCACATAGCATACCGGTAAAGAGAATGGTTCTTGTTCATTCCTGCAGTTCATCCACCTGCTTGTTTAACATCATTTACAGATGCCTACTGTGTGCCAAGCCCTGTGCTAGGATGAACATGATGGATGGGTTCCTGTGGCCTCAACAGATGGCTGCCCACAAAACCTCATTAAGTAAGACTCCCAACTGACCTGGCAGTTTATAACATGAATTCTGCAAATCCAAGCTGTCTCCAGAGTCAGCCCGTCCCAGACCAGCCTTATCTGTCTGTATAGCCCCAGTGCCCAGCACTGGGTGGAGGACTCAATCCGTCACTTGTTGAGCAGGGCAGGGACCTGTGGCTAGCAAATCTCTATCTTCGTTTTGCCCACTTGGCCCAGCTTCTTTTAATTTTGAGATGGGGTCTCACTGTCGCCCGGGCTGTGGTTCAGTGGCACAATCTCTGCTCACTGCAGCCTTGACCTCCTGGGCTCAAGCATTCCTCCTGTCTCAGCCTCTCAAGTAGCTGGGACTACACGTGTGCACCACCATGCTCAGATAATTTGCTTTTTTTTGTTCAGAGATGGGGTTTTGCCACGTTGCCCAGGCTGGTCTCAAACCACTCTACTTGCCTCAGCCTCCCAAAAGTTCTGAGATTACAGGCGTGAGTTACTGCGCCCGAACTTGGCCCAATTTCTCATCTCCCATGGTCTGTGAACAGAGGTCAAACAGCCCTCTCACTTCAAACACCATTTGTGTAGAACCTCATCTAAGAGGTGAAGTCCACTGGTTCCCGTGTGGTTACCTGGCATCTGAAAGAATGCCAGTAGACTGATGAGCAGGACTCCCCTCCACAGAAATCTCACACTTTGACTGTCCCATCCCCTCAACCCCTTCTAAATTTAGTATTCAATGATTCTGTAAAGAAAGAGACGATGACAGAGACCAACACAGACACTAAGATTATGACATAGGGTGAGAAACATGGGATGGGATGGGTGTAAGGGGTGATAGAAGATGATTCAGAGGGGTGGGGGCAAGACCTGAGAGATAAAATTGAAGCAGAGGAGGAAAACAACCCCTCACAATTGGGGGAGATGGGGAAGAGTGGTACCAGGTATGGGGAGAGGTACCCAAGCAGTCTGTAAGGAACAGTGGATATGAGACCCAGGAGTGAGGGGAAAAGTCAGCTGAGGGTGTCAGCCAGGCAGAGTCCCAAGGGTGGGGCACCTCACCTGGAGGGAACATGAGAATGGCCTGGGGTGACGAGTGGACCGGGAGCGAGTGAGTGCGCTGCACAGAGCTTCGGCTCTGACTGGGCATGCTGTTGCTGCCTCCAGGGTTGGCAAACCACAGGTTCTGCACAGGTCCCAGGAAGAGAGAAAGTAGTGAGTGGGGAAGAGGCCCAGACCCAAGAGTGGTGGAGTTGGTACAGGCCTTCTCCCACTCCCACCCCCACCACCTCTAAGCTGGGCCCAGACGCAGAGGTACAGACGTACACATACACATCCCAGGTACTGCCACCCCAGCCCATGAGGCCAGGGCCCCTGCTTCTAGGCAGCTCACCTGTCGGCCCTGGCCTCCAAGGCTGGGGCTGGTGAGGGCATGTCGAGGGGAGACGCCCCCAATGCCTGAGGGGCTCAGGAGGCCCATCCGGCTGGGTGGGAGGGCCCGGGGAGGCATTGGGAATTGCCGCTGGGTACGCCGGGCCACTCCCATCCCCACAGAGCCAGCTATGGGGAGCGAGTTGGAGCCGAAAGCCCAGCTGTGAGAGAGCAGAAGGCAGGGTGTTAACTTGGGTAGATGGGGCCCATCTGTCCACCCCTTCCTCACCTTCCCCAAGTGGTAGGAGAGAACATAAACCTCCATCATACATTCTGTCCCCATCTGCCCCAAGGGTACCCCCGGAAGGAGATGGGAAGAAGACGAGAGTTTCCTCATTGTCCACTCAAAATAGTTCTCTAAACTTCAATTCTCAAGGGAGATATTTCTGTTATTTGTCTGGTATAAGAAGGGACTTCTCAACCTTTGCAAACAGGTGAGGAGCAAGACACAGATGAGGGGCCTGCCCATGGGACATGTGTTTCTTAGCTCAGCATCCTACTCCAGTGGGAAATTTTCTTCTGGGAAAGTCCCCCCGTGACTGAATAAATAAAAATTGGATTCTCAGCCCAGAACATAATCACCCCATTAAGGACTGATCTGCTAACCAGCAAAGGCCTGTGAGGGCAGGTCCCTGTACCCTGGGCACCTGCCTACCCTTTCTGCTGCCGGTAGTTCTGCATCTCTAGTGCGGCTTTGCGCGGGAATGTCCGGAGGAGCTTCAGCACTTGCTGTTTCCAGGACAGCAGCCGTTTCTTCTGCGTCTCCGTGAAAGCCTAGAATTGGCAGGGCATGGGTGAAGCAGAGCGGGTGGTGCTTCTTTCAGACCTTCCTTCCAGTCTTCCATTCATTTGTTTAAATATGTATCGCCTGGTCAGGTGTTTGCCTGTATTCCCAGCACTTCGGGAGGCTGAGGTGGGTGGATCACTTGAGGTCAGGAGTTTGAGACCAGCCTGGCCGACAAGGTGAAACTTTGCCTCTACTAAAAATAGAAAAATTAGCAGAGTGTGGTAATGCACGCTTGTAATCCCAGCTACTTGGGAGGCTGAGGCAGGAGAAGCCCTTGAACCCAGGAAGTAGAGGTTGCAGTGAGCTGAGATCACACCACTGCACTCCAGCCTGGGCAACAAGAACGAAACTCCACCTCAAAAAAAAAAAAATGCAAAAATTAGTTGGGTGTGGTGGCACATGCCTGTAATCCCAGTTACTTGGGAGGCTGAAGCAGGAGGACTGCTTGAAACGAGGAGGCAAAGGTTACAGTGAGATGAGATCACAACACTGTACTCCAGCCTGGTGACAGAGTGAGACTCCATCTCAAAAAAAAAAAAAAAAAAAAAAAAAAAAAAAAAAGAGGGAGAGAGAGAGAGGAGTGTATACAGTGCTCTGAGAAGAACCCTCTAAAACCAACACTAGTAAGATGCAAGACTGGAAGGGCTGGCAGGTGCCAGGTCAGGCAAGGCCCTGTGGGCCACATATGACACAATGGTCCTGAGAATGATGGGGCAGCCTTTCCCTTTTCGAGTATGTTAGGGAAGGCCTTACCTCATGAGTCAGGCACTTTTCGATGAGCTGGAGGTAACTGGTGATGTTCTCTTCGTCTGGTCGGGACACCAGCAGTTGGGTGCACACTGGGACACGAGAAAGGGCAGGTTAGCCCCTAGTGTGCCCTCTGCCATGTTCCAGCCTCCAGCTGGCTCATGCACAAGAAGGAACAGGAGATTCAGGCTGGATCAGTACCAACTATTAAGTGCTAGCCATGGTACTTGGGTTATCATGAGGATATTTAACACAGTTCCTGACACAATCTTGTCACTACAGACGTTTTTAGCTGAGAAACCTAAATCTCAGTTGAGTCACTTGCCCCAGGTCCAGATCCAGATTGATGTGGACCCAAGTGTAAAGTCTGCTATGTCATGCTGCTTTAGGAAAGGCTGAAGCTGTGATGAATTTCACCATACCCACCCTCTGGACTTTGGTCTCCTCCGAGAAAAATCAATGGACTCCCCTCAACTGCTTACCCTTTACTACATGCAATTTCTTCTGACACACTGCCCCATCTTCTGCTCAGCCTGGAGATACTTTGAGGGGAAGGGCTGTTATCCACCATCAGCCCAGATGTGCCCAAGGGCAAGAGGCCTTATCACCCTGTCTTGGCTACGGTCTGTAGTGTTCCAGTGTCCCCAGGCTTTACAAAGCCCTGCTCCCACCATCTAACTTGGATTTGATCCCTGGTGCCTGGGTTCGCTTGGCTTTCTGCCTCAGGATTTTCTGCTAGGCCATGGCTGGTCTCACCTTTGCCCATCACCCGTGTAAACTGGCTGGGGATGTCTCCGTCAGCAACGGGAGCTGGAGCAGGCTCACTGCCATCAGTGGGAGCTGGAGCTGGTAGAGGTGGGTAGTTCTCCACAGGTGGAGGGTCCTTGGCCTCAGTGCCCTTGTCTGTGACGGGGTGGGCTAAAGGAGGCTCAGCACCTGGCAGCGGTGGCTCCCCCGGGGCCCCATCCTTGGCAGTAGGGGTGGTGGCGGCAGCAGCCACAGTAGCCTGGAGGACACTGTAGGCCTTGATAGGAGTGATGATGATCTGCTGCAGCTCCTGCAGAGCGTTTCGTAGGTTCCCACCTTCTAGCACATCCTGGATGGGAGGACACAGGCTGGGTCACATGCAGACCCTACAATGAGGGACAGAGGGTATCTACACAGAGGGTCAGACAGGGCTTGCAGAAGACTGGGCAGGACCCTGGGTTCCAACACATAGAGAAGGCATGTAAGGGCACCACAAGCCCACAAACATACAGGCACACGTTTCCCCTTTCTCATCAAAGTGAAATTCACGAAAAGGCAGTCTAATGTTGGAGTCTCAGGGACCCACCAAGGACAAAATCAGAGATTCAGACCCAGATACTGAGTGGGGAAGAATACAAACAGAAGGCAGTGGCAAGGAAAGGGAAAGAGGAATGCAAATCACTCAGATCAAATCAAATCAGAAATGGAAGGAAAATGAGTTTAGAAACAATCAAATGGAAAGAAAAGAGAGATCGTGCACACAAAGACACTCTCCTCTACCAGAAAGACCAGTAAGAAATGGAAAAGAAAAAAGGGAGAGAAGGTATAGAGTCAAAAGACAGAGATTCTGGAACCACAAACCAGGACAGACAGGGAGGGGAGCCTCTTAGCCACCAGTAAGTGAGCCCTTTGATGCTGGCTTGTACGTGGTCCCTGGAGTCTAGCTCCCTAGGACTGGGGCTACTGAGGCCAGACCTGAGGAGTTAGGAGGCCAACTCAGGGCCTTTGGTGTACTGATACCACCAGGTGGCTGGGTGGCCTTGAAGATGCAGATACCAGGTCCTCACCTTCTCTAGGGACTTGAGGACGCTCTGTCTCTCACGTAGTTTCTGGATGCTCAGGGCTATCTTGTGGCGGGCACCTTTGGTGACGTTCTGTGATAAGGGGAGAAAGTGACAAGAAGCTGAAGATGGGAGGCTGAGATACTTGGGGGTGCCCAAATAGAGATCAAGGAGAAAAGGAGGCTTGGGCTGTAAGGATGCCAAACTAGTGCTGCCCCCAGCACCTCCCTGATGGTCCCCTTGGCTTCACCTGAGACTCCAGGTGCTGCTCAGTCAGTGTCATCATCTCCTCGTAGCTCATCTGTGAGAAGAGGGCTGCATACTTGTGCAAGCGGAGGCTCTTGAGCCATGAGGGCACATCTTTGGAAAAGGAGGGAGGGTGAAAGGTCAGGAGTTTGGCCCTGATGACCAAGGTAAAGGAAGGGTTATGGGGATAAACCCACAGGAAGCCACAAAAATGCAAAAATTTGGAAGGGGGTTGAGAGGAACTAAGGTTCCATCAGCTCCTTCTTTATCTGCCTGGCCAGACCCTCTCAGGCAGCCTTCCCTGGGGAGGACATCTGACCCTTCTGAGCTGCTCAGCTGGATGTGTACTAGGATGACCTCACTGAATACTTCAAAACTTCCAGGAATCTCTGTTCTATCAGTTACCTGTGTCCTGGCTTCCTTGTCAAACTGGGGTGTGTGAAGACAGGGAACTCCTCCCGAGTCAGACCAGAACCTGTTAGGGTAGATGTGGGGTCTCTCTGCTTAGTCTTGAGCCCTAAGAGCGAGGACTATCTATTCTCCTCCTCAGAGGGGTAGGCAGGTGTCAGCTACAAGCTCCTTTCTGCCCTGTAAATTCTCCAGAAGCCTGTAGAAATGGAGAAATGGGTCCTGGTGCTGCTGTCCCCAATGTACCTTTCATGCCACTTCCATCCTCCTGGAAAGTGTTCCGGCTGGAGCCCTGCTCCTCTGTCTGCTCACTGCCAGAGGAGGCCACGCTGCTCTGGGGCGAGAGGGGTGCATGATCGGGCGTGGTAAAAGCAGCCCGGGCCCCAAGCTCCTCTGGACTCGGCCACTCACCAGGGGCCTGGGGGCTTGTAGGGATGAGTGACATGGAGCGCTTCAGCGGGCTAGGGTGGATTTGGCAGGGGAGACCTGGCCAGAGCGGGAGAAAAGCAGAAGATTAGGTTTGGGGATCCAACCACAGAGACCATCCCCCTGCCGTCAGTGCCAGGATGGCAATTTGGCCCCATAATGTGCCAAAGGAAGGGACTTGGGGTCTAAGGGGAACCAGATATACATAATTCCCTCACTCCCAACACCCAATCCATCAGCAAGCTGTCAGCCATTTCCCTGAACTTCTGCAGTTCCGCTGGCTCAAGCAACCAGCACCGCTGGAGGGAATTACTGCCATACCCTCCTCACTGGTTTCCTGCCTTACTCTCGCCTCCTGCAGTCCACGCCCCTCACCATGGCCATAAGGATCCTTTTAAAATTGAAAATCTGACCAAGCTGGACATCTGCTCAAATCCATGTGACTTCCTTTCATAGTGGAAACAAAATTCAAATGCTTCCACATGCCTAAAAGGCCATGCAGGACCTGGCCCCTGCTCCTCTCTAACTCTCCTCTCCTACAACCCGCCACTTGGTTCATGCCTATCCTTGGCCTCCTCCCAAATGTCCCTTTGTTCCTGAAACACTCAAGCTTGTTCCAGTCTTAGGATTTCTGGACTTGCTTCTTACCTTCCTGATCTTAGTGGTTGGCTCCCTCAAGTCTCATCTCAAGTGTCACCTCCTCTGAGGCCTACTCTAAACCCTTAATCTGAAGTCATGCCCCACTACTCTATCACATTACTGTCTTATCTTTCTTACAGCACCTATCACAACCTGAAATTATCAAGTTATTTGTTTACTTATTTATTTATTGAGATGGAGTCTTGCTCTGTTGCAGGGCTGGAATGCAGTGGCACTATCTTGGCTCACTGCAACCTCTGCCTCCCAGGTTCAAGTGATTCTCCTGCATCAACCTCCTGAGTAGCTGGGTTTACAGGATTGCACCACCACACCCATCTTTGTATTTTTAGTAAAGACAGGGTTTCACCATGTTGGCCAGGATGGTCTCAATCTCTTGACCTTGTGATCCACCCGCCTTGGCCTCCCAAAGTGCTGGGATTATAGGCGTGAGCCACTGTGCCTGGCCTTGTTTACTTATTAACTGTACCCCTGCTAGAACAGAAGACTTGTGATAGCAGGAAGCTGTCCCATCTTAAACATTATATATTGTAATGAATGAAGTATGTAAGCTGCCTCCTCAACAACCTTGTTATGGAGCCTCACAATCTCCATTTTTTTCTGCAATGAGCCCAACTGGCCACCCATGGGGCCTTGTGGCTCAGGGTGATCCCAGGCCCTCTTCTGCAGGATGCTCCACACCCTCTGTCCATCCCACATCTGAGATTGACAAACGAATCCAACTTTTTTTTTTTTTAAAGATCGGGTTTCACCATGTTGGTCAGGATGGTCTTGAACTCCCAACCTCAGGTGATCCACCTGCTTTGGCTTCCAAAGTACTTGAATTCTAGGCGTGAGCCACCACGCCCAGCCAACAAATCCAACTTGATTTTTTTTTTTTTGAGTGGAGTTTTGCTCTGTCGTCTAGGCTGGAGTGTAGCGGTATGATCTTGGCTTACTGCAACCTCTGCCTCCCAGGTTCAAGCAATTCTCCCTGCCTCAGCCTCTAAGTAGCTGGGACTACAGGCGCCCGCCACCATGCTGGCTAATTTTTGAATTTTTAGTAGAGATGGAGTTTCACCATGTTAGCCAGGCTGGTCTTGATCTCCTGACCTCAGGTGATCCACCCATCCTAGCCTCCCAAAGTGCTGGGATTACAGGCGTGAGCCACTACACCTGGCCTCCAACTTGATTTTTAACCACTCTCAAGACAGGGCAGACACCCATGAGCTTCCAGACCTTTATCTGTGCTTTTCCCTCTGCCTAGCTCACCTCTCCAACCGTTCTCCATCAGCCACTTCTCCCTTTGTGCCTTGCTAACATACCCCTCTGCTGCTACCTCAGGCACAGTGCTTGCTGCCCTCCTCACTATCCTCCCTCTCGCACTGGACTGTGGGCTCATGGAGGATGGCAGCTCAGCCCAATTACTTATACAACTCCATGATCAGGCTCAGAGCATGACACACAGAAGTCCTTCCAATGAAGTTTCATAAAAGACAAAGGGGTGCTAAGAGGGCCTCTGAGCTCCATTTATCTCATCAAAAGTACCCCAAGTCAGCGTAGACAAAAAGAAATCAAACAAAGCCAAAAAGCCTCACCCTGGGTAGGTAAGAACATCAAGGCCTGTGGAGCTGAAGCCCTTTGCCCCAGTTCCCATGGGGAGTTGACAGACTGAGACAGAGCCCGAGCCTTGTTTCTGATGGAAAGGCTGGGGTTCCTGCCAGTGCTCTACTGACATCCAGCCCAGGAAGGAGGGCTAGCCTGATGCAGGCCCTAGAGCATCTTCCCTCAGCTGTGACAATACTGATGCCCCTTGCTAGGAAATCACCTAAGGGAGAGGCAAGGCAGTGGTCCACTCCTAATACCAGCTTCTGCTCTACCCTAGAGTGTCCGAGGTCCTCTTCCCAGGGCTTCTTCAGCCTCTAGACTCCCTCAGCCTGGGCTTCTGTCCCCATTCAGGACTCTTGAGGGAACATGGCACACTCTGGGCCCTGGGGGGCTAGGGAATCCTCAAGACAGGCCTTTTGGCCTGTTTTGGTGTTTCTGGCCTCCTTCTTCCTCCCTTCTCAGCCAAGAAGCGGGCAGGCGAGGCTGAGAGGGCAGGAAATTACCCTGACTGGAATGATCGTGCAGTTCCTGAGGAGCCCTGCTTGGCTCCACACTGGGGTGGAGTTGGCCACAGCATGAGAATGACAAAAACAAGAATGCCGGCTGGAGATCCAGGGCCTTTCACTCTCCAAGAAATCCTGATCTGTCCTTGGCAGCACCCCAAACCCACGCTGGCTGCCCTCAAAGGCCAATCCTTGCTCCCCACTCAAAAATATTTTAATGATTTCCTGTTTCCTGCAACTGCCTGGAATCCAAAAGCTTCTCCTGTCCTTCAAGGCCTCCCAGAATGTGGCCTTCACACACTGAGGTCTGAGGGTAAAGACAGATCTGAGTTCAAATCCTGACTCTGACTCTGTCATCTGTGTGTGATCTTGGGCAAGTCACTTTATTTGCCCGTCTGCTTCCATTGCCACATGTAGTCCTTAGCTGAGGCATAGGCACATGGTAAGCACAAGTCTCTGCTACTGCTATTACTCATTCAAATCCACTCCAGCCAGACCTGTCTGTACACTGTCCCCTCTAATTTTCCACCCCTGTGCTTATTTCATGCTGTGCTTTCTTTCTTTTCTTTTTCTTTTTTGAGACGGAGTTTCGTTCGTTACCCGGGCTGGAGTGCAATGGCGCGATCTCGGCTCACTGCAACCTCCGTCTCCTGGGTTCAGGCAATTCTCCTGCCTCAGCCTCCCGAGTAGCTGGGACTACAGGTGCGCGCCACCATGCCCAGCTAATTTTTTGTATTTTGAGTAGAGATGGGGTTTCACCATGTTGACCAGGATGGTCTCGATCTCTTGACCTCGTGATCCACCCGCCTCGGCCTCCCAAAGTGCTGGGATTGCAGGCGTGAGCCACCGCGCCTGGCCTCATGCTGTGCTTTCTACTTGTAATGTCCAATTTCTTTTCCTCTTTTGGTCCAAACCCCTATCAACATTGTTGAATCTTGGTACTTTAATAGCTGCTGGGGTCCCCATGATGGGGAGCACAGAAGGTATCAGAAGAAAGAAATTTTTTTTTTTTTTTGAGACAGAGTTTCACTCTTGTTACCCAGCCTGGAGTGCAATGGCACGATCTCGGTTCACCGCAACCTCCGCCTCCTGGGTTCAGGCAATTCTCCTGCCTCAGCCTCCCGAGTAGCTGGGATTACAGGCATGCGCCACCATGCCCAGCTAATTTTTTGTATTTTGAGTAGAGACGGGGTTTCACCATGTTGATCAGGATGGTCTCGATCTTTTGACCTCACGATCCACCCGCCTCAGCCTCCCAAAGCAGAAGAAAGAAATTTATAGGCACCCTGCATGGGTTATCACCCTGCTTGGTGAGGGCTGAGCATCTCCAGGAGGGGTACTTTTTGGTGGAGGTAGTGTAGCATAGTGGTTCAGAGTATGAGCTCTGCAGCAAGACTGCTTGGCTTTAAATCCTAGCCAGTGAGTTTGTATGTATCAAGTTCTTAGAATAGCTCCTCGTAAAGACTGAACACTGTTTTTTTTTTTTGAGATGAAGTCTTGCTCTGTTGCCGAAGCTGGAGTGCAATGACATGATCTTGGCTCACTGCAAACTCTGCCTGCTGGGTTCAAGCAATTCTCCTGCCTCAGCCTCCCAAGTAGCTGGAATTACAGGCATGTGCCACCATACCTGGCTAATTTTTTTTTTTTTGAGATGGAGTCTTGCTTTGTCACCAGACTGGAGTATGGCGGCATGATCTCGGCTTACTACAACCTCCACCTCCCGGGTTCAAGTGATTCTCCTGCCTCAGCCTCCCAAGTAGCTGCAGCTACAGGTATGTACCATCAAGCCCAGCTAATTTTTGTAGTTTTAGTAGAGACGGTGTTTCACTATGTTGGCCAGAATGGTCTCAATCTCCCGACCTCATGATCTGCCCACCTCAGCCTCCCAAGTGCTTGGAATACAGGTGTGAGCCACCATGCCTGGCCTAATTTTTGTATTTTTAGTAGAGATGGGTTTTCACCACGTTGCCCAGGCTGGTCTTGAACTCCCAACCTCAAATGATCCACTCTCCTCAGCCTCCCAAAGTGCTGGGATTACAGGCCTAGTACTCAATATATTTTGGCTGGAATGATCATTAATACATCCTCACATCCTGGAACTGTGATGCTCCATGACTGGAAAATGAGATCCAAGGCGCCTCTGGTTGCTGTTTCCTGAAACTGCCCTTCTATCCCTTTATCTTCCCAGATTCTCACCAGCAACTGGGAGGGAGGCAGGTGCACTAGAATATCCACATTAACTGGGGAAAAAACTGGCTCAAGGGGTAACTGATGAGCACCAGGTACCAGACAGCGGGGCATTTGGGACCTGAGGTTACCCCTACCTGCTGGCACACGTGACATTTCACTGCTACTCTCTCCTGTCTTGCTTTAAACCAGTGCCTGCTGAAGGGGACTAGCCACTCTGAGGTTAAATCATCAACCACCCCCTCACCCTGAGTCAGGTCATGCCACCTTACCATGGCTTGGAATAGCCACCCTTCCTTATCCTGCATATTTCAACTAACATTTCATATAGTCACTGGGATACCAATTCTTCCTGCTCACCCTAGCCTGTAGGGCTTTCACTAAGAGAGCTCTTTCAAACATGTTTAGTTGGCAGGACAGTGTAGTGGTCAGAGGCAGGCTCTGGCATCAGACTGGTTGGGTCTGTTCCACCACTTGTTCTACATATAACCTTGAACACATGACTTCACCTCTGAGTCCCAGTGTCCTCATCTGTTGAACAGGGTAATGATATGGTTGTGATGCTGCTTGAGATCGTATCTACAAAGTGTCTATAAAAGAGTACCTAGCATAGTCAATGCTCAAAAATGTTACCTACTGTTTATAAACACCTTGCAGCCTGAGTTTTGTCTTATACAAACAGTGCTTTCAGAAACAAAGTTGTAAATTGAGGCTAAATACAAAAATCCATGATGACTGAACAGGAAGGGACCTCAGAGGCCAGGTATATATAAGAAATGCCCAAAGGGGGATTGGTGGGAGCAGAGGCAGACTGGGGTGCTTGTGCAGTCTAAAGGGCATGCTCAACATTAAGCTCTATATTATTGTTGCCACTAGGAAAACAGGTCTTGCTGAGTTGCTAGATCTTTTGACTTCTCAAGAGAGGCTGGAAATCTCATTTCTAGGGAAGCACCCATATTTATTTAAAAACCCAACACAACAAAACAAAACCAAAGTATGGGTTCAATAAGACATGTCTGTAGGTCAGATTCACCTTTGGGAAAGCCAGTTCACAGCTGTGCATTGCCTCATAAAGCTGAGGCCTAGAGCTTATATGACTTGTCTAATGCCAGAGTGAGGGAGCTCTCACCAGTCCAACCTTTTTCAAGTAGACACGGTCTTCTGGGATACCGCCCCCACTTACCTGTGTTTGTGTTGCTCCCAATACTGTTGATGGCTGGCGGCACTGAGCTGGACGGGTGGAAGGGCACGTGTCCATTTTCCCGGGGTGGTTTGTCCTGCCAGCCTGGCCCTGCCTCTCCAGGGCCCAGATCTGCAGGGCCCCCCCACTCGTCTGAGCCTTGGCGAGAATGGTAGGAGGGCTCTGGTCGGGAGCGGAAGCCACTAGCCAGCCGCTCTTCCAGGTGGCTCAGCCAGAGGGCCAGTGCGTTGCGGTCCTCCAGTGTGGTGGCTGGGTGGATGAGGGCATAGGAAAGCAGCTGGCGGCTCTCCTCGATGAAGGCATTGCTCTCGATTGAGTAGGCCAGCACTTTCTGCAGTAGCCTCATGTACTCCGACTTGGCCTCTGTGTTGCCTGGCTGAAGCAGGGGAAGGTGGGTCAGCAGGAGGGATACCACCTTCTCTTTGGACTCCTGCTGCCACTGGCTGACGATGGCTACAGAAGGGATAAGAAGAAATGTCAGGAGAGCCAGGGTGGGGTACTCCTCTTTACCTGAGAGCACTGCCTATGGCCTATTCCCTCACATTCCCTCAGCTCCAATCTCCTTTCATAACAATCTCCTTTCCATAACTCCCAACCTTGTCCCTCATATAGGTGAGATCAAACACACTGACCCTGCTTCTGGCATTTTTTTCTTATTTTTTTTTTAAGAGACAGGGTCTCACTATGTTGTTCAGTCTGCAGTGCAGTGGCTATTCACAAGTGCAATCCCACTATTGATCAGCATGGGAATTTTGACCTGCTCCATTTCCGAACTGGGCCAGTTCACCCCTCCTTAGGCAACCTGGTGGTCCCTCGCTCCTGGGAGGTCACCATATTGGTGCCACACTTAGTGCAGACACGCAATCAGCATAGCACATCACAGCCTAGCACTCCTGGACTCGGGCAATTCTCTTGCCTCAGCCTCCCAAGCACCTAGTACAAGCACACGCCACTGCACCCACTGTAATTTTTCTTGGTTCTATAACTCCTGATCTCAATAACCTGCAGTGCCTTCCAAACAGCCAAACTTGCTACTCTGGAATCTGAACTCCTCCTGTCCCCAGGCCTGCTCTCATGCTTTATCTCCACGACGCTTTACTCCATTCTTCATGGCGTCTATGCTATTTCACCTGTCAAAAAGCAGTCTCCTTCCTGAATGGAGAAGGCAGTGGTATATGGTAGTTAAAAGCTTGTGCTCTGGAATCAGATGGTCTAGACACCCAAGCTTATTAGCTGGATCTTAATAAGCCACCTTGAACCTCACTGACACTAAATTATCTGTAAAATTTTGGCGATAATTACAGTACCCAATTCACAGTGTTGCTTTGAGATTCAATGAGCTAGCAAAGAATGGAAAGTGGTTTGGCATTTAGGACATAGTAAATGCTTGCTATTGTTTTCTCTCTGCTTCTAGATTCTCCCCTTCCAATCCATTCCATGCATCTAGATGCATTTATCTTCCTAAATCACAACAGGATGTCATGTTCCTGACCAGGTGTTTACAATGGCAATCAGCAAGCACCAACAGACTCAAGTCCAAGAACTCCTAGACTAACATCACCTTCATTTCCAGGGCACTCTCCAGCTCCCATTCCTCCAGATAGACTCAGCTCAGGGTATCTCCCCATCTTCCCTGGGGTTCTCTCCACAGTATATATTCATCCAAGTTCCATACTTGGCTGAGATTCAAGGTTTTGGCCCGCAACCACCTCCTTCCTCCTACACAAATTCTCTTTGGTAGATGGCCTAACTTACTGCCCTCCTCCAGGAAACATCCACTGGCTGTTCCATGCCATGGTCATCTTGACCTTTCCTTTCTATCCTACTGTGTGAGGACCCGAGTCTGCCCTGTGGAGATAAGTCAGGTTTCCCCTTTCAACTCAGAAGGGATGTGCCTAAGAATATGGCCCCAGGCCCCATTGCACTCCAGTCTGGGTAACAACAGTGAAACTCGGTCTCAAAAAAAAAAAAAAAAAAGGAACAGGCAGAGATGCAGCATATGTCCCGTAACTACCACTTACTGTTACTGTCCATGTGACTTTGGGCAAGTGTGATCACTACACTACATTCCTACCTGGCCACATCAAGGAAGGCTTGGGGAGGAACTGTTACAAGTCTGACTCTCCCCGTCAAAAACCTTGTTAGCACTGGGTGTGGTGGCTCACGCCTGTAATCCCAGCACTTTGGGAGGCTGAGGCGGGTGTTCAAGGCCAGCCTGGCTGACATGGTGAAAGCCTGGCTTTACTAAAAATACAAAAATTAGCCAGACACGGTGGTGGATGCCTGTAATCCAAGCTACCTAGGAGGCTGAGGTGGGAGAATCGCTTGAACCCAGGAGCTGGAAGTTGCAGTAGGCCAAGATCGTGACATTGCACTCCAGCCTGGGTGACAAAGTGAGACACCGTCTAAAAAAAAAAAAAAAAAGAAAAAGAAAAAGAAAACCTGTAATCCCAGCACTTTGGGAGGCTGAGGCAGGTGGATCATGAGGTCAAGAGATCAAGACCATCCTGGTCAACAAGGTGAAACCCCATCTCTACTAAAAATACAAAAATTAGCTGGGCATGGTGGTGCGCGCCTATAGTCCCAGCTACTCGGGAGGCTGAGGCAGGACAATTGTTTGAACCCAGGAGGCAGAGGGTGTGGTGAGCCGAGATCATGCCATTGCACTCCAGTCTGAGTAACAACAGCGAAACTCGGTCTCAAAAAAAAAAAAAAAAAAAAAAGGAACAGGCAGAGATGCGGCATATGTCCTGTAACTACCACTTACTTTCCATGTGACTTTGGGCAAGTGTGATCACTACACTGAGCTCTATTTTCTCTATCCGTAAAGTGAAGCCCAGAATCATTCCTACCTGGCATGGCTGCTATGAATTATGTGAGGCCATAGCATAGAACAGGTGCTCAGTAAACACTAGCTGCTTTTGCTAGCATCATGGTTATCATATCTCACTGTGTCTCCCTCCTTTCAAATATACACAGAGATTCTAAAGATACAAGCCAATCTCCTGGCCCAGGAAACCAAGAGGCTGGGAATAAACACCTATAAGGAAAGTCTTGGAAACCTAGATGTCTGAGGATCTTTCAACCCAAGTTTCTTAGACGGTTAAGATTCCAATGACATCTAGCATGCTTCAGGATTGGCTTAAAAAAAAAGTTCTGGCCAGGCACAGTGGCTCACGCCTGTAATTCCAGCATTCTGGGAGGCTGAGATGGGTGGATTATGAGGTCAGAAGATCGAGACCATCCTGGCTAACATGGTGAAACCTTGTCTCTACTAAAAATACAAAAAATTAGCCAGGTATGGTGGCATGTGCCTGTAGTCGCAGCTGCTTGGGAGGCTGAGGCAGGAGAACCACTTGAACCTGGGAGGCCGAGGTTGCGGTGAGCTGAGGTCATGCCACTGTACTCCAGCCTGGGTGACAGAGTGAGGTTCCGCCTCAAAGAAAAAAAAGTTCCATGGACCTCCGGTCTCCTCTACCCACACTGAAGGATGGACACCTGGCCTTGCAACAAAAACTCAAGAAATGCCTTTTCTGTAGCCCTATTTCTCTGAATGATCTGCTTAGAACTCTGTGGCCTAGAATTCACTCCTAATTCTGCTTAAGTCTGTAGCCCTAGGAAAATGAATCTCATACAATTCCTAACTTCTGGCTATAAAGACTGCAGATTTTCTTGGCCTGGGGCTCTCTGCTCTAAGCTTCCTAGAGAGAACACCTGTTAGTTTTTGTTTTTTGAGATGGAGTCTTGCTCTGTTGCCCAGGCTGGAGTGCAGTGGCTAGACCTCAGCTCACTGCAACCTCCGCTTCCTGGGTTCAAATGATTCTCCTGCCTTGGCCTTCCAAATAGCTGGGATTACAAGCATGCACCACCATGCCAAGCTATTTATTTATTTTGGATGGAGGCTCACTCTGTTGCCTAGGCTGGAGTGCAGTGGCATGATCTCGGCTCACTGCAACCTCCACCTCTGGGGTTCAAGGATTCTCCTGCCTCAGCCTCCCAAGTAGCTGGGATTACAGTGTGCACACACCACGACACCTGGCTGATTTGTATATTTTTATCATCACGTTGGCCAGGCTGATCTGAAACTCCCGACCTCAGGTGATCTGCCTGCCTAGGTTTCCCAAAATGCTGGGTAACACTGCGTCCTGCCTGCTACTTTTTTTTTGCTATGTTAGCCAAGCTGGTCTTGAATTCCTGATCTCAAGTTATCTGCCCGCCTCGGCCTCCCAAAGTGCTAGAATTACAGGCATGATCCACCATGCCCAGTCAAGAAAACACCTGTTAAATCTATTCGTTCAAAGGCATCAACTCATACTATGTCCACAGCATTGTTTACAATTAACAGTAGAACCAATACCACTACTGCTGCTGCTACTATTACTGACAATGGCACGTTGTATGGCACTTTTTTTTTTTTTTGAGATGGAGTCTTACTCTGTCACCAGGCTGGAGTGCAGTGGTGTGATCTCAGCTCACTGCAACCTCTGCCTCCTGGGTTCTAGCAATTCCCCTGACTCAGCCTCCCAGGTAGCTGGGACTATAGGTGCATGACACTACGCCCAGCTAGTTTTTTGTATTTTAGTAGAGACAGTGTTTCACCATGCTGAACAGGATGCTCTCGATCTCCTGATCTCAGGATCTGCTGCCTCGGCCTCCCAAAGTGCTGGTATTACAGGTGTGAGCCACTGCATCCGGCCGGCACTCTGTTCAGAATGGATACTGTTTATTGAGCATTATTTACTAAGTGCCATACACTATACTAAGAATATGATTGTTTTTCATCCTTGTTTCAAACCTGTTTTAGCATGCACATCTTGCAGATAAGAAAACAGATTTGGGAAGGTGAGGTCACATACCCCAAGTGACAGAGCCAGTAAGCGACACAGCTGAGATCTGAACCCAGGCTCTGTGGGCCTCCAGAATTAAGAGGAGCTTTTTTTTTTTTTTTTGAGACAGAAGCTTGCTTTATTGTGCAGGCTGGAGTGCAATGGTGTGATCTTGGCTCACTGCAACCTCCGCCTTCTGGTTTCAAGCAATTCTCCTGCCTCAGCCCCCACCAGTAGGTGGGATTACAGGTTATGTGCCACCACACCTGGCTAATTTTTTTATTTTCAGAGACAGAATCTCGCTCTGTTGCCAGATACCAGGTTGGAGTGCAGTGGCACCATCTTGGCTCACTGCAACCTCCACCTCCCAGGTTCAAGCAATTCTCCTGCCTCAGCCTCCCAAGTTGCTGGGACTACAGGCAAGCGCCACCACGCCCAGCTAATTTTTGTAATTTTTTAGCAGAGACGGGGTTTCATCATGTTGGCCAGGATGGTCTCAATCTCTTGACCTTGTGATCCACCTGCCTCGGCCTCCCAAAGTGCTGGGATTACAGGCATGAGCCACCGCACCTGGCCAATTTTTGTATTCTTAGTAGAGACAGGGTTTCACCATGTTGGCCAGGCTGGTCTCAGCTGATCCAACCGCCTCCTGACCTCAGCTGATCCAACCGCCTCAGCCTCCCAAAGTGCTGGGATTAGAGGTGTGAGCCAAGGTGCCCGGCCAGGAGAAACTTTTTACCCACAACCTTTTATGTCACCAATGCTAAATCTCTCCTTTCCCAGCTTTCCAAATCCCCTTCAGTATCTGCCACTCAAAGCTAGGAAACCTCATTCCCTTGTCTGTCTTCACTTGAACCAGCTGCCAAGATTACGAAGATGGTCTTTCAGGCCATCTCCATATCTAACTCGTTTTCCAAGGTAGATGTGGCCTTCCTGAAGTCAAGAACTTTTATCTTTCCTGCTCTCCCATCTCCACCTGGCACTCGGTCAAACAGTAAGAACTCTGTGGTACCCTCTTTTCATAACTTAGTCCTAGAGTTTTCAGTTTTTGATGAGAAAGAATAAAGATAGTGATTCCCATTAGGGACAGAATGAAAATAAAAATAAAAATAAAGTTGAGGATATGTATCCCAGTCAAAAAAACAGTTGCCTGGGCAGTATGCTTCCTCCTGTGTAAAGTAAGGATTATAAAAAGCTGCTGAGAAGATGCAGGGAGATGATGCATGTAAAGCATCTGAGAGGGCACCCATAGTAAGCATTCAGTCTGCAGCTCAATGATGGGTGTTTTCCTCTCTTCTCCAGTAGAGTCCAGTCGGCCTGCCCCTCCAGCCCCACCCTGACATTTCAATCGCTGTTGTTTAGGCCTTGCAGGGTGGCCAGAGGCATCTGGGACAGAAAGAAGCCTTGTCTAGTCCCTCCCCCACTCCAGAGTACTGCCAGGACCCCAGGGCTAAGGGGACACAGCTTCTCCTCTGGTACCGCCAGGGGACATGACAGAACAGCCCCAAGGGTTGGGCTCAATGCAAGACCTTGTTCTGCTGCCGAGAAAGGGGAGAGTGGTTTTGGACGAATGGAGGCTGACTCCGGGGAAATGTGTATTCATGTGTCTGTGTGGTGGTGGTGGGGAGGGCAGGCCTCCCACGACTGAGAAGCATCAGTGAGTACTGGAACTGGTCCAAGGAATTTGTGCAGCCTCAGGCCCCTTGGGGTGAGTCCAGCTGGGGCTAGAAATGATGGGTGGGGATGGAACTTCTAGTTTCCTGCCCAGATCAGAAAAGGCTGGCCCAGATTGGAGGCACAGCAGAGGCCCAATGAATACCTGCACAATTGAACCCAGATGGTCTCCTGGAAGATGGTGGTGTCTGTGTGTATCATGTGCCTCCCTAGGATCCCCTAAGCTCAGGTCACTCTGTCTCAGGTCCCAGCAGAGTATACTGAGTCAGAGCACAAGTTCAACAGGCAAATTTGCTGGGTTCAAAATCTACCTCTGCTTCCATGATCTAACTCAATGTAATTGTGGGCCAGTCCTTTAACCTCTCTGATTCTTGGTCTCCTCTTCTGTACAATGGGGACTGTAAAGCCTCTACCTCATAGGGTTGTTGTAAAGAACCAATGAGACAATCGTGCAAAGTGCCTGGCATGTGGTAAGTGCTCAGTACATTTATTGTTGCTCTTGGTTAAAATCTAGAGCCCATGCTGTTTCAGGGCTGGTGGGAACAGTTCATGCACAAGAGCACATCTGGGCCTTCCCCTTAAGATTCCCAACAGGGGTGGGGAATTTCACAGAGTTATTTACCAAAAACAGACACATCTCTGGTTCCTTGGAGCTAGATGCACAACAAGCAATGATGAAATTCTGGAGGTGGGTGGATGGGGGAAGGGGCTGGGGAATGCTATGACGCCAATAGCTCCTTCTCACCAAACTGCAAACCTGGACTCTGCAAACATGGAGAGGCTGAGGAAGATGGTGCGTATAAATGTCCTCCTTGGCTAAAGCAGCAGTGGGGAGAGCTGGCCAGGTGACCAGAGCTAAGTAGGTCATGACCCTAGGTCCTGGCAAATCAAAGGCACCAAACAAGACTTTCATAAAAGCAAACCCATTTTAATGTAATGGGCTGGTGCAACAATTGTAGTAGCCTCAGGCACCAGTCGGAAGGGCTACGGTTTGGCTCCAAGCATGACCTTCTCTGCCTCACCCCAGCTCACACTGACACGGGTGAGGGCCAGGGGGCTCACATTTTTGTTTGATGAACTGTCAAGCAGAGTCTGAAATTGGAGGGTGGAGGCCAGGGCTGAGCTCTGGTGACTCACTTGTCATTGCTCCCTCCTGACCTCAGTTTCCCCACCCAGATTCAATTAGCCAGAGGGAGGAGTTTAAACCTGCTAGATATGGGGACTGACTCAGAGCATAGGAGGTGGGAAGAAAATGCAGGAAATGTCTTCCAGGAAGCTACAGGACCATGGAGTGAAGTGGAATTCAGCTTCCCTGACCCTAGTCTCCTCTCTCTTTTCCATGGGAATAGCCTTCCGGTCCAAGTTAGCATCAGGGAAAAGGAGAGGGGCAGGGTTATTGTTCTAGCTCCAAAGAGGCAGGGAAGACAGTACCTGGAGAATGGACAGGGATTACAAAAAGGGACAACCTGGGACCTCTCCTTCCTTGTTCCAGAGACCCCTGGAATATTGCTTTTCTGTTCCTAGGTGTTGCCTCAGGTCCTGCTTCCATGAAACTGATGCTGGCTGCCTGGGCTAGAGGACTTCCCTACACCTTCCCAGCTGCCTGAGAGGAAGTGATGACCTAGGCCAGGCTTTCCGAAGCTATAAGCCCCAACTCGCCACTTCTAGTAGGTCACAAAACAGTATCCTCACCACCTTCCTGGGCCTGCCCAGAATTAGCGTCAGCATTAAGACAAGTGGTTCTCCACTGGATGCACACAATAGCCAACCAGGGAGCTTTAATCTCCAGGGAAGGACCTGGGCATCACACTATTTTTAGAAAGGTCCTGGGGGATTCTAACACAAAGCTACGGAGATACTCACCTAGGTAAATTTCTCTGTGCTACCTAACCTATCTGAGCAGAAAGGAGGCAACTGGGAAGCTCTGACCCAAACCCACATCCAAGGTCTCCCTGGAGAACTAGAGGAAGTAGTAAGGTGAGCTGGGTGGGACATGGAGATTCAACCCAGATAAAGCTGGGGATTTGCCTCACTGTTCAGCTCTCCAGGTTTGAAGAAACCTGAAAAGCTTAAAAAAGAAAAAAAAAAGGACTTGGAGACAGGCAACTCTTAACTGGGGACTAGTGAACCAACTGAACTCAAGATTTGGTTTGTTGAGTAGGTATGCATCTTTTTAGGGAAAGTAGGGAAGAAGGGAAGATTTTCTGAGTGGTATATCCCGATAAATATTAAGAATGCTTAGCTGGGTGCAGTGGCTCACACCTGTAATCCTAGCACTTTGGGAGGCTGAGGTGGGTGGATCACCTGAGGTCAGGAGTTCAAGACCAGCCTGACCAATATTGTGAAACTTCGTCTTTAAAAAAAAGGAAAAAAAAAAAAAGAACACTTGTTTTAGAATAATGTGCTGGGCTTCTCCCAAAAGAAAGTAGTATCCTTGGCTGTGGCTTTGTCTTCTTTGGCACATTATTTCAGAGCCCAAGACGTACCTGGAAAGACACAGGACAACCCCCGCCCCGTCCAAATGGGGATCCTGAAGCCTGAAAGGGTCATGCAGGACTGACCCAGGTCATAAGAGGTGTTAGTGGAGAGCTGGACATGAGACACTCTTGGGTGTCTCATGTCTCAGGACAAATGAACCCGCCAGCAGGGCATCGCCTGTCACACTGCCTGGTTAGCAGAAGAACCTGGGTATTCATTCCCAGGCCCATCCCCTCAGGATTCAGATCTTAGTAGGTCTATGGGGGGCAGAAATCTGGATTGTAACAATCACCTATCCCTAGTGATTCTGATGATGATGCAAAGTTTGAGAAACACCAGGGAATGGGAAGGCCACAATGACCAAAGGAGAAACAAGAGTATGAACAGTTCCTTCTTTGAGGCAGGTCTCCAGGCCCAGAAATGAGCACCTTCCTTTACAAATAAGGCAGATGGGGTTCTACTTGAGGGTGAGAGTGAGACAGGAGGCACCTGCCTCCTTAGTCTTAGAGCCTTTAGGTCTACTAGACAGCAGGCATTCAAGACACTACCAGAATTTACCTCTGTGATCACTTCTCTTTCAAGTCATGCTTTGCTTCAGTCCTGGTAGCCTTCCTGCTGACTCTGGAACACACCATGGCCCTCCCTCATTCTAAGTTTCCTCACCTCTCCACCCATTTAAGTACCAGCTTATTATAGTCTCACCATCTGACATTGGACTGTGGATAAAAACCTTGATTCATATATTCATTCATCATTCAATTCATTTTACAGCACTTCTCAACCTTGGCTAGGCATTACCTCCAATATCCCACTGCAAACCATCTGGGAATGGGCCTGAGGTTATTTGTATAAAATGCAGCATGTCTTTCAAGGGCAACGTGGAGAGAACAAATATTTTAATTGCATATACCTCTAAACTAGCGGTTCTGCAGAATCTGATGAATTCATCCTAGAGATGTTTAAAGTGTACTCATTACATCACTATTTGTAAGAGCAACACCACATGTACCATATGGAAGAGTCTACTGGTCAAAGGCGCTAAAGAGCTTTGAAGTCAAATCTGAACCGCTAACCAAGTATGTGACCAGTGGCAAGTCACTTAATATCTCCAGACTTCAGTCTCCTCATTTGTAAAATGGGGGAGTAACAGGGCATACCCTATAGAATTGTTGTGAGGTGCAAATGAATACTAAGCAACGAGATATAGAAATATGTGCTGAATATGGAATGACCTTCAAATCATATTGTTAAGTGGTTAATATGCATGTTCAGCCACATATATTAAGAGAATTAAAACAATGACAAAGTTGGAAGAAGAATATGGATGTGTTCACATATGTAGGGAATTTATCTCATAAAAAGTAAGAAAATGAGAATGTGAAGTCTGGAAGAAAAACCTCACTTTTCACCCTTTGTACTCTGATTTTTTTTTTTTTTTTGAGATGGAGTTTCGCTGTTGTTAACCAGACTGGAGTGCAATGGCGTGATCTCGGCTCACCGCAACCTCCGCCTCCTGGGTTCAAGCAATTCTCCAACCTCACCCTCCTGAGTAGCTGGGATTACAGGTACACGCCACCATGCCCAGCTAATTTTTGTATTTTTAGTAGAGATGGGGTTTCACCTCATTGACCAGGATGGTCTCGATCTCTTGACCTTGTAATCCACCCGCCTCGGCCTCCCAAAGTGCTGCGATTATAGGCGTGAGCCACCGCGCCTGGCCTGTACTCTGATTTTAATACAAGTTCTGAAAATGAAAGCAAAACCTAAAAATACTCAAACCACTACCAATAAGTACTATTGCTGATTCTGATATACAGCTAAGAACGGTACCCAGTGGTAATCCAACTGCCTGCTCAGGATGGGGCAGTGGGGACGTGTGACGAAGCTGTGTAAGATACTGGCCTGCCCCAAATGAGCCCCCACTCTAAAGGCAGAGCCATATCACAAACAGAACTCCTGCCCTTAGTGTTAGAGTAGTGGGGAGGGTGGCAAGGGTGAGAAGTGGCTGAGCTCTGAGCCTACTGCAGCTGAGCTGGGTTCTTATTGCTCTTTGTCTAGGACTAAGAAATTACTGCCAGACCAGGAACTCAGCTGATGTGATCCCTGGCCTGAATAACCATCTCCCCACTACAGTCATGCTGCTTCTGTGACTTCTACATAAAAACTCAGTAAAATAAGGGTGACTATTGCTAAGGCAAGTGGGCCTGGGAGATGAGGGAGGCCAGGCAGCTGTGTGGCTCCTCAAATCCCAATCCTAGCAGCCCATCCTTGCTTCCTCACCTGTAAAATAGGGCTAATGACAGGTACCTACCTCATAGGGTTGTTGTGAGGACTAAATGACATTAAAAATAACAACTGACAGTTATTAAGTGTTTAAGCTATAGGTGTGTTAATTGACTGAATCCTCATAACTACCCTAGAAGGTAGACATAATTATCATCTCAATTTTTTCTTTCCTTTTCTTTTTATTACTGAGATTACATACGTCTCAGGATATCATCTTGCATTTAAGATGAGGAAACTGAGGCACAGAGCGGTTAAACTACTTGGTTATATGACAAGTAACAGAAATGAGATTTAAACTTAGACAGTCTGACTTGAGAACCACACAAGAACATGCCTTTTTTTTTGAGACACAGTTTCGCTCTTGTCGCCCAGGCTGGAGTGCATTGGCATGACCTTGGCTCACTGCAACCTCCACCTCCCGGGTTCAAGCAATTCTCTCACTTTAGCCTCCCAATTAGCTGGGATTACGGGTGCGCGCCACCATGCCCAGCTAATTCTTGTATTTTTAGTAGAGGTGGGGTTTCACCATGTTGGCCAGGCTGGTCTCAAACTCCTGACCTCAAGTGATCCACCTGAGTCAGCCTCCCTGAAAGCGCTGGGATTACAGGCCTGAGCCACCACACCCGGCCAAGAACACCGCTTTTAAAAGTTAATATACAAGTAAAGATAATACTTGGCTTGTTGTAAGGGCTCAATATTATTATAAAGAAGAATGTGCAAACAGTTAGGGTGACTAATTTGGACAAACTGCATGGAGCCCCTTGATTCCCTAACCAGCTAGCTTTCAGGTTTCCACTACCCTCCCTCTTCTCTGGCCTCCACCTCTCCTATCTGTCACTGGGGCCAACAGCTCTCCATCCAGCCCTTGGAGGCCCTAACAGCCAGAGCAGCTTCAGCAATAGCCTCTGACTCCTGTCTACAACTGGGGCTTAAGAAAGAGACAGGTCCTAGAGAAGCCTGGCTCACCCATGCCAATGCCAATCTCACAGACACAAAGTGCCTCTCATAATAAGTACTAGGGGAACTGACAGGATGAACTGTATCTAAATTCTAAACTCTCTGGAAGCTGCTTATGCTTTAAATCCAACCTACCTTTGAGGGTAAAGAATAGTATAAGATGACATGAATTCTGGAAGAGTTCTAAAACTCCCTCCTAGCCCTGATATCCTGAAGCTTAAGAAATTAATTACTGGCCAGGCACGGTGGATCATGTCTGTAATCCCAGCACTCTGGGAGGCAGAGGTGGGCAGATCACAAGGTTAAGAGATCGAGACCATCCTGGTCAACACGGTGAAACCCTATCTCTACTAAAAAAATACAAAAATTAGCTAGGTGTGGTGGCGCATGCCTATAGTCCCAGCTACTCGGGAGGCTGAGGCAGGAGAATTGCTTGAACCCAGGAGGTGGAGGCTGCAGTGAGCCGAGATTGCGCCATTGCACTCCAGCCTGGCGTGTGGCAACAGAGCAAGACTATCTCACAAAAAAAAAAAAGAAATTGATTACTGCTCACCTTCTATCCCCCTTCCAACAGGACTTCAGTCTGTTCCTTACAGCAGCCCACATAAGCCACTCTAAATGATCTTCCTGTTAGGAGGAGTTTCCAGTTTGCGCTGCCTTCTCCCATGAGTCCACTATTCCATGCTCGAGGATTTATGGCAACACAGTCCCAGAAGACCCATGATGATGACTTGGGAGGTAAGGGATTCCCCACCCACCAAGCCTAGAACCCACAGTTTTTAGCCCCATTGTTGGTTTGGCCTTCTTAGCCACGTGACATCTGTTCCAGGTCTCCCTCCTGCTGTTCCCATCTCTAAGGGTGGAGACTCACCAGCACTGTTGGCCTCCGACTCCAGCAGGTGGATGTCATTGCAGTCCGCCAGTGAGTGCTCTAGGCAGAGCTGCAGGAAGCGGGCCTGGGTGCGGGTGACCCGTTTCAGAAGTGACAGCAGGGCCACTGTCTGCTCACACTCATTCCAGCCCTTGAACCAGCCAGCGAGGATGCCCACCTGGTCTCGGAACATCATGGTGCCAGGCCTGGGGCCAGGGTGGGGGGACGGCGATGGCAAGGGCCAGCGCCGTCACATGGTCCCGGCTCTGGCCTCCTGTTACCTTTCCCCTGAGGGCCAGGGCTTAAGGACGTTTCTGGGCGTGGTGGCAATGGTTGTCGGGGAAGGAGGAAGCCTGCTCACATGGGGGGAGGTCTTGGTCCAGCCACGCCTCTTCAGTCTCCTGAAAAAGGAAGCAAAGGGGTCAAACAGAAATAAGGGGTTGAAACTTGCCTGATGAGTGTCGGTTGAGGGGGCATGAAGGCCTCATGTGTTTCTTTCAGGGTACTTGCTCTGCTGAGCTCCTAGAAGAAAGATGAAGCCAACACCAGATATTAAATCAACTTTCACTCTAATCTCCAAATCCAGAGAAAAGGCTTGTTGGGACTTAGATGCCTATCCCAGAGACCAAGGAGATGCTGGCCCTCACATCTGGCTATCATAGTGTCAAAGGAAGTGGATTTAACGTAGAAAATAAATTGGAAAGATTTTTCAGAAATGGGAAATAGGAAGCTGCAAATTATGAGAAAAGATATGAATTTATGGCAATCTGGCCCAAGGTGACATGACTAAGCAGTGCATATCTCTGACCTTGCTGGTTTCTGGCCACCTTCTTTGAGAGCTGGACACTGTGACTACTAACCTACTGATAGGACTCCAAGGGCTCTCTCTCTCTCTCTCTCTCTCTCTCTCTCAAGGGCTCTCTGTCTCTCTCTCTTTTTTTTTTTTTTTTTGGAAACGGAGTCTTGCTCTGTTGCCCAGGCTGGAGTGCAGTGGTACAATCTCAGCTCACTGCAACCTCTGCCCCCGGGGTTCAAGTGAATCTCCTGCCTCAGTCTCCAGAGTAAGTAGCTGGGATCACAGGCATGTACCATCATGCCCAGCTAATTTTTGTATTTTTAGTAGAGATGGGGTTTCACCATGTTAATCAGGGTAGTCTTGAACTCCTGACCTTGTGATTCACCTGCTGGGATTAGGTGTGAGCCACTGAGCCTGGCCAAGGGCTCTTTAAATTACTTCAAGCTAGACCCAAAATGCTGAGTACAGGAAGGATGGTGGGGTAGTGACCCTGGCAGAGATCTCAGGTATGCAGTCGGCCATCTGATCAGTAACTGGCTGGGTATCTATCAGGTATGGGCATGGTCAGAGGCCTTTTCAAATATCACCAACAGGCTGAGAGACTCTCACCCTCTCGAACTCAGCTCCCTCACTCTGGAAAAAGTACAGCTCTGATTTTTCAGATTTTACCTACCTCTACTCTGAGGTGAATCACTCCCTGCCCTCTTAATCTCCCTGAAGGCTGCTCCAAACCCAAACTCTCTGGTTGGGAAGTCCCCCTGACTTCCAGAGACGCCAGCCTGTCTCAGACTCCTCCTAGGAGCCAAGAAAATGCCAACCTGAGGGGAAGGGGACAGACCAAAGTAAAAAACTCACTAGCTAGGAAGTGTCCAAATTCCTCTCTTAGGAACTACAGAGAAGTTACTTCAACTGGGCAAACAACAGATCTATTTTTCAGTTTGCTGGTTTCTGGACACCATTCTGAAGCCTTTTTCTAAGTGTCTTGAGCTCCAGGTCTCCACTCAACATTTCCTCCATCTGTCTCTCTTGCAACCAATGCCCTTGGCTCTATCCTCAAACCACATTCAGCTCCATCCCCCTTTGGCTGCCAAAGGAATAAGGCTCCTTGGACTGAGAACTTCATACAAAGACCCATTGAACCTACTGGGCTCAGGTCTAAGGGAGCTACTTATTACTCTCTGAACTTCTGTGCGCTTGCTGAAGAGAACTGTGAGATGCATGAGGCAACAGCTGTGACTTGCCTCACGGATACCCTGTGGGACCCCTAAATAGAGTGAACTGGCCTGGTTGCCAATCCCTTTGGATATAAGAAGCAGGAAAGGTATGAGGGAAAATGAAATCTTGCTCCAAGTTAAACAAGCATCCAACAATTTTTTTTTTTTTGAGACGGAGTTTTTTGCTCTTGTTGCCCAGGCTGCAGTGCAGTGGCTCGATCTCAGCTCACCACAAACTCATAACCACCGCTTCCTGGGTTCAAGGGATTCTCCCGCCTCAGCCTCCCGAGTAGCTGGGATTACAGGCATGCACCACCACGTCTGGCTAATTTTGTATTTTTAGTAGAGACGGAGTTTCTCCATGTTGGTCAGGCTGGTGTTGAACTCCTGACATCGGGTGATTCGCCCACCTCAGCCTCCCAAAGTGCTGGGATTACAGGCGTGAGCCACTGCGCCTGGCCCAGCAATTTCTTTTAAAGGGGAAATCAGATGTCACCTCCCTGACCTAAAATTCTCCAATGACTTCTCATTGCACTTAAGTAAAATCTAAACAAGGTCAGGTGTGGCAGCTCACGCCTGTAATCTCAGCACTTTGGGAGGCCAAGGTGGGTGGATCACTTGAGGTCAGGAGTTTGAGACCAGCCTGGCCAAAGTGGTGAAACTCCATCTCTACTAAAAACATAAAAATGGCCGGGCGCGGTGGCTCACGCCTATAATCCCAGCACTTTGGGAGGCTGAGGCGGGTGGATCACGAGGTCAAGAGATCAAGTCCATCCTGGTCAGCATGGTGAAACCCCACCTCTACTAAAAATACAAAAATTAGCTGGGCAGGGTGGTGCGCACCTGTAGTCCCAGCTACTCGGGAGACTGAGGCAGGAGAATTGCTTGAACCCAGGAGGCGGAGGTTGCGGTGAGCTGAGATGGCACCATTGTACTCCAGCCTGGGTAACAACAGTGAAACTCCATCTCAAAAAACAAACAAACAAGCAAAACATAAGAATTAGCCTGGCATGCTAGAGCATGCCTGTAATCACAGCAACTTGGGGGGCTGAGACACAAGAATTGCTTGAAGCTGGGAGGCAGAGGGTGCAGTGAGCCAAGATTGCACCACTGCACTCCAGCCTGGGTGACAGAGCGAGACTCTGCCTCAGAAAAAAAAAAATCTAAACAAATTCCAAACTTCTTAACTTGGCCTACAGAGCCCTATAGGACTCCTGTGGCCTCTCCAACCTCATCTTGTACTGAATTCTTTCTTGTTCAGTGGAATACTCTTCCGCTAGAGACTGACCCTACCTGTCATTCAGGTCTCAGCACCCTGTCATTTCCTCAGAGAGAGCTTCCCTGACCATCCAATCTCAGGTGCTTCTCCTCCGATTATATTAACACTATTTCATTCCTTTTATATAATTTGGCACCCTCAGGTATCATCTTATTTATGTTTCTCTTGTCCGACCAAAATGCAAGCTATACAATCAGCCAGTGCCTACAACAGTGCCTGATACATAGAAAAATGCTCAATATTTATTTAGTGAATAAATAAATAGCTACAGAAGACGAAAAAGCCACACTTGGCATTTCTACAGTCCTGGGGGGAAAGAAAATAGAAGGAACAGCTCACAGGATGGCAAAGGGATTTGGAAACCTTAAGAAAAAAAAATTGAAGGCACCAAGGAGATTTCCCCTGGGGAAGAGAAGACTCAAGGAGAATGGCATAAATGACTTTGAGTATCTGAAGAGGCAGCACACAGAAGAGGAACTATATTTGTTCTTTTGCTCTAGAGGAGAAAAGCAGGGTAGATGACTCTAAGGGAGTCACAACATGGTATATGGTAAATGCTGAAAGTCAAGAAAATTCAGTTCTAGTCCTGCCCCAAGTTATGGATTCACTTTGATCTCGGGGCTGGTCTGTTCTCTTCCCTAGAATGTGGGATAAGGAGCTAGACTGGGTGTGACACGACTAATAGGTTTTACCTTACAGGCTAACTCCAACTGATTGGCAGTGGCTACCTGGTGCACTGTGATGAGAAGAATCCTGAATAAATTAATGGGAATATCCATCAATGGGGAACAATTAATAAACTGGGGCAGATCCCACAGTGTATGATATAACATATCTATTAAAAACATGCCTAATGTAGCCAGACAAGGTGGCTCACTCCCGTAAAACTAGCACTTTGAGAAGCTGAGGCAGGTGGATCACTTGAGGTCAGGAGTTTGAGACCCACCTGGCCAACATGGTGAAACTCCATCTCTACCAAAAATACAAAAATTAGCTGGGTGTGGTGGCCGGCACCTGCAGTCCCAGCTACTTGGGAAGTTGAGGCAGGAGAATCGCTTGAACCCAGGAGGCGGAGGTTGCAGTGAGCCTGATTATACCACTGTACTCTAGCCTGGGTGACAGAGGGAGACTCCATCTCAAACAAAACAAAAACAAGGCTATATACAATGTTTCATCTGTAACTATTTAGAGGGATGTCCATAAGCTACATAGTAACATGTATAATATAACACCTTTTTTTTTTTTTGAGATGGAGTTTCGCTCTTGTTGCCTGGACTGGAGCACAATGGTGCGATGTTGGCTCACGGCAAACTCAGCCTCCCAGGTTCAAGTGATTTTCCTGCCTCAGCCTCCTGGGTAGCTGGGATTACAGGCATGCGTCACCCTGCCCGGCTAATTTTATATTTTTAGTAGAGATGGGGTTTCTCTATGTTGGTCAGTCTGGTCTTGAACTCCTGACCTCAGGTGATCCACCGGCCTCAGCCTCCCAAAGTACTGGGATTACAGGTGTGAGCCACCGCACCTGGCCGATATAATGCCATTTGTGTGATTTCAAAAAGCCATATATAAAACCCCTTACATATTTTATATATGAATATCTATGTTTGTATATGTATAACTGTATAGAAGAATACACCCCAGGCTGCTAACACTATCTTGGAGAAACAGGGGAATTATTAACACTATCTTTATATAACTTTGTACTATTTCACTAGTTGCAAATGAACACATATTACTTTTGTAATTTTTGAGAACGAATTTAATTAAAAACAATTTTAAGGCAGCATACTTCCTTACTCAGTGAGAAATAGTGCTGTGATTAATTATCAATGTTTGCCCTGGATGCAGGGTGGATGAGTGGTAGCTCATGCACCTAAAAAAAATCAGTTTTCCTTCTCAGCTCCAGCATTTTATGTCTTTCAGTCCCAAGGAGGCAGCAGCTGCCTCAACATAAGGAAGAATTTTAAAATAATGCATCTGTCCAAGAATGGAACTGGCTGCCATGTGGGGAGGTAATGAGCTCCCTGGCTGCTGGAAGTGGTCAAGCGGAGGCTGGATGAACATCCCTTGGGAGTGGGAGGGATTCCTTCACTGGGTGGCAACTCATAAGATAGAAGGACATGTTACTATTTCAGAGGGAACATTTGTGACGGGAGGTTTGATATGCCAACAGCATTTACAGCAAAAAAAAAAACAAAAAAAACAAAAAAAACAAAACCAAATCCACAAACAGACCAGAGTTGTGCACACTCTTTCCCATAAATTCTTTAAGTGGGTTGTTACTTTTCCTAAGCAACAGCACTGTACCCCCATCCCACCCTGCCCAAATGAGCTGCTGACTAAACATTAATCCAGCTTTCCCCCCTGGCCAAATGCAAGAAGCAAAGCTTTAGGATGTCTCAAACATGATGCTTACAAGGCCAGGCTTTGAACAAAGCAAGCCAACTGGGATTATGGTGAGTTGGAAAGTCCACACAAGGTCTAAAGGGAGAAGTCACTATCTAGCTCTCACCAGCTTACTATGAAGGAATGTGGGTCTAGTAGTGTTAGGTGTTAGTATTTTCTTTTTTCCTAAAGAGGAGCTAGATATTTGGATTTTAAAGTAAATTCCCCTTTTTTTAAATATGGGAAATGAATCACATTAAAACAACAGTGAACTACTACACAGAACAAGACACCTGTGGTCCTTGGAACAGCTAAGCACAAGCTAGAAAAAGACTAGAAGTCTGCTAACTATTCCTCTCTTGGGCTTTTTTTTTTCTTTGAGACAAAGTTTCACTCTTGTTGCCCAGGCTGGAGTGCAACGCGCAAGGCTCATCGCAACCACTGCCTCCCAGGTTCAACTGATTCTCCTGCTTCACCTCCCAAGTAGCTGGGCTTATAGGCATGTGCCACCACACCCGGCTAATTTTTTGTATTTTTAGTAGAGATGGGGGTTTCTCCATGTTGGTCAGGCTGGTCTTGAACTTGCGATCTGCCCGCCATGGCCTCCCAAAGTGCAGAGATAAAAGGCATGAGCCACAATGCCCGGCCTAGGGCCTCTCTGGTTTATACCTTCAAGCCATCCCAATTATCAGGGAACATGACCTGTGGAGAAGATCTAGTGATGAAGGATGATTCTGACAGTCTTCAGTAAACACTGGAGGCTTTAGTGAAACAGTTACTTTGAAGATTTTATTGTTAAAAAAAAATGTCATCCCTGAAGGAAGGGTTCCTATGTCCTCTGGAGAGAAGGATGCTTTGTGTTTGGTCTGAATGTTAATGGAGAGGACTGGATGGCCTTCTTCCATTAAAGGGCCAGAGGTCCCCTGCTACCGTCTATTCCATTTGCTTGGCTGCGGTGAGAGAGGGAGACCTGGGTGAGGCATCTCACTATGGCAGCATCTAACTGTAATGAATTCTGGTAGATTCGCCTGCCAAATATCCATTTCCATCTTCTAGCATCAACACCCTGGGTTCCCTTTGAAGAAGGAACTGTCTTTCTTGGCTCCAGAAGTGGACACAGGGTTAACCCTGGCCAAGGACAGTCCTCTCTGGATTTTTGCTGGAATTACTAAGGAAAATAAGTTCTTGGTTAGGGTTGCTCAGATTATACATCATTTTGTGATGTTACTGGTTGCCACCTCTTCTATTTTATGGTGGAAGCCTGCTTCAGAATGAAACTAACACAGATGACAGCAGAGTCAAGAGATCGGGAAGAAGGAAGGGGAGATCTGTTCGCTTGATTTGAAACCTAGATCCAGCTAGCCTGAAGCCTCCCCCTTGTGGCCCACTCTTTTCAGTTACATAGATGAATAAATTCCTTTTTGGCTTAGGCCAGTTTGAGTTGAGTTTCAGTTAAAACTGAAAGAGGCTTGACAATTCCCATGCAAGAGAGAATTCACTAATGGTCTGGTCTCTGCCCTCATATGACCAATAATGACTCCCTAGCTTTGAGGAAATACACAAGAGGGGAACCTCTATAACAAAAGTCTCTCTGACAGCCCAGCAATATTGCTGCCATACTTGAAGCAGCAGCCCCTTCCAACTCCAGAGGTGGGAAACAAAGCTAACAAAATAGCTAAGGGGGCTGGGCGCAATGGCTCACACCTGCAATCCCAGAACTTTGGGAGGCCTGGGTGGGCGGATCGCTTGAGCTCAGGAGTTTGAGACCAGCCTGGGCAAGATAGTGAAACCCTGTCTCTACAAAAATACAAAAAAGTTAGCCGGACATGGTGTTATGCACCTGTAACTCCACCTACTTGGGAGGCTGAGGCAGGAGAATCGCTTGAGCCTGGGAGGCAAAGGTTGCAGTCAGCCAAGATCATGCCACTGCACTCCAGCCTGGGCAACAGAGTGAAACCCTATCTCAATTAAAAAAACAAAACAAAACAAAAAACTAAAGTTTCTAAACCAGCTTGGGCAACATGGCAAAATCCCATCTCTACAAAAAAAAAAAAAAAAAAAAAAATCCAAAAACTAGCTGGGCATGGTGGTGTGCACCTGTAGTCCCAGCTACTCAGGAGGCTGAGGTGGAAGGATCACTTGTTTTGGAGGTTGAGGCTGCAGTGAGCTGAGATCCCTGCACTCCCACCTGGGTGACAGACAGACCCTCCCGAAAAAAGAAAAAAGAAAGAAAGGAAAAAAAAAAAAAAGGGGCTAAGATATTCCAGGTTAAACTACCCTCTGGGCTTCTTCCCTGGTCCGAAACAGTGAGAAAAAGCCCATTTGCCCATAAACAGCACCTCTGGATGCCATCTCTCTTCATCCAGAAGCAGCACAGTGGAGTCAGTCGGACCTGGCTTAAATCCTGGTTCTCCTGCTATACTTAACTTGCTATATTGACTTTTGGCAAGTAACTCTGTTTCTTCCTCAATGAAGCTTGCTATAAGAATTAAATGAGGCCGGTCGCGGTGGCTCAAGCCTGTAATCCCAGCACTTTGGGAGGTCGAGGCGGGTGGATTACGAGGTCAAGAGATCAAGACCATCCTGGTCAACATGGTGAAACCCCATCTCTACTAAAAATATAAAAAAAATTAGCTGGGTATGGTGGCGCGTGCCTGTAATCCCAGCTACTCAGGAAGCTGAGGCAGGAGAATTGCCTGAACCCAGGAGGCGGAGGTTGCAGTGAGCCGAGATCATGCCATTGCACTCCAGACTGGGTAATAAGAGCGAAACTCTTTTTTTTAAAAAAAGAATTAAATGAAACAATGTATTTAAAAATACCTAGCATGAGGCTCAACCTCCATACTTCATTACAATAGAAAGCATTATGCTTAGCATGTCTTCATACATCATAAATTGTCAGGCCCTTTGCTGACAGTTTTCCATGGATAAGCACATTTGATCCCAAAAACTCTATTTGAAAAATGTATTACACACACGATATGTGATTATCCTCATTTTACAGATGGAGAAACTGAAGTACAGAGAACCTAAGTCACTTTGCCCAAGACTACACACTCCTAGTTCTTTTACAACATGACCTAGGCCTTTGAGGAACTCATACTTCATGAACAAGATAATAGGCTAGGTTACCTAGGGTTAACTCACCATCCTAATCTGAGAAGAGACTGTCAGAAGCCAAGGGAGCCCAACTTCTCTTATCAGAACCATTATTTCCAGTAACTCCTGAAATACGTACATAAAATATATACTACTGCATTAGCAAAGAAGGAGCTTTTTGTATGAATGGTCCTGGGGAAGGGAGGGAGATGGGGGGAGAAGCCAGGCAGGATACACACAGTATGGGGAGCTCTTGGAAACTCTGGAATAGAGCGAAAGCTAGTGTTCTTCTTCCCACTCCTAGATAAGTTGACATCCCTTCCCCCTGAAAAGTTTATCCTCTGCTCCTTTTCCCTTCTTTACATTTGTTTTCTCTCACTTAGGAATGTAATCAACTCCAGTAGATTCAATTATCACCTCTTTATGGACAATGGAGACATTTTTTGAGTCAGCTTTGACTTATTTCCCAAAGACCCAGTCATCAGGTCTTGATATTTCTTGTTTTAAAAATGTCAGCTAAACATGCCTTCCTTACCTTTCCCCAAACCCAAGTGGCTCTAGATCCAGACTGCCAGGTTGGAAATATAAGCCTGCCACTTACTACCTGTGTAATTTTGGGCAAGTGATTTCACCTTGCTGTGCCTGTTTTGTCATCTGTAATGTGGATTTAATAACAGCACCTACTGAGGAGGAAGACAAAAAATAATAATAGTGCCTACTGTCATAGAGTTGTGAGGCATAAATGACTTGGTTATTATCATTATCCTAGATTTCTCTCTTTCTCTAATCCCATCATCAAGTTCTGTTTTCTCTACACCCAAAATATACCTGCTTCTCTCCATCTTCACTACCACCACCCTCACATCCATGTCACCATTTCTCATCTGGACAAATGGATTGCCTCCTAACTTGCCTCCCTGATACCTGTCCTGACCCTCTGTATTCCTCCCAGAAACCAAAGTGAGCTTTCTAAAAAAATTAATCCAATCATGCCACTGTCTTGCTTTTAAAAACTCCTTTCTAATGGTTTCCCAATCTTCTTAATTAAGAAAATGGAAACTCTGGCAGGGCGCGGTAGCTCATGCCTGTAATTCCATCACTTTGGGAAGTTGAGGCTGGTGGACCACAAGGTCAGGAGTTCCAGACCAGCCTGAGCAACACGGTAAAACCCCATCTTTACTAAAACTACAAAAATTAGCTGGGCATGGTGGCACGTGCCTGTAATCCCAGCTACTCAGGAGGCTGAGGCAGAAGAATCCCTTGAACCTGGGAAGCAGAGGTTGCAGTGAGCTGTGATGGTGTCATTGCACTCCAGCCTGGGCGACAGAGCAAGACTCTCTCAAACAAAACAAAACAAAAAAAATAAAATGGAAACTCCTTACTATGGCCCTTAGGCCCCAAGAGATCTGGCTTCTGTCAAGCTTTCCAACCCCTTGCCTCTTTCCCTCTCTTAGGCTTTAGCCGCACTGGTCCTTGCTATTCCCTGAACACATCTCAGGGCTTCTGCACCTGCTGACCTCCCTGCCTGAAATGCTCTTTCCCAGATCATCACAAGGTTGGTTCCTGCTCATCAAACACATCTGTGCTCACCTGTGCCCCATTCTGCCTCATCTCCCCAGTAGGAAGGAGTCTGTGATATCATCCTCAAGAGATGTTTCTTCAAAGGCTGCAGCTCTTCCAAAAACACCTTGCGTAAGATCCACAAGAAGGGAAGACTGTAGCTATATTATTCTACATCTCCAATTCTGAGCATATCACCTGGTACATAACAGGCCCTCAATAAATATCTTTGATAAATTTCCCCACCTTGCAAGCAGTTCTTTTTCTGCAAGTAACAATGCTTAGATTAGAGTGTTCCACTCCCAGATCTTCCCACAACTGGTGCCCTCTCATCTTTCTGGTTATCAGGCTCAACTGTCACCTCCCAAAAGAGGCCTCTTCTGATCCCCGTGTCTACAGTGGCCACTCCCACCCTCTCTTTCACACTGTTTTATTTCCTTCATAGCATGAATCACACTCTGATTTCTTTGTGTTTCCTCCCTCCATCAGAATATAAATTCCATGAATTTCAGGACCTTGACTGTTATATTCACTGCTCTGTCTCCAGCACCTAGAACAGTGCCTCCACACATTGTTTAATGAATGAGTGCAGGCTGGAGACATTTGAGACCTGCATACTCCATACACTGTGGTTCTGTAACTCGCCCTTAACCAGCTTCTATTCAACAAGTTTATGCTAAAACAAAACAAAACTCCACTCACAGCAACCCTATTTAACTCTCTTCCAAAGTTCTGTGTCTTGGAAACCTAAAGCTGAGGTGAGGGTATTAGCCAGTACTCCTGATTCTGCTGCCGTAAGGCTACCACCAAGCCAGGCTGATCACCTCATAACACCTGTGACATCCCAAAGTAAAGTGTAGTGGGGTCAGACCAGCCATAAACTCTCTCTAGACCCAAGAATCACAGAGCAGAGAATGATTAGGGCTGGGGGACAGTTAGGAGGAAGACTGCCATCAATGCTCAGAAAGTTCATGGGACAGAATCACAGGCCTATTTGGCTCAGCAAGCCAGAGACTGAGTTGCAGGGTACAGAACCCAAAATATGTCTCTAAGATCTTCTGGCATAATCTCACATCTATTCAGGGAAGCAACTATTTTCAAACTGGGACTCTCAAGAAAGAGTTCTTTTCACTAAGGCTTTCCAAGGAGGTAGGGTTAAAACCTGGGGCTGCTAAGGACCATCTTTGTCACCCAAAGCAGAAGCTTGTTGATAATAAAGCTAACTCACTGGAGAAATGGGAGGAAATGACTAAGAAAATTATTTGAACACCTGGATGCAGCTAGGTCTGAAGCCAACACAGCTCTGGACTTTTCAGTAGCAAGAGCCAATTAATTCCCTGCTTTTCTGATTAAACCACTTTGAGCTAAGGTTCTATCACTTTATGTTTTTAGAGTTCTGGCTGATATGGTTTTTTTTTTTTTTTTTTTTTGCTAACATTGCACTTATGGGCAAGGCATTGTTCTAAGTACTTTACATGCATTAACTTATTTAATTCTCCTAACAATTCTATGAATTTAAGTAGAGTAACATTATTTCCTTCATTTTTTTAGCTGTGGAAACTAAAAGACCAGAGAGGTTAAGTCACTTATCCTAGGGCACAAAACTGGTGAGTGATAATGTGGGATGCAAATCCTGTCCAGAACCAGAGTCCGCATACCTAACTACAACAGCCAAACCTATCTTAACTAAAAATCCAACTTTTTGAACCAAGGCATTACCATCTTAGAATGGACAGTGCCCACAGACCTATTAGTTTTATCTGTACTTAATCTCATCATATACAAAATAAGGATAATGGTAGTTTACCTACCTCATAAGGTTCCTATGAATACACGTAAAGCACTTAAACAGTGCCTGACAGTTAGAAAGCATTCAAAAACCAGTGTTCATTATTATTATTACTCTGCAGGCCTGAAAGCACAGCTGGCAAATACAATGCAAATGGAGGAAATCTGTCTTCTTTCATCTCTATCTTTTGGGTGAAGAGAAGAGATAACATGGGTGACAGATGAGGAGGCTTTCTTGTCTTTGACCCATTGCTTAAGCTGTTTCCTCTGCCTGGGAGGCACCATCATTGTCCCAATACCTGTGGAACACTACCCAGCACAGCTACCACCTTTTCTGTGAAGTCCTTCCAAATAAAAGGCTCCCTCTCACTGCTGAATTTCTACAGCATATAATTTGTACCTTGTTTTCTGCTCTGTACAGGCCCAAGCCCCCTAACTGGTATTGTGAGCTCCCTGAAGTCAGGCCCCAGTGTTTACCCCGGGGTCTGTTTCCCCTTGTGGGCCCTAGAGAGAAACAGAATCCCCTGAAAAAAGTTGAGAGCTCTGTGGAGGTCCCACACCTCACACCTCAGCCGATAAGGCTGAGAGGGGCTGCTAAGAGAAGCCAACCAGGATGGGGTGAGGCAGGTCACCAGGCAAAGAACTTGAGGTATCTCAGAATCAGGAAACAGCACAAAGAAAAGCCCCAAAGATAGGAGCAGTTGGAGCAGGAGGAAAGGCAAAGGGTGCTGTGTGGAGAAAAGAAGGGAGGTGAGGTGAGAGGAGGTGTGCTAAACCTGAATGGGAGTGAGATCTGAGGAACTTGGAGATTTCTGGCCAAACCCAGAAGGCAGAGCTGCTTATTCTCCAGTGATTTTCAGTAACTTACAAAGGGTAGAGCCCACCTTGTGAGATTCAGAGAACAAGACACATCCCGTACTTTCAGAGTTCCCAGTCCAGTGAGGGTGAGTGGACAAGTACATGAAAAACTACAAGGCTGAAGGTGAGTGGTGTTCTAAGAAGTACAATGGGGGTGGAGGGGTCTTGGCAGTAAGACACAGAATGAAAAGACCTCCTGAGGGTGCCTATGTGGAGGGATGGATGGACAAGAAGACATGGATATGTGTGTTCAAAGACGCAGCAATTTATCATTTTTTTCTTTGTTTTTTCTTCTTTCTTTCTAAAGAAGAAGAGAGGTAGCAATTTAAAGCAGAAGCACTAAAGGCTGGGGGGTGGGCTGGAGGGGTAGCCAGAAAGAGAAAGCACTGAGGAACATCTGAAAAGACACCATTCAAAGGTAGAATCTGAAATAACTGCTCAGAGGATGAAGTAACCTTGTTGAGAAGCCAGGATCCTTTCAAGGTAGGTAAGAAATCTTTCTGGAGGATGGGTACTTTGTAAAGGGGATTCCTAGGAAACAGGAAAATAGCAGTGGGCTGTAGGGCAGAGGCATACCCTGAGGCATCTTTCAGGGAGTTTTTTTTTTGTGGGGAAAAAGAAAATCCTCCTAGAAGGCACAGGTCCTCAAACTTGCGTGTGCATCAGAATTACCTCAAAATTACCAGGAGGGTTTGTTAAAACTCAGACTGCTGGGCCCTGCTCCCAGGTTTTCTAATTCAGTAGATCTGAGTGGGACTCAAGAATGTGTATTTCTAACAAATGCTGCTGCTGCTGCTGGGCCAGGAACCGCACTTTGAGAACCACAGCTACAGGGGAAAGGATTCTTTGGTGAGGAGGCCCTCAAAGGGGAAAAGGAAGAAGGCTTCTGAAAGGCAAGCAGGGAGAATCTTGTCTCTAACGAGGGTGTTGAGGGTGTTAAGGGTCTCTCGGTCACCAAAGGGAAGAGGGGGTCTATGAAGATGGGACCTAAGAAAAATGGCCTGAAGAAGAGATCTTGGAGCATTGGGAATTCAAGGGGGTGGGAAAGGTGTCTCTCAAGAATCTTTACAAGGAGACGTAGAGGTTCTGGGAGAACAAGTCTGGAGAATGTTGTGGGCCTCTGAAGAGATAATGGGGAAAGGGGGCCCCCTGAGAAAGGTCTCTGAGTTGACTTCAGAGGAAAGAGAATGGGGAAATGAGAGGGTGTAAATAGGAATTCGTAACTTAGCGGGTAAATCTGATAGGGTCCTCAAGGTTTCTTGGGGATGTCAGAAGTGGAATCTGAGGCAAAGTTCTGAGGAAGTCTCAGGAAGCGCTGGGAGTGGGTGGCTGATGGAGGGCAATTTTGGGGAAAAATTCTCTAAATAGTGTGTGAAGAAGGTGTGGTCTTCTGAGACTGATCCTGGGTGTCCTGGAGCGCGACGACAGAGGGATCTTTTTAGAAAAAACTCTTCAGAGATCTCAGGTAAGGAGAAACGTGAGTAAAGTCACCAAAAGAGTATATTCTGAGAGAGTGTCAGAGGAGAAGGTTTTTCAGAAAGAATTCTAGGACTTGCTCTGAGAGTTATTTTGGGGGAAATTAAGGTGTGTGAAGGTCTTCTACAGGGGATTCTAGAGGATTTAGGGGACCTGTGTGGGCAACTTCAGGGAGGGAAATCTCTATATTGATTCAAGGGTTTTGGGGTGTCAGGAAGGTCTCCAGGAGAGATTTCAAGAACATATGTCAGGAGGGCTCCAGGGGGGTTGCTGGGGTCTCTAAGCTGTGTGTGTGTGCTGGGGGAGGGTTCAAGTCCTGAAAACCTGCATCTCAGAGGGGTCACCAAGAAAATGTTAGCGTCTTACAGGGTTGTGAGGACCTTCAGAAAATTCCTCTAAAACCGATCTGCAAGGGGGGATTCTGAGGTGTTAGCAAAGGGCAGTTTTAGGGGATCTGAAAGAGAAACCAAGAGAAAACTTTTCAGCATCCTTAAACAATTTTTGGGGCGTGTGATGTGGAGGACTGGAAAAGATGTGGGGTATGTAAAAGGGGTTTTGGAAGAGCCTTTTGGAATGAGGTTGAGAGTCCTCTGGAGATTTCAGGCAATTGCTGAGAGTTTTAGAATGAGAGGGGGTGGGGAAGGGGGTTCTGGGGAAGATCGTTGGGCTACATGAGAGTGATCTCTAGGGCATTTCAGGGTGCTGAAATGGGGGGAGGGGACAGGAGGCTTCTGTGGGAGACTTTTAGGATCTGTGGAAAGGTCTAGAAGAATACGTGAAGCGGGAGTGTTGTATGAGAAATGGTTGAAATATGATGGGGAGTGGAATGAGGTCTTCCAGGTAAGTTTTTGGGATTTGGGGTCATTTCAGAAAGTCTGTGAGGAAGATTTATTTTGAGGATATAGGAAGGAGATCTTCAGTGAAGACGATCGGGGGGCATTCTGAAGGATTCCTGGGAGGGGGACTCAGAAACGCAGGGGGTATGAGCAAAATCTCCAAGGAGGTTTCTGGAATGGGGTAAACGGGAGAGAAAATTCTTAGGATCCGGGAGGAGGAAATCGGGGTGAGCCTGCTGGGTTGTGAGAGGCAGGGCTCCGGGGGAGGGTTCTGGAATGGACGGGGGTCCGCAGGGTGCCTTGGGGAGGTGTGCGGGGCTCGTGGGGGTGGCCCCTGGAGCAGCTATGGGAGCCACGCTGTGGAATGGACGAGGAGTGGCCTCCGCGGACTATTTCTGGAGACAGGAGGAGGACGGGGGCTTCGGGGCCAAAGGGTGGGGGTCTGCGAGGAAGGCGGCTGGGACCCACGAAGGGCTCGGGGAGGCGGCTCCATGAAACGGGTGGGCTCTGCGGGGGCCATCCGGGGCGCACACGGGGGCTCGCCAGGGTTTCCGGGACCCTCCGAGGGGGATGAGCGGGGGGTCCTGAGGAGGGGCACCCGGCCCCTCGGCGATCCCGAGGGCGTGAGGAGGATTTCGGAGGGAAGCTTCTGCCGGGGCCCAGGAGGGAGACTGGGGACAGGCGCGGGTCTTCTCCCGCGGGCCCAGCCCCCCGAGGCCCGCGCTCCGCACCCGCCCGCCGCCGCCGCCCGCGGCTCGGGGTCCCTGAGGGGGCGGGGCCGCCCGCGAGGCCTGGGTCGCCCTGAGGGGAGCCCTGCGCGCCCTGACCCGCCGCCTCCCCTCGCCGGCCTGGCTTGAGACTCACCGCCTCGGCCTTCGCCTCCGCCGCCGCCGCCGCCGCTCGGGCCTCCTCAGGCCACCGCCGCCGCCGTCGCCCCCTCTCCTGCCCGCGAGCTCCCTCCCTCCTCCCGCACCGACAGCCGCCGCCGCCGCCGCCGCCGCCGCCGCGCTGCGTCACCGCGCCGTGCGTCACCGCCCCTGGCCCCGCCCCGACGGGGGGCCGCCGCGCGCCGGCATTAGCTCTAGCCGGGGTGACGAACGGCGCGCCAGCCAACGGGCGGGGAGGGCAGCCCGAAGGGCGGGAGGTGTGCGCGGAGAAAGGCGGGGTCCCGGCGAGGAGGAGAGCGACGCGGGTGGAACGGGGCCCAAGAGGCCCTCCCGCCTCCTCAGCGGGATTGGTCAGACGTAGGGGTGACGGGCAGTCGGCCAGGCCTGGGGGTTCGGCGCTAGGGGGGCGGGGCAGGGGCGGGGCGCGCGGCGTTGCCCAGGGCAACAGGTCCGGTGGCGCCTGGGATTGGGCCTCCAGGCCCGCAGGGGGCAGGCTCGCGCGAGTCCACTCCAGCCTCCCAGAGGGAAGTCACAGTTCCTGATTCTGGCGTTCCAGGCCTCCTCCTCCCCGCCCCTCGGGTGGCCTTCCCCACCCAAAGCTGTCCCCGGTGGGCATCTGTACTCGGGCTTCTGAGGATTCGGCTGTCTCATTGCGGTGTTCTGAGCCTGCCGCTTCCTCTCTCGGATGGGAATGGCGAAGCGAGATCTAGCCTTTAGGGTGGGAAGAGACTGCATCGAAAGCGCTCGGGATGAAGGAGGCCGTCAATAAACGGGAGTTGTTGCTATGGCTTTGGTTGTGATCTGCGCGTTCCACAAACTGTCCTGGGTCCGGATGAACTAATTAGAGGGGACTGATCAGAAGGCTCTCGGTGACAGAGATCTGGCTTCTTACAGGCACTCAGAGAGGCAGTCGGGGTGGACGGTCGACTTGAAGACAGGGAGGGGTGAGGAACGGGCAGAGGCCAGTTGTTTGCAGGCAGAGGCCAGTTGTTTGGCCACTGGAGGGAGTTTGGACTTATCCAGAGGGCACTAGGGAGCCGTGAAGGGCTTCAAGCCGGGGAGGATCATGGTGAGTCGGGCGTTTTGGAGAGATATCTCTCTGGCTTATATATGGAGGGCGGATTGGAGGGAATGAAACTGGGGGGTAGGCAGCTGGGAGCGGGGGTGGGGACGAAAGAGGGGTCTTTGCACGAGGGAGGGAAGGAGGTGCAGGTGGGAGAGAGGCCCGGGAGGTAGAGCGAACGGGCCCTGAGACTGGCTGGCCATGGAGTGGAAGGGGGAGAAAAGTTCAGGACCAGGCCCTCTGGCCGGGAGATTGGGCCCCAAAGGAGAAAGAAGCAGGTTGGGAAGATACTAAGCTCAGTGTGGATGCCCAGCAGCGAGGTCCAGGAGGTGCACAAACCCTGGTCTGGAGTTTAAGAGAGAAATTGAGGCTGGAGACCAAGATTTAAGGATAGTCAAAGATGGTCATTGAGGGCGTGGGAGTTGGAGGTCTAACCCAGGGAGGATATGAAGGATCGTTGGAGACAGGGACTGAATAGAACCCTGAAATGGGAAGGCAGGATTTGAGCAAAGGAATTCACACTGTCGATGAATATTGAGAAGGGCAGCCAGAGAGAGGAAAACGAGGAGAGTGTGGCCTTACAGGCATTTTGAGGAAAGGCCATTTCACTAGGGTGGAGCTATGTCACAAACCCCATCCACTACCTCCTGCATTTAAGCAACAGCTTTCACACTGTATAGAATCATATTTGCTGGTTCATTCATTCATTCAATAATATTTCTTGAGTATCTAATATGTACCAGACTCTGCTTAAGGTGCCAGAAATAAAACAATAGGCTGAGGCGGTGGCTCATGCCTGTAATCCCAGCACTTTGGGAGGCTGAGGTGGATGGATCACTTGAGATCAGGAGTTGGAGACCAGCCTGACCAACATGGTGAAACCCTGTTTCTGCTAAAAATACAAAATTAGCGGGGCATGGTGTCGCATGCATGCCTGTAGTCCCAGCTACGTGGGAGGCTGAGGAAAATCGCTTGAACCCTGGTGGTGAAGGTTGCAGTGAGCCAAAATCACGCCATTGCACTCCAGCTTGGGCAACAACAGCAAAATTCCATCTCAGAAAAAGAAAAAAGAAATACAACCATTAACAAGGCAGACAGTCCCTACCTCCATAAAACTTACATTCTAGTTCGTGGGGACACAATAAGGAAATACAGTGTAACTCGGTGATAAGTACTACAAAGGAAAAGAAAGCAGTGGCTGGGCATGGTGACTCACGCCTGTAATCCCAGCATTTTAGGAGGCTGAGGCCGGTGGATCACTTGAGGCCAGGAGTTTGAGACCAGCCTGGGCCACATAATGAGATCCTGTCTCTTTTTCTTTTCTTTCTTTTTTTTTTTTTGTTTGAGATGTAGTCTTGCTCTGTCACCTAGGCTGGAGTGCAGTGGCGTGATCTTGGCTCACTGCAACCTCTGCCTCCCAGGTTCAAGTGATTCTCCTGCCTGTCTCCTGAGTAGCTGGGACTACAGGCATGTGCCACCACGTCTGGCTAAAGTAGAGACAGGCTTTCACCGTGTTAGCCAGGATGGTCTCGATCTCCTGACCTCGTAATCTGCCTGCTTCAGCCTCCCAAAGTGCTGGGATTACAGGCGTGAGCCACCGCGCCTGACAATCCTGTCTCTATAAAAATTAAAAATAAAATTGGCCAGGAATGGAGGTGGGTGCCTACAGTCCCAGCTACCTAGGAGGCCAAGGTGGGAAGATGGCTTGAGCCCAGCAGCTGCAGGCAGCAGTGAGGTATGATTGCACCACCTGCACTGCAGCCTGGGCGACAGAATGATACCCTGCTGCAAAAGAAAAAGAAAAAGAAAAGAAAAAAATTAAGATAGAAGACATAACTGCATGGAAGCTAAGGAGAAGGATCCAGGAGGCATGGGGATGTTGGTGGGACAGGAGCGGGAGGGAGCACAACTGCAGAGATGTAGGGTGAAGAGGGGAGAGTCCACTGCAGGGTGTGGGGTTTGCCCATCACGGAGGGAAGTGGGCCGGTCACAGTGCGTCTAGGTCTCTGTGAAAATTCTCTTTTGTGTGCTTTTATTTTCTCACTGAAATACATAAGGTTTGTGTGAACTACTTTCCTTTTATTTCTTCTTTATATGACAGTCAGGACATCATATTGATTTTTTTTGAATTTATGTGTGTAAGTAGGTTATATTATCTAGGAATTTTATTTCGGGTTGGGAAAAGGGGGCAGTGTGAAAACACTCAATAGAAAAAAAATGGCCGGGCATGGTGGCTCACACCTGCAATCCCAGCATTTTGGGAGGCCGAGGCGGGTGGCTTATTTGAGGTCAGGAGTTCGAGACCAGCCTGGCCAACATGGTGAAACCGCCCCCCCCCGCGCCTCTGCTAAAAATACAAAAGTTAGCTGGGTGTAGTGGCACGCGCCTGTAGTCCCAGCTACTCTGGAGGCTGAGGCCAGAGAATCCCCTGAACCTAGGAGGCTGAGGTTGCAGTCAGCTGACATTGCACCACTGCACTCCAGCCTGATGACAGAATGAGATCCTGTCTCAAAAAAAAAAAAAAAGTGGTTACTAGTCTGACAGAACTGAACTCCCTTGTTGCTTGTTGTAGGACCTCATAGGCCATTGCAAGGCTAGTGAGGTTGAAAAAATGCAGAAAAAAAGTTACCATTACCCAGGTAGTTTGGGGTTGCCCCTCTGGTCCCCATTTTACCATTGGCATAATGGGTGTCAGTCTGACCAGCAAAACACTAAAATCCCATTTCCAGCTCTGCAATTCAAATATCTCAGATGAGGGTAAATCCAGGAAGGCTGACTGGAGGAGGGGAGGAGCAAAATAATTCGTTTTCAGTATCTATTGCGTCTGCCAGGCTGGCAGATATGTGAAGCTATTTATTTATTTTTATTGAGACAGTCTCATTCTGCTGCCCAGGCTGTAGTGCAGTGGTGTGATCTCAGCTCACCGTAACCTCTGCTGCTTGGATTCAAGTGATTCTCATGCCTTAGCCTCCCTAGTAGTGGGACTACAGGCTTGCACCACCACGCCTGGATAATATTTTGTATTTTTAGTAGAGACAGGGTTTAGCCATGTTGACCAGGCTGGTCTCCAACTCCTGGCTTCAGGTGATCCACCTGCCTCGGCCTCCCTAAGTGCGGGGATTACAGGTGTGAGCCGCTGTGCCCGGCCGATGTGAAGCTATTTATATCCTCACCACAATCTCAAATCAGAGAGGTGAAGTTACTTAGCTAGGGTCACAGAGCAAGGCAGCTTTCGAACCCCCGATCTGAGCAATTTCCTGACAGGTCCTGGCAGATGAGAGGAAGGAAGGAGGGGGAGGAGCCCTCGGTGACAGTTGTCCCAGCAAGGGCATAAACAGGATGTGGCGGTGGATGAAACCTTCCTCCTCCTGCACAGCCGGCTCCCCACAGCCCCGGGCCCCACCCCTACAAGACAGCGGAACTGAGAAGAGGCCTGTGGACAGAAAAACCATGGTTAGGGGCGAGGGGTCCTGTGGGAAGAGCTGGGGCTGGGGTTGGAGCTGGGGCTTGGAGGACACCTGGGCGAAGGTCAGGCTACAGGATGCAAGTCATGGGCTGGCTTGTCATGGAAGGGGACCCAGCTGTGGCGAACAGCCTGGCTGTGGGGAGAGAGACGGTGGCTTTGGGCTGAGGACCAGGAAGTGGCTCTCTTCGTTTACTTGAGTGTCACCCAAGGGTCCCCATGGAGAGGGCGGGACCCAGCCCCTGCTCTGCACCCCAAGCTGAGTGCCCTGGTGAGGGGTACCTACTCTGAAAGGGCACCTTTTCCCAATGTTCACAAAGGCATCAGATGGGCTGGTGTGATGTTCCTCTTCTTTAGTGGATGGAGAAACTGAGGTTTGGGGAAGGGGTGTGGGCCAAGGCCAGGCCATTTCAGTTCTTCCTGGGTCCCTCCGGCAGTCTGATTCCCTGGTGGTGTGCGAAGTAGACCCAGAGCTAAGAGAAAAGCTGAGGAAATTCCGCTTCCGAAAAGAGACAGACAATGCAGCCATCATAAGTGAGTGGCGTCTTCCCCTGCGGAAGGATGGGAGGGTGGTGGTGGGGGCAAGTTGGGAGGACTGGGCTCGTGACCCCCATGGATCGGAGAGGGGCGTGTCTAACCCCTGTGTGCCACCCCTCCCCAGTGAAGGTGGACAAAGACCGGCAGATGGTGGTGCTGGAGGAAGAATTTCAGGTGAGCGGGGCGGTGGTTGGGACTGGGAGACCCAAGTGGTTGGAACTAATACTAAGAGCCTGGCATGGGGATCAGAAAGACCTGGAGATCGGTGGGGCACAGTGGCTCACGCCTACAATCCCAGCACTTTGGGAGGCTGAGGTGGGTGGATCACTTAAGGTCAGGAGTTCAAGACCAGCCTGGTTAACATGGTGAAACCAAGTCTCTACTAAAAATACAAAAAGTTAGCTGGGCATGGTGGCGTGTGCCTGTAATCCCAGCTACTAGGGAGGCCGAGGCAGGAGAATCACTGGAACCTGGGAGGCAGAGGTTGTGTGTATCTTGCCACTGCACTCCAGCCTGGGCCATAGAGCGAGATTGTCTCGGAAAAAAAAAAAAAAAAAAAGGAAAGAAAGAAGACTTAGAGGTTAAGTTCTAGCTCAGTTGTGACCCCCAGCAAGAGACTGCCTGTGTGTATCTCTATTTCAGGTAAGGGGCAGGGGTGGAATGGGGAGAATAGAACTTACCTCATAGGTTTGTTTTCACATCCAATAATTAATTCTTGTAATGGGTTTAGAACAAGTCCTGGCACTTAGTAGATGCTCAATAAAGTGATGATGATGATGATCTTATTAATGATGACAATAATACTTTATTGGCATTTAAATGAAAGAATTTCCATATAAGTTAAAACGGTAGCCAGGCATGGTGGCTCACGTCTGTAATCCCAGCACTTTGGGAGGCTGAGGCAGGAGGATGCCTTGAGCCCAGGAGTTTGAGACCAGCCTGGGCAACATGGTAACACCCTGACTTTATTGAAAACACAAAAATTAGCCAAGCATGGTGGTGTATGCCTGTGATCCCACCTATGCAGAAGGCTGAGGTGGGAGGGTTGCTTGAGGCCAGGAGTTTGAGACCAACCTGGGCAACAAAGCAAGACCTCATTTCTACAAAAAAATAAACAAAAAACCAACCAACCAACAAACAAAGGGTAGACCTCATTCTGGTGGCCTCCCGTCTTTATCAGTGACAATGATAGTAAGTCTTATTTCCCTAGCGCTGTGGTAAGGATTTATCAGGGAATCCATGGAGACAGGGCTGCGGCTCCCTCAGGCCCTCTGAAAGGCAGTATAGTGAAGCAGGTAGGATTCAAATCTCAACTTTGCCACTTTCTATCTGTGCCACTTTGGAAAGTGCCTTAGCACCTCTGGGCCTCAATTTTCTCAGCTGTCTAGTGGGCATAATGGTAGGACCTACCCCACAGACTTATGGGATAGTTCCATGAATGAATCCATGTGTGTTTAGTAGAACAGTGCCTTGGCACATGGTAAGTGCTCACCTAAAGGTGGTCATTCTTTTATTTTTTTTGAGATAGGTTTCACTTTTTTTTTTTTTTTTTTTTGAGATGGAGTCTCACTCTGTCACCCAGGTGGGCGTGCAGTGGTGCAATCTTGGCTCACTGCAACCTCTGCCTCCTGGGTTGGAGTAATTCTTCTGTCTCAGCCTCCCAAATAGCTGGGATTACAGGCATGCACCACCATGCCCAGCTAATTTTTGTATTTTTAGTAGAAATGGGGTTTCGCTATGTTGGCCAGGCACGTTTTGAATTCCTGACCTCAGATGGTCTACCCACCTTGGTCTAGAAGTCCTAGGGTGCTGGGATTACAGGCGTGAGCCACTGCACCTGGCAGAGTTTTGCTCTTTTTTGCCAAGGCTGGAGTGCTATGGCCCCATCTTGGCTCACTGTGACCTCCGCCTCCTGGGATTTCAAGTAATTCTCTTGCGTCAGCCTCCCGAGTAGCTGGGATTATAGGTGCACGCCACCACTTCTGGCTAATTTTGTATTTTTAGTAGAGACTGTGTTTCACTATGTTGGCCAGGCTGGTCTCGAACTCCTGACCTCAGGTGACCTGCCTGCCTCGGCCTCCCAAAGTGCTGGGATTACAGGTACGAGCTACCTCGCCCGGACTCAATCTTTTTCTTTTCTTCTGTTTTCTTGCCTCAGAACATTTCCCCAGAGGAGCTCAAAATGGAGTTGCCGGAGAGACAGCCCAGGTATCCTGGGGGAAGAAACGGTTGGATCAGGCCACGAGGGGAGAGGTGATGTTGGAGGAGCAGGCTGAGGAACTGCTTGAGTTCCAGCCCTATTCATGAACTTAGAATCTCTGTGTTTGGCCAGGTGAGGTGGCTCACAGCTGTAATCCCAACACTTTGGGAGGCCAAGATGGGTGGATCACTTGAGGTCAGGAGTTCAAGCCCAGCCTGGCAACATGGTGAAACCACATCTCTACTGAAAATACAAAAATTAGGCTGGCATAGTGGTGTGCGACTGTAATCCCAGCTACTCGGGAGGCTGAGGCAGGAGAATCGCTTGAACCCAGGAGGCGGAGGCTGCAGTGAGCTGAGATTGGACCATTGCACTCTAGACCGGTGACACAGCAAGACTCCATCTCAACAGAGGGAATCTGTTTGAGGACAAGAGTTCACACCCTAGAACTTTTTGTCTGTACAGCAATATTTTATTGCAGAATTTTACACTGATAATTTATATATGATACTGGTTTAGAGTCTGCTTTTGTTTCTTTCTGTAAAAATTTTGTGGGGTTTTTGTCTCAATGTTACACTGACTTCCTTTTGTTTTTTGAGACAGAGTCTTGCTCTGTTGCCCAGGCTGGAGTGCAGTGGCCTGATCTCGGCTCACTGCAACCTCTACCTCCTGGGTTCAAGTGATCCTCCTGCCTCAGCCTCCCGAGTAGCTGGGACTACAGGAGTGCACTACCACATCCGGCTGAATTTTATATTTTTAGTAGAGAAGGGGTTTCACCATGTTAGCCAGGCTGGGGTCTCGAACTCCTGACCTCAAGTGATCTGCCTGCCTTGGCCTCCCAAAGTGCTGGGATTACAAGTGTGAACCACCATGCCTGGCCGAGGACCTTGTCTCTATTAAAAAGAAAAAAAATTAGCCAGGCATGGTAGCATGTGCCTGTGGTTTCAACTAGTTGGGAGGCTGATGTGGGAGGATCACTTGAGTTCAGGAAGTTGAGGCTGCAAGGGAGCCGAGATAGCAGTCCTGCACTCCAGCCTGGGTGACAGAGCAAGACCCTGTCTCAAAAAAACCAAAAATTTTTCCTTCATTTTCAATGTTTGGGAACACTTTAGGTAGCAAACGAATTACTGTTATTATTATTATTGTTATTTTACTTAATAAAATTTTTAGAGGCAGGGTCTCGCTGTGTCACCCAGGCTATTGGGCAGTGCTGTGATCCGTGCTCACTGCAGCCTCCAACTCCTGGGCTTAAGCCATCCTCCTGCCTCAGCCTCCCAAGTCACCGGGACTAAGGCGGCGCCACCGCACCCTGCTAAAGGCATGACTTGGCTTTTAATGATAGGTAGAATCCTGGGCGAAGTCACATGAGCCTGGTGCTTTTTTTGGTGGAAGAGCTCTTTGACTATTTCTATGAAAACGGGTCTGTTAAGATTTTTCGTCTTGACTGAATTCATTTTGGGTGTCTAGGATTTTGATCCTCAATCCCAGGCTGTAGGACTCAGCCAGGATCAGCTTCGTGGGCATGTGATAATTACGAAGGGCCCCAAACCCAGAAGGAGGCCTCACACGTGGGGGTTAATGGTCACACTCTTTATAGTTTTATCTTTGAATTTCTTTTTTTTTTTTTTTTTTTGAGAGGGAGTTTCGCTCTTGTTACCCAGGCTAGAGTGCAATGGCGCGATCTCGGCTCACCGCAACCTCCGCCTCCTGGGTTCAGGCAATTCTCCTGCCTCAGCCTCCTGAGTAGCTGGGATTACAGGCACGCACCACCATGCCCAGCTAATTTTTTTGTATCTTTAGTAGAGACGGGGTTTCACCATGTTGACCAGGATGGTCTCGATCTCTTGACCTCGTGATCCACCCG
>CM052668.1:27655359-27666512 GCA_028533165.1 Leontopithecus rosalia | reverse complement strand
TATCTTTGAATTTCTGTTTTGCCTGAAGTCAGATGGGACAATGGGTTTCACACAGATGTGCTGGGATTTGGAGCTAGGTTCACAGGCAGTCCACCAACCTGGCTGCCTCCCTGAACAGGTTCTCCACCACCCACTCTCTGCACCCACCCATCCAGTGATCATCGCTGTCCTTCAGCTTCCTGGGGGTGTGGGAAGGGTCAGGGTCCAGTAGGCGCCCCTTGCCTGACAAGTTACAGTGTGTTCCTGTGAGCGTCTGCTCTGTCTCCTCATGCCCAAGGGAGCACCACTTTAAATAGCAAATTAAAAAGGACTGGCTGAGTGCAGTGGCTCGGACTTGTAATTTCAGCATTTTGGGAGGCCAAGGTGGGAGGATTGCTTGAGGCCAGGAGTTCAAGACCAGCTTGGGCAACATAACAAGACCCACCCCCCCATTTCTACTAAAAACTTTTTTTAAAAGGCCAGGTGCACAGGTGGCTCATACTTGTAATCCCAGCACTATGGGAGGCAAAGGTGGGCAGATCACTTGAGCTTAGGAGTTCGAGGCCAGCCTGGCCAAAATGGTGAAACCTGTCTCTGCAAAAAATACAGAAAACATTAGCTGGGTGTGGTGGCATGTGCCTATAGTCCAGTACTTGGGGGCTGAGACAGGAGGATCCCTGAGCCTGGGAGGGTCGAGGCTGCAAGGACTTGAGACACGTCACTGTATTCTAGCCTGGGTGACAAAGTGAGACCCTGTTCCCCCCCCAAAAAAAATTAACTGGACATGGTGGTGTGCACCTATAGTCCCAGCTACTCTGGATGCTGAGGTAGGAGGATCACTTGAGCCCAGGAGTTCAAGACTGCAGTGAGCCGGAATCACACCACTGCACTCCAGCCTGGGCAACAGAGTGAGGCCCTGTCTCTAATAAACAACAAAAGACCGGGATCAGTCTAGAGAGAGACTACAAAAGAAAGGAAAACAATTTTCCTGCTTTTTGAACATGAAACCCCACATTTTCATTTTGCAGCAGGCTTGGCAGATTACATAGCCATCCCTGGTCACAGTACACTGGGGTTCTAGTGCACTGGACGGTGTCACAGAGTGGGCGAGCACTAACACTCTGGCACTGACTTTCCCAGGTTCAGATCTCTCCCCTATCCATAGAACCTGGGGCAAGTGACTTTGGGCCTCAGTTTTCCCATCTGTACGATGGGGATATTAACAGCACCTACATTATAAAGTTATTGTGAGTCAAATGAGCACGATTATTGTTGCTATTATTATTATTTGAGATGGAGTTTCGTTCTTGTTACCCAGGCTGGAGTGCAATGGCGCGATCTCGGCTCACTTCAACCTCCGCCTTCCGATTTCAAGCAATTCTCCTGCCTCAGCCTCCTGAGTAGCTGGGATTACAGGGGCCCACCATCACACTCAGATAATTTTTGTATTTTTAGTAGAGAAGGGGTTTCACCATGTTGGCCAGGATGGTCTCAAACTCCTGACCTCAGGTGATCCACCTGCCTCAGCCTCCAAAAACACTGGGATTACAGGTGTGAGCCCCGTGCCCAGCCCTATCATTATTTTTAATCATTTGTTGTGTTTGAGGTCAGTACCCTGGCTCCCAGACATCAATCCTGGGTTCTCAGACTCAGCCAACATTTCAAGGCTGTGGACTCAGGTAATGGCTGTTGAGCCTGGGCTACAGGCCAGAGTCCTGATTGTCAATTCCCTTTCATGGTAGGTTCGTGGTTTACAGCTACAAGTATGTGCACGCAGATGGCCGAGTGTCCTACCCTTTGTGTTTCATCTTCTCCAGCCCTGTGGGTGAGACACAGCTCTATTCTCCTCAGGAGAGAGTGTTTGATTCTCTGTGGTGTGTGTGTGTGTGTGTGTGTGTGTGCAGATGTGTGCATGTGGGTGCATGTGTGTGCCTGTGCGAGTGTGTGTGTGATGCATGCGTGATGTGTGAGGGCACAGAAGTGGAGGTGGGGGCTCAGATTCACCAAGAGCCCACACGTCCTCAGTCCTGGGGCCTAAGCCCAGGACTGAGGGTTCACCTTTTTCTTTGACCTAGAAATCCCCATCTGGCCCCTAAACCATCTCCAGAGACCCTCAGAATAACTTGACACCCCCAAGCCAACCTAGAAACTGAGTACGGTGCAGGGACCTCCTTAGAAGAGCTCCTAGGACCCATGGAAAACAGCAGGGCCTTCAGGACATTACTAGAGCTTCAGAGGACGTGCCTGGGTCCCCATTCATTGCCCTTCTCTCTTCCACACAGGCTGCAAGCCAGAACAACAGATGATGTATGCAGGGAGTAAACACAGGCTGGTGCAGACAGCAGAGCTTACGAAGGTTCAGCCTGGGGCTCGGCTCCACAGTGTCAGGGAGGGGTGGTCTGGGGTCCTGGGTCTGAGGGAGGACAGGCTACAGTCCTCACTGTTGAGATGGAGTCTCGCTCTGTCACCAGGCTGGAGTGCAGTGGTGTGATCTTGGCTCACTGCAACCTTCACCTCCTGGGTTCAAGCGATTCTTCTGCCTCAGCCTCCCAAGTAGCTGGGACTGCAGGCCTGTGCCACCATGCTTGGCTAAATTTTGTATTTTTAATAGAAATGGAGTTTCTCCATATTGCCTTGTTGTTTTTTTGTTTGTTTGTTTTGTTTTTAAAAGAACTGGGTCGGCTGGGTGAGGTAGCTCAAGCCTGTAATCCTAGCACTTTGGGAGGCTAAGGTGGGCATATCATGAGGTTAGGAGATTGAGACCATGTGGCTAACATGGTCAAACCCTGTCTCTATTTAAACAACAGCAACAACAAAAATGCAAAAAATCAGCCGGACGTGGAGGCACATGCCTATAGTCCCACTACTCGGGAGGCTGAGGCAGGAGAATCGCTTGAACCCAGGAGGTGGAGGTTCCAGTGGGCCGAGATCATGCCACTGCACTCCAGCCTGCGTGACAGAGTGAGACTCCGTCTCAAAAACAAAAAGGAACTGGGTCTCACATGTTACCCAGGCTGGAGTGCAGTGGCACCACCTCAGCTCACTGCAACATCTCTCCCGGGTTCAAGGGATTCTCCTGCCGCAGCTTCCTAAGTAGTGGGACTACAGGCGTCCACCACCACACCCGGCTAATTTTTGTATTTTTAGTAGGGTCAGGGTTTCAACATGTTGGCCAGGCTGGTTTTGAACTCCTGACCTCAAATGATCCACCTGCTTTGGCTTCCCAAAGTGCTAGGATTACAGGCGTGTAATCAAGAACTGGCCACTCTTCCAGTTCTTGAGTGAATCATAATGTTGAGACCTCTTTCTGCCCAGGTGTTTGAAATCCGCACCACTGATGAGCTCACCGAGGCCTGGCTCCAAGAAAAGTTGTCTTTCTTTCGTTGATTCTCCGGGCTGAGACCTGAATTCCTGATGTCTGAGTCCTCAAGGTGATTGGGGACTTGGATTCCTAGGACCTGAACAAGAAAGACTTTAAATAAATTTAAAAATGCAAAAACTCAGAGATCCTCAGTTCGGACTCAGTTTCTGCCTCTCAAGTGGGCTCTAGCCGACGGTTCCTACAGTGTCAGCCTTCGGCCAGCAGGGGGCGGGCTGACCTAGTGGAATGAGAGCTGGGTCCCGGGAGGGAAGGAGGATACCTGTTTCTTGGAAAGGGAAGGGCCTGTAGGATTTTCTTGGGGGGTGGAGGGATGGATGGGCGAGGCCTGGGTCTCCTGGAGGTATTGGGGGGAGTATCTGGATCTACGGAATGGTCACTCCCAAGGGGAACAAGGACCTCTGAGAATAAAGGAGGCAAAATGCCCCTTTTCCCTCTCCTCCCCACCTCTGGGGGGGGGGGGTAGCAGGCATCACCAAATGCGACTTTTCTCCACTGAGCCCCTAGGTAGGAAGAATTTAAATGCCAAAGAGGTTTGAACATAAATGCTTCAAGATCACAGGAGCTGCTGGGGGTGGATGGTTTGTATGGTTGGGTAGGCCTGAGGGGCCAGGGCTGGGGAAGGTGAAGTCCAACCTGGGCCCTCAGTGGACCCCTAGGGGTGTGAGATTGAGGAGACAGGGAAGGGACACCTGCCCCCATCTGAAGATTCTTCTTTTCTTTCTTCTGGCATCTCTGGACGTCGAACTTTCTCAGGCTTTCTGTGTCTATCTCTGAGGGACATTGATTAAGCACCCACAGTGTACCAAGCTCTGAGAATTCTGAGATGGGCAGGTCTTCACACAGATGACTCACACCCTTTCTGTCTCTCTGCTTCTCTTCCATGTTTCTGATTGTTCCCCTCTCTGTCCCCTGTTTCAGGGACGTGGGAACTCTCTCCCCCCCACCCCTTTTCAGGTTCCCCGTAGAGAGGTGGCTGTTGCCATGGCAACAGTGACACAGTGACCTTGGGCCTGGGCTGCCGTCCCCCAACCTTGGCATTCCCGCGGGTAGGGTCCAAAAAGCCCAGCTCCAAGCCTTCCCAGCCTTAACACAGCATCCCCTTACCACCCCACTCCACGCTATCTCCTGCCCACTTACCCTCAATCAGGGCAAGTCCTTTGCATGAGGGATTCGGGATAGAATCACTCTACACTGGTCCATAAAGAAATTCACCCTGCCCTAAATTCTCTGGAAGGTTGGGTTGAGCTCCTCTGCCTTTCACCAGTGCCCTTTTCCTATCCCCATCTCTCTGTCCCTCCCTCTAATCACAGGCCCAGTCCCTGAGGGCAGGAGATGGAGGAGGAGGAGAGCTGGAGACAGGAGGGGATCATTCAATTAAATGGACAAGGAACTCCTGGCCTGCAGAGGTCAGAGAGGCAGAGGGACTCATCCAAGGTCATGCAATTACATGATCAAATGAATACTACTAGCTGACCCTCCTCTTGAGGGCTTCCTATGTACCAGGAACTTCTGTAAGCATTTTATAAGCATGAGCTCATTTAATTCTTGCAATACTTTATTAAAAAGGTACTATTATTCTTCCCAACTTAAAGATGAAAAACTGAGGCACAGAAGCCAAAGGCACCAGTGGTTTGTACAGTTGGAATTCTAACCCCAGGCTATCTTGGGCTCAATGGCCACACCCTCTTTTAGGCAAGATATTTAGGGAATCACCTCTTCCTCCTCCTCCTCCTCCTTCTCCTCCTCCGTGGTACTCCCTTCCTCCATAGTGCAACTTCTGTTCCATCCAGGCTTGTGATTACAAACGATCCGATCAGAAAGAGCCATGCACAAGGACTTGCCCGATCAGGAGCAAAGCATCGGAAAGCACGGGCCAATCAGAGAACGTGGCTCACAGGCGCAGTCCAATACAGAGTGAGTATGGCTAGGGATTGTGGAAGGACCAATCAGAGAGACCAGAACAGATCGCACCATCCAACGAGGAGTCAGTACAATGGGGCGTGGCTTCAGGTTTCGAGCTACTCTCCGGAGAGGCAGTATAAACTGGGAACCGCCTCCTCTAGTTCCACCAACCTATCCTCTAAGCGCCCACAGATCCAAGCTCCCTGATGTTTGAGCCGGGGCCCTATACCTGGGGGACTTCCTAACTTTGACTGTGAGCAGCGCTCATGTTGGAGAGGTGGAGGCTGGTCTTCAGGACAGAGCTGAGCGGGCTGGACCTAGCTTAGGCATCAGGGACCCAATTTAGGCAGAGAGGCGGGATGCTTTCGGTGCACGGGTGGGGCTCAGGCTGAGGGTGTGTGTGTGGCAACGGGCTAGGCTGAGGAGTTCTGAATACTTTATACTTGGGGTGGTCTCTAAGATAGACACCGAGGGATAGGGCTCTGCCAGAATGGTTAGCTTAAAAAGGGCTGGAGTTTTTTGATTGGGGTGGGGGTGGGGCTTAATAGTCTAGGGGTGGGGCCTAGGCTTGGGGCAGGGCCTGAAGAATGGGATTGGTAGAGGGTCTGTATTAGGTTTGGGGCAGGAATTAGGGCTCCAGGGAAAGAATTAAGATATTTACTTCAACCTGTTGCCCTTTTTTCAGGCCAACTCCCACATTCCTTGACCTCATGAAACATTCTCCAGCTGCTGGGTATACCCTTTTCTTCTAGGGAACCTGGACTAGGAGGTCGTATTTATTCCTTCCTGGGGTCCCTGAAGTGAGTCTGGAGCCAGCCTAGCTTTTCCCAAGACGCATAAGAACATGTTGGGCCAGGCTGGTCTCGAACTCCTGACCTGCAATCTCAGCACTTTGGAGGGCAAGGCAGGAGGATCACCTGAGTTCATGAGTTCGAGACCAGCCTGGTCAACATGGTGAAATCCTATCTCTACTGAAAATACAAAAAATAGCTGGGTGTGGTGGTGCATGCCTGTAATCTGAGCTACTCGGGAGGCTGAGGCAGGAGAATAGCTTGAGCCCAGGAGGCACAGGTTGCAGTGAGCCGAGATCATGCTGTTGCACTTCAACCTGGGCAACAAGAGTGAAACTCTGTCTCAACAACAACAACAAAAAGTGTGCATGTTGGCTGGTGCAATGGCTAACACCTTGTAATCCCTACACTTTGGGGCGGAGGGGCTGAGGCTGGAAATCTTAGAGGCCAGGAGTGTGCAACCAGCCTGGACAACATAATAATGAGACCCTGTCTCTACAAAAAATAAAACATTAGTTGGATGTGAGGGTGAGTGCCTGTAGTTGGGACGCTGAGGTGGGAGGATCACCTGAGCCTGGGGAGGTTGAGGCTGCAGTAAGCCATGATCGAGCCACTGCACTCCAGTCTGGGTGACAGAGGGAGACCCTGTCTTAAAAAAGAACACCTGTTTACTGAGTTCCTGGGTAGCAGTCACTGTTCTGGGCACCGGAGGTTGTTGGTGTCCCTGCCAACATGGACACCTCAGGAGGCTTACATTTCAATGACTAGACAGTAAATAAATAATTAACAATAGGTCAACAAATAAACAAAATCCTTAAGAGGGTGACAAAGGACAGGCGCAGTGGTTCATGCCTGTAATTCCAGCACTGTGGGAGGCCAAGGCCAAGGAGGGAGGATAGCTTGAGCCCAGCAGTTCGAGACCAGCCTGGATCACATAGCAAGACCTCGTGTCTTTTTTCTTTTTAAAATACATTTTTTATAATAAAAAAAGAGAGTGATAAGTACTATAAGGGAAATTAAAATAAGGTGATGTGCTAGACAGAAATGGTGGTGGGGCTGTTTTTACCACCAGAAGAGTCCTGCTTCTCCACTCCCCAACATTTACTATGAAACATTTCAAACATGGAGCCAAGTTGAAAGAACTATTTATGTGTGTGTGTGTGTGTGTGTGTGTGTGTGTGTATTAAAGTTTATTAGAGATGGGGTCTTACTATGTTGCCTGGCTGGTCTTGAACCCTTGCCTCAAGTGATCCTCCCACCTTGACCTCCCAAAATGCTGAGATAGCAGATATGAGCCACCATGCCCAGCCTGAGTTGAAATATTTTTATTTATTTATTTAATAAAGATGGGGTTTCACCATGTTGGTCAGGCTGGTCTTGAACTCCTGACCTCAGGTGATCCGCCCTCCTTGGCCTCCAAAGTGCTTGGATTACAGGTGTGAGCCACCACGCCCGGCCAATTTTTTTTTTTTTTTTTGAGACAGAGTCTTGCTCTGTCACCCAGGCTGGAGTTCAATGGCATGATCTCTGCTCACCACAACCTCTGCTTTCTGGGTTCAAGTGATTCTCCTGCCTCAGCCTCCAGAGCAGCTGGGATTACAGGCACATGCCACCACGCCCAGTAAAATTTTGTATTTTTGGTAGAGACAGGGTTTCACCATGTTGGCCAGGCTGGTCTCGAACTCCTGACCTCGTGATCTGCCTATCTTGGCCTCCCAAAGTGCTGGGATTACAGGTGTGAGCCACCGCACCTGGCCAAGTTGAAATAATTTTATGGTGAACGCTCATATACCCATCACTTAGATGCCACCACTGACATGTTACAGTATTACTTTATTATAGATCCATCCATCTATCCATCTAGCAACCCCCTCCTCCTCCTCTTTCTTCTTCTTTTTTAATGTATTTCAAAGTAACATCAGAACGCTGGTTGAGGGCCCAGGTAGGAATGGTGTGTGTAAATTAGGGATGGAAAAAGAAGTTCCTTCTGAAGGGATTACATTTAAGACCTTCATGAAAAGAAAAAACCAGCCATGGAAAGGGGAGAAGAGTGTATATGCTCAGGAGCTGCTACGGGCTGGTGTGTTGAAGGAATAGAAAAGTCATCATAGAAGCTGAACAAGGGGCCAGGCGCGGTGGCTCACACCTGTAATCCCAGCACTTTGGGAGACTGAGGCGGGAGGATCACTTGAGGCCAGGGGTTCAAGACCAGCATGGTCAACATGACAAAACTCCATCTCTACTAAAAATACAGAAATTAGCCAGGCATGGTGGTGGGCGCCTGTGGTCCCAGCTACTCAGGCTGAGGTGGGAGAATCGCTTGAGCCCGGGAGGCAGAGGTTGCAGTGAGCCAAGATCATGCCATTGCACTCCAGCCTGGGTGACAGAGTGAGGCCCTGTCTCAAGAAAAAGTAAAGTAAAGTCATCGTTAAAACTGAAAGAGGGGCCATGAGTGGTGGTGCACGCCTGTAAACCCAGCACTTTGGGAGGCTGAGGAAGGAGGATCACTTGAGCCCCAGGAGTTCAGGACCAGCCTGGGCAACATGGTGAGACCCCCATTTCTACAAACAACAACAACAACAACAACAAAACCAAAGAAGCTGGAAGAGGAGAGTGGTTAGTTGGTTGAGTGGTTGGAAGAAGAAAGAGGCTGAGATTCCCTCGGGAGTTCAGCCTCTTTCTTCTTCCATCTCTGTCTCTTATTATTATCTTTTTTTTCCCTCTCCTTCCCTTTTCCACTCCTCTCCAGCCCAGGCCTGCCCTCACCCTCTTTCCCCTTCACCTGTTCTGCCATGTACTATCTGTGTGACCTTGGGCAAGTGACCCAACCTCTCTGTGACTCTATTTCCCTTATCCGTAAAATGGGGATGGAAATAGGACCGCCTCATTTGGCTGTTGTGAAGGTTGAATGAAGTGATGGATGTGAAACCCTTAGAATCGTTTCTGGCACATAAATAGTGCTGTATATGTGTTTACTTGTGTTGTTGTTGTTATTCTTACCCCCACGCTCCAGCAGGGAGCACTAGCAACCATGGTGGGAGGTGGGGATGTTGCCTGCGTGGTGGCGATGAAGGAATCTGGAGATTAGGGGGATTGTGAGTATCCCCAGGGACATCTCAGAGTTGTGAGTGGGGTCAGGGTTCACTAGAAGGAGTTATCTGCAGAGCTGAGCTTGATCTGGAGGATAGAGCGGGCTTCATGTCAATAATTTAGGCCAGGCACAGTGGCTCATGACCACCGTGGTCAGGGGTTCAAGACCAGCCTGGGCAACATAGTGGGAGTCCATTTCTAACAAAAACAAAACTAAAAACAAAACAGCTACAGAGGAGGCTGAGGTGGGAGGATCACTTGAGCCCAGGCGGTCAAGGCTACAGTGAGCTGTGATCATGTCAGTGCACTCTTGCCTGGGCGACGAAGCCAGGCTCTGACTCAAAAACAAACAAGACAAATTAGACCAGGTGTGGTGGCTCATGCCTGTAATCCCAGCACTTTGGGAGGCCGAGGCCCAAGGATCACTTGAGACCATGAGTTTGAGACCAGCCTGGACAACATAGTGAAACCCCACATGCACTAAAAATATAAATGTTAGCCAGGCCTGATGGAGCACGCCTGTAGTCCTAGCTACTTGGGAGACTGAGGCAGAATCACTTGAACCTGGGAGGCAGAGGTGGTTGTAGTGAGTGGGGTTCGTGTCAGTGCACTCCAGCCTGACAAAACAAGACTGTTCCAAAAAACAGAAAACAAAAAAAGAAAAGAAAAATGAGCTGGGCGTGGTGGCGCACACCTGTAATCCCAATCACTCAGAAGGCCGAGGCAGGAGAATTGCTTGAACCTAGGAGGTGGAGGTTGCAGTGAGTCGAGATTGCACTGCTGCACTCCAGCCTGGGTGACAGAGTGAGAACTTGTCTTAAAAAAAAAAAATTAGGAAATAGGTTTAGGGGAGGACCTCCGTTCAGTGGGATCCAAAATGAGAAGGGTTTGAGACCTTAGGCATTTGGGGCATTGCATGCAACAGCACAGATTTTTAGGGGAGAACTTGCTGGGTTTGAGGACCTTGTGAATATCAGAAAGAGAGAGTGGCCCGAGACACTCAGTGGGGTTTGAGGAAAGGGCTGGGGGTCAGCTATGGGACAGAGGCTGGGCAAAGGGGTCTGAACTAGGAAGGAGCAAGGCATTCTGGGCTTCATAGAAGTCACAGGTAAGGGGGACCTTCAGGGTTCAAGAGAAAGAATCGGAGCAGGAAGGAGGCAGGGTCCTTAAGGGGGCAGGACTAGTAGGGGGGGTGGGAAAAAATTGGGGCTAATTGGGGGGTTTTGTGAACCAGAGGATGCCTTGAAGGGGAAGGAGAGAGAAAGGTCTAAGGTCACCAAAGGGGTTGAGGATGGTTTGGAGTCTAATGGGGTTAATGGGGACAGTTTAAGGGTCTCCTATGGGATAAGAGACATTATAGGGCCCCCTAAAAGACATGGTTTGGAGTTCATATTGGGGGTAAGGGAATGGGTTAGGGTCCTTGAGGGTAGAAGGACATGGCTGGGGGTCCCCAAGAAGGAGTAGAATCTGGTTTGTGGTTCTGGGTGGCTGTAGAATGTGATTTGGGTCCCCAAAGAGAGTCAGGCACCATGTGGGATTTCTCCGGAGGCTGTCATATGGTCTGAAGTCTCCCTGGATGTTGGTGTATGATCTGGGGTCCCTGAGGGAAGGGATGTGGTCTGAGGGTCCATCTGAATGTTGGGATATGATTTAGGGTTGCTGGTGGGGTGGTCTGGACCCCTTGGATGCTGAGATATGATCTGGGATTCTTCTGGATTTGGGGGCATGGTCTGGGGTCCCTGACAGTGTGTGGGGCGTAGTCTGAGGTCAAGCAGGAGAGCAGGGCATGATTTACGTCCTGGGTGGCTCTAGAACATCGCCTGGGTTCTAGAACATCGCCTGGGTTCTCAAAAGAGGTGAGGCCTGATCCGAGGTCCCCCTGGGTATTGGGACCTGATCCGAGGTCTCTGTAGCGAGATCCGTGGTCCCCAGGCCAGTTGGGGCGTGGTCTGGGGGGGGTCTCAGGGGAGGCCGGCAGAGCTGGGGGTGGGGCTGGGGAGGGGTCGGGG
>CM052668.1:27634704-27655259 GCA_028533165.1 Leontopithecus rosalia | reverse complement strand
GCGGCCCCGCGGCACCGCGCCCCCTCCCCCGGCCCTCCCCCCACCATGGCGCGGAGCGAGGCGGCGGCGGCGGGACCCGGCCCAGGGCCCCCCAGGGCTGGGTGAGCGCGGCCCGCAGCGGCCCGGGAGCGGCGGGCGGGGGCGCGGGTGTGTGCGCGGGTGTGAGCGTGCGAGCGTGCGAGTGTGTGTCCGCGGCGCTGCGGCGGGCCCGGCGTGCGCCCGCGCGGCCCTGTGTGTGCCCGGCGCCGGCGTGTGCGGCGCCCTGCCCGTGTGGCCATCGGGTGTGCGCGGGTGTCGAGCCCGGCCGGCGTGTCCGGCTGTGCGCGCGTGTCGCCCCGAGCGGCCGCCCCTCCGGCTGTGTGTCTGGGGGCTGTCGCGCGCCCATCGGAGGGGCTGTGTGCAGGTGTGTGTGTGCGTGGGTTGTGTGCCCAGGTGTGGGTCCCCCCAGCCCGGGTGCGTGCGCGGCTGGCTGCGCTGGGTGTTTGTGTCCGGGTTGGATGTCCATCCCCGGGTCTGTGGAGCCGGGTGTGCCCGCTCGGGTGTCCATTTGTGTGTGTGTGTGTGTGTGTGTGTGTCTGCGGGTTGTATGTCTCCGAGGGTGTGTATCTGTGAGTCCACGGCAGGTTGCCGGCTTGGGGACTGAGGCTCGGCGCCTTGTGGGTCCAGGCCTCGGTGTGAATTTGGGGGAGGGGAGTTTGCCGCTCCCTCGGTCCATGTCAACTGGGGGGTCCTTAGCGGTCCTCGGGGGAAGCAGCCATGTCTTCCCCTTCCCGGTGGTTGGGGGGGATGGGCAGCCAGGAGGTGGACAGATGGAGGGGGGATGAGAGGCCGAGAAATGGACAGATGGGCCCCGAGGTGGGGGTTGGGGGGGCGAAGACCGGGCCCTTCCCCACCCACCCCACCCTAATTCCCCCACCGGCCAGACAACTGCAGATGGAGCGGGAGTTACCTCTATCCTGATGGACAGGCTGGGGGACCTTTGGGGCTGCTGGTGGGAGGATCTCCTTGAAACGGTGATCTAGGACTCAAACCCCCAAATCCTCTGAGTTTCCACCTGCTGAACTCTGACCTCTGGGCTGGCTTGTGCCCTGGTTTTTTGGGGGCCTTGTGGGGAGGATGCCAATGTGCTGGAGGGATGTTAGGATTTCTTGGGCCTGGGAAGTAAGTAGGTGGGGTGGTGGGGGGGTGCCTCAGGGCTGGGAGGGATGTGTCCAAGACTGTGTGAGGGTGAATCTGAGCATTGACTAGGTTACTGTGGTTCACTATTGTGTGTGCATTTGTAAGTGTGTAAATCACAGGACTGTTTTGTGAGCATGTGTCTGTTATGAGTGAACATCTTGGAATGTCTGCAAAGGTGGATCTTCTTGTGTCTGTGTGCATATTCCAGTGTGGATCAGCCTCATATCTGTGTGCTTGTGGTTGTGTGTGAGGTGTGTATATGTTGGTGTGGTGCTGTATCCACTTTGCAACATGGGGATGTCTGAAGTTGTATGAGTGTGTCTGGGCATTTAAGAGTGTGCACCTGTGTATCTTTGTGCAGGTGTGCACTTGTGAGACATGTGTGCCCCGTATGCTGGTGAGTGTGCAAGGTATATCTGTTGTAGGTGCATGGACCTGCTTGTCTGTTAGGGGGCACATGAGTTTCTCTGTTGTATCTGTGCGTGTGTGTGTGTGAACGTGCAGGGGAGAGTCAGTGTTGTTTGTATGTTGTATGCAGGTGTGCCAACCTTGAGGGTATGTAACCATCTATGTTGTGAGTCTGTTTGTGTTTCAGTGTTGGCCTCTGGGGAGTGGGTTTGTCTATGTTCAAACATGTATGTGAAGGACACATGTGCCTGTGCCCTGGCACAAGGCTATCCCTACTTCTGGCCCAGTGGGTTTGAGGCCCATGTGGCATGACCTGTGGTGGTACGCTGGGATCCCCCTGGGGTCCCTGGACACAGTGTGTCTATATGCCAGGCCAAGTGCCCATAGAGGGTGGGGAGCACACAGATCCTGTTGCTATGTTCATGGATTCTGGATATAGAGACTGGGGGTGTTGGCCTGTGTGGGTTTTGACATGGCCACACATGTTGGTGTAGGCAATGGTATCATGGCAAGGATGGGAAACTCTGGCCCTTCCCCAGCTCTTGGTACCATTCAATACTTTGAAGTTGAGGGACTGGGATGTGAACCCTCTTGGGTTCTAAAGGCGGGCCAGGGGTTTGGTCTAGACTCTTGGGTCTGAGGGACGAGGGGGCTGGGGTTCTTGGCTCCTGAAACTCTGGAGGAAAAGGGCTAAAGTCCTGGTCCCCTGGACTTTGGGGGGTGAACAGCCCTGAGGCCTAATCTCCTAGGAGTCCGGAGAGGACTTCGGGGTTCCTCTGAGACCGTGCAAAACCTGCAGCAGGAGGACTGAGAGAGTGGTCACACCAGGGACTTCCTTGGCCAGGATGGTCTCTGAGGCAGGATCTGGTACCCAGAGAAGAGCCAGAAGGAAGCTAACAAGGCGGTTCTGTTCCCTTGCAGGTGCTGGCCCAGGCCCTGACTCCCTGAAGAGAGGTGAGTAGAGCCATCAGGCTTCAGAGGGAGAGCGATGTGGAGAGATGGGGCTTGCTGTCAGTCATCTGGGGGCCTGGAACCCTGCCCAGCATGGGTTTCAGTGCAGGGGAGGGCAGTTCCCTGAAGAGTCACATGCCCACCACTCTGCCCAAGGCTGGGGAGTGGTGACAAGGTCAGGAACGTCATAGTTGGGTGAGGGCTTGTGGTGACCAGGAGGCTGTGGGAGCAGGTGGGGGTTTCAGGCCAGGGGACATTCAGTCTCAGGATGGTTAAGGTTGTTGGGAAAGCAGGGTTTTCTCATGATATCAGTAAAGGATACAGGAATATGTCAAGACATGAAATGACCCCTGCATTTAGAGAGTTGAATGAATATGTTTTCCTATTTGTGTGTGTGTGTGTGTGTGTGTGTATGTGTGTGTGCGCACATGGGTCTGGGAAGATCTCCTGATAGCCTGGTCTGCTGGTGGCTGTGAAAGCTGGAGAAAATAATAAATTAATACTAATAATAGTAATAATAATAGCAGCAGCTCACATGTATGGAGTGTTTACTTTGTCAGGAAATATTCTAAGCATGTCATAAAATATTATCTCATTGAATCCTCATAGCAACCCTATGAGGGAGGTGCCATCATTATTCCCATTTGACAAATGAGCACACCGAGGCACAGAGAGGGGAAGTCACTTGATTAAAGTTACACAGTGAGGAGGTGAGGTCTGAACCCAGGCAGTGGGGAGGATCTGTCCTGCTGTGCTGTACTGTTCTTCATGAATGTTAGCCATTTCCATTGCTATTAGTATTCCCTCCATTGGAGCCTCACCCCAGCTGTAGGAGGTGAGGCTCTGGACTTCTGTTTCATAGACTGGGGTTCTGAGCCCTGGAGACCCCACACTAAACAGGTGCAGAGCTGGGCCTCCTAATTCTGGACTCCCCCCTTCTAGGCCAGGGTTTCCAGTACATTGTAGAGCAGCGATCTAGAGGGAGCGAAGGACAGATTTGGGGTAAACTCAGAGATGGTAGGACACCCGATCCGGCCTCTTTTTCTGCCTTCAGCCCAGTCATTGTCTTCCTTAGTCGCTGTCTCTTTCCTCCCGTCTTTGTCTCCCTAATACTGTGTCTCTCTCTTTCTCTCCATCTCTATGTCTCTGTCTCTCTTTTCTGTGTCTCATTCTTCACTCTCAGCTTTCTGTGTGCTCACCTTCCTTTCAGACTCATTCTCCTTTTGTCTCTCTGTCCTCTCTGAATCTGTCTCTCTCTCTGAATCTGTCTCTCTCTCTTTGCCAGTCCACTTCTCCCTCCAGCTGGTTTCTCCCTATCTGTCTTCACTTCTGTCTATGACTTTCTGGGTCTCAGTCCTAGGCACCCTCCCCACAGGCAGGAAGATCAAGGCCACCTAAGGCCATAGCTCCAAACACAGATTCCTGGGAGGTGGGCCAGCAGGGGTTAGGGTACAGGGCAGGGTGGGGTGAAAACAGTTTCAGGGACGCCCCCTTCCCATCCTTTCCTCTTTACCCCCCACCACCCACCCTGTGTTGTGATGGGAACTGACATGTCGTGGGCTGGAGCCGCTGCAGGGGGAATCCCCGCCGGAAGGTTTTGCCTGGAGCAGAGACATAGCGTGAGTGTGAGAGTGTGTGAGTGTGTGAATGTGTGTGTGTTGTGTGTACCCAAAGATGTGAGCATAATAGTCTGCCCTGCTTGGGAGCTCAGCAGAGCCCAGGATGAAACCAGACCTCAGAGAAGGACTTCTTGAGGCTGAACTGGAAGACTCTGATATGTTTTTCTCAGTCCCTCCCACTTTCACACTCTCCCTGCCAATGCCAGAGGTGGGAGGGGGGAAACCCTTAACATTTATTGAGTACTTACTGTATGCCAGGCATGTTCAGTGGTACATGAATGAAGATGGTTGGATTATCCCAATTTACAGATCAAGAAATTACAGCCTGGTTAGGGGAAATCAATGATTTGAAGGATCACAGAGCTAGCAAAGGGGGAACCAGGATTTGAACTTGTGTCTGTTTGATTTCAAAGTACTTCCTCTCAGTTCTACGCCTGGTGCCTATTAAGCACTTGATGATGATGATGACTAGCAACATGTCATAAGCATATTTTATGTGCCAGGCATTGTTCTAAGTATGCCATGTTCACCAATCCATTTAATCCTCACAGAAGTAAGGCCCGTTTCTATCTTCCTTTTACAGATGAAGAAACCGAGAATCAGAGAGGTTCAGACACTTGCTGGAGGTCACACAGCTAGTGAGTATCAGAGCTGGGATTTGAAGCCACGGAGTATGGCTTGGACAGCCAGGGCCTTAAACCATAGTTAACAGTGGTTTTTCAGAATATTTAGCGGGTACTGGAGGCCCCAGGCTGGGCCAGGTGTCACCCCTCTGATTGGGAGATCATGAGAGATTTGGCAGCTACTGTGGGAGGGGCAGAAGTGAGGGTGGGACACACCTGTGAGGGTGGGGCAATCTATCAATCAGCATAGAAATGTTTTTATTTTTATTTTTAAGATGGAGTCTTGCTCCTGTCGCACAGACTGGAGTGCAACGTCGCGATCTCAGCTCACTGCAACCTACACCTCCCTGGTTCAAGTGATTTTCCTGCTTCAGCCTCCCCAGTGGGTGGGATTACAGGTGGCGGGCACCTCTAATTTTTGCATTTTTATTAGAGATGGGGTTTCACCATGTTGGTCAGGCTGGTCTCGAAATCCTGATCTCAGGTGATCTGCCACCTCAGCTTCCTAAAGCGTTAGGGTTACAGGCGTGAGCTACTGTGCCCAGCATGGAAATATTGTAATAGCTGATACTAGCTGATAGTGGGTCCTCTCGCCATCCTGTGGATCCCAGCTGTAGGCGGTAGGGGAGGGATCGAGGTCTGACTCGTAGCAGGACGTCCCCTGTGGCCAAGCTCCACACCTGGGTAACCGGCTCCTTCCCCAGCAGGTCTCACCTCCCATCCCTCCGGCCTTCCCACTGCACCATGGCTCCAGGACCCTTCTCCTCGGCCCTCTTCTCGCCGCCGCCTGCTGCCCTGCCCTTTCTGCTGCTGCTCTGGGCAGGGGCATCTCGTGGCCAGCCCTGCCCCGGCCGCTGCATCTGCCAGAACGTGGCGCCCACACTGACCATGCTGTGTGCCAAGACCGGCTTGCTCTTTGTGCCGCCCGCCATTGACCGGCGCGTGGTGGAGCTGCGACTCACGGACAACTTCATTGCGGCCGTGCGCCGCCGAGACTTTGCCAACATGACCAGCCTGGTGCACCTCACCCTCTCCCGGAACACCATCGGTCAGGTGGCGGCCGGTGCCTTCGCCGACCTGCGCGCGCTCCGCGCCCTGCACCTGGACAGCAACCGCCTGGCGGAGGTGCGTGGCGACCAGCTCCGTGGCCTGGGCAACCTGCGCCACCTGATCCTTGGCAACAACCAGATCCGCCGGGTGGAGTCGGCGGCCTTCGACGCTTTCCTGTCCACCGTGGAGGACCTGGACCTGTCCTACAACAACCTGGAGGCCCTGCCGTGGGAGGCGGTGGGCCAGATGGTGAACCTGAACACCCTCACGCTGGACCACAACCTCATCGACCACATCGCGGAGGGGACCTTCGTGCAGCTTCACAAGCTGGTCCGCCTGGACATGACCTCCAACCGCCTGCATAAACTCCCGCCTGATGGGCTCTTTCTGAGGTCGCAGGGCACCGGGCCCAAGCCGCCTACGCCGCTGACCGTCAGCTTTGGTGGTAACCCGCTGCACTGCAACTGCGAGCTGCTCTGGCTGCGGCGGCTGACCCGCGAGGACGACCTGGAGACGTGCGCCACGCCTGAGCACCTCACTGACCGCTACTTCTGGTCCATCCCCGAGGAGGAGTTCCTGTGTGAGCCCCCGCTGATCACGCGGCAGGCTGGGGGCCGGGCCCTGGTGGTGGAGGGCCAGGCGGTGAGCCTGCGCTGCCGAGCGGTGGGGGACCCCGAGCCGGTGGTGCACTGGGTGGCACCTGATGGGCGGCTGCTGGGGAACTCCAGCCGGACCCGGGTCCGGGGGGACGGGACGCTGGATGTGACCATCACCACCTTGCGGGACAGCGGCACCTTCACTTGCATCGCCTCCAATGCCGCTGGGGAAGCCACGGCGCCCGTGGAGGTGTGCGTGGTACCTCTGCCTCTGATGGCGCCCCCGCCGGCTGCTCCGCCGCCTCTCACTGAGCCCGGTTCCTCTGACATCGCCACGCCTGGCCGACCGGGTGCCAACGATTCCACGGCTGAGCGTCGGCTCGTGGCAGCCGAGCTCACCTCGAACTCCGTGCTTATCCGCTGGCCAGCCCAGAGGCCGGTGCCCGGAATCCGCATGTATCAGGTTCAGTACAACAGCTCCGTGGATGACTCCCTCGTCTACAGGTGGGTGCGGGTGCTGCCGTCCCAGGGCCTCCTCCCAAGCCCGGGGGACCCTCCCTCCCACCTGCCCATTCCCTTGGCCTTCTTGCTCAGCCAGGGTTCTAGATGGCTGTGAGAGTTGCCCCCGCCCTCCTTTGCCCTCTCTCCTCTATTTCTCACTGTCTCTGTTTTTCATGCTTATACAAAGTATTTGCTGAGCACCTACATGAGCCAGGCCAGGGCTGGGCACTGGAGCCCTAACAATCACCAGCCCCGCATGAACCCTACCCTCATGGGGCTCATAGTCAATATCACTGCTCCCCAGAGCAATCTGATTGGGCACTTCTTCAGTTAAACATTTTGGAGTGTGAAATACACACACACATTTACAGTGACTTTTTTTTTTTTTGAGACTGAGCCTCACTTCATCACCCAGGCTGGAGTGCGGTGACATGATCTCGGCTCACTGCAACCCTCCGACTCCCGGGTTCAAGCAATTCTCCTGCCTCAGCCTCCCAAGTAGCTGGGATTACAGGTGTCCACCAACACGCCCAACTAATTTTTGTATTTTTAATAGAGACGGGATTTCACCATGTTGGCCAGGCTGGTCTCAAACTCCTGACCTCAAGTGATTTGCCTGCCTTGGCTTCCTAAAGTGCTGGGATTACAGGTGTGAGCCACCCCGTCCTACCTACAGTGACACTTATAAATTATATACCAGTACTACTGTACGAACACTTTGGGTACATTACAGAAACAGAAGACAAAAAAATATGAGAAAAATATGTTATTTCCAACCTCCCTTGGGTTTGAAGCCATGGCTCTGGTGTGGACAGGCAGTATGGTGTCACTGATATTTTAAGGAAAGAGTTACTCTCTCCCATTGCCTCCTTATTCTCGTGCTGTCACCTCTCTGTCTCTACCTTCTCTGCCTTCATTATGCATAGAGCCCCTGCTTTGTGCAAACTCCTGAGCTGGGTGCTGGGGACACAGGGAAACCAAGACCCAGTCCCCGTCCTCAGGGAACTCATAGTTCATGGGACTCCACAGTAGGTGGTATCCTTGGCCCTGCCCTGTCTCTCTGTCTCAGCCTTTTTTTTTTTTAAGGCAGGGTCTTGTTCTGTCACCCCGGGCTGGAGTGCGGTGATTTGATCATAGCTCACTGCAACCTCAAACTTTTGGGCTCCAAGCAATCCTCCCGCCTCCTCAGAGTAGCTGGGACTGTAGGCTTGTACCACCACACCGCACTAATTTTTAAAAATTTTTGGCCGGGCGCGGTGGCTCAAGCCTGTAATCCCAGCACTTTGGGAGGCCGAGGCGGGTGGATCACGAGGTCAACAGATCGAGACCATCCTGGTCAACATAGTGAAACCCCGTCTCTACTAAAGATACAAAAAAATTAGCTGGGCATGGTGGTGCGTGCCTGTAATCCCAGCTACCTGGGAGGCTGAGGCGGGAGAATTGCCTGAACCCAGGAGGTGGAGGTTGCGGTGAGCCGAGATCGCGCCATTGCACTCCAGCCTGGGTAACAAGAGCGAAACTCCGTCTCAAAAAAAAAAAAAAAAAAAAAAAAAAAAAATTTTTAGTAGAGATGAGGTCTTGGTATATTGACCAGCCAGATCTGAAACTCCTGGGCTAAAGTGATCCTCCTGCCTTGGCCTCCCAAAGTGCTGGGATTACAGGTGTGAGCTGCTGTGCCTCTCGAATCTTGGTAGTTTTTTCAGTCTGGCTCTCTGCCACAGAACTGGCACACAGTGGGCACTTGATAAATGGTTATTAGGCACATGGATGTCTCTCCTATCTCCACCTCCTTCATGCACATTGTAGAGAACCTGCTGAATGCTTCAGTCCTGTGCTTGGCTTCACCTGGAGATGCCAGAGGGGTTGGAGCGATTTCCCTATCTGTGGGGAGCCCCAGCTGCTGGCTGTCAGAGCTCAGAAACCTGCCTCTTGGCCTCCATCTCCACCTTTCCAGTGTTCTCTTTGGCCATGGGCTTGGCACGTAGTAGGTGCTTTCCCAGTGTTGGCTGAATGAAAAAATGCCTCTTGGCCAGGCGCAGTGTCTCATGCCTGTAATCCCAGCACTTGGGGAGACTGAGGTTGGCGGATCACTTGAGGTTAGGAGTTCAAGACCAGCCTGGCCAACATGGCAAAACCCTGTCTCTACTAAAAACACAAAAATTAGCCAGGTGTGGTGGCATGCACTTGTAATCCCAGCTACCTGGGAGGCTGATGCAGGAGAATTGCTTGAACCTGGGAGGCAGAGGTTGCAGTGATTGGAGATCGCACCCTTGGACTCCAGCCTGGGCAAGAGAGATGGACTTCCTCTCAAAAAAAAGCCTCTCCTTTCCTCTGTCTCTGTCTTCCTCATTTCCCTCGCTTTTTGACTCTGGTCACCACACAGAGTAGATGCCTGCCGTGTGCCCATCTTGTGCTGGGCCCTGGGCCTACTGAAGGTAGATCAGGTCCTGGCCCAGCTTTACAAACACTGGGACAAACAAGTAAACTAAACAAAAACCTTCACAAGGAGCTTTCGAGCTTGCTGCTTCCTTCCGTCTTCCCAACTCTGCCATGAAGGCGTGATGACCCCCCTTTCCATTTCACAGACAGAAAAACTGAGGTTCAGTGGGGGATGTCACTTGCCCAAGGTCACATAGAAAGTAGCAAAGCTGTCCTTTTTTACACTGATACACATTTGTTGAGCACCCGCTGCTGGGAGGGGAGACGGATAATATATTTCTGTAAATAATTCTTAGTTTCTGTGACTCTCCACTTCTCTGTCCCTCTTTCCTTTGCTCTGACCCATGGCCACCACGTGGTGGGGTGGGGGAAATTCACAAGCCCCCAGACCCTGCATGGATGCAGATGTGGAAGGCCCCCTGACCCCAGCTGGACAACAGACCCTGGGGCTCTCCTCTTCCCTGTAGGGCCCCAGTTCCAGTTCTCCACCCCCCATTGCAGATTCCTATGCTATGGTGCTGCAGGGGTTAACTTCCTCAGGCTGTCATGGGCGGAGGTGACAGCCAACCAGAAGCCTGCTTAGCTGCTTGCTTGGGTTTTGCAGCCAATTAGAGACCCAGGGGTTCAAGCTTTCTTAAGGAGTCAGCCTCTGTCCTTGAAAGGGGGTGGGGGAAGCCCCTAGCCACTGGTTATTTAGGGGAAGGAGCAAGTGGAATCCAGGGCTCTGGAGAGGAGAGATGAGGAGAGGAAGTGGAAGGCTTAAAGCCAGTGCAGCCGAGGGTGGCTGGGGTGGGTGGTAGTGGTCTCTGAAGTGGCAGGCAGGGGTGGGTAGAGTGGAGTTGGAGAAGTGGGTGGACTTTTATGAAGGGGAGGGGCCCTGACTGGAAGTCTTTTGGTTGGAGGGTGGCTCTTGGTAGTGGGGGAACCTCCCAGAGGTGGGATGACAGAGGTGGAGCTTCAGGGCCAGAAGGTGGCCCTGCTGGAGGGGAAGGGGAGGCATATCAGAGAGAGAAGCAGGCCCACTGAAGTGGGGGTGTGGCCTGTCCGAGAGGTGGAGCTTGTTCTGCATGGTCCGGAGAAGTGGAAGGGGTGGTCCTTGTCTCCAGGTACCCACTAAAAGCCTTTGCAGGAAAAGAGAGCTGGTGAGGTTGCATCCTAGCCATGCAAATCAATGTGGACCGGGCAGTCCGGGTTTAGCTGAGGCTGAACATGGCCCACAGTGTGGAAGGGATGTGCTTAACAGAAGAGGGCCAAGGCCTGGTCGGAATGGTCCTCCAGAGGGGTGGGTCTTAGAGATAGGAGGAATGCAGTGGGCTGGACAGCGTGAGCCACAGCAGGGTTACTGGCCAACATGGGGTGAGATGCAAGCTAATGGTGATATCATTAAGTGCCAGGCCCTGGCTTTGTTAACTCATTCATTTCACACCATCTCTGGGATGTAGGAATTCTTATCATCCCCATTTGAAGAAAAGGAGGCACAGGGAGGTTAAGAAACTTGGAGAAGGTCTCCAGCCATGGTGGTTTATGCCTGTAATCCCAGCACTTTTGGAGGTCAAGGTGGATGGATCACCTGAGGTCAGGAGTTTGAGACCAGCCTAGACCAACATGGTGAAGCCCCATCTCTACTAAAAATACAAAAATTAGCCAGGCATGGTAGTGGGTGCTTGTAATCCCAGTTACTCGGGAGACTGAGGCAGGAGACTCGCTTGAACCTGGGAGGCAGAGGTTGCAGTGAGCTGAGATCACGACATTGCACTCCAGCCTGGGTGATACAGCGAGATTCTGTGTCAAACAAAACAAAACAAACGCAATGAAAGAACAGAGAAACTTGCCTAAGGTCACAGACCTAGCAAATGGCAGAAGAGAGACTCAAACCCAGGCAGTCTGGGCGCCAGACTTTGTCATCTTAACCACTTCTCTACATTAGCCCTCATCGAGGGGAGAGGCCTGCAGCAAGAAAGGAGTATGATGTGTGCTTGGCTACATTTGACCCCTTTAGGGAAGAAACTTCTGGTAGTTTCTGGAAGAAACTTTGGTGACTTTTGGTGGCACAGGAACATATCAGGTGGTTGCCTTTAATATCTGGACAAGGAGCAGGGCCTGCAGCCTGGATGTGGCTTACACACAGTAGGGGAACCATCTCTAGTGGGCCGTTGTGGGGTGTGCCTGGAAGCCACAGTTCAATTGGTTGGGGAATGGCCTGTAGCAATGTGGGGAACACGTAGTCAAGGGACTTGGAAACTGTGACAGGACATAGACAAAGCTAGATTTTTTTTTTTTGAGACCGAGTTTCACTCTTGTTGTCCTGGGTGGAGTGCAATGGCACAGTCTCAGCTCACTGCAACCTTTACCTCCCAGGTTCAAGCAAGTCTCCTGCCTCAATCTCTTGAGTAGCTGGGATTACAGGCATGCACCACCATGCCCAGCTATCTTTTGTATTTTTAGTAGAGATGGGGGTTTTACTATGTGGGCCAGACTGGTCTTGAACTCCTAACCTTAGGTGATCCACCTGCCTTGGCTTCCCAAAGTGCTGGGATAACAGGTGTGAGCCACCGCACCTGGCCAAAGCTAGATGTTTTACTTAAAGGTGCTGCATGCAGATGAAGGGGAGTGACCTGCATCATGGTTTTCCCTGAAAGGCATGAATATGTATAAAAGAGGAACTAGAAGAGCATCCATTGTTCCAGTAGGAATATGACAGGCACTGTGAGTTGACCTTAGTGTCCACCTGAGTGAGGCATGGAGGATGCAGAAAAGGGAGATGGCCAGTAGCACTGGCCCAGTTTTGGGGTAGAAATACCTAGATGAAGGACCTTGAGTGGCAGTTGTCCTAGCAGGAGTGAGACAGAGCTACGGGGCATGTCCCTTGAGGGCAGGGCTTAAAAGCCATATTCCCACTGCAGGGGCCGGAATATGAAGAGGAGGGAACATGAATGGCAGATATATTGTCCCAGTGGGTGATGAGCGCAGCCAGGAGGTGGGTCTGAGGGCGGGGCATACAGATGAGGGGTCCTGAAAGGGTGGGAATATGTTGATGAAGGCGGGGCTTGAATTGCTGCTGTTGTCTCAGTAGGGGGTGAGACTTTGGTAGCAGGGTTTAGTTCCCACTGCTCACCATGGGCGGGGCATAAAACAAAGGGGCGTGGCTAAGGTGGGACTAACCCCGTCCTGACCCCGCCCCCTCCTGCAGGATGATCCCATCCACCAGTCAGACCTTCCTGGTGAATGACCTGGCGGCGGGTCGCGCCTACGACTTGTGCGTGCTGGCGGTCTACGACGACGGGGCCACCGCGCTGCCGGCCACACGAGTGGTGGGCTGCGTGCAGTTCACCACGGCTGGGGATCCGGCACCCTGCCGCCCGCTGAGGGCCCATTTCTTGGGCGGCACCATGATCATCGCCATTGGGGGCGTCATCGTCGCCTCGGTCCTCGTCTTCATCGTTCTGCTCATGATTCGCTACAAGGTGTACGGCGACGGGGAGAGCCGCCGCGTCAAGGGCTCCAGGTCGCCCCCGCGGGTCAGCCACGTCTGCTCGCAGACCAATGGCGCAGGCGCGGCGCAGGCCCCTGCCCTGCCTGCCCAGGACCGCTACGAGGCGCTGCGTGAGGTGGAGTCCCCAGCCGCCCCCACTATCGACGTCGAGTCCAAGGGTATGGCGGCCGAGGCGGCAACCGCGGAGACGGAGGCAGTCCTTGGACGTTCTCTGGGCGGCTCGGCCACCTCGCTGTGCCTGCTGCCATCGGAGGAAACTTCCGGGGAGGAGTCTCGGGTCGCGGTGGGCCCGCGAAGGAGCCGATCTGGCGCCCTGGGGCCGCCAACCTCGGCGCCCCCTACTCTAGCTCTGGTTCCTGGGGGGGCTGCGGCCCGGCCGAGGCCACAGCAGCGCTATTCGTTCGACGGGGACTACGGGGCGCTATTCCAGAGCCACAGTTACCCGCGCCGCGCCCGGCGGACAAAGCGCCACCGGTCCACGCCGCACCTGGACGGGGCTGGAGGGGGCGCGGCCGGGGAGGATGGAGACCTGGGGCTGGGCTCCGCCAGGGCGCGCCTGGCCTTCACCAGCACCGAGTGGATGCTGGAGAGTACCGTGTGAGCGGCGGGCGGGCGCCGGGACGCCTGGGTGCCGCAGACCAAATGCCCAGCCGCACGGACGCTGGGGAGAGACTGGGAGAAAGCGCCGCGCTAAGACGTCGGACCGAGTGGAGACGCGCCCTTGCTCCCGGGAGTGGGCGGGGCGATCTCGCGCTGCGGCTCGAGGCCACGCCCCCGTGCCCAGGGCGGGGTTCGGGGATTGGCTGCCGGCCTCCCCTACCCCACGGACTCCTCGACCCCCTCCTACCCCTCCCCCCGCGCGCTCGCGGACCTCGCTGGAGCCGGTGCCTTACACAGCGAAGCGCGGGGAGGGGCAGGGCCCCCCGACACTGCAGCACTGAGACACGAGCCCCCTCCCCCAGCCCGGCACCCGGGGCCGGGGCAAGGGGCCCATTTCTTGTATCTGGCTGGACTAGATCCTATTCTGTCCCGCGGCGGCCTCCAAAGCCCTCCACCCCTACCACTCTCACATTCTGGTCTCGTCGGGCCTGGCTGGGGGTCCCCCTTTCTCTGTTTCACTCGTTTGTCTCTATCTGGCCCTCTTGTCGTCTGTCTGTTGTGCCTGTTCTTCCCTATTTGCCTCTCCTTTCTCTATCCCGTCGTCTCTTCTCCCTTGGCCCTCCCTGGTTTTGTCTAGTCTCCCTGTCTCTCCTGATTTCTTCTCTACTCATTCTCCCGGGCAGGTCCCACTGGAAGGACCAGACTCTCCCAAATAAATCCCCACATGAACAAAATCCAAAACCAAATTCCCCTACCGGAGCCGGGACCCTCCGCCGCAACAGAATTAAACTTTTTTCTGTGTCTGAGGCCCTGCTGACCTGTGTGTGTGTGTGTGTGTGTGTGTGTGTGTGTCGGTTGGTGTGTGGTGTGTGTGTGTGGTGTGTGGGGGGGAGGGTGACCTAGATTGCAGTATAAGTTCTCGAAGTGAGACTGAAGGAAGATGACTAACTGGGGCCGGGGGAGACTGGCAGACAGGCTTCTGTCCTCTGAGAGACTTAGAGGTGGGGAATAATCACAAAAATAAAATGATCATAATAGCTAACACTTAGTGAATACTTACTACGTACAAAGCACTTAAGTCATTTAATTCTCACGACAACACTTGGACATTGGTATTATTATCCTGTTTTCCAGATGAGGGAATTTCAGCCCAGAAAAGTTAAATAACTGGCCCAAGATGGCAAAACTGGGATTTAAAAAGGCGGGCAGATTGACTTCTGAGGCTGTACTGTAGAGGTGAAAAGACAGCTTTTCCTCCACTCTCTGAAATTTCACTGGAATGGGCTGACAATAGACAGATTAACAAGAGAAAAGGCATGTGGCGGTTATTAACATGTGCTGGGGAAAAATCACAGGAAAGCGATTACCCAATAACCCAGTGAAGTTTAGATGCTTATATGCCTTTCTTCATAGGGAGAGGGGAGATAGGGAAAAGCAGGCAATTTTGAGGGGTAGTAAATGATTTTTGAGAACACGAATGCATCTGGGAGAGAGAAATTAGCTTGTAAATGTCCCTGGAATTTGAGCCTGCCAGATAATTTCTTGCGACAAAGTCCATCCAGATGTGGTTACATTTCTCTGTCTTTTTTTTTTTCCTGTTAAATACAATGACATGTCAGGGAGAGGACAGAAGGCAACTGTGTTCTTTTTGGTGGGTCTGGTCTTTAGTCAGGTAAGAAGATATCAGAAGAGAGCCTCTTCCAGCATCTGCTGATCTCGAAGTGCATTTAAGATAATCAGCAAAGCAGGGTGCCATATTTCGGGGTGACATTCCCTGAACTACTGCTGAGCAGTTACTGAATATTCATTCCATCCTCTGAGACCTCACAACTCAATGGGGTAGGTAGATATCCTTGGTCCCATTTTACAGACAATAACCTCAACCATAGAGAGATGAAGTCCCTTGCCCAAGTCCCTCCATCCCCCACATGAATAAATAGCAGAGCTGGAAGTTTGATTGCACCCATATACTATGCTGCCTCTGGAGTCCTGTGTCCAGAGGCTGGGGAATGGCCCCCATGACCTTAGCCAAGCTTGGATATCCACAGCCAGCCTGGTGAGCGCAGGGATAAGAGCTCTTGTGTGGCTGTGCCTGGAATCTGAGGGACCCTGGTGAAGAAGTCGGTCGAGGGCATGGCGGATGGCGTGGGAAGGGTTTCTCAGGTGAGGCTGAGGGCTGTGGCTGGGGAAGGAAAGCTGGCTGGGGGGAGGAGAGGGACAGACATCCCAGCCCTTGCAGGGGCCCTGCAGTGACAATGCCTTCCTGATCCCGGGGAAGGAGGAGGAAGGCTTCTTGCCAGCCAGGGGCCCCCTGAGGCCAGGGGAGGAGGAGAGAAAGACAGAAATAGAAACAGAGCGGGAGGGAGGGGCATGGATATAGGCAGACAGGGTGGGAGGCAGCTAGGACAGAGGCGCCAGAGAATCACAGGCCTGGAGGCTTCCTCAACCAGGGGCCCAGCCACCCTCATGCCACGGCAGTGCTCCCAAACCCTCCCTGGTGCATGGATAAAGAGCATGCAACCCGTCAGGTGCAGCGGCTCACGCCTGTAACCCTAGCACTTTGGGAGGCTGAGGCCGGCAGATGACGAGGTCAGGAGTTCAAGACCAGCCTGACCAATATGGTAAAACGCCGTCTCTCCTGAAAATACAAAAATTAGCTGGGCGTGGTGGTGCACACCTGTAATCCCAGCTACTCGGGAGGCTGAGGCAGGAGAATTGCTTTAACCTGGGAGGCAGAAGGGGCCAAGATCATGCCACTGCACTCCAAAAAAAAAAAAAAAAAAGTATGCAACGCAGTGCATGGCACATGATGGCCGGGAAATAGTTACTCCGGTAACAAGCATGACTGCATTTAAAGCCTGCACGGATACATGCAGTGTGTGCACACAGTTTCCAAGAGGAGAAAACTGAAGCTCAGAGACATTAAGGAGCATGCCCGAGATCACAAAGCCAGTTAACAGCAGAGCCATGACCGGAAAGCTCTGCCTCCAACCTGCACACGGAACCTTGGGGAATACTGTCCCTCCCTCACTTGATAAAGCCTAATTGAGCCCGTATTATGTATCTGGTCCCATGTAGGGGCTATGGCAGTGAACAAAATAGATGAAGCAAAACGAGAAAGCCCTGCTCCGTGATGCCTACACTCTTTTCTTTTCTGAGACGGAGTTTTGTCTTGTTGCCCAGGCTGGAGTGCAATGGCGTGATGTCGGCTCACTGCAACCTCTGCCTCCCAGATTCAAGTGGTTCTCCTGGCTCGGCCTCCTGAGTAGCTGGGATTACAGGCATGCGCCATCACGCCTGGATGATTTTATATTTTTACTAGAGATGGGGTTTCTCCATGTTGGTCAGGCTGGTCTCGAACTCCCGACCTCAGGTGATCTGCCCGCCTCAGCCTCCCAAAGTGCTGGGATTACAGGCGTGAGCCACTGTGTCGGGCCATGGTGCCTATATTCTAGAGAGAGGAGAAATAAACAAATAAGCAATTAAATGAGTTCAGGAGGTTGACGTTGCAATGAGGCCTGATCACGTCACTGCACTCCCGCCTGTGTGACAGAGCGAGACCCAATAAACAAAAACAAATAAGTAAACAGTGCATTCCAGTGGTAAATAAACGCTACGCCAAGAATGAAAAAAGCATGATGGTATAGAGAATGACTTCGGGGCCTACTTTAGGGGCGGGGTCGAGGAGGGTGATGGTGGAGCTAAAGAAATTCATTGTGAGAAAAGCAAGGAAAAGCATTCCAGGCAAAGGGAACAGTATATGCAAAGGAACTTAGGAAGTAGTGTGCTTGATGTGTTGGAGGCAGTGTGTCTGGACTGAAGGGAGGAGAGTGAGAGAAGGGAGGTGGGAAAAGCAAGCAAGTTCTACAGAACTTTGTGAGGTGTGGTCAAGAGTTAACATGTTATTCTTTGGAGCTGCAGGAAGCCAATGAAGGGTCTTCACCAGGGGCGGTGTGTGGTCTGATTTCCACGGAGACCCTAGCTTCAGGGTGAGGTATGCCTATCTTCAGAACAGTGGCTAAACTCTGTAATCCCAGCACTTTGGGAGACCAAGGTGGGAGGATCGCTTGAGTCCAGGAGTTCAAGACCAGCCTCGGAAATATAGTGAGACCCTGTCTCTAAAACAAAATTAAAGACTGGGTGCAGTGGCTTACACCTATAATCCTAGCACTTTGGGAGTCTGAGGCGGGGGGGGCGTCGCCTGAGGTCAGGAGTTCGAGACCAGGCTGCCCAATGTGGTGGAACCCCCATCTCTACTAAAACTACAAAAATTAGCTGGGTGTGGTGGTGCACACCTGTGATGCCAGCTACTTGGGAGGCTGAAACAGGAGAATTGCTTGAACCTGGAAGGTGGAGGTTGCAGTGAGCTGAGATTATACCACTGTACTCCAGCCTGGATGACAGAGCAAGACTGTCTCAAAAAAAAAAAAAATTAAAGAAAGTGGGGTGGGGGTGTACAAAGCTACAAGGAACAGGGCTTTAGAGAAAGGAACCCAGACTCGACCCCACTAAGACACCCTCCTTATGCATCTCTCCTCTCTGCTTCTCTCAGCTCTGATTTATCCCTTTCAATTGCATGTGGTGAGGAAAATGGTCATTTACTTACACACACAGACTCAATCTTTCCAGAGCCCAGAGATAAAATGGCAGAATCTCTAGTCCCAAGAGAAAAATCCCAGAGAAGGGCTCTGATTGGCCTGACTGTGGTCACATGGGAACCCCTGCACTGATTGTGGCATCCAAGGGAATAAATGGAATGCTTTGATTGGCCAGGTTGGGGGTAGGTGGGTCCTATGTCCAGGTCATGTATCCTGGGAAGAGGGGGATTGCTAAATATTAGGTTGAACTGTATGAACTTGAGATGTTTGTAGGTCAGACGTTATAGAGTATTGGCAATTACATGTGGTTAAAGCTAATACCAGAAAAAGTAGAATAAGAAATATTATGGGCTGGGTGTTGTGGCTCACACCTATAATCCCAACACTTTGGGAGGCCAAGGTGGGAGGCTCACTTGAGGCTAGGAGCTGGAGGCCAGCCTGGGCAACATGGCTAGACTGTCTCTACAAAAATAAAAATAAAAAATAAAAAATTAGCCAAGGCTGGTGGCATGCACCTGTATTCCCAGCTACTCAGGAGGCTGAGGTGGGAAGGTTCCTTGAGCCCAGGAGTTTGAGGCAGTAGTGAGCTATGATTGAGCCCCTGCACTCCAGCCTGGATGACAAAGCAAGACCTTGTCGCTTAAAACAAACAAAAACCAACCAAACAAAAATGAAAACAAAGCTTGTTGCTGTTACATGCTCAAAAAAGAAACAAAAAAATAAGAAAGCCTGTTGAGCATATAAAAGCAAAAGAGCCCAGGTGTGGTGGCTCATGCCTGTAATCCCAGCACTTTGGGAGGCGGAGGCCGGCAGATCACCTGAGGTCGGGAGTTTGAGACAAGCCTGGCCAATATGGCGAAACCCTTTCTCTACTAAAAGTACAAAAACTAGCTGCACATGGTGGTGGGCACCTATAGTCCCACCGACTCTGGAGGCTGAGGCAGGAGAATTACTTGAACCTGGGAGGCAGAGATGGCAGTGAGCCAAGATTGCACAATTGCACTCCAGCCTGGGCAACAGAACAAGACTCTGTCTCAAAAACAAAACAAAGTAAAATAGGCTGGGCGTGATGGCTCATGCCTGCAATCCCAGCAATTTGGGAGGCAGAGGCAGGCAGATCATGAGGTCAGGAGATCGAGACCATCCTGGCTAACATGGTGAAACCCCATCTCTACTACAAATACAAAAAATTACCCAGGCACCTGTAATCCCAGCTACTACTCAGGAGGCTGAGGCAGGAGAATCACTTGAACCCGGAAGTGGAGGTTGCAGTGAGCCCAGATGGCGCCACTGCACTCCAGCCTGGGTGACAGAGGGAGACTCTGTCTCAAAATAAATAAATAAGTAAAATAAATAAATAAATAAAAGCAATAGAAATCCTGGTGTAGTATACAGAAGTTTTGGAGGAGAAGGTGATACTGTAGAAATGAGCCAGGTGAAGGCGTGGTAGGGGGAGAGTGATGGGAACCGTCCTGAGCAGAGGGAACCACTTAAGCAAAGGCCATTACAAGAGAGGACGAGGGAAGGCTTGCTACTTCGCTCTGGAGATGGAGCGCTTGCTCTAATCGATCGAATTGGAGTCACGTGTCCCGCCAAATGAGGGAGTGGGAAAGGAGGTCATTTCTAAAGGAAAATTGAGGGGCTGTTACCAGGAGTAATGGATGCTGGTCAGGCAAAACCAAAATATATCCAGTTCAGAATCTCTTCTCTGAGGCCTTGGCGTCTCCAAGAGAGATTTGCAACCTTCTTTTTTTTTTTCCATTGCAACATTCATAATTGAAGAGGCTCATATGCCTGGGCTGAGACTTGTCCTATATGATTAAAATTTTTATGAAATATTAATTGACCACCTTCTCTGGGTTCAGTGCTGGCCATGCAGAGATGAATTTGTGGGGATACATTTGGCCGCAAGAAACAGAAAAATCCAATTAACATGACTTAAGCAATAAAGGCATTCAGTGATATCATCTGAGAGTAGGTCTGGAGTTAGGGGATTGTGGGGTTTGGTGCAAAGGCTTGTTAATCTCAGCAAGGACCCCGTCTTCTACTCTTCTACCTTCCTCAGAATGATAGCTTTACACCCTCAACATGTTACCTTCTGGTCACGAAATGGCTGCCATAGCTCCGGGTCTTACATCTTCCTATCAATGAACTAAGCAGGAAGGAAGGGAGCAAGGGGGAAAAGAGTTCTCTTTCTATCGAGGAAGAAAAATATGTTAAAATAATAAGAGTAACAGCAGCAAACACATGGATGGGACTCACCCTTTGCCAGACTCTGTTACTTTTTTTGTTTTTTTTGTTTTTTTTTTTTTTTGAGACGGAGTTTCGCTCTTGTTACCCAGGCTGGAGTGCAATGGCGCGATCTCGGCTCACCGCAACCTCCGCCTCCTGGGTTCAGGCAATTCTCCCACCTCAGCCTCCCGAGTAGCTGGGATTACAGGCACGCGCCACCGGGCCCAGCTAATTTTTTTATCTTTAGTAGAGACGGGGTTTCACTA
>CM052668.1:27610691-27634604 GCA_028533165.1 Leontopithecus rosalia | reverse complement strand
GACTCTGTTACTTTTTTAGATGGAGTCTTGCTCTGTTGCCCAGGCTGGAGTGCAACAGTGAGATCTCGGCTCACTGCAACTTCTGCTTCCCAGATTCCAGCTATTCTCCTGCCTCAGCCTTCCGAGTAGCTGGGACTACAGGTGCACGCCACCATGCCTGGCTAATTTTTTGTGTTTTTGGTAGAGACGGGGTTTCACTGTGTTAGCCAGGATGTCTCCATCTCCTGACCTCATGATCCACTCGCCTTAGCCTCCCAAAGTGCTAGGATTACAGGAGTGAGCCACTGCACCTGGCATAAATTAATTTATTTAAGAAGCCCTTAGTAGGCCAGGTGTGGTGGCTTACGTCTGTAATCCAAGCACCTGTAATCTTAGCTACTCAGCAGGCTGAGGCACGAGAATCACTTGAACCCAGGAGGCGGAGGTTGAGGTGAGCCGAGATCACGCCACTGCACTCCAGCCTGGGCAACAGAGCGAGATTCCATCTCAAAAAAAAAAAAAAAAAAAAAGAAGCCCTTAGTTGCATGTCCACTCTGAGCTGTGAGGGAGCCTGGGAAAGCAGGTAGCAGGCAAAAGGGACAGAAATTCATGTCCCGGGCTGGGCACTACGCTGCCCCCTACCTGAGCTGAGGTTCTGCTAGTTATAGTCTCTATGATATAGAGGGAATAGCTGTGAGGTTGTGTGTAAAATTCTTTTAAATTTACAAATACATTTTTTTACGTTCACTTTTTTTTGTTAAAAATTTTCAATATTGATTTTTTTTATTTTACTTTTTGTGACAGTCTTACTTTGTTGCCCAGGCTAGAGTGCAGTGGCACGATTGTGGCTCACTGCAGCCTCAACCTCTTCAACTCGAGCCATCCTCCTGGGACTGGGGCTACAGGCACGTGCCACTGTGCCTACCTGATTTTTAATATTTTTGTTGAGACAAGTTCGCTGTGTTGCCCAGGCTGGTCTCTAACTCCTGTGCTCAAGCAATCCTCCCACCTAGGCCTCCTAAAGTGCTGGGATTACAGGTGTGAGCCACCACACCCGGCCACATTTAACTTGTTTTTGGTTATCAAGAGGGGTGCTTCGGCTTTTGCCTGTGGGTTGTGTGTAATTTTTTGTGTATGGCTGTTCTCCAGCCCTCTGATTCCTAATCAAGAAAATACTCAAGAATGCAAAGGAGGCTGGGCGTGGTGGGTCATGCTGGTAATTCCAGCACTTTGGGAGGCTGAGGTGGGAGGATCACTTGAAGCCAGGAGTTTGAGACCAGCCTGGCCAACGTGGTGAAACCTCATCTCTAATAAAAAGACAAAAATTGGCTGGGAGTGAGGGTACGCACCTGTAGTCCCAGCTACTCAGGAGGCTGAGGCGGGAAATTCGCTTGAACCCAGGAGGCAAAGGTTGCAGTGAGCTGAGATCTGGACATTGCACTCCAGCCTGGGCGACAGAGCGAGACTCCGTCACAAACTATCAAACACACACAACAAAGAATGCAAAGAAGTGAGAGTCATAGAATCATAGAATGGAATTCCATTCTGAAATCCCTATCGTGACAAAAAGTCAACCATTCAGAAACTTTGGTGGGGCTGCTGCGGTGGCTCACGCCTGTAGTCCTAGCACTTTGGGAGGCCGAGGCACGAGGATTGCTTGAGTCCAGGAGTTCGACACCAGTCTGGGCAACATGACGAAACCCTATTTCTACAACAAATACAAAAATTAGGTGGGTGTGGAGGCACACACCTTTAGTCCCAGCTGCTGGGAAAGCTGAGCTGGGAGGATGGTTTGAAACTGGGAGGTGGGGGTTGCAGTTATCTGAGACAGATTGCAGATTGTGCCACTGTGCTCCAGCCTGGGTGCCAGAGCCAGACCCTATTCCCCTCCCCCCAACCCAAAAAAGAAACTTTGATGGGTTACTTTTGGTAATACATTTCTCATGATACACCTCACAGTGAATTGTGATGGACTGATGGCTGTCTCACTGTCCCAATATTGCCTTATAACAAACCAAACTCAGTGGCATAAAACAAATATTATTATGCTCACAGTTTCTGTGGGTCAGGAACTGAATCAGAGCCCAGTGGTGATGTTCTCTACTCTAGCTGGGACCTAGAATTATCTAAGTGCTTCTTCATGCACATGTCTGGTTCCTGAGCTGGGATAATTCAAAAGCTGTGCTGGGATTATCCGATGGAGTACGGATATGTGGCCTCTCTGTATGTCCGAGCTTCTCACAGCATTGTGGTTAGGTGCCAGGTTGTAGCATCCTGAGAGTTTTTCTTTTTCTTCTTTTCTTTTCCTTTTCCCTCCCTCTATCTTCCTTTCCTTCTTCCCTTTCCTTTCCTTCTTCCTTCCCTTCCTTTCCTTTCCTTTTCATGGTGAAACACCGGGTTTAACCATGTTGGCTAGGCTGGTCTTGAACTCCTGACTTCAAGTGCAAAGTGCTGGGATTACAGGCGTGAGCCACCGTGCCCAGCAGTACGAGCACATAGTTGCACACATGTGGGCATGAACACTCACAGCTATGTACCTTCATATGGCTCAAGTTCAGGCCGACACCCATGCATACAGATACACACACAGTCACAGAAGTCAGGTACACACAAATACACACAACCAGTCACAGAGGGTTCCAATTCCTTGTTGTTTATTGATACATAATGTATAAAGGTAAAACAATAAACTCAGCCCTAGATCTCAGTCAGGGCTGCAGCTTTATAAATAAAGGGTGAAAGGAAATAATTTAAGGAAGGAGGAGGGCTCAGCACATAAATAAATAAGGTGTGGGGTGTTAGGTGGACTCGGGGTGGGTCGAGGTTCTCAGTCACAGGTCACCACTGGCGACACAATGCAGGTCCCGTATGAGGAGCCGGAAGAGGTTGAAGGTGACAGAGGCCTCGAGGCAGCCAGGGGACTCCTGCAGGGGAGGAGGGGATGGGTCAGGGGCTGTCCAGGGTCAGGGCTCCCAGTGGCTCCCTAGACCCCGGTCCCTCCCCTTCCGGGTCACTCACCTTTTTCGAGGCCTCCTGTAGCCGGTGCAGCCAGTGGTGGAGGGGGCCCCGGGGCCTGGGCCCTGCCGTGGGCTGAGGCTGGACCTGTGTGCAGAGGAGGGTGGTGTGTGAGGCAGGGCCAGGCCAGCACAGGGGAAGCCCCTGCTCAGAGCCCACAGACCTGGGTGCCTGGGCCCCGAGAACTCACACAGGCCCGGAGCTGGGAGAGGATGTGGTGCAGGGTGTGAAGGGGCTGGTTGAGGACATCCCCCAAGGCCGTGTCATTGTCAGCGGTGGCCTCCAGAACCTCCAGCGTCAGGGCCAGCTCAGCCTCCAAGGCCACAGGGCGCTCCCTCACCTGAGAAGAGGTGAGAAAGAGCAGGTGAGGGAAGGCTCAGTTAGTAGGAACAGGTAGGCAGTCGGTGGGTCGGTGACTCGGTGCATGTGTTGGGGACAGGTGTGGGGTCTGGGCAGAAGGAGACAGAGGGAGAAGACACGAGGCAGGTCACAGGTGAGGCAGGAAGATCGAGGAGGCAGGTGAGGGGATAAGTGAAATGGAGACAAATGAAAGGGAACTTAAGGGGGTTGCTGGGACGGGTGAAGAGGAAACAGGTTTGGAGCGCAGTGAGAGGGACAGTTGCATGCTTAGAGAAGTAGGATGGGGCTGGGCCTGGTGGCTCACATCTGTAATCCCAGCACTTTGGGAGGCTGAGGCAGGTGAATCACCTGAGCTCAGGAGTTCAAGACCAGCCTTGCCAACATGGTGAAACCCCATCTCTACTAAAAATACAAAAGTTAGTTGGGTGTAAGTTAGCAGGCACCTGTAATCCCAGCTACTCGGGAAGCTCAGGCAGGGGAATCGCTTGAACCTGAGAGGTGGAGGTTGTGGTGAGCCGAGATTGCGCCATTGCACTCCAGCGTGGGCACCAAGAAGGAAGCTCTGTATCAAAAAAAAAAGAGAGAGAGAGAGAAAGAGAGAAGGGTGGATGAAGGGGGAGCATCACGAGCTGGATGAATGTCAGGGAGAGATGATGAGGGACAGGTGGAGGGAGAGCGAGTCAGTACTGAGAACAGACAGGGAGAAGTGGTGCAAGGTGAAAGGTACAGGTTGGGGAGAGACTGAGGACATTTTGGGGAGAAATAAAGAGTGAGAGCAGAAGTGACAGGGACAGGTGAGCCAGCAAGGGAAATAGGGCTGACAGGAGGGCCCAGGGGAAGGACAGAGTCAAGACAGCAGCTGAGAAGTGGAAAGGCCACAAGACAGGTCCAAGAGAGGGAAGGACACGGGAAATGAAGAAGGCTGAGGGGCCACTTAAGGAGATGGGGGGGAGGGTCAAGGTAAGGGTGAAGGTGGCCTGACTTCCAGCTCACCTGGAGCAGCCGCAGGTCCCAATTCCTGGGGAGGACAGGAGAGGTGCAATTCCAGTCTTTCAGCTTGAGTGACTCTTCCTAGAGAGCAAGGGTAGTGGTTAGCCCACAGCGGGACGGCTGGAAGCTAGCTCATAGCAGCAGGGATGAAGTTGGCCTGACAGCATGGGTTTAACCCGGTGCAGAAAAGATAGAAGTTCACCATAGTTGGAAGGCTAGAGGTTAGCCCACAGTAGCAGGGCAGAGGTTAGCCCACAGAAGGAGGGCTGGAAGCTAGCTCATAGCAGCAAGGATGAAGTTGGCCTGACAGCATGGGTTTAACCCAGTGCAGGAAGGATACAGATTCACCATAGTTGGAAGGCTAGAGGCTAGCCCACATTAGCAGACACGGTAGTGGAGGTTAGCGCATAGCAACAGGCACTTACCAAGGCATCCCTGGCCTTCTTGAAGCTCGCTAGCTCCTGCGGTGGCAGAGATTTGTACCTGTCAATGTGGCAGCCCTTCCCAGTAGTGATGGGCTTGCAAGTGGAGACAGAGCCTGCCACAGCCAAACCCAGCACCACGATCCAAGGTGCAGCCATGGCTAAATCACAACTGCTTCCCCAGCGGCATGGCTCTGCTTTTTAGCCGGGAAATGAGCAATGCCCAAGATGAGCAATCCGGGATGATGTATGTAAAGTGAAAAGGTAATTGGAAATGAGAATTTCCACTTTGACTTTAAAGGCATGAGTGGGTGGGGCCAGTCTGGGAGCCTGGTGAGGGAACAGGCGTGGGTGGGGGCAAATGAGGTGGGAGCTGCATCAGAAAGGAAAGAGAAGGTAAATTTCTTACTCCCTGGGTGGCTCTCAGGCAACTGGCCTCAGGAAGTCCCTGAGGGAGGCTGAGGTTATGGATAAGGCTACCTAAGTGGCAGGGAGAAAACTTCTTTTTTATTTTGAATTAGCCAGGTGTGGTGGCCTGCACCTGTGATCCCAGCTACTCAGGCGGCTCACTTGAACCTGGGAGGCGGAGGTTGCAGTGAGACAAGATCGTGCCACAGCACTCCAGCCTGAGCAACACAGTGAGATCCTGTTGCAAAATAAAAAGCTGCTTTTTAAATTTTATTGTTATTATTATTTTTTTTTGAGATGTCTCACTCTGTCACTAGGCTAGAGTATAGTGGTGCAATATCGCCTCACTGCAACCTCTGCCTCCCAGGTTCAAACTAATCTCCTGTCTGAGCCTCCTGAGTAGCTGGGATTATAGGCAAGCGCCACCACACCCAGCTAATTTTTGTATTTTTAGTAGAGACAAGGTTTCACCATGTTTGCCAGGATGGTCTTGATCTCCTGACCTCGTGATCAACCTGCCTTGGTCTACCAAAGGGCTGGGATTACAGGCGTGAGCCACCGCACCCAGCTATCATTATTATTTTTTGAAGACGGAGTTTCACTCTTGTTGACCAGGCTGTAGTGCGCTGGCGCAATTTGGCTCACTGCAACCTCTGCCTCCTGGGTTCAAGCGATTCTCCTGTCTCAGCCTCCTAAGTAGCTGGGATTATAGGTGTGTGCCACCACACTCAGCTAATTTTTGTATTTTTAGTAGAGACAGGGTTTCACCATGTTGGCCAGGCTGGTCTTGAACTCCTGACCTCAGGTGATCCACCCGCTTTAGCCTCCCAAAGTGCTGGGATTACAGGTGTGAGCCACCACCTTATTTTATTATTTATTATTTACTTATTTATTTATTTTTGTAGAGATGGGGATCTCACTGTGTTGCCCAGGCTGATCTTGAACTCCTGGCCTCAAGCCATCCTCCTGCTTCAGCCTTCCAAAGTGCTAGGATTAGAGGCACGAGCCACTGCTCCCGTCCAAGAGGGAGCTTCTGCCACTGGTTTAAGATTGTCCCATTAACTAACTCGGTTCATGCTCCTAATGTTTCTATGAGTAGTTATTTTTATGATTATGATGGTTAATTTTAGGTGTCACCTTGACTGGTTAAGTTTACCAGATAGCTGGTGACATGTTAATTCTGGGTATGACTCTGAGGTGCTTCTAGAGGAGACTGGCATTTGACTCAGTGGACTGAGTAAGGAAGACCCGTTGTTACTGAATGTAGTGGGCACCATCCAATCGGCTGAGGACCTGAATAGAACAAAAAGGTGGAGGAAAGGTGAATTTGCTCTCTCTTACGAGCTGGGACACACTGCATCTGCCCTTGAATGTCAGAACTCCAGGCTCTCTGGGCTTTGATTGCTGGGACTTGCAGCCGGGTACAGTGACTCACGCCTGTAATCCCAGCACTTTGGGAGGCCGAGGTAGGCAGATCACTTGAGGTCAGAAGTTTGAGACCAGCCTGGCCAACATGGTGAAACCCTGTCTCTACTAAAAGCACAAAAATTAGCCAGATGTGGTGGCACATGCCTGTAGTCCCAGCTACTCGGGAGGCTGAGGCAGGAGAATCGCTTGAACCCTGGAGGCGGAGGCTGCAGTGAGCTGAGTTCATGCCACTGTACTCCAGCCTGGGTGACAGAGCAACACTCCATCTCATAAATAAATAAATAAATAAAATGCTGGGACTCGCACCAGCTGTCTCCCAAGTCCTGAGGCTTTTGTTCTTGGACTGAACTGCACTGCAGTCTTCCCTGGTTCTCCAGCTTGCAGATGGCCTGTTGGGGAACTTCTTCGCCTCCATAATTGTCTGAGCCAATGCCCCTAATAAATTCCCTCCTATCTATCTATCTGTCTATCTATCTATCTATCATCTTATAGCTCTCTATCATCTATCATCTTTTATGTATCTATATCTATCTAATCTGTCAATCATCTATGTTATCTAGACTATCTCTCTAGTTATCTAGTCTGTTTATGTATCATTTATCATCTAATAATCAATCTATATTATTTTTTGAGATGGCGTTTCACTATTATTGCTCAGGCTGGAGTGCGATGGCGAGATCTCAGCTCACTGCAGCCCCTGTCTCTTAGGTTAAAGTGATTCTCCTGCCTCAGCCTCCCAAGTACTGGGATTACAGGCCACCATGTCTGGCCAATATTTTGTATTTTCAGTAGAGATGGGGTTTTACCATGTTGGCCAGGCTGGTCTCGAACTCCTGGCCTCTGGTGATCCATACACCTCGGCCTCCCAAAGTGTTGTGATTACAGGCATGAGCCACCGTGCCCAGCCATCTTTATCCGTTTTTTTTTTTTTTTTGAGACAGAATTTTGCTCTGGCGCCCGGGCTAGACTGCAACGGCACAATCTTGGCTCCCTGCAACCTCTGCCTCCAGGGTTCAAGTGGTTCTCTGCCTCAGCTTCCCAAGTGGCTGGGATTACAGGTGCCCACCACCACACCTGGCTAATTTTTGTAGACATGGGACTTTGCCATGTTGGCCAGGCCAGTCTTGAACTCTTGGCCTCAAGTGATCCACCTGCCTTGGCCTCCCAAAGCGCTGGGATTACAGAGGTGAGCCACTGTATCCAGCTATTATCTGCCTATCTATCTATCTATCTGATCTATCTATCATCTATTTATCTATTCATCCATCCACCATCCTATTGGTTCTGTCTCTCTGGAGAACCCTGACAAATACAATAATCATGCCCGTTTTACTGGTGAGAAAACTGAGGCACAGGAAAGAAAAGTGACTCGCCTAAGGTCCCACAGCCAGCTAGTGGCAGAGATGGGGTATGATCAGAGTCCTGTGCACTTGCTGCCTATTCCATATGCAGCCCAGTAGAAGATGAGAACCTCTGAGGGTAACAGGCCCACTTCTCCTTTCTGTCTCCTTTCAAGGGTAGCGTGAAAGGGGAAGGAAGCTTCTGATTTGCTGGGGGCAAGTGTATTTCCTGGGGACTGGAGGAGCTGTGTGGAGAGAAGGTGGGCGGTGAGTCTGGTCGCCTTGCTGTCATCATCCCTGCCGTAATAATAATTGTGTAGTAGGTAAGAAACTGCTCTGATGTGTAGGTATTTCGTATTTTTCACTCCTTTATTTTTTTTCTTAGCCCTTTGGTACAGAAAGTTATTAATCATACTCTTCAGATCATAACACACGTTCACAATTGGCCCATGAAAGACCCTCCAGGGCTTTTACTCCCCCATTGCCAATTCCCACTCCCACTGCACCCCCACAGACACCCACTATAATGCACTTGATAAATAGCTGCAAAGATGTATCTTTATAATTTGTGATTTTGTGTGTGTATGTGTTTCCAATTTACATAAGCAGGATTGTGTTATAAATCTTCTACTTCTTTCTTTTTTTTTTTAACTTAACACTGCTTCTGAGATCTCTTCACACAGCTGTGTACATCAAGTTTTCTGTTTATGACTGCTGTACCGTATTTTGTGGTGTACACAACCACAGCACTTTTACTTATCTACTCTGCCAGTGATGGACACTTAGGTTGCCTCTAGCTGACACCTGTCCTCTGTGTGGGAGGCTTTCTGGAATATATGGTAGCACACCAGCTGATGCCCCTACTGTATCCCCTCAGCTTGTGTTTACTGTGGTCAGTTGCCACCCAGGCTGACAGTTTCCTATCTCATGTGCTCGGATCTTTCTGCTTCTCTGCCAGAGGCCGAGGTCTTTCTACTCTCTGAATGCAGAATGGACTGGTAGTAGCAGGATCAATTCCCCCAGTAGCAATCCTCAACCAGTGAGGGCTGAAAGCAATTGAATAAATACTGCAGCTATCCTTTTCCTTGAAGGGCCAATTCTAGGTGACTTCTACATGATTCCTTGATCTTCTCAGCGTCTCCAGAACAAATGACCTCTAGCTGCTCATAGCAATAGCCTTTTGGGGGCTGGAAGTAGCGGGGGTCAAATTAGGGGACCAGGATGAAAATTTAAGGAGGGGGCCAGGTGTGGTGGCTCATGCCTGTAATCTCAGCACTTTGGGAGGCCAAGGTGGGCAGATCATCTGAGGTCAGGAGTGACCTCAGATGGTGAAGCCACCAACACCACCAACATGGTGAAACCCTGTCTCTACTAAAAATACAAAAAATTAGCCAGGCATGGTGACGTTACTCGGGAGGCAGAGGAACAAGAATTGCTTGAACCCGGGAGGTGGAGGTTTCAGTAAGCCAAGATCATGCCATTGCACTCTGGGTGACAGAGCGAGACTCTGTCTCAAACAAACCAACCAGCAAAACAAAACAAACAACAACAAAACACAAGCATGTACCATGAGCCTGTGGTCCCAGCTACTTAGGAAGCTGAGGCAGGAGGATCTCTGGAGCCCAGGAACTTGAGGCTGCAGTGCCACTGCACTTCAGCAGGGCCAGAGTGAGACTTGCAAAAAAACAAAAACCGGAAACCAAAAAAATATGTTTTCAAAGTCTTTGACCCTTTCCCCATTGAGAAGTGAATTTGTCCCCTTCCCTTGAGTCTGGGCTGGCCCTAGTGGCTCATGTGTAACCGCGGATGCTGCACAAACACTGAGGCGAAGTCAGAAAAGGATAAGAATCTTCCGCTTGGTTCTCTTGAGACCATCGCTCGGGGGAGGCCGGGTACCATGCCAGAGGGCTCCGAAAAGACTGCTTCCACTTCCACTGGACATCAACTGCCAACCATGTGACTCAGCCATCTGGGATGTTACTAAACTTTGGATGTTTGTCCCCTCCAAATCTCATGCTGAAGTTTAATCCTGGCTGGGTACGATGGTTCACGCCTGTAATCCCATCACTTTGGGAGACCAAGGCGGGCAGATCACTTGAGGTCAGGAGTTCAAGACCAGCCTGGTCAACATGGTGAAACCCTGTCTCCATTAAAAATACAAAAAAATTAGCCAGGCATGGTGGCACATGCCTGTAGTCCTAGCTACTCAGGAAGCTGAAGCAGAAAATCACTTGAACCCAGGAGGTGGAGGCTGCAGTAAGTGGAGATCATGCCATTGCACTCCAGCCTCGGTGACAGAGTGAGACTCTGTCTCAAAAAAAAAAAAAAGTTTAATCCCCAGTGTGGCAATGTTGGGAGGTGGAGCTTAGTGGGAGGTGTTTGGGTCACTGGGGGGCCGATCCTTTGTGAATGGTTTGGTGTCATCCTTGAGGTAATGTGTGAGTCCTCACTCTGCTAGGTTCCACAAGGGCTGCTTGTCAAAACCAGCCTGGCGCCTCTCATCTCTCTTGCTTCCTCTCTTGGCACATGGTCTTCGCACATGCAGCTCCCCTTTGCCTTCCATCCTGAGTGGAAGCAGCTCAACGCCCTCACCAGGAGCAGCCGCCAGTGCCATGCATCTCATTACAGCCTGCAGAGCTGTGAGCCTAATAAGCCTCTTTTCATTATAAATAGCCCAGCCTCAGGTACTTCTTCATAGCGACACAAATGCACTAAGACAGATATACAGCCCAGCCTTTGGGTCTCCTAAACTATGGTGGGGGCTCTATCAACTCTAATTCCCACGGCCATTTGACTCTACTGTTGTCCTGGGGCCCAAGGAGCAAAGGAATTACACCTGCACACATAGACGATTTCTTCTTTTATGTGCAAACGGGCTTGTTTGTGTGTGTGTGTGTCTGCTTACAATTACTATGTAATGAATGACCCAAAACTTGTGATTTGTCACTGTGTCAGGTGACTAACACCAGGAATGTGTGAACCGAGCTCTGATGATGGCCTCAGCAACGACAAGATTAAAAAAGAAACCAGCATTTCATAATATAATGTCTCGAAGTCCAGGATACAAGAGAAAATGACTCATACCTATCATCTCAAGAACCAGGAAAATCTCAAGTAGAATGGGAAAAGCCAATCAATACATGCCAACACTAAAATGATACAAATATTGAAATTATTGGGCAATATATATTTTAACATTTTTTATTTATTTGCTTTTTAAAAGAGATGGGTGAAATTTCAATCTGTTGCTCAGGTTGGACTCAAACTCCTGGCCCCAAATAATCTTCCCTCTTTGGTTTTCTTTTTTTTTTTTTTCTGCAACAACTGTGTTGAATGACCCTCTTTGGCTTTCTGAGTAGCTAGGATTACAGGTATGAGACACCGTGCCTGGCTCTCTGACAATAATTTTAAAGTAATTGTCATAAAAATGCTTCAACAAACAATCATAAATACGTTTGAAACAAAAGTCTTTAATAGACAGTTTCATCAAAGAAATAGAAGATATAAAGAACTGAGTGGACATGTTAGAACTAAAAAATACAAGAACTGAAGTAAAACTCACTGAAAGGGTCGAATAGCAGAAAGGAGATGACAGAAGAAAGAATCAGTAAAGTTGAAGCTAGGTCAATAGCAATCCCTCATTCTGAACAACAGAGAGTAAGTAGTAAATAGATTGAAGTCTAAACACAAGATAGAAAGTAGACGTTTGAAAATGAAAAGAGCTCCAGGGAGGTGGAGGTTGCAGCGAGCCAAGATTGTGCCCCTGCACTCCAGCCTGGGGGACAATGTGAGACCCTGACTCAAAAAAAAAAAAGGAGAAAAGAAAAGAGCTCCAGGGACCCTTCCTACATTAAGTTTTAACACTCACTGAAGTTTCAGAAGAACAGAAAGAAGGTGGGGACAGGCATGGTGGCTTATGCCTGTAAGGCCAGCACTTTGGGAGGCCAAGATGGGTGAATTGCTCGAGCTCAGGAATTTGAGACCAGTCTGGGAAACATGGCAAAACCCTACCTGTCTCTACAAAAAATACAAACATTAGCCAGGTGTAGTGGCACGTGCCTGTGATCCCGTGGTTCCAGCTACTTGGGAGGCTGAGGTGGGAGGATCATCTGAGACAGGGAGATGAGGCTGTGGTGAGCTGTGATTGCACTCCAACCAGGGTGATGGAGTGAGACTCTGTTCCCTCATGCAAAATACAGGTATCTATGTATTTATAAATCGGGGGGATAAAGGAACCTAAATTGTAATGTTTCCTACATTTCATTTGAAGTGATAAAATATTAATATAACATCATGATGTTATATATATATATATATATATATATATATATATATATATATATACTGTAATTCCAGAGCAACCACTAAAAACCTATACAAAGAGATATACTAAGAAAACGCTACAGATAAAGTGAAATGAGGGCAAGGCACGATTTCTCACACCTGTAATCCCAGCACTTTGGAAGGTCGAGGCAGGTGGATCACAAGGTCAGGAATTCAAGACCAGCCTTGCCATCATGGTGAAACCCCATCTCTACTAAAAATACAAACACTTAGCTGGGGTGGTGGCAGGTGCCTGTAGTCCCAGCTACTCAGGAGGCTGAGGTAGGAGAATCACTTGAACCCGGGAGGCGGAGGTTGTGGTGAGTCAAGATCCTGCCATTGCACTCCAGCATAGGCAACAAGAGCAAAACTCCATCTCTAAATAAATAAATAATAGATATAAAAGCGAAATGAAACACTAAAAAAATGCTTAGTAATCCACAGGAGAGACTTAAGTTCTAATATATCTGTAACTGTATTAAATGAAAATGGCTTATATACAGAGATTGGCAGAATATATTTTTTAAAACTGTATGCTGTCTGCAGGAAACTCACTTCAAATATAATGACATAGGTAGGTTATAAGTAAATGGATGGAGGCCAGGCATGGTGGCGCACACCTGTAATCCCAGCTCTTTGGGAGGCTGAGGTGGGCGGATCACTTGAGATCAGGAGTTCGAGACCAGTCTGGCCAACATGGCAAAATCTCATCTCTACTAAAAATACAAAAATTAGGTCAGGTGCAGCACCTCACACCTGTAATCCCAGCATTTTGGGAGGCCGAGGACGGTGGATCGCCTGAGGTCAGGGGTTCAGGACCACCCTGGCCAACATGGCGAAACCCTGTCTCTATTCAGCAACAAATAGGATTCAACTATTGATACACACAACCTGGATGGATTTTAAGCACATTTTGCTGAGTGGGGAAAAAAGTCAGTCTCAAAAAGTGACATGTTGGCTGGGCATGTTGGCTCACACCTGTAATCCTAGCACTTTGGGAGCCCAAGGTGAGTGGATCGTGAAGTCAGGAGCTTGAGACCAGCCTGGCCAACATGAAACCTCATCTCTACTAAAAATACAAAAAAATAGCCAGTGCGTGCCTGTAAGCCCAGCTACTTGAGAGGCTGAGGCAGGAGAATTGCTTGAACCCGGGAGGCGGAGGTTGCAGTGAGCGGAGATCACGCCATAGCACTCCAGCCTGGGTGACAGAGCAAGACTCCATCTTGAGGGAAAAAAAAGTGACATACTATCTGATTTCATTTATAGAACATCCTTGAAATGACAAAATTACAAATCTGGAGAACAGATTAGTGGTTGTCAAGGGTAAGGGAAGGAGAGGGAGGATGTGACTGTAAAGGTGTGACTTGTGCATTTCTTTGTAGTAAAGAAGGAATTCCGTATTTTGATGGTGGGATTTATACCTGTGATAAAGTGTCACTGAATTATACACAAAGACATACAAAAAAGAAATGAGTGCATGCAAAAATTGGTGAAATCCCAGTAAATTCTGTAGTTGAGTGAGTCGTATTGTGACAACGTCAGTTTCCTAGTTTTGATTATGTACTATAGTTACTCAAGATGTTACTATTAGGAATGGCTGGGTGAGGGATATGGGGAATGCCTCTGTGGGATTTTTGCAACTGCATGTAGGTCTGTAATACATATTTTTTTACCTTCCCAGGGTGGGTGCTCCCTGGGAAGAAGCTCACTGATGTGTTAAGATCTGTAATATTTTATTTATTTTTTTTGAGACTTGCTCTGTTGCCCAAACTGGAGTGCAGTGGTGCGATGACGGCACACTGCATCCTCGACTTCCTGGCTCAAGTGACTCTCCTGCCTCAGCCTCTCAGGTAGCTGGGACTACAGGCGTGCCTGGCTATTGTTACTATTCTTTCTTTCTTTCTTTTTGAGATGTAGTATCACTCTGTCACCCAGGCTGGAGTGCAATGGAGTGATCTCGGTTCACTGCAACCTCCACCCCCTGGGTTCAAGCAATTCTCCTGCCTCAGCCTCCTGAGTAGCTGGGACTACAGGCACATGACTCTACGTCCAGCTAATTTTTCTATTTTTAGTAGAAACAGGGTTTCACCGTATTGGCCAGGATGATCTCGATCTCCTGACCTTGTGATCCACCTGCCTTGGCCTCTCAAAGTGCTGGGGATTACAGGCATAAGCCACTGCACCCGCCCTATTATTAATAATTTTTTTTTTTGTAGAGATGGGGTCTGGCTACATTGCCCATGGGCAGTACAGCCCAGCTGTATGCATCTTGTTGATGCTCTGGGTCCTCAGCTGTAAAATGGGACTAATTGTAAGACCTACATCATAAGGTGGTAGTAAGGATGAAGTGAAATTTATTAATACTCATTTTTAGAATGAAGCGATATTCCCATTCTCTCCCTCTTTTTCTTCCTTTCTTCCTCTCCTTCACTCCTTTTTTTCCTTTCTTTAAAAAAAAAGGGATGAAATGAATTAACTTAATTCATTTAATTCCTTGCCTAGGAGATGCACCAAATAAACATTTGCTATTTTGTTGTTATAATATTATTTATCATTATTAGAATGCTCCATAGGCAGAGGTGAAAGGAGTGTGCAGAGAAGGCTATGTAGGAAATGGAGGTTACAGCGGTTCTGTGGGGCAAGCCCGCAGGGCCACTCCACCTGCTCTGCCCCTAGCTGTGCGGCAGTCAGAGATGGAACCCAGCGCTTCTTCAACTTTCATATGTGTAGAATTACCGGGAAATATTGTTAAAGTGAACTTTTCTTTTCTTTTGAGACAGGGTTTCACTCTGTCACCCAGGCTGGAGTACAGTGGCACCGTCACTGCTCACTGCAGACTCGGTGTCCCTGGGCTCAGGCGATCCCCGTGCCTCAGCCTCCCAAGTAACTGGGATCACAGGTGCACACCACCACACATGGTTAATTCCTTTCTTTCTTTCTTTCTTTCTCTTCTTTCTTTTCTTTCTTTCTTCTTTCTTTCTTTCTTTTTCTTTCTTCTTTCTTTCTTCTTCTTTCTTTCTTCTCTCTTTCTCTCTTTTTCTCCTTCCTTCCTTCTCTCTCTCTTTCTTTCGTTCTTTCTTTTGGGTTTTACCATGTTGCCCAGGCTGGTCTCAAACTCCTGAACTCAAGCAATCTGCCCGGCCTCCCAAAGTGCTGCGATTACAGGTGTGAGCCACTGTGCCAACCTAAACTGTGTATTTCTGATTCAGTGTGTCTGGGCGAGGGCCTGAGATTCAGCATTTCTAACACTCTGCCAAGGTGGTGCCAGTGCCATTGTTTCTCCAGTTTAGCAGGACTCTAGCTGATTCTGATGTGCTGTGAAATTTAGGAATCCCTGATAGAATGTGATGACTAAGACAATCACATCTCCGGGATTGCAGGCTAGACATCTTTTGAGTTCCCCAGGTGATTATGAAACAAGCAAGGGCCATGAGACACCAGATCAGCCAATCCCAGCTGATGAAAGAAAAGCAAACACACCGCCTGAAATTGGAATGTGCTGCCAGGGCAGGGCGGGGAAAGCTCAGGTAGGCGGTGCTCAGGAGGTAGCAGATGACAGACTCAATTTGAAAGAGAAACAGAAAGGAAGCTGGAGCAGAGAACCTGGAATGCTTCAAGAAAGAGATCCTTGATTGGAAAACCCTCAGAACCCATAGAGTGGTGGAAGGAGAGGACATTGCCCTGAGTCACCCCTATTTCCTGGCGGTGCTAAAAGTACAGACGAGGTGGGGACAGATGCTTTTGAAGCGATTGGGGCATGGCGGAGGTCTTCCTCAGAATCTTAGGGGACACGTGCAGTTTTGCGGCGTGTGCCAGAAGAAAGATGATGGGTTTGGTTGACTTGTCTCAAATACACCCACTGGGCCGGGGATGGCGGCTCCCGCCTGTAATCCTACCACTTTGGGAGGCTGAGGCAGGTGGATCATTTGAGCCCAGGAGGTTGAGACCAGCCTGGCCAACATGGTGATACCCTGTCTCTATCAAAAATACAAAAACTAGCTGGGCATGGTGGCACGTGCCTGTAATCCTAGCTACTTCGGAGGCTGACGCAGGAGAATCACTTGAACCCAGAAGGTGGAGGTTGCGGTGAGCCAAGATTGTGCCACTGCACTCCAGCCTGGGGAACAGAGCAAGACTCCGTTTTAAAATACAACAACAGGTTGGGTGCAGTGGGTCACACCTGTAATCCCAGCACTTTGGGAGGCCAAGGCAAGCGGATCACAAGGTCAGGAGATCAAGACCAGCCTGGCCAACATGGTGAAACCCCATCTCTACTACAAATACAAAAATTAGGCTGGGCGCGGTGGCTCACGCCTGTAATCCCAGCACTTTGGGAGGCCGAGGCGGGTGGATCACGAGGTCAAGAGATCGAGACCATCCTGGTCAACATGGTGAAACCATGTCTCTACTAAAAATACAAAAAATTAGCTGGGCATGGTGGTGCATGCCTGTAGTCCCAGCTACTCAAGCGGCTGAGGCAGGAGAATCACTTGAACTGGGGAGGCAGAGATTGCAGTGAGCCTAGATTGCGCCACTGCACTCCAGCCTGGTGACAGAGCAAGACTCCCTCACAAAACAAACAAACAAACAAACAAAAAACCACCACCTCCAACAACAAATGCACCCACGGGAGACTAAAGTAACTCCGTCTTGATGCTAATCTGCCATCTTGACTTCTTTTTGATTTGTTTTTTTACAGCAGGGTCTTGCTCTGTCACCCTAGCGGCTGGAGTGCAGTGGCAGGATCGTGGCTCACTGCATCTTGACCTCCCAGCCTCCAGCAATCCTCCCACCTCAGCCTCCTGAGTAGCTGGGACTACAGGAGTGCACCACTACATCCAGCTAATCTTTACATTTTTTTGTAGGGATGGGGTCTGTGTTGGCCAGGCTGGTCTTATACTCCTGGGGTCAGGTGATCCTCCATCCTCGGCCTCTCAAAGTGCTGAGGTTTAGGCCCATGTTGACTTCTGATTAACCCCAGTTCTAGGAATGCCTCTAAGATTTCTGCTTTCATGTACTTATCAAAAACCCTGCCCTAAGTCAAAACAACCTTTATATTATCATAAACACATAATTACCATAAATCCTGCCTTGAGGCAAATTTCTTATAGTGTATAAGCCCTACATTTGTGGGGTAACAGTGTGGGGAATCCACTCTCTTCCTGGGGCCGCCTGAGACATAGCTTCGGTTTGTGAATTCCTCTTAAATGTCTCCTTCTAAGAAACTGGATTTGTTGGCCAGGAACGGTGGCTCACGCCTCTAATCCCAGCACTTAGGGAGGCGAAGGCAGGCGGGTTACCTGAGGTCAGGAGTTCGAGACCAGCCTGGCCAACATGGGAAACTTCATCTCTACTAAAAATACAAAAATTAGCTGGATGTCGTGGTGGGCACCTGTAATCCCAGCTACTCGGGAGGCTGAGGCAGGAGAATCACTTGAACCCAGGAGGTAGAGTGAGCCAAGATCATGCCACTGTACCCCAGACAGAGACAGGAGTCTCTGTCTCAAAAAAGAAGAAGAAAAGTAAAAAAGAAATTGGATTTGTCAGCCTCTTTCTCTTGGACTTTGGGGGTACGTTTGCGCAGATCTGTTCACCTTAGAACACATCCCATAATGAATAATAATGACAGTGACTATATTTCATGAAATGTGCTAAGTGCTTTACACCCACAGTTATATAGATTTCCCACCACAAGCCTCAGCAGTGAGTATTGTTCCTTTCCATTGATGAAATGGAGGCTTCATTGTAACCATCAGGCTATCCTTCTCTGTCTCTCATGCCTGCCCATGTGCACACACACGTACACAATAAACACACCATTTTCAGTTTATCAGTAAGTCCCGCTGGCTGTATTTTCCAAGAGTTTCCAAATTCACCCTCTTCTCACCCTCCCCACACATCTCGTCTACCTGTCTACTGTCACCTCCTGCCTGGATGATCACAGCAGCTGCCTGGATGATCACAGCAGCTTCCTCCCGGTCACTCCCAGCCCCACACCCTCTTTCCCACCTACAGTCAGAGATTACATCCTCTCTCTATTCAGAACTCTCTTGTGGCTCCCATTCTGCTCAGAAAAAAAATATCCAACCCCCTGCCTTCCCTTTACAAAGCTCTTTGAGGTCTGGACCCTCCCCCTCACACTTCCACCACACTGGCCTCATTGCTGATTGCTGTTTCTTTCTTTTTCTTTTTTTTTTTTGAGACGGAGTTTCGCTTTTGTTACCCAGGCTGGAGTGCAATGGCGCGATCTCGGCTCACCGCAACCTCCGCCTCCTGGGTTCAGGCAATTCTCCTGCCTCAGCCTCCTGAGTAGCTGGGATTACAGGCACGTGCCACCATGCCCAGCTGATTTTTTTTTTGTATTTTTAGTAGAGACGGGGTTTCACCATGTTGATCAGGATGGTCTTGATCTCTTGACCTCGTGATCCACCCGCCTCGGCCTCCCAAAGTGCTGGGATTACAGGCGTGAGCCACCGTGCCCGGCCTCTTTTTTTTTTTTTTTTTATTGAGACGGAGTCTTGCTCTGTCACCAGGCTGGAGTGCAGTGGCTAGATCTCAGCTCACTGCAACCTCTGCCTCCTGGGTTCAAGTGATTCTCCTGCCTCAGCCTTCTGAGTAACTGGGACTACAGGCACGCACCACCATGCCTGGCTAATTTTTGTATTTTTAGTAGAGATGGGGTTTCACCATGTTGGGCAGGATGGTCTCTTGACCTTGTGATCCGCCCTCCTTCTTTCTTTCTTTTTCTGAGACAGGGTCTTGTTCTGTTGCCCAGGCTGGAGTGTAGTGGCATGACCATGGCTCATTGCAGCCTTAGCTCCTGGGCTCAAGTGAGCCTTCATTCTTCAGCCTCCTGAGTAGCTAGGATGACAGCTGGGTGCCACCATGCCTGGCTAATTTTTTTAAAATCTTTATTTATATTTTTTGTAGAGATGAGGTCTTAGTATGTTGCGCAGGCTGGTCTTGAACTTCTGGGCTTAAGTGATCCTTCTGCCTCGGCCTCCCAAAATGCTGGGATTGCAGGCATGAGCCACTGTGCTTGACCTGCATTGCTGTTTCATGAATCAAAGAGCCCATTCCTGGCTGCATAGTTCAGGGCTCTTAGGGGCTAATAGCAGAGTCCACACTGGCTAATTTGAGCAGTCAAGGGCATTGGGAAGTTCACAGATTATCAGCGAGGGCAGAGAGGCAGATTATGAAGCTGTTAAAGTAAACTAAATATGACCTGAGAAGGACTCCGCACTTCTGTATTTGAGTCCTCGTGGATGAACTGTAACCTAGCTTATTAGGCAGACAAGATTCAAAACCTCATTTAGGAGTATGTTCCTGTAACAACAGCTGAGTGTTGGCCAATCCCCGCGGCCATGCTTCAACCACACACAGACTGCTAAGTGTTTGAACTGTTTTCAAATGAGGCAAACGCCAGCCTGCAGCCAGTCCAGCAGTTTCTGTACCAAACTTCCGATTTCTGTATGTCACTTCTCTTTTTCTGTCTGTGCATTTGTTCTGACCACGAGACATTGCTGGAGTCTCCGAATCTGCTGTGATTCTGAGGGCTGCCTGATTCACAAATCGTTCATTGCTCAATTGCTCAATTGAACTTCTTTAAATTTAATTCATCGGAACTTTTTCTTTATTTTTATTTATTTACTTTTTTTGAGATGGAGCCTCTCTCTGTCACCCAGGCTGGAGTTTAGTGGCGTGATCTTGGCTCACTGCCGCCTCCGCCTCCCAGGTTCAAGAGATTCTCCTGCCTGAGCCTCCTGAGCAATTGGAATTATAGGGACCTGTTACCATGTCCGGCTAATTTTTGTGTTTTCAGTAGAGATGGGATTTCGTCATGTTGGCTGGGCTGGTCTTGAACTTCTGGTCTCAAGTGATCTGCCTCCCAAAGTGCTGGGATTACAGGCATTAGCCACCGTGCCTGACCAGCTTTCTGTGAATTTCTTCTACAAATGTGCCTATTCTGAATAGTTCATATAAATTGAATCATATAATGTGTGGTCTTTTGTGTCTGGCTTCTTTCACTTGGCATAGTGGTTTTTTTTCTTTTATATTTTCAAGATGGCGTCTCACTCTGTCACCCAGACCAGAGTGCAGTGGCATGATCTTGGAGGCTCGGAGGCTCACTGCAGTCTCTGCCACCTGGGTTCCAGTGATTCTCCTGCCTCAGCCTCCCAGGTAACTGGGATCACAGGCATGTGCCACCATGCCTGGCTACTTTTTGTGTTTTTAGTAGAGACAGGGTTTCACCATGTTGGCCAGGCTGGTCTTGAACTCCTGACCTCAGGTGATCCACCCATCTCAGCCTCCCAAAGTGCTAGGATTATAGGTGTGAGCCACTGCACCCGGCCTTACTTGCTCTTTTTTTTCCACGCCCCCCAAATCAGATGTTAGGTATAGTGTTTTCAAGGTTTACCTATGTTGTAACATGCATTAGTATTTTGTTTCTTTTTGTTTATTTTAGAGTTAGGGTCTCATTCTGTTGCCCCAGGCTGGAGTGCAGTGGCACCATCATAGCTCACTGCAGCCTGGAATGCCTGGGCTCAAGTGATCCTCCCGCCTCAGCATCTTGAGCAGCTGGGACTACAGGCGTGCACCACCACCCCTGGCTAATTTTTATTTTTGGTAGAGACAGAGTCTCACTATGTTGCCCAGGCTGGTCTCAAACTCCTGGATTTGAGTGATCCTCCCATCTCAGCCTCGGGAGTAGCTGAGATTACCGGTGTGAGCCACTGCACCTGGCCTTGTATAAGTTTTATTTATTTATTTTTATTATTTTTAAAATTTTAGATGAAGTCTTTCTGTGTCACCCAGGCTGGAGTGCAGGGGCACTATCTTGGCTCACTGCAACCTCCGCTTCCCAGGTTCAAGTGATCCTCCTGATCAGCCCCCCGAGTAGCTGGGATTACAGGTGCCCACCAACATGCCCAGCTAATTTTTGTATGTTTAGCAGAGACAGGATCTCACCATGTTGGTCAGGCTGGTCTCGACTCCTGACCTCAAGCGATCTGCCCACCTCGGCTTCCTGAAGTGCTGGGATTATAGGCTTGAGCCACTGTGCCTGGCCGGGCTGGCTAGTTATTGAACTGATGACCTACTCTTTGTCCCATACACATGTCCTGGAGCTGCTTTGGCTCAAGCCACACACAGAAGTGAGACCTTGTTTCAAAAAACTAAAAGAAACCCCGAAAAGAACAAAACAACACCTACCCATCTCCCCCGCTCCTGATCACCACTGATTTATAATTTCTCAAGATTCTCAAGTGGCAGGTGGTTCTGCTGGTGTCTCCTATCCCACTCATGAGGCTTAAGGCGTCAGCAGGGCTGGCTCCTTGTAGAAGCTGCAGGGGGATCCCTTTCCTCGCTGTTTTTAGCTTCTGGAGGTGTCTGGCACCTGGCGGTCCCAGTTCTCTTCCTGACATCACTCCAACCTCCTGCTTCTGTGGTCACATCTCCCTCTTTTGTGACAACGTTGGGTCCAGGCAGACAACTCAGGAAAATGTCCCTGTCCCGAACCCTTAACTTACTCATATCTGCAAAGTCCCTCGTGCCATGGAACATAACATATTACCGGGTCTGGGGACCAGGAACATCTCTGGGGACCACTCTTCCGTCCAGCACACATCTATTACAAATGCAGGCGACACACCACAACAGTGTTAGCAGAACTTGTGACTTTGTCGCCAAAAGAAATCACAGACATTTCCTGTCATGTTATCTTCCAGCAGGCGCCTTGGAATATCATTTATGCTCAGCTCTGCTTCTAAGTCACAGTGGTTATTAAAGCTGCCACGGGTGATTTTTTTGCTTAATGCATTAATGAAGAAGCACATGAATTTCTGTATCACAGTGAGAAAAAATATTTTGATCACTGTATTATAATAAGAATTGGATTCCTTTGTCCTGCATATGTTCATTCATTCTAAGAAGGATCCATAGGTTTTTTAAGGCTGTGGTGAGGTCCAGTAGGTGAAGGCGGTGAAGAAGTCCTGCCTCGGGGTCTGTAGAGGGCAGAACTGCCAGGAACCAGGGCCCCTGGATGACTGGGTGGGGCCATCCTGCCAGCGGAAGCGCTCACCTTGGGAGGAGGAGCTGGGGTGGATAATGACGCTCTGTGGTTTGTAATCCGCGGTCACTGTATTTGGGGGGCTCTTTGTTACAGCAGCTCAGCTGACTCTACTCAGCAGGAGTCCCTGATTCAAGTTGTCTTCCTCACTTGTGGGGACTGATCCAGGGTTAGTGAGATCTCATGTTTGCTTATACAGTTCAGGGGTTTCTTGGAAAAAGAATGGACTGGACCCGGTGGCTCAGGCCTGAAATCCCAGTTCGGCCTGTAATCCCAGTTTGGGGAGGGGCTGGGGTGGATGGAGGATGGTGCTGAGGAGGGAATATCGCTTGAGCCCAGGAGTTTGAAGCTGCACTGAGCTGAGATCACACAAGACATAGGATCTTGCTATGTTGCTCAGGCTGGTGGTAAACTGGCTACAGTCAATCCTCCCATCTCAACTCCCCCAGTAGCTGGGATGACAGGCTTGTGCCACCGTGCCCGGCCAATTCTTTAATTTTTTTGTATAGTTGGGATCTTGCAGTGTTGACCAGGCAGGTCTGGGCTCAAGTGATCCGCCCAACTCAGCCACCTAACGTGCTGTGATTACAGGCTTCAGCAACCAGATCCAGGCTCCAAATTAATTTTAAAGATGCTTCATTTCACCCAATATATCCAAAGTGCTATCATTTCAACATCTAATGAATGTATAAATTATAATCGAGCTGTTTTACATTATTTTTTTCCCACAGTAAATCTTCAAATTCTGGGGTTTGTTTTACACTCACTGCACAAATTACGTTGCACCACCTACATTCCAGGTATTAGATAGTGACATGTGGCCTGGGAGCCCCCGCGGACAGCACAGCTTCCATGAAGCTGCTGCTCTAGACCTCTCACCACGGATGCTGATGAACGTGCTTACTACCAAGGCATTTCTAGCTCCTGTTATTTTACTTACAGCACAATGCATTTTATTATTTATTTATTTGAGATGGAGTTTCACTCTTTCACCCAGGCTGGAGTGCAGTGGCACAATCTCAGCTCACTGGACCTTCTGCCTCCCGGGTTCAAGTGATTCTCCTGCCTCAGCTCCTGAGTAGCTGGGATTACAGGCACGCACCGCCATGCTGGGCTATTTGTTGTACTTTTAGTAGAGATGGAGTTTCACGATGTTGGCCAGGCTGATCCAAACTCCTGACCTCAGGTGATCCACCCACTTAGGCCTCCTAAAGTGCCAGGATTACAGGCATGAGCCACTGCACCTGGCCAAGCACAATGCATTCTAAATGACCCCTCACACACGCTTAGGTAGAGGACACACACGCAATCCCACAACTACAATCACACACACACTGTGGGAAGACAGAGATGCCACCCCAAAGATGCCCAGCACCTCATCCCTGGACCCGGTGTGTATCTTAGGTCACTCGGCAAAGGAGCTTTGCAGATGTGATTATAGCATGTGGACTGTCACTGGGGAATCTTCCTGGATGCCAATCTCATCACCCGAGCCCTGAATCGTGGAAGACTTTCTCTAGCTGGAAGCACAAGAGCAGCGTGGCAGGAGAGGTCAGAGAGGTTGCAAACATGAGAAGGT
>CM052668.1:27483032-27610191 GCA_028533165.1 Leontopithecus rosalia | reverse complement strand
AACTCCTGACCTCACAATCCACCCGCCTTGGCCTCCCAAAGTGTTAGATAACAGGTGCGAGCCACCACGCCCAGCCCAGTAATGATGTATGGATACATACACAACACAGATGACTGTCAAGCACACCGTGATGAATGAAAGAAGCCAGGCAGTATGGCGATACATTTTATGTATTTATTTTACAATTTTAAATGTTTTGTAGTGATGGGGGTCTCACTGTGTTGCCCAGGTTGGTCTCTCACTCCCAGGTTCAAGAGATCCTCCAGCCTCAACTTCCCGAAGTGCTGGGATTATAGGTGTGAGCCGCTAGATCTGGCCAGTGATAGATTTTAGAGCATAAAGAAAAAAGAGGCCAGGCGCGGTGGCTCACGCCTATAATCCCAGCACTTTGGGAGGCTGAGGCGGGCAGATCATGAGGTCAAGAGATGGAGACCATCCTGGCCAAATGGTGAAACTCCGTCTCTACTAATAAAAACAAAAAATTAGCTGGGCATGGTGGTGTGCGCCTGTAGTCCCAGCTACTCGGGAGGCTGAGGCAGGAGAATTGCTTGAACCCAGGAGGCGGAGATTGCAGTGAGCTGAGATTGTGCCACTGCACTCTAGCCTGGCGCCTGGCGCCTGGCGGCAACAGAGCAAGACTCCATCTCAAAAAAATGAAAAAGAAAAAAGAAGCCAAGCGTGGTGGCTCATGCCTGTCATCTGAGCACTTTGGGAGACTGAGCCAGGTGGATCACCTGAGGTCAGGAGTTCAAGACCAACCTGACCAACATGGAGAAAACCCCATCTCTACTAACAATACAAAAATTACCTGGGCATTGGTGCACACCCGTGATCCCAGCTTCTTGGAGGCTGAGGCATGAGAATCACTTGAACCGGGAGGCGGAGGTGGCAGTGAGCAGAAATTGTGCCACTGTACTCCAGACTGGGCAACAGAGCAAGACTCTGTCTCAGAATAACTAAATAAAAGAAAAATAGGCCGGGCGCGGTGGCTCAAGCCTGTAATCCCAGCACTTTGGGAGGCCGAGGCGGGTGGATCACGAGGTCAAGAGATCGAGACCATCCTGGTCAACATGGTGAAACCCCGTCTCTACTAAAAATACAAAGAATTAGCTGGGCATGGTGGCGCGTGCCTGTAATCCCAGCTACTCGGGAGGCTGAGGCAGGAGAATTGCCTGAACCCGGGAGGCGGAGGTTGCGGTGAGCCGAGATCGCGCCATTGCACTCCAGCCTGGGTACCAAGAGCGAAACTCCGTCTCAAAAAAAAGAAAAAGAAAAAGAAAGAAAAAGAAAGAAGCCAGACAAAAAAGAGCACCGACTGTGTGACTCCAGTTGTGTAAAGTTCCGGAAAAAAGCAAAACTCATCTAGATTCCAAGTCGGCAGGTCTGTAATTTCAGGAGGCTGGTAGGGCTTCACTGCAAAAAGGCGCGAGAGCGAACGCTGTGGGCTGGCGAGAAAGCTCCATTTTCACTGCAGTTCTCATTATATGGTGGGTGTATCCATTTGTCAAAACAGCAAACTGTGGATTTAAAATGGGCGTATTTTATCGTATGTAAATCATACCTCAGTAAGAAACAAAACAAAAACAGGTGGCAATTCTATGTTGCTAATAAGGAAATATCTACAAGGCAATTATAAGGTATAAAAGCAAGCTATGGAACAGTGGGCTGCGCTTCAAATGGATGCTGAGGAAGAAAATACACACACACACACACACACACACACACACACACACACACACAGTGAGGACTTGTCAGGTCTCTTCCAGAAAGAGACTCTGGGACTGAGATCTGGTGGCGGCCAAGACAGATGAGGGAGGGCAAGGACTTTGTACTCTACAGCCTTTGAACCTTTTGAAGTTGGCATCATGTATGTGTATTACTTCTCTTAAGTATTACACTTTCTTGTTTGTTTGAGGGAGTCTCGCTCTGTTGCCCAGGCTGGAGTGCAGTGGTGCGATCTCGGCTCACTGCAGCCTCCACCTCCCAGGTTCAGATGATTCTCCTGCCTCAGCCTCCCGAGTAGCTGGGATTACAGGCATGGGTCACCACACCCGGCTAATTTTGTATTTTTAGTATAGACGGAGCTTCACCATGTTGGTCAGGCTGGTCTTGAACTCCTGACCTCAGGTGATTTCCCCCCTTGGCCTCCCACAGTGCTAGGATTACAGGTGTGAGCCACCAAGCCCGGCCTCAGTATTATACTTTAAAGTGTAATTCTTTTTTTCTTGAGACGGAGTCTTGTTCTGTTGCCCAGGTTGGAGTGCAGTGGTGTAATCTCAGTTCACTGCAACCTCTGCCTCTTGGGTTCAAGCCATTCTCCTGCCTCAGCCTCCTGAGTAACTGGGATTACAGGCAATATGACACCACACCTGGATAATTTTTTTTTTTTGTATTTTTACTAGAGACAAGGTTTCACCATGTTGCCCAGGCTGGCCAACTCCTGACCTCAGGTGAACTGCCCGCCTTGGCCTCCCAAGGTGCTGGGATTACAGACTCAAGCCACCCTACCCGGTCTAAGTGTAATTTCTTTTTTTGAGACAGAGTTTCTCTCTGTCACCCAGGCTGGGGTGCAGTGGTGCCATCATAGCTCACTGTAACCTCAACCTCCCAGGCTCAATTTTCCCACCTCAGCCCATCAAGTGGCTGAGATCACGGGCACACACCACCAGGCCGAGTTAATTTGTAAATGTTTTGTAAAGATGGGGGTCTCTCTGGGCCAGGCGCGGTGGCTCACGCCTGTAATCCCAGCACTTTGGGAGGCTGAGGCGGGTGGATCACGAGGTCAAGAGATCAAGACCATCCTGGTCAACATGGTGAAACCCCGTCTCTACTAAAGATATAAAAAATTAGCTGGGCATGGTGGCGCGTGCCTGTAATCCCAGCTACTCGGGAGGCTGAGGCAGGAGAATTGCCTGAACCCAGAAGGCGGAGGTTGCGGTGAGCCGAGATCGCGCCAATGCACTCCAGCCTGGGTAACAAGAGCGAAACTCTGTCTCAAAAAAAAAAAAAAAAAAAAAAGATGGGGGTCTCTCTATGTTGCCCAGGCTGGTGAAAGTATAATTTTTATAAAGCAAACAAGGTCCGGAGCCTCTCATTGCTCTTTCTACCACCTGTTCTTTCGACAGATGTTTAAGAGATGCCTTCAGTGGCCAAGCCCTGTGTACTGGGGTGTAACCTTGTGAAAGAACTGACGCCATTCCTGTCCGCATGCAGCTTGCAGCCTTGTAGGGGAAGGGAGGTTAATTAACTACTTACAAATCAACAAGTAACTAGCTAATTGAAAAACAGAACTAAGTGCTTCGAAGGTGAAGAATAGGCTGTTAGGGCAGGGAAGCACAGGTGGAAGCCTTGCCCAGTTGGGGTGGTCAGGGAGGGCTTCTCTGAGGAGGTGATACTTGAGCACAGACCTGAAGAAGGGGAAGAAACTGGCTGCACGAACGCCTGGGAGAGGAACATTCTGGGAGAGGGAATAGTCAGTGCAAAGGCCTCGAGGTGGGACAGAGCTTGTTGGGTTGGGGAACAGCAGGGAGGCCAGTGCGGAGTGAAGAGAATGAAGGGGAGATGAGGTCAGCCAGAGGATGCGGCAGCTCTTTGAGGGGTTCTCGGGAAACCAACTACTCCATGCTTCAACCACTACTTCCAGATATGTGGTAGGAAGTATCCACAGGGGTGCGCCAGGGGAAGCTGGATGTGCAGCCTGGGGTTGAGAGAGGGATCAGGGCTGAGATGAAAACCTGGGAAGCATCACCTTGTCGACAACCAGGGAACTGAATGAAATAATAAAACCTGGCTGAGACCGGGCGCGGTGACTCATGCCTGTAATCCTAGCACTTTGGGAGACCGAGGCAGGCGGATCACTTGAGGTCAGGGGTTCAAGACCAGCCTGGCCAACGTGGCGGAACCCCTTTCTGCTAAAGATACAAAAATTAGCCAGGTGTGATGGTGCGTGCCTATAATCCCAGCTACTCAGGAGGCCGAGGCAGGGAATTGCTTGAGCTTGGGAGGCAGAGGTTGCAGTGAGCTGAGATCACACCATTGCACTCCAGCCTGGGTGACAGAGTGAGACTCTGTCTCAACAAAACAAAACAAAACAAGCTGGCCTGGCGCAGTGGCTGTAATTAGAGCACTTTGGGAGGCCAAGGTGGGAGGATGGCTTGAGCTCAAGAGTTTGAGACCAGCCCGGGCAACATAGCAAGACCCCTGTCTCCACAAAAACCAAACAAAAAAACAGCCAGATGTGGTGGCACGTGCCTGTGGTTCCACCTACTTGGGTGGCTGATGTGGGAGGATGGCTTGTGCCTGGGAAGTTGAGGCTGCAGTGAGCCGAGATCGCACCATTGCACTCCAGCCTGGATAACAGAGACTGTCTCAACAAAACCAAACCAAACCAGTCACCTGTGGTAAGGCACACACCCTTCTGGCTTTTTTCTGCCTGACAAGATGGGTTGGTGATTGTTCTCTATTGGTACATAGAAAGAGAGCTGGGCCGTTCCCAGGCCAGGTACACTTCCCTCCACGGCTATTCCCTATCACGCCCTGTTCTGTTTCTCACACTCAGCATGCTTTGTAAATACATCTGAGCGTGTGGCTGTGTTCACTGGGTCACAATCTCTCACCCTGCCTCACCAGGGAGGGCCTTGGTCTATTTATCATCTGTCCCCAGCTCAGGGCTGACAGGACGTTGCCCTGCTTGCTGGGCAGGGAGGGCAGGGAGGGCAGGAAGGCCCGGCTGGGCGGCGGGAGGAAGAGCCTCTGACCCACCTCGTCCAACCTGCCCAAGCCTAGGTCCCACCACACCTGCTGCAAAACCCGTCACCCCCAGGAGTCAGCACATCCGGGGGCCCAAGCCCACTGGTAGAGGGAGAAGGGCTGGTGTCCTGGAGGGGGTGGGCACCTAGGGCTGGGGGAGCAGATTCTGGGCTCTCTATCAGGGCTGTGGAGGAAAGTGCAGCCAGGTGGGGAGGGGTAGGAGGTGGAAGAAAGGTGAGCTGGGGTGGGTGTTGCCTGCCCCAGATACAAACCACAGTGGTTTGTGAGGCAGAGGGGCAGTGAGCCCACTTCACCCTGCAGGGGGCGACAGAGAGGTAGGAATGAGGTTGGGTAGAAGGAGGGACAGGGAGAGGCAGAGAGAGCAGATACACAAACAGCTAGAAAACAGGAAAGGGCCCCTGTAATCCCAACACTTTGGAGGCTGAAGCAGGCAGATCACTTGAAGTCAGGAGTTCAAAACAAGCCTGGGCAACATGATGAAACCCTATACAAAATACAAAAATTAGCCAGGCATGGTGGCTCGTGCCTGTAGTCCCAGCTACTTAGGAGGCTGAGGCAGGAGTGACTCGAACCCAAGAGGCGGAGGCTGCAGTGAGCCGAGATCGCACCACTGCACTCCAGTCTGGGTGACAGAGAGAGATTTTGTCTCAAAAAAAAAAAAAAAAAAAAAAGGCAGGGAGAGAGGAAACGGAGTTCACTTTTGTATAATCCAGCAGTCCCCAAGCGTGCGTCTAGGCTGCGCCCATGTCCCCAAGTGCAGTCCAGGGCCCTGCTTGCTGCCCCATCTCTTCCCCAGCCAACACCACTCCTCCGAGTCTCCGAGTCTCCTCCGCACACCCGAGGGTGACAGCCTCTGTTTCGGAGTCTGCGGCTTGGGGACTGCTCTCCTTCGGTGACCAGCCACCTGGGAAGACACAGGTGCTTTTCTGCTCCTAACTGTGGTCCCGTGAGTGGGGTAGTGAAGGGACCCCTGAGCAGCTTCTCGGTGTGGTATCCTGAGGATGCACAGGACTCCCAGGCCCGATGCCAGGATTTGAACCCCGCCTCTATCACTTCCTGGCTGTGCAACCTCGTGTTGACGTCTTTGCTCCTGAAGCAGGCTGAGGAAGGTGCTGTACCTCCGCAGAAGGCAGCAAGGAGGGCCTCATTTCCTGGGCTGTAATCACAAAATCCAAACAAGGTGGCTTGAAACAGCAGCCTGTATTCTCTAAGTTCTGTTTGTTTTTTTGTTTTTTTGGTTTTTTTTTGTGATGGAGTCTTGCTCTGTCGCCCAGGCTGGAGTGCAGTGGCTCAATCTGGGCTCACTGCAACCTCTACCTCCCAGGTTCAAGCAATTCTCTTGCCTCAGCCTCCTGAGTAGCTGGGATTACAGGTGCGCACCACCACGCCAGCTAATTTTTGTTATTTTAGTAGAGATGGAGTTTCACCATGTTGGTCGGGCTGGTCCTGATCTCCTGACCTTGTGATCTGCCTGCCCCGGCCTCCCAAAGTGCTGGGATTACAGGTGTGAGCCACCACACCTGGCTTTTTTTGTTTTTTTTAGATGGAGTCTCATTCTGTCACCCCAGGCTGGACTGCAGTAGTGCGATGTTGGCTCACTGCAACCTCCACCTCCCTGTTCAAGTGATTCTCCTGCTTCAGCCTCCTGAATAACTGGGATTACAGGCGCCTGCCACCACACCTGGATAATTTTTGTGTTTTTAGTAGAGACAGGGTTTCACCATGTTGGCTAGGCTGGTTTTGAACTTCTGGCCTCAAGTGATCCACCCGCCTCAGCCTCCCAAAGTGCTAGGATTGCCGTATACTCTCAGTTCTGGAAGCTGAAGTCTGAAGTGCAGGTGTGGACAGGGCCCTCCTCCCCCTGAAGCCTTCAGGGCAGAATGCTTCCTGGCCCCTTCTGGCTTCTGGAAGGCCCCTGGCATTTCCTGACTCGCAGCTGCATGTTGTCACCATAACCGACATCTGGTGCTCGCGTGGGCTGCTTCTCTGTGCGCCCCAAACCCCCCTCTGCATTTTTCTACGGGATGCTTTTCAGTAGATTAGGGCCCACCTGCATACACCAGGGTGACCTCATTTCCATACCCGTAACTCAGGACACATCTGCAGAGACCCCTTTTCCAAATAAGGCTACACTCATAGATTCTCCATGGACCTATCTTTTTTTTGGAGAGGGAAACATATCTTTTTTTTCAGGGGGGCGGTAACCACTACAGGGGTTAAATGGGGCAAAACTAGGAGCTTAGCAAAGCTCCTGAACACAGCCAGACTTCGATCAATGGCTTTTTAAAAAAATTTTTTTTCTGTTTTTTTTTTTTTTTTTTTTAAGATGGGGTTTCACCATGTTGGTCAGGCTGGTCTTGAACTCCCAACCTCAGGTGATCCGCCCGCCTTGGCCTCCAAAGTGCTTGGATTACAGGCGTGAGCCACCAGGCTAAAAAGCCTGGCCTGTTTTTTGTTTTTTTGAGACAGTTTCGCTTGTTGCCCAGGCTGGAGTGCAATGGCATGATCTTGGCTCACTGCAACCTCCACTTCCCAGGTTCAAGCAATTCTCCTGGCTCAGCCTCCCAAGTAGTTGGGATTATAGGCACCTGCTACCATGCCGGCTAATTTTTGTATTTTTAGTAGAGACAGGGTTTTGCTTTGTTGCCCAGGCTTGTCTCAAACTCCTGGCCTCAAGTGATCTGCCTGCCTAGGCCTCCCAAAGTGTTGGGAGTATAGGCGTGAGCTGCCGCCCCAGCCCCCAGCATGATTATTAAATCTCCTTATCGTTTATGAAGCTCCTTACACATCTGGATCTGCCTCTGGGTTCTCTGTCACTAAATTAGCATTTCCAGGATGAAGCCCAGCTAATCTAATGAATAGCAAGGGTGGAGAATCCTAACTATATGGTAATAGAATTTGTGTCAGACACACAGCTGCCCAGAGTAAAAACTACATTTCCCAAACTCCTTTGCCTCTGGGTGCGGCTGCGTGACTAAGCTCTGGCCAATGAAGCAATGGTGAACCCTCTGGGTCAGTCCTTAAAGAGGAGTGCCCTCCTCTCCCTGTGCCCGCTTCTGGGCACAAGGAGTCCTCTAATACCGCCGGGAAGAGGCAGGTGTCCCAGGAGGAAGGAAAAAGATGGAAGGAGCCCAGGGTACTGATGACTCGGAATCCCACACAGGTGGGCCTCTTACACGGGAGAGAAGTTGTGGATCGCAGGGTTCCCAAACCTGAGTGGGCACCAGCACGCCCCGGAGGGCGCGTTAAATACAGATCACTAGGCCCCACAGGTGTCTGATGCAGCTGGGGTGGTGCCCGGGGATTTATGTGCGTGTGCAGTACGTGCCCAGGGATGCTGCTGGTCTGGGAACCACACTGTGAGAACCTGGGTCTGACCTGGTTGCATTGTTTATTTTGGGGCTCCATAAACACACCTCCAGCCCCCAGACGGGCAAATCCAGCCGAGTGTGATTCACTCCCGTGCGGTGCCTTGGCTGGTCAATTAAATGTGGGCAGAGTGGATCCTCTGGAGCCACTCTGTCCTAAGCGATGTCCTGTTCCGCTCTGGGCAGATGCCTGAAACATGGACCTGTAGATTCCTAGGTTGGTGGGTGTAGGGTCTGCAGTGGAGGCTCCTGGGTGAGAGGACAGGGCGGGAAGCTGGAATTGGCCATTCTGCTCTGGCCAGGCAGAGGTGAGAGTGGCATTTTGGGGTCTGGGGAATGCCAATGGCCCCTTCTGTTGCTGCAACCACACAGGTCAGGTGGCAGCAGCCTCCTGCCTTTAATGATCGCTGGGCACCTGGCCCTATGCGGCTCCTCCAGCCTTCTCAAAGCTTTGTAATGATCCAACCACCTGTGCTAAATCCCCACCATTGAAACAACTCTAGCTGGGGTCTGTTTTCCTGGCTCCTGGCAGGACGCCCTTTTGCACCGGCAACAGCAGCAGGAGGCACAGGCAGAGGAACGGGGCCTCGGGCAGCTTTCATGTCATGGCCACCCAGAACCATGCCTTCAAACTGCAGTCAGTGGGCCAGGCACGGTGGCTCACGCCTGTAATCCCAGCACTTTGTGGGGCTGAAGCGGGAGGATAGCTTGAGGCCAGGAGTTTGAGACCAGCCTGGGCAACACAGTAACATCTAGTCTCTCTAAAAAAACAAAACGAAGCAAACCTGCAGTGAGTGACTGAAGGCACCAAAACCAGCAGTCACTGCGGGGTCACAGATGTGACTGGGCAAGGGACCTCCCATATCCAAGCCCGTGGTTTCTTCAGCAGGAGAGTGGCCAGCTCCTAGAGCTGTTCTCAGTGCCCGTGGGGTTGCTGGGCACCTGGGCGGTGAGGCTCATGTTTCTGAGACACTCTGTGGAAGTAAAAGTTCCTCTTCAAAGTTTCCTTTCTTTTTTTTTTTTTTTTTTTTTTTTTTTGAGACGGAGTTTCGCTCGTTACCCAGGCTGGAGTGCATTGGCGCGATCTCGGCTCACCACAACCTCCGCCTCCTGGGTTCAGGCAATTCTCTTGCCTCAGCCTCCTGAGTAGCTGGGATTACAGGCACGCGCCACCATGCCCAGCTAATTTTTTGTAATTTTAGTAAAGACGGGGTTTCACGATGTTGACCAGGATGGTCTCGATCTCTTGACCTCGTGATCCACCCGCCTCGGCCTCCCAAAGTGCTGGGATTATAGGCCTGAGCCACCGCGCCCGGCCTCCTTTCTTGTTAAAGAACGAATTTGCTAGTAACTCTTTGTTAAACCGTATCCTATGTAGCTGCTAAACATGCCGTGCTTACAGGAACGTAGTATATTCCATGTCCTTGTACTTTAACAAAAACATCTGTTCTGGATGTGCTCACAGGTATGTCCCAGCTCACAGCCTGTGCCCCTTAACTGTTTAGAAAAGTTTTAAGTTGTTAGCCAATTGGGTTTTTGTTTAGATTGTGAGGTCTGGTTCCAGCCAATGGAGCTCAGACCCAGCAGTAAAGACGACCCCAAATGCATAAGGGATAAATAAGTCTGCTTTTCCTTTGTTGGTTGTACTCTAGTGGCAAAATGGCTAGCGACGGCACCCTTCCTGTAGTGCAGAAAGTAAACTTTGCTGAAAGCTCCTTTCTCAGTGCTAACTTTTCTTTGTGGCACGGAGCATGTTTCCAACAAGCTCAGTTCTTCACCGTCCTCATCTGGGTCTGGAACTGTGGTCACGGCAGCCTCCTAAACCACCTCTTTCCGCCTTTTCTGGAACAACTTGTACATGGTAGGAGGAATTGCCTGCTCCTTCAGAGTGTGGTAAATCTCATTTGAAAGCGGATTCGAGCCCGAAGCTTTTTATTTATTCTGGAGTGTGTGCAGTGAGGAGGCAGAGTTATTTTGGTCTTGTTTTCTATTTCTTCTTCTGCCAATGTTAGCATTTTTTTTTTTTCCAGAAAGGCGTCCACCTCACCTAGGCCTCCAACACACTGCACAGCTGCTTGCACCACTGGATTCACTCTCTGATAATCCATGTAGGCTGTGTCTGCACTTGGCATAGGTCCTGCCACACACACAGTGCCCCGATTCTTGGGTCAGGACTGTGCAGGGTGGGACCCTGGGAGTGGAGGGCCAGAGGCATGGACTAACCTGGAATCTGCCCTGGCTACTCACTTCCTGACAGGACCAGCTGAGGTCTCTGGTGCCAAGGGGATGGAGGCTTACTCCTGGCTCTTCCCGTGCCCCACTGCCTGCCTGGGAACGATGCAGGAGGTGAAGCCCAGCATTCTGGTTGAAGTGCCAGAATGTAGCGGCAGCAGTGGTGGCATGGCTACTTCCATGCCAGTCCAATCCCCCCAGCGTGGGCTCAGCCCAGGGCTCCTGCATGGAGGGATGCACTTCACAGGGGGTCTCTCTGCAGCCAGCAGCTCCAGTCCAGCCAGCTTCAGTTAATCCCTCCAAAGCCCATCTGCCCACTGACCAATGTACCAAATGGCCTTACATTTACTAACTTGGGTTAGCTCCTACCCACCAAACGTGTTCAAGACAGCCTTTAAAAGGTTCCAGGAGGCTGGGCGCAGTGGCTCACGCCTGTAATCCCAGCACTTTGGAAGGCCGAGGTAGGTGGATCACGAGGTCAAGAGATCGAGACCATCCTGGCCAACATGGTGAAACTCCATGTCTCTACTAAAAATACAAAAATTAACTGAGCGTGGTGGCGTGTGCCTATAGTCTCAGCTACTCAGGAGGCTGAGGCAGAAGAATCGCTTGAACCTGGGAGGTGGAGTTTGCAGTAAGCTGAGATCACACCGCTGCGCTCCAGCTGGGCAACAGAGCAAGACTCCGTCTCAAAAAAAAAAAGTTCCAGGAAATTGCATATTTGGCAAACTGGGACCAGTTTGCACATGGACTGTGGCAAACTGGCTGCTTCCAGGGGTGGGACAATCCTGCCCCATTCTGGGGAGTGGTGGGTAGGTGGGGGGCTTACAGGCTGCTTCGACCGGAACTCCCCACTCCCCACCCCACCCTTGCCCTGCCTTGGCTGGAATCGCGGTTTGCTCTCCCAGATCCAGACCCTATCTCTGTGAATTCCCACCCAAGACAGCCAGACAGGGTCCCCCCATACACCAGACGCACAAAACAAGACAGAGTTTTAATTGTAAAACTAACTTGAGGCAGGGGTGGGCGGGCCGGGGCTGCGCTGGCCGGGCAGGAACCTGGTTCTTCAGGCAGTGGTTCAGCCCGTGCCACCCCGCAGGACAGGGACCATCTGTCCCCCAGTGGGGACAGGGGCTAGAGTGTTATAAAATGACAATATAAATAGACTTCTAGAAAAGAGGAGGCTGGCCAGGTGCAGTAGTCATTTGACGCAGAGGCTGGGAGAGGGTGGGGGGCGCTGACCCATCTCCCCATCCAGCCACAGAAAGGGGGTGCAGGGCTAGGGGAAAAGGCCACTCTTCGGACATTCATGATCGACCCCCACAATGGCTCAGGGGGAGAGGGGGCTGGGTGTCAGGCAAGGCGCCAGACACCCCCTTGCAGGCTGGAGGACAGGTGGCTGGATCTCAGCACACTCACACACGTGCACACACTCGCACACACACGCTCACTGCTTAGTGTTCTCTCCACCCCAGCGACCCCCACTGCACATTTCCAGCAATGGGAGGCCACCGTCCTTCCTGGAAACAGAACGGGCGGAGGGCCTGTCCCAGAGGGTGGGGGTCCTGGGAGCCTCACTTGCTCCCATGAGTCCCTGTGTTTTTCTAAAAGTCACGAGATCAAAACCGGAGTTCAGTAGTAGGTCCCATCTACCCCCAGCAGGAGGGTGGTGCCACGCGGAGCGTCTCCTGGGCTGGGAGGAGTGGAAGGGCTGGCTCCCTACTGGCCTCGGTGGGGTGGGGGTGACCCAGGGGGCTCTTTGGTCGAGGGGTGGGGCGCTGGGCCTCATCTGGTGCGATTCTGGCGCATGAGGGGCACGATGCTGGCGGGCGGTCCCGCCTTGGCCAGGAATGGGTGCTTCAGCAGCTCGGCAGCCGTGGCCCGCTGAGTGGGGTCCCGCACCAGCAGGCGGTCCAGGAAGCCCTTCAGGGAAGGCGACACCTGTTGGGGAGGGAGGGAGGGTCAGGGCGCGAAGGTCCCCAATGCTCTTTTGCTGTGGGGCCACAGTTTCCTCCTCCGTCAAGTCAGCTGGCAGCATGTACTGTGCAGGGACGGGGCAGAAGTCACGGGTGTCCAGAGCTTGGGGTGTAGATGGGACAGGGACAGTGATGGCGCCTGGGATGGTGCTGTGTGGCCCCAGAGGAAGCGACAAACCCCCAGGGGCTCAGGTACTCCTGATTTCCATGGCTTAACAAGGAGCTGGAGGCAACTGGGCCCCAGAGGTGCCCCTTTTCCTGCCGGTGAGTCCTCCACTAGGAAGGTCCCAGCCCTGTCCTCCACCTCTAAATGTGCAGATCTCTCTAGGGCCGGGCAGCTCCAGGGCAACGGTGAGGGTGCAGGGGGCTTGTGGTTCTGCAGCCTCTGTCGCCCAGGCCCCACAGAGGGGAGTTTGCACAGATACACATGGCTCGGGTGGGGGCCCAGCACACAGTGCCATCCCAGGCGCCATCGCCATCCCCATCCCATCTACACCCCACGCTCCACCTGGTGACCCGCCGGCTGGTACACGGTTTCCTGGCCAGAGCGGGGCCCACCTTGTGTAGGTTCTTCAGTCGGGGCGGCAGGTTGTCCCGAATCATCTTCATGGCTTTGAGGGGTGGCTCGTTGAAGTAGGGGGGCTCTCCGTCCACCATCTCGATCACCATTATCCCCAGCGACCAGATGTCCACCTGGGGCAGGGGAAGGAACAGCAGGGCTGAGCTGCAGGGGGATGGTGGATCCTGGGGAGGCCCCAGCGCCATCTCTGCCTCTACCACCTGGAGTCCTTGGCCCAGAACTCCCTCTTGGGCAGCCAGTCAGTAGTTCACCTGCTAATTCTCCAGGGAGCCCTGAAGAAAGCTGCCCACCCAGCACCCATCCCTCTTCTTTCTGCCAACTGCCTCCAGGTCCCCTCCCACCCTCAGCCCACGTAGCATCCAGTGGAGGGTTCAGGACCCAGGTGGCCTCATCACCATAGTTGAGACACAGTGATTGGTTCAGAAACAGGCACATGACCCAAGCTAAGCCAATCAGAGCCAAGCTGAGGACTTTACCCAAAACACCCAGGAAAAGGGGAGCCCCAGGAAAAGGGGAGCCCATAGGCGGGAGACATTTCCCAGAGCTGCTGGGGCACACTCTGCTCCCACAAAGGGAAAGCGGTCTGTGTGAAGATATCACTCAGAAATCAGAGCCAAGGCTGGGAGCAGTGGCTCATGCCTGTAATCCCAGCACTTTGGGAGGCCAAGGCAGGAAGATCACCTGAGGTCAGGAGTTGGGGACCACCCTGGCCAACATGGTGAAACCCTGTCTCTACTAAAAATACAAAAATTAGCCAGGCATGGTGGCAAGCACCTGTAATCCCAGCTACTTAGGAGGCTGAGGCAGGAGAATCACTTGAACCCAGGGAGGCCGAGCTTGCAGTGAGCCGAGATTACACAACTGCACTCCAGCCTGGGCAACAGAGTGAGACTCCATTTCAAAAAGAAAGAAAGAAAGAAAAGAAAGAATGAATGAATGAATGAATGAACATATGCATGCCTGCAGTACCTCGTCGTCCAGAGCCATTCCCGACCTCCTGCCAGCACTGCAGCTGGAGGAGAGCTGCGACAGCAGGACAACCTAGCCACCCCGGGGCTCACCTCTGGCCCGTAGGGAAGGCGGGAGATGAGCTCTGGGGCCATCCAGTAGGGCGTGCCGACCAGCGACTTCCTCCGGGGCACTTCCTTGCTCACCTGGGCACAGAACCCGAAGTCTGACAGCTTCACCTGGGGCAGGGCAGAGGCAGTGGGGTCAGCAGAGCTGGCACAGTGGAACGGCGAGCAGGGGCATCCGCCTGTGTAATCCCTCAGCCTCAGACACGATGTGTGGCCCGGAGGTCAGAGCTGGGTTCCAGAGCCAGACCACTGGGGTGCTCTAGCACGTCCCGGTGGGGGCCCTCGGGCGAGTCACCTCCCACAGGATCGCCCCATCTCCCACTTGACACCCTCTGGGGCTCTTGGGGATAGCAGCCCGAGTACTGCAGACAGCAAGGGCCAGGCGGGGCTGGGAAGCCTGTGCCCTGCGGCCCTGCTGCCCTGGAGCGTCTAGAGTTGGGTTGGAGAGGAAGGTAGCCCTGTTCTGGGGCCACGAGGGGCCACAGCCTGCCTCTACAACAACCCGGCCCCCCACACCTTCTTACGAACTGTGGGCCCCTTTATGATTTTCTTTTTTTTGAGACGGAGTCTTGTTCTGTCGCCCAGGCTGGAGAGCAATGGCGAAATCTTGGCTCACTGCAGCCTCCACCTTCCAGGTTCAAGCAATTCTGCCTCAGCCTCCCAAGTGGCTGGGATTACAGGCGACTGCCATCACGCCCAGCTAATTTTTGTATTTTTAGTAGAGACAGGGTTTCACTATGTTGGTCAGGGTGGTCTGGAACTCCTGACCTTGTGATCCTCCCGCCTCGGCCTCCAAAATGCTGGGATTACAAGTGTGAACCACTGCACCTGGCCCCCTTTCCGAATTCTGAGGATCTCTATGGGTCTTCCTGTCTCCAGAGAACACCCCCACAACCATGGGAGGACAATCTCAGGTGGCCTACAGATGTCGCCCCCAAAACACATCTGCAGGCACCCTGAGATTTCCACAGACGGTCACTGAAACAGAGCTCTCTCTGCCTCTGCCTAGACTGACTGGTGGGGCTTTATTTTCCTTGGAGGAAGGGATGGAGTCATCTACTTTTACAAGAATTTCATTGGAGTCAAGAGCCCTTTCCTACAGAAAGTCAGGTCCACCCTGCATTATAAATGCCACAAAATCTCCAAAGTATGGGAGACAGGGCTGGGTTCACGGCCCAACCTGGGTGCTGGGCAGGCAGCGGCTTTTCAGTGGAGGGAAAGCCTGCAGCAGGGGCTTCCCTGTCTGCCCAGATCCCTCTCCCTGGGCCCAGCAGCCTGTGCTGACAGCAGAGCCCCCACCAGCCTGTGTCCTCCCGCTGCACAGCGCCCCCACCAGCCTGTGCCCTCCCACTGCACAGAGCCCCACCAGCCTGTGTCCTCCCGCTGCACAGAGCCCTCACCAGCCTGTGCCCTCCCATTACAGAGCCCCCACCAGCCTGTGCCCTCCTGCTGCACAGAGCCCCCACCAGCCTGTGTCCTCCCAATGCACAGAGCCCCCACCAGCCTGTGCCCTCCTGCTGCACAGAGCCCCCACCAGCCTGTGCCCTCCCAATGCACAGAGCCCTCACCAGCCTGTGCCCTCCCAATGCACAGAGCCCTCACCAGCCTGTGCCCTCACCTGGCACAGAGCCCCCACCGAGCTGGAGCCCGACTCTGGGCTGCATGAGGGACAGATGAAGTCCCAGCTCCTCAAGACACAGGCCTAGAGGATTGAGCCCACCTACCTTCAAAGGGGATGGGGAGAGGAAGGGAAGCCCCACCGTGGGAACCCCGACCCCCTACAGCCCACCGCCTGTCCCCTCACCCTGCCATCATGGGTCAGCAGGATCGAGTCACTCTTGATGTCCCGGTGGATGACGCCCTGGGCATGGAGCACTGATAGGGCCTGCAGCACTGCCAGGCACACGGCTGCGATCTGCTCCTCGTTCATCCTGCGGGTGGGGGGTGAGCAGGTGGGCGGATAGTCCCCCAGGGGCTGAGGGGGATGAAGTCCTGCCTTGGGCTGGGAGGAACCTGAGACAGGAGTGGGGCTTGACCCCACTCTGCAGCTGGAGGAATGAAGACACGACCCCATGCCCGGGGGGCCGAGGGGGACGCAGCACAGCTGGTTTGGAGATGTGGCCCCACCCCAAGCAGTCTGGAGGGGACCTGGTCATGTCACAGGAGGAGTCTGAGGCCCCGGCAGTACCTGGTGTGCGTGACAATGTCGGTGAGGGCACCTCCTTCCAGGAACTCCATGACCACCCAGAGCTCGTCCCCGACCAGGTAGCTGTTGTACATCTCCACCACGTTCTCATGCTGATAGTCCCGCATGATCACCACCTGTGCAGGGGCCGAGTCAGCGGTGGAGGGGGCGAGAGGGGGGCAGGAGGGGGGCGGGAGGGGGGCAGGAGGGCTGCCCAGGCCCACCTCAGACCCAGCCGCTGCTGCCCCCCCCAGGTCCCCTGCAGTTCTACACCGAGCTTGTGCTCATGCGGCCACCTGGACTGCCCTCCCTACTACTGCCACAGCCACGTGAGCCTCAGAGGCAGCCTGAAGCCCACGCCTCCCTTCTGGGTGCACTCCCCCAGGACCACGCCCATCCAGGTGAGTCCTGGGCTAGTGCTGGGGGCAGGTGGGAAGAGCATTCGAGCTCAGGGCTGAGACCCTGAACAAGCAGGTATTGGGCAAGGATGAGAGAAGAGGCGTGCGTGTGGGGGCGGATGAGGAGCCAGGTGAGCTCCTGGTGCAGCCAGCTGCTGTGATGCATGGCGGGTCGAGAGGGGCCTCACACACCCGGCAAAGGGGCCCATTCTTGTCAGGGTGCTGCGGGGCACTGCCAGGGTAAGGTGGGATGGGGATGGGGTGGGCCTGAACGTGAGAAACCTCTTGGTGGCTGTGGGGCTGAGTGGAGGCCAGAGCGGGGCCTGGAGTGGGAAACAATGGTGCAGACCAGGTGAGGAGTGGTCGGCCCAGGGCTGACAGGCTGGGGCGGGGCATGGGGAACCCAGGAGGGGCAGGTCTGGAGGACACCGTACCCTGGAGCCCAGGTGGGCCCCAGTGGATGCAAGGGGCCTGGAAGACACTGGGTGGGGGGTGTCAGTGGGCCGAGGAACCCTGGGTCTGGGGCTCAGGGACAGAGACATGGGTGAGGATAGAGGCAGGGACCTACCTGGGGTGGAGATGGCCTGGGGGTGAGGAGGAGTGAGGGGAGGAGGGGAGCCTGGCCCAGCACAGAGGAACGCAGGGAGAGGAGGGAGGGCGGGGCGGGAGGACAGCAGGGCAGCAGCTCCCGAACCTCGTTGAAGAGCAGCTCGCGCCTCTGCTGCTTGCGCAGGTCCATCTTCTTGACGGCCACCAGCTTGCCTGAGCTGCGCACGGTGGCTATGCACACGATGCCCGTGGAGCCCTCGCCAATCTTGATGAAGTTGTCCAGGTAGGATCGGGGGTCGCCTGGGTCCACCACCAGCTGCAGGGCAGCCCGGAACTGCTCATGGGATACGCGCTGTGGCTCCCGCTGCGGCGAGCGGGGGCCAGGGGGCCCGGGAACAGCAGGGGCGGTGGGGGCAGCAGAGGCGCGCGCTGGAGGGGCCAGTTGGGGCTCTGAGGCATGGGGGCCCAGCACTCCAGGGCTGGGGGCGCCTCGGGCTCGGGCGGGAGGCCGGGAGGAGGAGGAGGAGGACTGGGGAACAGCCAGGCCACCCGCTGATGGCCCGTTAGGGGCCATGTCATGAGGATCCCCCTGAAACAGAAGAGAGAACTGTCAGTGGAGGGTGCCTGGGGCCAGCTCTGCTCCCTAAGCAGGGGAGAGGCCCAGCGATGGGACAGACACATGGGTGGTCAGGATGAGATACACAGTGGGTGGGGAGGGGCTGGAAGGTAGGGACAGGGGAGCAACAGGCAGGGGATCTTGGGAGCCCTGGGGTGGGGGACAGGTTACCTGGGCACCTCGGGATGGGTGGTCGGTGTCAGCCCTCGGGTAGGTGTTAAAGGGCCGGCCAGCTGCCAGTTTCGCCCCACTGGCCAGACCAGCAGGCTGAGGGATGCCGACGTCAGGCCCAGAGAGGGGGCGTTTGTCCCGGGAGGACTCCTGGGGGTCCCCTGAGCCCTCCCTGGAAGACTTGGGCCTCTTCTCTGGCGCCGCCCGTCGCCTGTCACCACTGCCGCCACCCGCCTCGTTGTGACCGGCGATCCGGCCTCGACTGCCTGCCTTCCCTGAGACTGCTCTGGCCGTGGCGGCCGGCTCCTCCGGTATCCCATTTTCCTGGCGGGCACGGGCGGGCGGCGGCGGGCTGTCTCTCCGCAGGGAGTTGGAGCGTGTCACCGACATGTTCTCAAACTCGCCCAGCAGCAGCGTGAGGGCCCCATCCTTGGCACCTTTGCTGCCCCGCACGATGGTCTGGGGTCCCGGGCAATGGTGGGTGGGGGCCCGGCAAGGAGTAGGGCACACAGGACGGGCATCCAACACACAGGGACAGGACGGCACGACACACACAGAGACAAGACAAAGACGCAATGAGGAGATGCCGTACAGTGACGATGGCATGGGCGGTGGCCCCTCCCCCGCGGGGATGCAGCTGCAGGGTTAGAGGAGTGAGGGCCCCGGCCAGGGTGCTGCCTCCCTGGGCTGGGTGGCACCCCAGAGAGGCACCCCTTGTATTTCTCCTGTTCCCCAAATGGGTGGCACAGTCCAGCCCTGTGGGGTGGAGGGGAGGGAGGGCAGAAGCTGACCCACCCCATAATCAGGCCAAGGGCTACAAATTACAGGATGCTGGGGCCAGGCCTGGGCTGGCACTTCCTCCCCTGTGGGCGCCAGCATTTGTGAGCCCCCAAACCACACTCTCTGCTCCCATGAAGGACAAGGGGTACGGGACAGGGGTAGTCACAAAGGCCTGAGGGCGAGGGTGATCCAGGAGCCAGGTGCCAAATAGAAATGCATGTGGGAACCAGGCAGGGCGTCCAGGGCGTCCTGAGTCCCCCCGTCCCCACCCACCATGGTCTGAGTTGCGTCACACAGGGCCCCTCTGCCCCCTGCTCCATTTCCAGGCACACGGGTGTCCTCGATACTCTGCCCTCTCCCGCCCTGCTCCAGGGCCTCTGTGCTGGCTGCTCCTAACCTAACTCTAACCCCTTGAGCATTCCAAGCTGAGGCCTGGAACATCAGCTCCCAGGGTCCCTGTGGCTCCCTCTCTCCACTCTTTCAGGTCTTTGCTCAAGCTCCCGCTGGCTGCCCGTCATCTAAAATGCCAGCCCCAGCCCTGCCTGTATTCCACCTAGAGTGCCTGACAGTGGCTGCCATGGGGCACGCAGGCATCTGTCTGCTCCCGGCTCTGCCCAGTGCACTCTCCTGGGGGCAGGGATTGTTTTTGCCTGTCTGCTTTGGGTCTTGCTGTATCTCAGCATCTAGACCAGCATCTGGCGCACAGCAGGGGCTCAATAGACTTTTGTTAAAACACGCATTGATGAGGTGGTTGTGCAGGGGCCGCAGTGAGCTGAGAACACGGGTCCTGCTGACGGGGACCCTGCCCGGGGCTGCCAGGCATCTGCAGCTAGAGGCCTGCCTCTAATGTGCAGCAAACACTGATCCCACAAAACCCGTAACCTGCTGCTGCCCCATCTCTCCTGGCCATGGCTGTCTGCCTAAAGACGGGCCTTGCCCAGGGGCCCCAGGAAAGCAAGGTGGACACAAGGCCAGACTTTGCTGTTAGAACAGGGGGTTGAGGCCAGGTACGATGGCTCACCCCTATAATCCCAACACCCCGGGGAGGCTGAGGTGAGAGGATCACCTGAGGTCAGGAGTTCAAGACCATCCTGACCAACATGGCGAAATGGTCTCCACTAAAAATACAAAAATTAGCTGGGCATGGTGGTGGGCACCTATAATCCCAGTATTTTGGGAGGCCAAGGCGGGAGGATCACCTGAGGTTGGGAGTTCGAGACCAGCCGGGCCAACATGGTGAAACCCCATCTCTGCTAAAAATACAAAAATTAGCTGGGCATGATGGTAGGCGCCTGTAATCCCTTGGGAGCTACTCCGGAGGCTGAGGCAGGAGAATCGCTTGAACCCAGGAGGCAAAGGTTGCAGTGAGCCAAGATCACAGTGCCACTGCACTCCAGCCTGGGAGACAGAGTGGAACTCTGTCTCAAAACAAAACAAAACAAAACAAAACAAAAACCAGGGGGTGGAGAGGGCCCTGGGAGACCTGGGGCCTGGCTAAGGGCAGCAAACACAAGTGCCCATGGGGCCCCAGGTCAGTGCTGGCCACCAGGCCCTGTGTGTGAATTCAGGTGCCCTATTTCCTGGTGGAACAGTTACAGGCAGGCCTCACATCTGGCAAGCCAGGCAGGGGCTAGGATTTTGGAGACACATGCCAGTGGCCACGGAGCCAGGCAGGGCATGGAGCAGAGGCGGTTGGGTGCGGCCTGCGGCCCACAAGAGCCAGGGCCACACCTACGGTGGCAGCTGCCACTCGGCTCCAGCTGGTCTGTCACCAGAAGCCAACAGCTTTAGAAGTGAAGTCTGTCACTTTTTAAGTAGTGGCAGAGAAGTCAAGGCATTCAAAAGCACACTGCGTGGGCCACAGGGATCCTTCCGTGGGCCACCACATTGAGGCTGTACTTGTGTCTATGGCCAACTTGTGGGTCTTGGCGCTCCTCCCCACCAGGCTGGGCTGCGCACCGGGAGGGGTGAGTCCAGGCACACCCATCTCCAGCCGCTGGAAACAAACCTGGCGAGCTCCCCCTGGCCTGCGGCCCTTCCCGGTCCCCACTGACCACGGGAGAGAGTCCAGGCGCCGAGGCTGGCTTCCCGAGGCCCAGCATACGTTCCCGCCAGGCCAGCCTCATGCCAGGCCACACCCAGACACCGGCTCTGCAACTCTTATAATTTCACATGGAGGCAGGCGAGGGGTTAAGAGCATGGGGCTTGGAAACAGACGGTTCAAATCCCAACCTTGCCATTTTGCTCTAGATGGCAGGAAAAAAAAACCCAAAACCTAAAAGCCTGCAGTGTTCCACAGGGGTGATTTCCTCCACGAAAGCCCGGCTTCCCCTGCATCTGCTGCCATCCCTCCTCCTCCTCCTCGGCCGCGGTGTCCCCTCCTCCCAGAAGCTTGCCTGGACCCCTAGTCTGGGTCAGGTGCCTCCTCCGGGCTCCCCCATCTGAACCCTGACCACTGAAGGCTGTCACCCTCTGGGAATGGGTCTGTCCTTCACTGCCAGGAGCTCTGGAAAGGCTCAAGGGTGGGATGGGTGTGGTCTGGGGACAGGAGCACAGCACCCAGGGCATGAGGCACAGGTTGGAGGCTGTGGGGGGCTGTCAGATGGGTCATGGAAGCCTCAGGTTGGGGTGGCATGGGGTTCTCAGAACTTGGAGCCAGTGGGCGGAAGGTGGGTGAAAGGCCAGCCTTGGACCCAGGATCAGGGTGGAAGTTGGGGGTGGGTCTGTTTCCATGTCAGTGAGAAGGTGTTGGTCACAGGGTCAAGTGTAGGGTGAGAGCCAGGCCACTCTGGGGGTGGGTATGGGCTGGGGGAGGTGGTGGTGGGTGCCGCGTACCTTGGGGGCCCCGGGCTGGATGGAGGTGATGCAGGCAGGGTCGACGAGGGGCTTGGGCCGGCGAGCCGACTCCTCGATCAGGCTCTGCCACTGGCGGGGCAGCCCAGTGAACTTCTGCTCATGCTGGTCGAAGCCCGTGTGCACACGGTGCTCGAAGTTGGATGGCGCGGAGATCTCTACCCGCTTCTTCCTCTTCCCAAACATGGTGCCGGGATCTCAGTGCAGCCTGCGAGAGGGAATCACGTGGCTGAGTGGCAGCAGTGAGCCTGCCCGCGTCTTCCTCCTCTGCCCCTGCCCTGTCCCTTCCATCCTCATCTTCCACCGGGACCTACAGGAGGCAGTAGCCTCCTTCCGGTCTCCCTGCTCACCCCCTACCCCATCTGCACAGCATGCAGCCAGAGGGTGCCCATGAGCACCCGAGGGGCCACGTCCCTCTGCTCAGAACCTTCCTGTCTGTCTCTTATGGGCCCACAAGGCCCCATCGCCTCTCTGTTCTCATCCCTGGAGACCTCACGGCCTTTGCAGGGGCTGGCCCCTTTGCCTGAAGCTCACTTCCCAGTGTCCGCACAGGGCTGCCCCTCCCCTCCAGTTCTCAGAGCAGCAAGGACTCCTTTCCTGACCACCCCAAGTTCAAGACCAGGCTGGCCAGCATGGTGAAACCTTGTCTCTACTAAACATTAGTTCAATATAAATATATATATTGTATATTTTAACATATATTTTAATGTTTTAATATATATAAATATATATTAATATAATTTTAATATATAAATATGTATTAATATCATTTTAATATAAAAATTAGCAGGGCATGGTGGCACACACCTGTAATCCCAGCTATTTGGGAGGCTGAGGCAGGGGAATTCCTTGAACCTGGGAGGCAGAGGTTGCAGTGAGCCGAGACTGAGCCACTGCACACTCCAGCCTGGGCAACAGAGACTCCGCCTCAAAACAAAACAAAAAAACCACAAAGGGGCTGAGGGGGGACAGGCTGGTGGCGGCGTCCCACAGAGAGCGGGAGAAAGACAGGAAGGGGAGCCAGGCAGCCAGAGTTCCACTCTCCAACACATGCTGCCGTGACCTTGGGCAAGTGACCACCTCTGTGTCATGGATGAACCCCCACAGGGCTGCTGTGAGGGGTAGTGAGTGACTGGGAGCAAAGAGCTCAGGGTGAGGCTGGGCATATATGCAGGGGGCCTGTCTGTGGGGGCCACTGTGGTGGCTGGGGCGGTCCCTACAGTGCCTGCAGGAGGAGGGGCCCAGGTCCTGCTCTCCTAGAAGGCCCCATCCCAGCTGTTTCAGGCCTGGGCCCTGGAGTCACACATACCTGGTCTGATGCTGGTGGGACAGAAGTGCCCTCAGGCAGGTGACCTCTCCTCTGGGGGCGTCGGGTTACTCATCTGTGAAATGAGAAGAATGCATCCGTTCACTCATTCATTCAGTCATCACTCAGCAATGGGCCTCCTCTGCGGCCGCTGTAGGAACCCAGACAGCCTCTGACCTCATGGGAAGTTCACCTGGGGCACAGACCTGTCCCCATGCAGCAGCAGCCCAGAGTGGTCAAGGCTGAGTGTGGGAGCACGGGACCCTGGAGGGATGTCGGGGTGGGCAGCAGGGAGGCTTCCTGGATGAGGGGAAGACTGGAGACCAATGGACGAGGGGACAGGCAGGTGGAGTTCTGTCTTGTTCCCAGCTGGCTGCCCTGCACCTGACATGGCGCCCAGCCCAGCGAGTCCTATGGCCCTAGTGAGAGGACGGAGGACGCGAAGACCCACGTGGGCCCTCCGCACCTGCTCCTCCTCCCAGCTCAGGCTGCTTTCCTGGGAGCAGCTCGGGAAGGTGAGGCCCTGGCCCAGACGTGGGACCATTGATGGGAGCCAGCCAGGGGAACCGGTTTGGCAGCAGGAGCCCCGTGGGAGGCGGGTGGGGACCCAGCAGCCAACCTGTCTCAACTGGTCCCAGGAGGCCAGCCAGTGGTCAGAGCCAGGCCTGGCCAGGGCCCCTGGGGTTGGCCCAGTTTTCCTGCTTGCCCTGGGGCCTGGGATGGAGGGCAGGCAGGGGGGAGGGGCTCCTTTATCTGCCCAGCCCCTTTTCTGGGCCCAATGCCAGCGCCCTGAGTGCTGCCCACCCCTCCCTCACCCCTGCCCTGCCCACCCCCTCATGGCCCTGACCTACTCTCTCACAGCTTTCCAGGCCCAGCTCCTAGGGTCATCTGCACACCCTGACCGACCATCCCCATGTCCCCACTCTGCCTGCTGACACTCCAGATCTGCGTCCCACGTCCTCCGGCCTCTCTGTCCTCCCGGAGGTCCCTCCACCCCCTTTGGCCCCGTGCCCAGCCCCTGCCTCTTCATCGTGAACTTGTGGCCCCGCCCATCCCGCTCCCTCCCTACTTCGGGGCACTAGGCAGTTCCCACAGCCACAGGAACAGGATCAGCCATGTGACCCCTCGATAAGTCCAGAGGGCGGAGAGCGGGGTATGGGATGACGGGACGCCTGGGACTGGCGGGAGCAGCCTGGAGGGTGGGTGGCCGACCCAGCTAGCAGCACAGGGCTGGGGATGTCCTCCGAAGCCTGGGCTCCTGCCCTCCCACCCATAAACCCCCAAGGGAAGGGGCACGCCTCCGGATATTTGCCCGGGGCCACCCCTTCCCTCTGGGCACTGTACAGAGGGCAGGACAAACAGAGGAACTGACCGTGTTTATAGTGACCAGGCAGGGGCCCCACCCCGGCCCCTCCTGGGCAGCTCCAAGCGCTCCCCCAGCAGGCACTCCCTTCCCACGGTAGGCTCCTGAACTCATGGGGGCCCACAGAGGCAGTGCTGGGCCTGGGAGGAGGGAGAAGAGCAGAGCAGAAAGGCTGGGCCTGCTCAGGTGGCAGGGAGGGAGGGCTAGGTGCTGGGCTTCCAGGCCAGCTCCAAGCTTGGTAGTCAGCCCAAGGCTCCCAACCTCAGCAGGGCTGCTACGACCTGCCCTGTGTGACCTCATTTTCTGTGTCTGTGAAATGGGGATCTAACCCAATCCGGGACCTCAGTGTGTGGCCCTGCGTGAGCAACTCAGCCACGCTGTGCCTCAGTTTCCTCCTCTGTTCAAAGATGGTGATGACAGTGGCTGCTTCCTGGAGTTTCCTAAGGAATTAGGGAGAACACAGGGCATGGACGGTGTGGGCCAGACTGTGGCTGGGGTCAGAGCCAAGGCAAAGCACGCACAGCAAGTGCTCAGTAAGTGTGGTCACCATTACAATAGCAGCCAGCACTTACTGAGCACCTACTGTGCACCAGCCCTCCTCCAGGCACTCTACCCGGAGTCCCACATCTGACCCTGGAGGGAGGGGCCCTCATGAGCCCCGGACTGCAGACACGGACCCAGGTGACCCAGCTAGAGTGACAGGGTGGACACCAGACTCCAGGCCTGTCTGCAGAGATGCGCGGGTCCTGGACCTGCTGTGCGTCTCATCCTGTTCCATCCTCACGAGCATCCTCATCCCAATTCACAAGTGGGGAAACTGAGGCCCAGAAAGGGGAAGGCCCTTGTCTAGCGCACCCAGACAGTGAGAAGCAGCGAGGATTTGAACCTGGATGGTTGTGTGTGGAAGGCACTGAAGGTTGAGCTCTTACCTGCCTGTCCTGCTGCCCTGGAGGGCTGGGCTGACACTGCTGGTTTTACCTATTACTATTGATTATTATTATTATCCTCCTGAGGCTGGTCGGCTCCCCCTCTCCCTCCTCATTATTTCTGTCCACCCCAGACCTTGCCTGTCCTCTCCTGGCCTAGTCTCTGCTGAGTGAGGGTCCCTCGCTCCTGTCTCACCTGTCCTGGACCCCACAGGTGGTAGGAAGGAGCACCAAGTGGGCTCCCGGGCTCCCACCTGCCCCATGGCTGTTCACACGCTTTCCCACAGGCCTCTGCAGCAGGAAAGATGCTTAAAACCAATCCCACCACCAAATGTGGCCCGAGGCTCAGCTCGGTACCCCCACCACCATCGCTGCCACCACCAGGGACCCATGGCCCAGAGCAGACGCTGACACTGAGCTCACCGGCGCCCTCAACCTCGGTGGAGTGGCCATTCTGAGCCCCATTTTGCAGATGTGGAAATGCAGGCTCACAGAGGTAAAATCTCTAAGTTCACCAAGCAGAGTTGGGCCCGGAAGCCATTCCTGCCCACTCTGGAGTCCACAGCCTAAACCCTTTCCTGACCCCCACGATGCCTCCTCGTGGCCTGAGAGTTCCCAGAGGACACACCCATCACTAGGCTGCCCTCCTTTCCTCCCAGGCACCCCTGCACGCTCTCTGCCCCAGCCACACGGGCCCCTTGCTGTTCCTCAGCTCCGAGGCATGGATCCACCTCAGGGCCTCTGCATGGGTGACTGCCCCACCTGGACTCTCCTCTCACTGGTGGTAGGCAGCTCTCTCCTCCCGACTTCCCAGGCCCGCCTGTGCTCACAGGCTCTGCTCCTGTCCTGTCGCCCTCTCGCCTGTCTCTGCTTTATCTTCCCTCAGGGCTCTTACCACGTATATGGTGTGTGTGTGTGTGTATGTGTGTGTGTGTGTGCATAAAATACTTTTTTTGAGACAGAGTTCAGCTCCTGTTGTTGAGTGTAATGGCGTGATCTCAGCTCACTGCAATCTCCGCCTCCGGGTTCAAGCGATTCTCCTGCCTCAACTTCCCAATTAGCTGAGACTACAGGCGTCTGCCACCACGCCCGGCTAATTTTATATTTTTAGTAGAGATGGGGTTTCACCATGTTGGCCAGGATGGTCTCGATCTCTTGACCTCATGATCTACCCACTTCGGCCCGCCACAGTGCTGGGATTACAGGTGTGAGCCACCACATCCGGCCGTGTGTGATTCTTTAGCATCTGCCTCTCCACCTAGAATGTGTCAGCTCCACAAGACAGGGACTGTCCTCTGTCTTGCCCCCTTGTAGTCCAGGGGAGCCCACGGTAGGGACTCAGTGGGATGGTGGTCCCTGCCCGCTGTACTACACTCCCGCTCTGAGGCCTGGCAGCACCCGGGAATCTTTCAGACAAGCAGCTTGGACCTGGGGGCAGAAACTCCAGAGCAGCAGGAAGATGCCGCCTTCTGCCCCAGCCAGGGCCTGGATGCCTGTAGAGTACAGCATTTAATCCCCAAAATGCAGACGCATTTTGTGTCCTCCTCTAAAATGTTTATTGCACATTTTTAAAAATCTTTTAGGCTGGGCGCGGTGGCTCACACCTGTAATCCCAGCACTTTGGGACGCCGAGGTGGGTGGATCACAAGGTCAAAAGATTGAGGCCATCCTGGTCAACATGGTGAAACCCCATCTCTACTAAAAATACAAAAGTTAGCTGGGTATGGTGTCGCGCGCCTGTAGTCCCAGCTACTCAGGAGGCTGAGACAGGAGAATTGCCTGAACCCAGGAGGCGGAGGCTGTGGTGAGCTGAGATCGCGCCATTGCACTCCAGCCTGGGTAGCAAGAGCGAAACTCCGTCTCAAAAAAAAAGAAAAAATCTTTTGAATTGTTTAACATGTGGGACAGGCAGCGTCGACCCAGCCTAGCAGACACTTCAGATTTTCCAGTCTCCTCTGAGTCCTCTGATCTTTCACGGGAGGAAGAGGGTACCACTGCCCCTATTCTCCCCCACAAGGTAATTGGCCCAAATGGTAAAGCAAGATCCACTGTGTGACAAAGCTGTTGGTGTGAGCAGACGTGTGTGCAGAACCCCTCACCTCCTGCCCTTCCCCCCCCAGGCTCTGATCAAAGCTGTAGCCCCCAGAAGGGAGAGGGCTGGCTTAGCTGGAATGCAGGGGCCCAGGGCAGAGCAGGGGAGGTGGCCAGGCCTACAGGCATCCTTTCATCAACACTAAAACGAAACCCAAATCAGGAGAGGGGCCCAGCGCTCACTGTCTCCAGCCTGCACTCAGGCTTCCGCCATTGGTCACCACTCACCACTCTCCCACAATCTTCACCTACCCCCTGCCTCAGTTTACCTTCTAACTTCTCCGGATGTGCTCTGATGCTGTAGGCACTGGAAGTCAGCCTCCTGTTCTGGCACATCAGGCTCCTCGATGTCCCAAGTCCCCCACGCCAGACCTGCCTCAAACCAAGGCTCAGCTCTTGCCCCCATATTGCACAACCCCTGGCCCTCCTCTATCCACATCTCTCTTCCGGCCTCCCGCACTGAGTCTCATTCCTCCAAGGAGTCCTCAGGCTTTGGGACTGACACATCCTCAGGGTCCTCCTTAGCAAACATCTACTCCACCCACAAGTGACCCCATCACACCCACCCATGCATTGACCCATGCATGTGTCAATATCTACCAGGGACTGACTCTCTGCTGGGCCTGGGGCCCTTAGCAGTGCACCCAACAGGTCAGAAACATCCCTGTCCTTGCAGCGCTCACATTCTAGAAGGAAAGGGGCAGTCAATGTATGAGATAAATCAAATAACATCTACTAAGTCAGGTGAGAAATGCTGAGATGGAAAATAACGCAGCGATCAAAAGGGAGCCTGGCTCACTGCAACCTCCGCCTCCCCGGTTCAAGCGACTCCCCTGCCTCAGCCTCTCGAGCAGCTGGGATTACAGGTGCTTACCACCACGCCCAGCTAATTTTTGTATTTTTAGTAAAGATGAGATTTCACCATGTTGGCCAGGCTGGTCTTGACCTCGTGATCCGCCCGCCTCAGGCTCCCAAGGGCTGGGATGACAGGCGTGAGCAACCTCGCCTGGCCAAGAAATGTTAAACAAATGCACACACACAATGCTACACGGCTTCCCCTTTGGCCGAAACACTGTGACTGGGAGGGCCCCCCCAACCTCGGAAACCTAATCTCCTCCCCTGGCTTCCTCCAGCGCTGGCCTCCTCTGTGCACGCCTCAGACACATCACAGCTGTTCCCGCCTCTGGGCCTTTGCAGGAACTTCCCTCTGCCGGAACTCCGCTGCTCAGCCGTTCTTGCTACTCAGGTCTTGGTGCAAATAAAACCTCCTCCGAGAGGCTGTCCTGATCCCTTAGCAAAACCTCTGCCCTGCTTTTTATGTCTCGGTGGCACTTACCACCCCCTGGCATCATACGCCTACTGACTGGCGGTCCAGGATTCCACCTGCCCCCAGCGGAATGTCAGTGCCCTGACAGCAGGGACCACTGTCTAGTTCTTGCTGGCATCTAGAGCAGTGGCTGGCACACAGTAGGTGCTCGGGACCTATCTGTGGATCAAATGAGTGATGCCATGACCAAAGTAATGGGCCTGGTCCCTCAGGAGGCGCAGGGCAGGGGGATGGGGCCGAGGCAGACATAAGCCGTTCATCACTGCCTGGCTTGACACCTGGGGGGAAAGTGGGTCTTCAGAGACTGAATCTGGTTGTTTCAAAAGTAACCCCATTTGTGTCCCAACAACACAAAAGGTCCCCCGCTGTGAGTGCCCAGGCTCTCCCCACTGCAGAGGCCCACCCAGCCACGTGGCCTAGGCTGGGAATCGCAGGAAGTGGCCGTGTATCTTGGCAAGAGGCAAATCACATGGGGGCTGCCTCTGGAAATCCATGAGTCCCCACAACGGGTAAGCTCTCGAGACAGATCCGGGGAGCACCCTGGCCTGGCCTTCAGAAGCAGAAGCAGAAGCAGAAGCAGAAGCAGAAGCAGAAGTGGAGCCTCGGTGGAGGGAGCAGCTCTGCTCTCCTTCGTTCCTCCGGGTAGAGTGCCATCCCTGCCACCAGGCTCGCAGGCTCTGCACGGACTGTGCCCTTGGTCTGGGTCCTGAAGTGCTGCCACCCACCCGCTACCTGCAACCTTTGCCTTTTTTTTTAGAGTCTCACTCTTGCCCAGGCTGGAGTACAGTGCAGTGATCTCTGCTCACTGCAACCTCTGCCGCCTGGGTTCAAGCAATTCTGCCTCAGCCTCCCGAGTAGCTAGTTTACAGCACCTACCACCAGGCCCAGATAATTTTTGTAGCTTTAGTAGAGGCAGGGTTTCACCCTGTTGGCCAGGCTGGTCTTGAGCTCCTGACCTCATGATCCACCCACTTTGGCCTCCCAAAGTGCTGGGATTACGGGTGTGAGCCACCGTGCCCAGCCATCCTTCACTTTATTATCCCTTCCTCTTCCTTCAAACTGCATGTCCATGGCTGGGCATGGTGGCTCATGCCAGTAATCCCAGCACTTTGGGAGGCCTAGGCAGGTGGGTCACCGATGTCAGGAGTTCAAGACCAGCCCGGCCAAGATGTCGAAACCCCATCTCTACTAAATGTACAAAAATTATCTGGGCATGGTGGCACATGCCAGTAGTCCCAGCTCCTCAGGAGGCTAAGGCAGGAGAATCACTTGAACCCGGGAGGCAGAGGTTGCGGTGAGTCAAGATCGCGCCACTGCGCTCCAGCCTGGGTGACAGACTGAGGCTCCATGTAAAAAAACCAAAAAACAAAAAACCCCTGCACATCCCAAGTCTTCTCCTGGACAGCATCTGCCACAGCTGTCATTCTATGTCTGTCCATATGGTCCTTGATTAACATGTCTCCTGCGATGGACGGGCAGCCCCATGAGGACAGGGCTTGCTTCTCCTGACCACTGCTTTGTCCTTAGCACAGGCCTGGCCCAGTACAGGGGCTCAGCAGTTAACTGGTGGTTAAGAGCCTAGTCCTAGGCACTGGCTCTACTACTCCAAGCTGTGTGCCCCTGGACAAGTTACTCAACCTCTCTGGGCCTCAGTGTCCTCATCTGCCAACAGGGGGTAGTGATAGTCCCTACCTCCTGGGAATGCTGAACAAGCGAATAAGATAACACACGTAAAACATTTACAACAGTGACTGGTGCCCAGTGAGGCCTCACCGCAGGCTTGCTGCTGTTATCATTATTGCCATTCTTGCTGCTGAATGATGAATGAATGAATGAATGAATGAAGAAATAAACTACAGAGGATGCGGGGCATGGTCCCCTTTGCAGAGCAAATGTGCTAGTCTCACTTCTCCAGGGCTGCGAGTGGGGAGCCTGATGGGCTGTTACTGTCTGATGACAGGTCTGCCTTTCCCACGGACTGGGAGACCCAGGAGGGCAGGGCCTGGGCCCATCTTAGCCACCCTGTGTCCCCAGCCTTGCCCAGCACAAGGTAAGGTATGGCAGAAAGTGCGGCTGAACGAAGATACGGTGCAAGGAGACCTCCACGGACCCAGGCACACCCAGTCACTTCCAGGGTCACCCAGAGTGACTGAGTGAGGCACAGCCTCACGGAAACTGCCCTCCATGCAAGCCAGACCCCAGGAACGTGCTCCCACAGAGAGGCTCAGGGACCTACACTCAGACACCTGCAAGTCCTCAGCAGACAGGCACCTGCTGTCACACACATGCGGAAACTCGGTGACCCAGCCCCAGCCCCAAGCAAGGTACGGCCTTCACATATGCTCAGGCTGGCTCCAGTGGCCAGGCAGCGGACCCTCGTTCCCCGGGAGCCAGTCTGGTCCTCCCTCCTGAGGCCTGGCCAGCTCACCTCCACCACGCTCTTCCCCACTCCCTGGGCCACCTTCAACAGGGCGGGCCTGTGGACAGACAGGCTTCCAGTTGGGAGAGCAGAGTAGATCCAGGGCTCCCAGGCCCTCGACGTAGGCACTCACCGAGGAGAACTGGCTGGGTTCTGTGCTCCAGCCTCCGGGGCAGCGGTGACGCGGCCAGGAGTTGAGCCTCGGCTGTGGCTTCCACCCACCCACGGAGGGCGGGAGGGAGGCGGGGCTGAGCCTGGGGCCCACGTGGGTGGGCCTGGGCCACGTGGCCCACAGCTGCCTGGACAGAAAGCAGGGCTGCGCAGGGACCCCAAGACAGCCTGTGCTTCAGCAGGGTCGGTCTCCCACCAACAGGCACACCCCGCCTCACCCCCCAGGCCAGGCTAGATGCCAGGAGCCGGAGCAGTGAGTACAGAGCAAGGCTGAGTGCCTGTGAGGCCGGCCAGGCAGCTAAGGGGCAGCCAGGTTTGAAGCAAGGAACTGGGGTGTGTGCGTGGGGGCAGCTGGGGAGTGACAGGGCCACTAGGCATGGGATATAGCCCTGGGGAGAGGGGTGGGTGGGCTCTGATGTGGAGGCAGAACTGGAGAGCTGAAGCTGACTTTTCCTCCACACCCACCAGCTGGGATTGCAGCAAATGCCCAGCATGGGCTAGAGGAAAGGGGCCACTCTGCCCCTGTCACCCATGAGGAGGAATCCAAGACTCAGCCTGACCTGCGAAGGGGCAAGGTCAGGGGAGATCACGGTGAAGCCCCCACATCGCCATCCGGAAGTGTGAGAATGGGGCTGGGAGGTGTGGATGGCAGAAAAAGGGGGGAGCGAGGCGGGAGGCGGAACACCATGCTGGTGCCGTCTCACCAGGATGAAACTAGCTCTGCTGCAAACAGGCAGCTCAACGCAACGGGACCTCACTCCGGGCCAGGCCCTGCTCTTGCCACAGGTGTGGGCTTGGGCGCTTTGCCTCACCACTGCCCTAAACGGGACAGGTCCTTCAGCAGGCCCCTTTCGTCATGGAGGAAGCTGAGGCCAGGAGCGATGCAGTCACTTGATGCCCATGGGGAGGTCAGTGCGGGGACTCCCAGGCAGGGTGTCAGTCCCGGTGTCTGTCCCCTTAACCAGCTGCTCCAAGCGTGGGCCTAGCCTGATCATAACCCCCAATTTGGAACAGGAGAAAAAGATGCTCCGCCCACACCCCTCCCTCCCCTTCCAATCCCACCTCCTGTGCAAAGGCTGGCCCGAGGCAGAGCTCGCAGGTATAACTGTTTCTCCTGTGAACACCGTCTGTTCCCCCCAGCCCCCTGGAGGGCTGCCTGGTTCACCCCTTCTCACCCTCCGGCCCCACCTTAGGCACCTGCTCCTCCAGGAAGCCCTGCCTGCCACCCCAGGCTGGGTCAGGTATCCCCCCCAGGCTCTACCCTAGCCCTGCCCACTCCACCCTGCACCTCCTCACGCCAGCCCTGGCCACCCAGGCGGTCGCTGTCTGCAGCCTGCCTGCCTCTCATTCATTCACACCGTTACTGAGCTCCAGGCACATACCAGGCACGCCTGTGGGAGGCCCTGAGAATTCAGCACTGAACAAACTCCACAAAACTCCCTGCCCAGGGGAACTAACATCCTAGGGGGGCTCCACCAGGGGCTCCAGTCCAGTAGGTGGCAGGGACCAAGGCTGCTGGGTGCCTGGGCCCAGGATGGGTGCCCAGGCCATGATGAACCCAGTGACAACAGTGAGCAAGTGCTCAGGCACACGGCAGACGGAGGTGCCTGGGTCCTTGCCACTGCCCTGCTCTGGCACACCCCTGTCCCCAAAGCCTACTCCCCGAGGACAGATGCTGTCTCACACAGATCGTGGGCTGGGAAGCCAGCACTCGCGCTGAGGGCCTAGAACTCCCATCTCTGTCCAGCCCTGCCCACGATGAGGAAGTAAGTCCAAGGAGGGGCTGGGCTGGGCCCTGGACCACAGCAGGGCAGGTCTAGGGGATCCCAGAAGGCCCAGATCTCAGGCCACCGCCTCCCAGTGGGGTGGAGCCAGGTGGGGCAGCTCTGCAAACCAGACGGGCAGGTTTTGGCAGGTTTTGGCTCCGGTGGGAGCAGGTAAGGATTGGACAGCTCGGGACAGCTACAAGAAGCGAGGTCCCCAGGGGAGGGAGCGGAGCTACAGTGGGCGATTCTCAGCGATTCCCACTTCACCACATCTGCGCCCATCCACCCCTTTCCCTTCCTTTCCTTCTCTGTCTCTGTCTCTATGATACAGTCATATGGCACCAGAAAAGGTGATCTCTATGATACAGTCATATGGCACCACAAAAGCCAAAAGGCACCAGAGGGTGATCTGTGACAGGATGTCCTCCTACCACCCAGGCCTGGCTCAGCAGCCCTCTAGTAGGAGGCAACCCCTACTAGACTTTCAGGTTTTTTTTCCTTTCTGAGAAATCCCACGTGTCTACGGGTACACATGATTAGCCACTTTCTTAACAAAACAGAAATGGCAGCTATGTAACACGCAATATTCTCTACTTTGCTTTTCTTGAAAACATTCTGTGGCTCTCCCACGCTGCTGGCACTTGGGAGGAGCTTGGCAGCATCCAGGGGAGGCGGGGACACAGGCTGGACCGGGCAAGAGCTCTCCTGGGTACACACTCCAGCATGAGGCAGGCCCATGGGCAGGGAGCATGTGTGGGAAGACACTGGTAACAGGACACATGCTCCTCCCCAGGTGGCGGATGAAGGGTGACTTACTGGCTCCATGGCCCAGTGCACGACAGGGAGAATGGATGAATGACTACAGCTACAAGTGCATGAGCATCAAAGAAGAGGCCACATGGAAGAGGCAGAACCATAAAACACCACTCCATCCTCAGACCTCAAGGTTCAAAACCAGGCGAAAGGAAACTGCTTCAGGCTGCACAGAGCTGGCAAACCAAGAGAAAAGCAGGCATGTGATGACCTCAAAAGTCAGGAGAGTTGACCCAGCATGGTGGCTCATGCCTGTAATCCCAGCACTTTGGGAGGCTGAGGTGGGAAGATTACTTGAGGTCAGGAGTTTGAGACCAGCCTGGCCAACATTGTGAAATCCCAACTCTAATAAAAACACAAAAACTAAGGCTGGGTGAGGTGGCTTATGCCTGTAATCCCTGCATTTTGGGAGGCCGAGGCAGGTGGATCACCTGAGGTCAGGAGATTGAGACCAGCCTGATCAACATGGTGAAACCCTGTCTCTACTAAAAATACAAAAATTAGCTGGGTGTGGTGGCGGGTGCCTGTAATCCCAGCTACTCAGGAGGCTGAAGTAGGAGAATCACTTGAGCCCGTGAGGAAGAGGCTGCAGTGAGCCAAGATGTCACCCCTGCACTGAAGCCAGGGCAACAGAGTGAGACTCCATCTCAACACACACACACACACACACACACACACACACACACACACACACACACACACACACATTAGCCGGGTGTGGTGGCACATGCCTATAATTCCAGCTACTCAGGAGGCTGAGGTACGAGAATTGCCTGAACCTAGGAGGTGGAGGTTGCAGTGAGCCGACGTTGCGCCACTGCACTTCAGCCTGGGTGATGGAGTGAGACTCTGCGTCAAAAAAAAAAAAAAAATTAAAATTTTAAAAAGAGTGGCTACTTCTGAGGAAGGGAGGGACTGGGAGCTTTTGGGGGTTGGGGGAGGCTGGCACCATCTGTTTCTTCACCTGGAGGGTGGCTACATAGATTCTTCCCTTTATAGTAATTGGTTATGTTATACATTTATGTTTTATGTAATTTTCAGTGTGTATCCTAACAATTTATAATTATGATTTTTAAAGAAAAAAAATATATATATATATACAGTTGTCCCTAGGCAGCTGAGGAGACTGCCTCCAGAACCCCCGCAGCGGGTACCACATCCACGGATGCTCGGTCAGCCCTCCATAACCTTGGATGGAAAAGCCGGCCCTCCAGAGCACATTTTCAGTCCTTGGTTGGTTGAATTGATGGCTGCAGAAGCCACGATCCTGAGGACCTGTGATACGAGGATAGACTACATATCCAGTAGTTCCCCTTATCTGCAGGGGATGTGTTCCAAGACCCCCAATGGATGCCTGAAACTGTGGACAACATCGAACCCAACTGCCATCAGCCGCAACACGTTTCAGAAGTTCCTGTCTTCCGCCCCCAAATCTAATGCGTTTTCCATCTTAACCAAGCACTTATGCTCTGTGGCTGTAGCTTTTGCAGTGTGAGGTGTGACAGTAAACCCAGCACAAATTCTTTCCCTTCTCCACAATTTCATGGATAAAAGGTTCATTCTTGCCAGGTGCAGTGGCTCACGCCTGTAATCCCAGCACTTTAGGAGGCCGAGGTGGGCAGATTCCTTGAGGTCAGGAGTTTGAGACCAGCCTGGCCAACATGGTGAAACCCCGTCTCCACTAAAAATGCAAAAATGAGCCACGTGTGGTGGTGCACACCTGTAATCCCAGTTACTTGGGAGGGTGAGGTGGGAGAATCGCTTGAAACCAGGAGGCAGAGGTTGCAGAGAGTCAAGATGGTGCCACTGCACTCCAGCCTGAATGACAGAGCATGAATCCATCTCAAAAAAATATAAAGAAAGAAAATGAACTGGTTATTTCTGGAATTTTCCAAGCACTTTCGGACCATGGTTGCTCACGGGTAACTGAAACCACAGACGTGCTGCGTACATGTGTGTGTCTTGGTGATCATCCCCTGCCTTGATCTTGGCGGAGCCCTGCCTGGCTGCTTTGGCAGCTGCGTGGAAGACTGTGATGTCTGGAGCCGGTCCCCACGGGGCCAGACTGGTGGTTTCCTGTCTTTTGCTCTTATAAATGGTGCAGCATCACTCACTGTGTGCAGCGTTCCTTTCACAGGTGTGCAAGTGTGTCTGTGGGTAAATGCCCAGCAAAGTCCACCACTGGCCCTGCGTGAGGGTGATCCCCACTCACAGCTGCTTGGCAGAACCAGGGCCTGCCTCCCCTCCGGCTCGAAGCATGTGTGTGGCCAGTCTCTCTGATCTTTACTGATATGTGAGGCCTGGCCCCCCTCAGCCTAGTTTTCATTTGTATTTTTCTATTTAGCAGGGCTGAGCGTCTTTCATACGTATAAAAGCCATCAGAATGTCCTCTTCCGCTAAGTGTCTATTCAAAGCCTTTGCCTTTTTCTGCTAGGTCAGGGAGACCTTTGTAAATCTAATCTGATTGTATCCTCCCCTGCTAAAAACCTCGTCGGCCAGCAGAGCTAAAGCCGTCTCCTCCCTGGGGTCAGGCCAACCTCTCTGTCCCCACTTCTGCACACTCTCTGCCCCCAATCACCTGCTCCCAACACATGCAACCTCCTTCCCAGGTTCATGGAGTCCATCGACAGAAATCCAATGTGAGTCTATCACGTGCCGCCCGTGCGGGGCCGGAAGTGCAGTGAGGGCCCCACCCCATCAGGCTCATAGTCAAGCATCACACCAAAAACCGTGGAAGGCCAGGCCAGGCACGGTGGCTCAGGCCTGTAATCCCAGCACTTTGGGAGGCCGAGGCAGGTGGATCACCTGAGGTCAGGAGTTCGAGACCAGCCTGACCAACATAGAGAAACCCCACCTCTACTAAAAAAATACAAAAATTAGCCAGGTGTGGTGGCACATGCCTGTAATCTCAGCTACTCAGGAGGCTGAGGCAGGAGAACTGCTTGAACCCTGGAGGCGGAGGTTGCGGTGAGCCGAGATCGCACCACTGCACTACAGCCTCGGCAACAAGAGTGAAATTCTGTCTCAAAAAAAAGTACAAGTCCAGCTGACACAAGCTGGCTGGAGGGAAGGGTGGGTAGCAGGCCTGATGGGGGACGGTGTAGCAGAGGCCGACGGTCGGAGAGCAAGGGGAGACAAGGTGGGTGCCAAAGACAGGCCTGGGTTTTCATATTTTTAAAATATTTATTTACTTGGAGACAAGGTCTCATTATGTCACCTATGCTGGTCTCGAACTCCTGAGCTGAAGCCATCTGCTCACCTTGGCCTCCTCAAGTGCCGGGATTACAGGTGGGAGCCAGGCCTGGGTTTTGCAGATGTAACTTTGGTTGCCCTGTGAAGGACGGGTTCAAGGGGCCTGAGTAGGTGTGAGGATGAGTGACAAGGAGGCAGCGATGCCCCAGCAACTGACGAGGCAGGCAGGACAGCAGGAGCGGGAAACGGGGACAGGCCTGGGCTATGTCTACCAAGAAAAGGCAACACTCGCTTTTGAGTCAGACACTGGGGCTGAGGATGAGGTGGTGTCAAGGGTGACTTTGAACCTGGACCCACCACAGTGCCATCTTCTACCAGGGGAACCTTAGAGGACCTCCAAAATGCCAGGTCCCAGAGCCCTTTTTTCAAGAGCTCAGTCTTGAAAAAGAAAGAAAAGAGAGAGAGAGGGAGAGGGAGAGGGAGGGTGGGAGGGAGGGAGAGAGAGAGAGAGAGAAAGCCAGAGGAATCTCTCTCCCCACACTTAAGGCCTGCTGCAGCAAGCAACCTAGACGGGGTGGGACGACCACACTGATAGAGCAGAACAGGACAGAGCACAGAAACAGACCCACGCAGACACACCTAGCTGGTTTCTCAAAACGTATTTTTATTACGGTAAAATATAAGTCACATTTATCATTGTCAACCATCTCTAAGTATACAATTCCGTGGCATTAAATACATCCACAGCTGGGCGCGGTGGCTCACACCTGTAACCCCAGCACTTTGGGAGGCTGAGGCAGGTGGATCGTGAGGTCAGGAGTTCGAGACCAGCCTGACAACATGGTGAAACCTGGACTCTACTAAAATTACAAAAATTAGCTGGGCGTGGTGGCGCATGCCTGTAACCCCAGCTACTCAGGAGGCAGAGGCAGGAGAATCGCTTGAACTCGGTAGGCGGAGGTTGCAGTGAGCTGAGATCATGCCACTGCACTCCAGCCTGAGTGACAAGAGCAAGACTCTGTCTCACCAAAAAAAAATATATATATATATATATATATATACAGTGTAACTATCACCACCATCTACACCCAAACATGTTTATCATCGCAACAAAAACCCTATGCCCATTAGACAACAGCTCTCCCATTCCCCTCAGCCCCGATAACCTCTGTTCTACTTTCTTCTCTCTCTCTCTACACATAAACCTTTAGTTTCTTATTTATTTATTTATTTAGAGACAGAGTCTCGCTCTGTCGCCCAGGCTGGAGGGCAATGGCACAATCTCAGCTCATTGCAACCTCCGCCTCCCAGGTTCAAGTGATTCTCCTGCCTCAGCCTCCTGAGTAGCTGAGATTATACAGGCATGCGCCATCGTGCTGGGCTAATTTTTGTATTTTTAGTAGAGACAGGGTTTCATCATGTTGGCCAGGCTGGGTCTTGAACTCCTGACATTAGGTGATCCACCCACCTCAGCCTGCCAAAGTGCAGGGATTACAGGTGTGAACCACTGCGACTGGCTCTCTATATACATGTATTTTAAAAGACAGTGGGTCTCACTATGTGTCCAGGCTGGACTCAACCTCCTGGGCTCAAGCGATCTTCCTACCCCTGGAACATGGGATGCTAGGCATGCCCTCTGTCTCTTTGTATTTCCCTACTCTAGGTCCTTTCTACAAGTGTAATCACAGACAATTTCTCCTTCTGTGCCTGGCTGATTTCACTAAGCATCATGTTTTCAAGTCTATCCACATGATAGCCTCCACTAAAACCTTCATTCTTTTTTATGACTGAGTAATATTCCATTGTGTGTACCATCTCTTCTTCCTCCATTCATCCACTGATGGACACGGGGCTGTTTCTACCTTTTGGCTCTTGTGAATAATGCTGTGATGAGCCTGGGTGTACAAATATCTGTTTGAGTCCCTGCTTTCAATTCTTCTGCACGTACGGCTGGGGGTGGAATTGCTGGGTCATGTGGTAATTCTATGCTGAACAGCGGCTGCGCCATTTTACATTCTTACCGGCAATGCATGGGCTTCAATTTCCCCACATCCTCCCAACATTTGTTATTTTTGTTTTTTTTGACAGCAGCCATCCTAGTAGGTGTGAAGTAGTATCTCATTGTGGTAACTGATTCTTGTGAAAGAAGGCTAAGCAACTCAACAGAGAAAAGACAGCGTTATCAACAAATGGTGCCGAACAACTGGACATCCATATGCCAAAGGAAAAAAAAGGAACCTTAATCCAAATGTTACACTTTGCACAAAAATTAACTCGTAATCGACCATGGACTTAAATGTAAAACGGTGAAACTTTTAAGGGGAAAAAAAAAAGCAGAAGAAAATTCTTTGGTACCTACGACAAGGCACAGGGTTCTGAGACTTGACAGCAAAAGTGTGATCCATATAAGAAAAAAATTAATACAAAATTCAAAACTTTTGCTCTGAAAAGCGCACATAACAATTATTAAAAGATACACCACAAACTGGGAGAGAATATTTACAAACCACATGTCTGACAAAAGACTAGTATGTAGAAAAAAGATCTCGCCAGGCGCGGTGGCTCACACTTGTAATCCCAGCACTTTGGGAGGCTGAGGCGGGCAGATCACCTAATGTCAGGAGTTCAAGACCAGCCTGACCAACATGGTGAAACCCCCATCTCTACTAAACATACAAAAATTAGCCGGGTATGGTGGCACACGCCTGTAATCCCAGCTAATCGGGAGGCTGAGGCAGGAGAATCACTTGAACCCAGGAGGCGGAGGCTTCAGTGAGCCAAGACTGCACCACTGCACTCCAGCCTGGGCGACAGAATGAGATTCTGTCCCCAAAAAAAAAAGAGAGAGAGAGAGAATAGATAAAGATTTCACATGAGAACCTGGGGGGGAGGGGGGAGGGGCTAAGCAAAAAAGAACAGTGAAAACTCAAAACTCAACAGCCAAAACAAAAAAACCAAACAATCCAATAAGAAAGTGAGCAGAAGACTTGAAGAGACATTTCACCGAAGAGGACACACAGATGGCAGATAAGCACATGAAAAGATAATCAACATCATGAGCCATTAGAGAAATGCAGATTAAAGCCACAATGAGTTATCACTGCACACTTATTAGAAGAGCTAAAATAAAAAATAGTGACAACACCAAATGCTGGTGAGGATGCAGGGAACCTGGATCGCTCAAACGCTGCTGGTGACCACACGATACAGCCATAGCCACTCTAGAAAACGGTTTGATGGGTTCCTTAAAACATGTAACTGCCACACTGCCCAGCAATTGTACTTCTGGGTATTGGTCCCGGAGAAACAAAAATTGACACTGACATGAAACCCCATTTGTCAAGGTTTACAGCGGCTTTGTTTGTAATAGCCAAAAAATTAGGAAAAACCCAGATGTCCTCCAATGGGGAAATGGTTGAGCAAACAGCAGGGCGTCCAGACCGCAGAAAACCACTCAGAGTCAGGATCAGCACAGCAATCCGGGTGTGTCTCCAGAGGATCGTGCTGACGGGATAAAGTCAACGCAAAAGGGGGCATACTGGCTGGCTCCATTTACATAACATTCTTGAACTGACAAAATCCTAACAATGGGAAAATAGGAGTGGTTGCCAGAGGTTAGGGATGGGCAGGGGGAGGGTGTAGCTGTAAGAAGGTATCAGCAGGGATCCTTGTGATGGAATGATGCTCTGTTCCTTGACTGTGTCAATGTTAATCAACACCCTGGTATCTGGTACTGCAGTCTTGTAAGACGTAACCACTGGGGGAAACTGGGCAAAGGTGCGCCAGACCTCCTCTCTGCATTATTTATTTCTTTTCTCTTTTTCTTTCTTTTGGCAACAGGGCCTTACTTTGTCATCCAGCCTGCAGTGCAGTGGTGCTGTACAGCTCACAGCAGCTGCAACCTCCCGGGGCTCAAGTGATCCACCTGGGCCTCCCAGGTAGCTGGGACTCCAGGTGCGCACCATCACAGCCAGGTAAGTTTTTCTATTTTGTGAAGAGATGGTGTCTCCCCATGTTGCCCAAGCTGATCTTGAACTCCTAGGCTCAAATGATCCTCCCGCCTTGGCCTCCCAAAATGGGAGTGGAATTATAGGCGTGAGCCACCGTGCCGGACACTCTGAGTTATTTCTTATGACTGTATGAGAATCTACAATTATCTCAGAATTTCAAGTTTTCTTAAAAATAGTAATGATTTGGCTAGGCACAGTGGCTCAATCCTGTAATCTCAGCACTTTGGGAGGCTGAGGCAGGCAGATCACATGGTCAGGAGTTCGAGACCAACTTGACCAACGTGGTGAAATCCCGTCTCTACTGAAAATACAAAAATTAGCTGGGCTTGGTGGCAGGCGCCTGTGATCTCAGCTACTCAGAAGACTTAGGCAAGAGAATCAGTTGAACCCAGGAGGTGGAGGTTGCAGTGAGCTGAGATCGTGCCATTGTACTCCAGCCTGGGTGACAGAGTGAGACTCTGTGTCAAAATATAAATAAATAAATAGGAAAAACCCCAGTAATTATTTATTTAAAATACCAGATCCTTTCCCGTTTGAAGGCAGGATCTCAGCCTGATGGTGGTGGCTGACAGGGCTGGACTCAGAGGAGGCCAACAGTATTATCCACAAAAATGAATGAACGAACGGCAAGCATGACAACAGTCCTAACAGTAAGAGGTCTCCACACGCTAGCTTCTACGAGTGCTTCACATGGATGAAATAACCCTCACGCAACTCCATGTCACAAATGAAGGAACTGAGGCCAGCAGAGGCAGGGCAGGGGTCAACACATGCCCAAGGCCACCCAGCTAGAAGGTGGCAGAGCTGAGTGGCAAACCCAGGCCAGCTAGATACAGAGCCTTCGACAGTATCCTCCCCGACAGAGGGCCTCCCCAAGAAAGGCTGCGTAAGCCTGGCTAACGAAGGCGGGAGTGGGGTGGGGAGTGGGCGGAAAGGGTAGGGGAAGAGAAGAGGCCCTCCTGTCTGCAGCTCCCAATCCGGGCCCTCCTCCAGAGAGGGCCCCTCCGTGGTGCACACAGACCCAGGCAGCACCAGTGCCCCGTTATACCTTACATAAGCTCAGAGAGAATCAGGCGCAGTGGCTCACACCTGTAATCCTAGCACTTTGAGAGGCCGATGCCGGCGGATCACATGGTCAGGAGTTCGAGACCAACTTGACCAACGTGGTGAAATCCTGTCTCTACTGAAAATATAAAAATTAGCTGGGCTTCACCTGAGGTAGGGAGTTCGAGAGCAGCCTAATCAACATGGAGAAACCCCATCTCTACTACAGATATAAAAAATCAGCCGGACGTAATGGTGCAAGCTTGTAATCCCAGCTACCCTGGAGGCCGAGGCATGAGAACTGCTTAAACCTGGGAGGTGGAGGTTGCCTTGAGCCGAGATCATGACATTGCGTTCCAGCCTGGGCAAGAAGAGTGAAACTCTGCCTCAAAAAAAAAACCGAAAAAGTTCAGAGAGGGCCCCTGCACATCACGGCTGCAAGTGAGTCCGATGTGGTGCCCTGGGAAGCCAATGGCAATCTCACTTCCACTGGAGGTGACTGCTTCAAACCCAGCTGGAGCAGGGAGGCTGCGGGCCTGGGTGAGAGGAGCCCAGAGTGTCCTCCTGGGGCTTCCCCAGAGCAGAGCTCTTTCCTCCAGCCATGGGTAGGGGGTGCCCGGACCCCTACTGGGAATCATTTCTCCTGGCACAGAGCTTCATTACTCCACCAGAGAAATCTCAAGAACCAAATATTGAGAGAGGAACAGCCAAGTGCTGCCGGCCTCTTACCATTTACACGCAGTTTCAAACCCTGCAGAGCAATACTGGACAGACGTGGGGCCAGCGAGGCCCGGGTCCCTGGGGGAGGCACCTGGCAGCCGGACCCACAGCAAGTGTTTCGTGTTTGAACTGGGCAGCGGGCCCCAGGGCGGTCAGCAGGCGATTCTCTACTCTCATGGGGTGTCTGAAATCTTTCACAATTCACCAAAAAACAGGTAGCGATGAAAAGGGAGGAGAATGTGTTTGTGAGTACGGGGAAGGGCAGGTGGAGGAGGGGCTTGCAGGGAGCTGGTGATGCCTGTCTTCTTGATCTGGGTGGTAGTTTCACGGTTGTTTGCTTTATAACAATCCATTAAACTGAACATGGAGGTTTTACGCACTTTTCTGTACACGTCAGATTTTACACCACCATGCAGGAAACATGGGGAGAGCGATCCTGACAACTGAATGCTCTCTCTGCATTTGCATGTGTCTGCAAACAGTCTCTCTACCATGAGTACAAGGGCGCGCGCGCGCGCGCGCACACACACACACACACACACACACACACACACACACACACTCTCTCTCTCTCTCTCTCTCTCTCTCTCTCTCTCTCTCTCTCTCTCTCTTCCTAAAGCTGTAACTTCCACCATAACCACAGCAGCTGCCTCCGGCCCCTCGTAGCTCCTGGCCTGTTTCCTGCAAGGAAGACAAAGGCCTGGAAGCAGCCGGCCCTTGTGCCCGCAGACTCAGGCCACGGCAGCCAGGTCTCTCTGAATACCAGGCACTCGCAATCCAGCTCCAATCGCAGTCCCCAGGAAGCCCTTCTGGCCTCGGGAAGGAACCCGGTCCAGCACGTCCCTGCCCTGGGGCACCACAGCTGGTCACCCACCCAGAGTGGAAGGAGTTATTATTAAAGATTGGGTCAAACTTCCCCATGGCAGGGACCGCTTCTGGCTCATCTGTGCCTTGTGCTGGAGACACAGGACAGCAGCGAGGCCACTACAAAGTGTTACGTGCAGGCTCCATCATGGTGCAAAACAAGGCGGTGAGGAGGGTGCTGTTCACACCCTATTTTGCAGAGGAGGAGAGTGAAGCACACAGAGAAGATGTGCCAGCCCTCGGTCACACAGTGAGTGTATCAGAACCAGGATGCCACGGCAGTTCTTACCAGGGCCAAAGTCCACTCACTTAACCACGTCCATTCTCCTATCCTTCCTATCTATCTATCTATCTATCTATCTATCTATCTATCTATCTATCTATCTATCTCTATTTATGTCTCTATCTCATCTCTATTATCTAATCTATCTATCTAATCTATCTCTGTCTCTATCTCCTATCTCTCCTCTCTATCTCATCTATCTGTCTCTATCTCCTCTCTATCTCTATCTATCTATCTAATCTATCTCTACCTCTATCTCCTCTATCTAATCTATCTCTATCTCCTCTCTCTCCTCTCTATCTATCTCTATTTATGTCTCTATCTCATCTCTATTATCTAATCTATCTATCTAATCTATCTCTGTCTCTATCTCCTATCTCTCCTCTCTATCTCTATCTATCTATCTATCTATCTATCTAATCTATCTCTATGTCTCTATCTCCTCTCTATCTCTCCTCTCTATCTATCTATCTATCTATCTATCTATCTATCTATCTATCTATCTATCTTGAGGCAGGGTCTTGTTCTCTATCTAACTATCAATCTATCTATCTCTACTTACCTACCATGTATCTCTCTAGCTACTTATCTACCTATCTTGAGACAGAGTCTTGCTCTGTTGCTCTATCTTATCTCTCTCTCTATCCATCCATCCAACTTGAGAAAGTGTCTTGCTCTGTCACCCAGGCTGGAGAGCAGTGGTGCATTTGTAGCTCACGACAGCCTCCAACTCCTGGGCTTGAGCAATCCACCCACCTCAGTCTCCTGAGTAGCTGGGACCACAGGTACATGCCACTATGCCCTTTTAAATTTTAAATAATGTTAAAATTATTTAGAAACAATCACTTTAAAATCGTTTTGTAGAGAGGTCTCACTACAGCCCAGGTTGGTCTCAGACTCCTGGGCTCACAGGATCTGCCCACCTCAGCCTCTCAGAGTGCTGGGATGTGAGCCACTGTGCCCAGTCACGCTCCTTCTTTCATTCATTCATGCACCCAACAATTCTTTTTTTTTTTTTAAGCCAGAGTCTGGCTCTGTCACCCAGGATGGCATGCAGGGGTGCTATCTCAGCTCACTGCAACCTCTGCCTCCCAGGTTTCCAGCGATTCTCCTGCTTCAGCCTCCCGAGTAGCTGGGACTACAGGCGCATGCCACTACACCTGGTTAATTTTTGTATTTTTAGTAGAGACGGGTTTTGCCAGGTTGGCCAGGCTGGTCTCGAACTCCTGACCTCAGGTGATCCCCCAGCCTCAGTCTCCCAGTGTGCTGGGATTACAGGCCTGAGCCACCGTGCCCAGCCATTTTTTAAAAATGCATCTACCCAATGAGCAACAACTCCTTAACATGCACTTAGCAGGTGCCAGGCACTGTTCCAGGCACTGGGGACACAGCACTGAATAAGAGTCCCTGCCCTCCTGGAGCTGACATTCTAGTGGGGACACTAGATAATATACAAGTAAACTAGTGGGAGAAGAGACAGAGTGACAAGGTGCTCTTTCAGAGGGCACAGTCGGAGAGGTCTCCAAGGAGGTAGCATCTGAGCAAAGACGGATGCAGGTGAGGAAGGCACGAGGAGAATCCGGGAACAGCACTGAGGGTGGAGGGCACAGTCAGCGCCGAGGCCCTAGGACTGGAAGCCGAGTGGCTGGAAGGGAGCAGGGAATGGAGCAGCTGAAGTCAAGGAGGTTTATATTAAAATGCAGAAGTGGAAGTGCAGCTCTGAGGGTGGACGGCACGGTCAGCGCCGAGGCCCTAGGACTGGAACTGGAACCAAGTAGCTGGAAGGGAGCGGGGAATGGAGCAGCTGAAGTCAAGGAGGTTTATATTAAAATGCAGAAGTGGAAGTGCAGCTCCCAGAGGACCAGTCATTGGGATGTACAGGCCCAAGGGACTTTTACGGCCACCATCATGCTGTCAAGAAGGAAGCAGGTGGAGAGGCTGAGAAAGCCACCTGGGGTGACATGGCGGCCAAGGACAGAGCTGGGGTGGGAGACCACCTACCCTGAAGGTGTAACCAGCAGGCGATGCAGAAGGGGTTTCGGGGTGGGGTCGGGGGGGGGTCAGCTCTCAGCTGGGGGCCTGCAGCCCTAGCAAAGCAGGAGCCTGAGGACCACATGTTCACACTACTGGTTTACTTGAAGCCGGGCAAGCATCCCTTCACTCCCAGCTCCTGAGGCAGGGAAGGGGGTCCCGAGCCTCGGTCCCTCAGTCCCTCCCGCCCTACTTCTGCTGGGTCTAGGAGTGACTCCAGAGTGTTTTCTTCAATCCACTTGCTTTTTAAAAAAAGATTTAACTTTTATTTTTAAAAGCTAACTTAAGCCAGGTGCAGGAGCTTATGCCTGTAATCCTAGCACTTTGCGTGGCCAAGGCAGGCGGATCACCTAAGGTCAGGAGTTCAAGACCAGCCTGGCCAATATGGGGAAACCCCATCTCTACTAAAAATACAAAAATTAGCCAGATGTGGTGGCACGTGCCTGTAATCCCCACTACTCGGGAGGCTGAGGCAGGAGAACTGCTTGAACCCAGGAGGCGGAGACTGCAGACAGCGAAGATCGCACCACTGCACTCCAGCCTAGGCAACAGAGTAAGACCCTGGCTCAAAAACAAGAAAGAAAAGGGATTATAAGACAACTGGGGAAGTGTGAGGAGACTGAGGCAGGTTTGTTTTTAGAAAGGTGTGGAATACTTCTGGCTACATGACGTTTGGGATTTGGTCTGAAATAAGCAGGGAGGTGAGGCGTGCAGGCACAGGTGACGAGGCCTGGTCACCGCTGCTACCTGCTGAGCTGCTGCCAGGGACCCTGCGTGGGCACGAGACCATTCTTCTGAGTGTATGTGTGAACATTTCCATGATACAAAAATGTTCAACATTTTACCAGAGGAAATGTGACCTCACTGAAATGACAAGGAATTACGGATCACTCACCCTGTGAATCCTAACTACTAAATCCACACACGCATCCTGCCTCACTAATAAGTGTAACGGCAGTAAGAGTACTAGTAACCAGAATGACATAATGACAGCAGCCCGTTCTGAGCATCGCACAGCAGACTCACTTCATCCTCCCAGAAACCCTGGGAGGCAGCAGGAATCATTATCCTCCTGCTCCAGATGTGGGAACTCAGAAACATCTGAGGCTCAGGGCCTCGCCCAGGGTCAGAGGCTGCTGTGCTGGAACACAGAGAGGCCGGAGAGGGAGCTGGATTCCTGAGCCCTTCCCTGGGGCGGGGAAGGGGTAGAGGGAGAGGAGGCAAGGGGAGCCTCAGTCCTCCGTGAGTGGGGACAGACGGGACCACTGTCTATCATTCCCCCCATTCCCATAAAATAATACAGGCTCTTGCAATGCAATACTCGCCTTTTTAGGAAAAACCTTTGCTGCAAATAAACTACTGGGCGGCAGGCAGTCCTACCCACAGGAGCTGAAATGTTAACTGGCAGTAGAGGACTTCCAGGACCGTGGAGGGGGCTGGTGTCCAGAGCATGTCAGAGCCTGCTGGCGGGGACAGTCCTCTCGGCAAGCTTGCGGAGTTGGCCCTAGCCACCATCCGACTGTCAATCAGATGTGCTGTCCCGAGCCCTGGACTCCAGGTGTCAGGAGCTGTAAGGAAGGCCAGCGCGGTGACATCAGCATCCTTCCCCTCAGAAGGACGCCCTGGGCCTGCAGAACCCATCTCCCCTCTGTGGCTTCAGCCAGATTCTTCCTCAAAACATAGAAATCTGGGATGTTGCCGGGTGCGGTGACTCACGTCTGCAACCCCAGCACTTTGGGAGGCTGAGGCAAGTGGCTCACCTGAGGTCGGGAGTTTGAGACCAGCCTGACCAACATGGTGAAACCCCGTCACTACTAAAAATACAAAAAAAAAAAAAATTAGCCAGGCCTGGTGGCAGGCACCTGTAATTACAGCTACTCGGGAGGCTGAGGCAGGAGAATCGCTTGAACCCGGGAGGCAGAGGTTGCAGTGAGCCGAGACTGTGCTACTGCACTCCAGCCTGGGCGACAGAGTGAGCCTCTGTCTCAAAAACAAATAAAAAAGAAAGAAAGAAAAGAAATCTGGGAAGTTTCTGCAGGGGAGAAGGGAAGCTGAAAGGCAGGGGGTGGGGTGGGAGAGGGAGATAAGAGGCAGAGAAGCAGGGAGGGAGACAGGAGCGAAATGGAGGCCCAGACAGACGTCTGACAGACCAGAAATGGGAAGATAAGCCAGCGCCAGAGGCTGCAATGCCCCACTCAGAGGCCTTTGCTGGGCCTCAGCTGCCTCGTCTGGAACACAGGAATCAGTCACAGGTCCCCGTGGCATGCCGTGACTTAACCCCTCCATGTCAGAAGCCTAGAAAAGCACCCAGAACACACCAAAAGCTAAAACACGTTGTTGCTATTCCTACAAGCTGGTAGCTCCCACCCCGGCTCAGAAGGGTGTTAGAGTCACCAGGGGAGCATCAAAAACCCCAGGCCCAGACCCCAGAGCTGGAGAGTCAGCTTCGAACAGTCCGGCTTGGGCCCCTGCAGAGAACCCTTCCCACCCCAGGTGACCCTAAGGCGCAGCCAAAGGGTGAGGAGGAGATAGGAGAGTGGGCAGGAGGGCAAATCCAGCCCCGAGGCCTGGGCGGGGGAGGGTGTAAAGTGAGACTGAGATAGAGTGATGGGGCGGCAGTACCTACAAGGCCCTCTCCGGTTCACCCTCCCCCACCTAGGGCCATCAGGAGTCTGGGGCCTGCTGAGGAATGCAAGGAATGAAGCCAGGCCTGGCACGGCCATCTCCATGGTCCCCTCCCCCTTCACAAACTCCCAGGAGTCACTGCTGGTCCAGCCGCCTCCAGGCCATCACTCAGTCCTCCCGGCCTGAACACCCCCTCCCAGCCCCCTCCTCGGAGCTCCGGAGGTCCCGAACCCTTTGTCCCGCTGGGCTGCCCGACACTGGCCCTGCTCAGGCATCCCCCTCAGTGTACTTCTCAGTGCCTGCAGGAGGAGCAGTGGATGAATAACCGTGACCCCCAGAGCTGGCGAGGGGCCTCGAGGCTGATCTCCAGCTCTGGCAGGAGGGAGGTCTGAGGAGGCTTCCCAGAGGTGCTGACCTTTAAGCCAAGAGCCACAGATTAAATGAAGTCAGAGCACTCCACAAAGGCCAGTGAGGCTGAGGTGCTGCAGGCAAGCGGGGAGGGGCGGGCCCTGCCAGAGCTGCTGGAGGGATGGGCGGCCCCTCCCCGGCAGGGGCTCTGGGAAATGATGAGAATAAGGGGAGGAATCGGCTGTCATCTCCATCACACCTGCTGTCCTCCACCTGTCACAGCGGGGAGGGGGATGGAGAACCCCCCACTGACCCACTGGAGGGCGCTGGAGTATCCCCGTATCCTGCCACCCCCCCCAGAGTAGGGAGGGGCCCTGGATCCTTCCTGCCATGCTGTGGGGATACTCCAGCTGAGCTGCTCCCCGAATCCCAGAGCCTGTTCCCTGATAATTAAACCATAAGCTGATTAGTCAAGGCAAACCTTTAATTAGCCCTTGAAATCGTTCCGTAAAATTATAGCCTCCTTTCTGGGCACTCTGCCCACACTCTGTCAGGGTCCAGGGGTGGTGCCAGGGAAGAAGCAGAGAACAGGGGAAGTGGCCCCCTGCCACAGCCATGAGGTCCTCCCCCAGCAAGGCCAAACCCATGGTGCAAGGCATCTCGTGGGAGTAGAGGGCACAGACACCCTGCCACATCATGAACTACCCCCAGACAAACCCCAAAAGAGACCGGCAAGGCCTCGGCTGGAAAAGTATGAATGAGAAGACATAAGCAAATGGTAAGACATACCAGGTTCATGGATTGAGAGACTCAGTGTTGGGTGTGTGCGTGAGCACACATGTATATACACTGACAAGATGCCTGTCTAATATGCAAGGGGAATTACAAAAAGTCAAGCACGGACTGGGTACAGTGGCTCACACCTGTAATCCCAGCACTTTGGGAAGCTGAGGCAGGTGGCTGGCTTGAGCTCAGAAGTTCGAGATCAGCCTGGGCAATGTGGTGAAATCCCATCTCTACAAAAATACAAAACAACAACAACAACAACAACTGAGAATAGGATGGCCAACATGATGAAACCCTGTCTCACTAAAAATACAAAAAGTTAGCCAGGTGTGGTGGCATGTGCCTGTAGTCCCAGCTACTCCGGAGGCTGAGCAAGAGAATTGCTTAAACTCGGGAGTGGCGGTTGCAGTGAGCCGAGATCATGCCACTGCACTCCAGCCTGGGTGATAGAACGAGATTCTGTCTCAAAAAGAAAAAAAAAAAAAAGGGAAAGTGCCCTGAAGTGGCCCTTCTTCATAGGAGTCTTGAAGAACAAATGAAAGCTCCCCACCTGACCGGCTACCAGAAAAATGCACATCAGACCACGGAGAAGATACCGCCAGATCTGCTCTAGTTTGCAAAATGGGCCAAAGACATACCATTGGTGCCACCCTCCTAATCTGTGAAATGGGTCACACGGGTGCAGCCACCTCCTGGGACTTCAGGGAGGCCCAGGCAGCAGCTTGGGAGCACTGGCCGGGACACAGGGCCAGCACGCGCAAACCCTCCATTCGTCTTCCCTAGGAATCACCCTGAAGATGATCCAGAATCATCTTCCGAATCCAGAATAAGGACTCCCCGGGCCCAAGGTCACACCAGGCCTTCCCCTGCCTCCAAGCAGGGGTGCCCAGATGGCTCCAGAGGCCAGGCTCTAAATAGGTAGCAACTGAGTCTGTTTACCCACCACCTCAGGCCAGCACTCCACTGAATTTGTTGGAAAGAAATAAACAATCACATTTACATTGATGTGTCAGGAACCAGGATACGTGTGTTAGGAGCAGAACTTCAGGGATGTCCAGGAACACCTGAAGCAGCCCCTTCTAGAGAGGAAGACGCTAAGGCACAGAGGGGCTCAAGCGGCCGTCAAGACTGGAATCCAGACCAACCCAAGAACCGACCTCTCCGTCTTCAATTCCTCAAAGGCCCCCTGCACTCCCCCACCCAGAGACCTCTGCTCTGCCAGATGCCTCAGCCCCTTCTTCCCTCAGCCGAGGCCAAGTCCCTCCTTCAAGTGGCATTTCCTCCTCAGGAAGAAACCTGCCCGCTGTGCTCTACCCAGGGCGGGTCCCCATTAGACACTCTGGCAGCCTGGCTTACGACAGTTCAGCCAGCCAGCCAGCCAGTCAATCAGCATTTACCCAGAGACCTCAATACCCCAATCCCTGCTGTTCTACCCCTACCCCAGTGCCCTGAGGCTAAGTTATGCCAGGAGATGAAATAAACCAACAGACCCACACGTCATAATGTAAGTAACCATCATGCAGGGTGCTAGAGGGAGGGTGACGAGCTGCTCCTGGCGACCAGTGGCAGGGAAGAAAGGTCTCCCCAGGGGAGGCCACCGTCAGCAGAGGCTGCCTGGATGGAGGGAGGGAGGATACTGCCCCCAGGGGCAGCAAAGACAAAGGCCCCCAGGTAGCACCCACCTGGAATGTTCCAGGAAATGCTCCAGGAAAGGAGGGAAGGGGGACAGACAGGAAAGTGGCCAGGTCGCCTGGGGCCTGGCAGGCTTATCTCTTGAGAGATGCAGAGCCAGGGAAAGGTTCCTGCCCTGACCACGTGTGCCCGGCTCCCTCTGGCTATGAGGGGACAACTGTGGGGACAGTGGTGGAGGGGAGAGAAGGGAGGCTGCCTCAGTGGTCCAGGAGGGAGGTGAGGGTGGCTTGAACTAGGGAGTGATGAGGAAGAGGAGTGGGAAGCACCAGGCTCTGTTCTCAGGAGGAGCCACAGGCTTTCTGGACACTTGGATGCAGAGGGGACAAGAGAGGAGTCAGGGTGACGCCAGACTTAGAGAAGCCTGTTCCTGAAAGCAGGCGAGGGATGGAGGTACCTGTTCCCAAAACAGGGTCACTGAGGGACGACAGGGCCTGGGAGCCTCCAGTGTCCAGCTGTCTCTCTGTCGCTCTTTGGTTGGGGTCTGTGTTCCCTGCCAGGCTGAGCGCAGGGAGGGCTGCCTGTTGCTTGGGTTCATCCTTGGGTCACTGGGCCCTAGCACAAGGCTGGTCAAAGAATATGCACTTGGGCTGGGCGCGGTGGCTCACGCCTGTAATCCCAGCACTTTGGGAGGCTGAGGCAGGAGGATCACTTGAGGTCAGGAGTTTGAGACCAGCCTGGCCAACATGGTAAAACCCCGTCTCTATTAAAGCTACAAAATTAGCTGGGCATGGTGTAATCCCAGCTACCTGAGGGGTTGAGGGAGGAGAGTCCCTTGAATCTGGGAGGCGGAGGTTGTGGTGAGCCGAGATCGCGCCACTGCACTCCAGCCTCAGTGACAGAGCAAGACTCCATCTCAAAAAAAAAAAAAAAAAAAAAAAAAAAAAGAAGAAGTGCTTGACTCCTGCCCACAGAATGGGTGAGAACCGGAACGGACAGGAGCACAGGGAGGAGAAAACGACACAAGGGGCTTAGCCCGATGACAACCAGTGGGGTTACTTTTGCAGAAGAAAAAATAAAAATGTTCCAAAGTCAACTAAAAAGTCTGACAGTACCAAATACTGGCAAGGACGTAGAGCAACTAAGATCCTCAGTCACCACTGCTGGGGGCACACACAGATAGGACCACCTTGGGAGGCTGGGCGGCAGCGTCCACTCAATGTGAAGCTACCCAGCCTCTCCCTGGGCCATGCACTCCCGGGTATATTCCCTGAAGGAACGCACACACTGGCACCCCAGGAGATGCTACAAAGAGATGGCTCACACCAGTGCTGCAGGAGATGGAGAAACAGAATATTATACAGGGCTGGGCACAGCGGCTCATGTCTGTAATCCCAGCACTTTGGGAAGCTAAGGCGGGTGGATCGCCTGAGGTCAGAAGTTCAAGACCAGCCTAGCCAACATGGTGAACCCCAGTCTTCACTAAAAATAAAAAAATTAAAAATTAGCCAGGCATGGTGGTGTGCGCCTGTTACCCCAGTTACTCGGGAGGCTGAGGCAGGAGAATCGCTTGAACCCAGGAGCAGAGGCTGCAGTGAGCCAAGATCATGCCACTGCACTCCAGCCTGGGTGACAGATCGAGACTCCATCTCAAAAAAAAAGGGAATATTACATGGCAACAAAGAAGAATGACTACAGATCCACACAGCACACGGACGGCTCTCACACACAGGCCTGAGGGTGAAAGAAGGCACAGACAAGGACATGCTGGAAGACTCCATTTATGTCAAGTTCAAAAGCAGGCAAAATGACATACTGTAATTCAAGGATGCACCCCTCATGGTAAAATCCGTCAGGAAAAGCAAGTACACGATGACCACCAAGGTCAGGAGAGTGCTCACGACTGTGGTCATGGCTGACAGGGGACATCGGGGGCTTCTGGGATGCTGTGCTCTGTCGTTACCCAGGGCTTGGTGGGGAAGTGTTGTTTGCTATGCGATTCTCTGCTAAGCTTACCTGTGTGTTTTATGCACTTTTCTGTGGGCATATTATAATTGACAATTATTAAAGGTTTTTGCAAAGCAGTGGAGTCAGAAGTGCTGTGTATATATATAGCACTTCAGAGTCAAATAACGTGGGGCCAGGCTGCAGCAGCAGATTTTCAGGGAAGGGACGACAGAACTATGGAGGCCCCTGTGGGTGGCAGGAAAGGAGGGTTCCCAGGTAGAGAGGGACAGGGGTCGCCTGCGGGGAGGGCAGCAAGGGGTCTTCACCTGGGGATGGGTCTGTGTCTCCCCACACCCAGTGCTGACCACGGACTGTAGGTGCAGCGAGGGAGGGAAGGAAAGGGGAGGAGAGCTGGCACCCCACTCAGCCCAGGAAGGCCGGCCGCCTTCCGCCTTTGGGAATGAAGTGTGGGCGTGGCAAAACCAGGCTGGGAAGCGAACTGAAACCGATGCACAATGCCGCTTTATCAGGAGTTCCCAGGATAGGGCCAGGTGCCTGGTGGCAGGAGCAGGGAGGGCCCAGAAGGGAGGCTCTCTAGGTGAGGACCATGCCCACCCCTCAAGGTGTCTGCTCAAAAGCTCCAGGGCAGCCTGCCTGGAATGGAGATGGCAGAACGGGGGGTGGGGAAAGCAGGACAGGGGAAGCCACCACAGTGATTAGGAGCCAGGCCTCCTGCATCCAAGTCCAGCTCTGTAACCCAGGGCAGGTCTCCAGGCTCTCAGGCTCCTCCCTTAGGAAACGGAGATGATAGGCCAGCAAGGCGGCTCACGTCTGTAATTCCAGCAGTTTGGGAACCCAAGGCAGGCGATCACGAGGTCAAGAGATCAAGACCATCCTGGCCAACTTGGTGAAACCCAACCCGGACTCTAATAAAAATATAAAAATTAGCTGGGTGTGGTGCCGTGCGCCTGTAGTCCCAGCTACCTGGGAGGCTGAAACAGGAGAATCACTTGAATCCGGAAGGCAGAGGTTACAGTGAGCTGAGACCGTGCCACTGCACTCTAGCCTGGGGATAGAGTAACACTCCATCTCAAAAAAAAAAAAAAGAAAGAAAGAAAGAAAGAAAAGAGAAAAAAGAAAAGGGAGATAATAAAATCATGTGTCTCTTGGGGCTGATGGGAGGGTCCACTACGTTAGTTCACAGCAGGCATTCAAACGGTGCCTGCTCCCGTTAATAACACAGCTGCTAGCAATGCACCTAACAGTCTTTGAGCACTTACTATGCATGTGTCCTGCTGAAAATACCTTTATATCTTCAAAATAACCCTCTAAGGAGATACCATTAGCACTCCCATTTTACAGATGAGGACACCTGGGCTCAGAGAGGTGACATGACTTGTCAGGGGTCACACAGCTAGTAAGAGACAAAGCTGGCTCTGGAGGCCAAGCCCTTGACCTCCACTGTGTCAGATGAGTTAGGCGCTCCAGAATGGAGCCAGGGTTTGAGTGCCAGATCTGCCACGTATTTGCTGTGGGGCTGCTGGCCTGTGCCTCAATTTCCCGTTCTCAGAGAAAGTAAAATGATCAGGAATAGACAGCTCCAAAAAAAGGGAGCTCAAGATGGCTTTCAACAACATAAAGCTGTCCCGCTTTGCTCTTATTAGTGTCAGAACCACGATGGGACCATTTGTCACCTATCTGACAGCAAAGGTGAGAGCATCAGGTGACAATCATCTATTCCAGCAGGGGAGTGAGGAAACCCCGGTGCCATCGGGCACTGGGGGTGAAGTGTGAGCTGGACAACCTCCCTGGCAGAGTGAAACACTACTGGCAAAGCAAAGGGATGCCTGTCATGGACCACGAGGCCACAAGCTCAGTCACATCAGAGATGTGCGCACAGTCACTCTCAGGCGGGCACAGCCCTCTTCACAGCACAGAAAGACAAGCATTCGTGGGGGCATGCGTGTGCATGGGACACTCAGGGCAGCACTCTGTCCTGAGAGCGAGCTTCGGAGCAGGAAACACAAAACACGGGACGGAATATAAACATGGGAAGTCCGCTCCATCTGAGTAAAAACAAAAGGGAGGGGCGGGCACTTGGGGGAACAAATATTCCAAGAAAGAAAGAAAATAAACCGGGACTGGTGATGCTATCTCTGGGAGGGGCCTGGCAGGTGGCTGGGAAAGAGATTCGCTCGCCCCGTACGTCCTTTTGTGCTGCATGCAGTCTTTCAGTGATTATTTAGGGGACTAGGTAATACATGCACATGGATGGAAAACGTGCTTTCTTAAAACTAAAACACAGGAGAAGAGAAATGAGGTTACTAACACCTCCTCAGGGTCTCTGGGTAGAGCTACACGACCATGCTCACAGATTTACAGCACACTCGTGCCTTGGCACACAGAGCTGGGACACCGCAGTCTGGGGTTATTACGCTCACTACGGGATGAGAACCCAGAGGGGGAACAGGGTGCAAGGAGATGGAAACTGTCAAAAGTACCAAGTTCGGGCCGGGTGCAGTGGCTCATGCCTGTAATCCCAGCACTTCGGGAGGGCGAAGTAGGTGAATCATGAGGTCAGAAGTTCGAGACCAGCCTGGCCAACATGGTGAAATCCCATTTCTACTAAAGATATAAAAAATTAGCTGGATATAGTGGCAGGCGTCTGTAATCCTAGCTACTCGGGAGGCTGAGGCAGGAGAATCGCTTGAACCCAGGAGGTGGAGGTTGCAGTGAGCTGAGATTGTGCCACTGCACTCCAGTAACAAAGTGAGACTCCATCTCAAGAAAAAAATATATATATATAGCACCAAGTTCAACATTTACCAAGCACTTACTGTATGCCAAGCATCGGGCTAAGCATGACGCACATATACAATCTCCCATCTTCCCACAGCCTGGAGAGGTGGCCGCCAACACTCCCTGTAACAAGTGAGGAACCAGAGGCCTAGGGAAGCTCCATCTCTTCTCCAGGGGCTCCCAGCTACTGGGGAAGGCTAAGGGATGTGTGTGGACTGGGAAGCCCCAGCAAGGAAGTTCCCAGTGCCCCTCGGGAAGGCAGCGGATGGCCTCCCAGCCTGGGAAGGGTCAGGACAGCACCCCAGGAGACAGGCTTCAGTGAGCAGTGGCTTCTGTTGCATCTGCCAGAGCTGGGTCCCTTGGGATGGGAACGTGTTCCCCTTCACACCCTCCCTGACCCCCCCCAACCTTCCTGTGGCCCAGGCAGCTGGCAGAAAAGAAGCTGTGGCCCCGGATGGGTGACTAGGCGGGAAAGGCCCCACTTCCCTGGCCGTGACTTGGAAGGAGGCTGCTTCCTGCTGGCAGCATCTGCGAGACTGGGCTGGGTGATGGGAGAAACAGCTGCTGGGGACACCCCTAACCGGTGTCTGGCCAGGAAGTCTGGCTCACCATGAGCCAGCAGGACGAGGAGTAGGCGAGAAAGGAAAGGGAGGCCCTGAGGGAGGCAGGGACCCAGCTCCCAGAAACTACCCAGTGGGGACAGGTTCCCACGGAGCTTCTGTCTACAAAGGAGCCTGGGTAAGAACCTACTGGACAGGAATTGGGCCCGTCTCATCCAAGCCACTTAGAAATCATGGGAGGGCAGCCCTGGTGGGCAGTGATGCTGAAGCCCCGAGGCCTGGGGTTCAAATCCTACCTCTGCAACTTGCCTGCTGTGTGACCTGAGGCAAGTCCCGTACCTCTCTGGGTCTTGCGTTTCTCATCTCTAGAGTGGGAACGATACTAGCACCTATTGCACAGGCTGCTGTGAATTTGAAGTGAGGTAACCCGGGTAAAGTGCTGACGACCTCGGCTGGCATGAGGATGCTCCTCCACCACTACCCCTCGTCCTGTCTACCCTCTTCTGCCCTGACTGCCACAGCAGCCTTGCTGTCACCGCCCCCCACAATCCATCCCGCACACAGCAGCCTGAGCAATCTTTATAAAAGGAAACCCAGATGTTGCTAAAGTCTCTGATGACTTCCCATTATGCACAGAATGGAATCCACACGCCCCACCTGGCCCTGCCTGGCCCAGCTGTAGCTGCCACGGACTCCACGCCTCTGACGCCACACTGGCCTTTTTAGCTGTTTGACTTCTTCCTTTTATACTTTATGTATTTAACTGCTCGTTGCAGAGCAGGGCTACCACGCAGGCAGGGTGCACCGGGTAGCCCACACCGGCCTGTTAGATGACCCTCGAACATCCGAGGTCATTCCGACCTCAGGGCCTTGGCACTTCTGTACCCATGACCTGTTACGTTCTTTCCACTTCCCTCCAGGCCTTGCTCACATTTTCTCATCAGTCAGATGCCACCTTCTCCAGAAAGCGCTCCTCCACTCCCCAGGCTGGGCCAGATGCCTCCTCCAGGTTCATATGGTCCCTGCGCCTCCATCCCAGCCCCCGCCCCTCTCTGTGCCCCTCTCCACCATCCAGTCCTAACCCCTTGGCCTGAATACACCCCCATCCCACCCGGACCCCTCTGCCTGGGTACACCCCCATCCCACCCTGACCCCTCTGCCTGGGTACACCCCCATCCCACCCTGACCCCTCTGCCTGGGTACGCCTCCATCCCACCCTGACCCCTCTGCCTGGGTACACCCCCATCCCACCCTGACCCCTGTGCCTGGGTACGCCTCCATCCCACCCTGACCCCTCGGCCTGGTTACACCCCCATCCCACCCTGACCCCTCGGCCTGGTTACACCCCCATCCCACCCTGACCCCTCACATAGGCCTCTCCTTCACAGCCCTGGCCTCTCTGTCACTGACTGGGGACAGCAGGTCTGTCTCCTTCACTGTACTATAATCTACAAGGGTAGAGCTGGGCTGTGCTGGTTACCACCGGGACCAACAATCAGAAAGAATGTTACAAGGCCTCGCCCAGACTCCAACTTTCACCTCCATCCTCCCTACTGAGAGGTTCCAGTCAGTACAATTCTCTTTCCCAGCTCTCAGCCCCTGCACCTGCCCCCAAGGGCAGTTGGGGCAAAGCTGCAGTCACCGTCCCGGATGCCTGAGGGGGTAAAGGTGAAAGCCTTCCCAGCCCGCCTTCTCCTCTGAGCGTGGGGACTCGGTGGGGAAAGGTCCGAGCTAAGCCGGGACCAGTCATGTGGACCATCTTCCCACCTGTTTCCAACCAGCCTGGTGGGTGGCTGGGTCCATAAACCTCCCATCTCATGGCCGAGGAAATCATTTCAGCAAGGGCCACAGAGCTGTGCAAAGCAGGACTTGGAAGGAAGGGAGGCCTGGAGCCTGCCTGGAGCACAGTGGTCCAGCCGCTGGGGGCGTCACTTGGCAACCGCAAGGAAAGGGCTCCGGCTTTCCTCCTGCTAGGCACGTGCCAGAGAGACTCTGGCCATGGTCTACAAGGACACCCATTCCAGAAGGCCTGTCACCACACTATTACAGCCCCAACAGGAGACCACCCCAGCGGCCATCAACAGGTGAAGAGTCAACTCCCATGTGACACCATCACAAAAAGAAATAGCAGTAGAAAAAAAATGAATGGCCTGGCCCAGACCGCCACATATCCCCACGGAGGGAGAGCCAGACTCCAAGGCTCAGCTCGAAGCCTGGTGCAGGGGTGTGAGCCTGTAATCCCAGCTCCTCAAGAGGTTGAAGTGGGAGGATCTTGGGCCCAGGAGTTAGAGTTCAGTCTAGGCAACCCAGCAAGACCCCATCTCAAATATCCCTATAATGTTGAGCAAACAGAGCAAGTTGTAGAATGACATATTTATGGTGACACCATTTTTCTGAACTGTGAAACGGTGGTCAGCCCCCACTGGCCGAAGGAACTGCCCAGGCAGGGAGCTTCCGAAAGACTGAGGCCAGCCCCAGCCCAGACCAAGTAAGTTGGAAAGAAAATTTCCATGGTGGGCCTGGGCCAAAGCATCTTTTCAAAGCTCTCTGGGGGGTTCCACTGTGCAGCCAGGGGCAAGAGCTATTGTTGGTGAATACATCCAAAGGCAGTAAAAGCATGAAAGGCTGCAGAGGAATGGCAACTGCCAAAGCCAGGACGGTGGCTGCCCCTGGAAGGGAGGGAGGAAGGGGTGTGAGGAGGAGACACTTGGCCTCTAACCGTATCACGGTGCGCTCTGTCCCAGGCCAGAGGCTGGCTGGATGCATGAGTGTTTCATTATACTGAAAGACCTACGTTTTCCCCTAGCCCAGTGTGTCGAAGAAATAAAAGTGGCAAATAAGAAATCATGTGTCCAAGGTTGGTAAGTGACAAGGGAGGGACCTGAATATGGGTCTCCAATGCCCAAACCCTATCCTTCCTTATCTGTGCCAAATGCCGAGATGCTGAGTGAGCTGGCACCGCAAGGCTGGGAGTCTGGGCCAGCCTCAGAGGGCTGCCTGGCAGTGTGCCGGCTCCCTGACCCAACAGAGCCAGGTGGGGATGGGGTGGTGGCCAGAGAAAGCCAGAGGCAGGAGGAGCGAGGGCCTCCACTGTCTCTCCCCAGGCAGCGGAGGGGCGGCAGCAGCAAGACTAATGCTTACACAGCAACTACTGGATGCAGGGCCTTGGGCCACAGCTCTCTACCCGGCATCCTCACAGCAATTCCATGAAGCAGTGCTAACGCTCTGCCCACTTTGCAGAAGAGGAAACAGAGGTCCTCACGCACCCTGTGTTTGATGGAGCCGGGTATGTACCAGGCATCACTGGCCCAGCACTGCTCTCCGAATCACAGTCCATCACAGCCTCACGCAGCTCCACACACTGGTACTCCTCAGCCCTCCGCTGCTCCCACTGTCCCTCCCAGGCTGAGACCCCTTAGGGTCTCACCGGGAACCTGCACAGACTCTGTGTTGCCCTGGATCCCCAACTCTGCACCCTCCACTCACTCCAGGCCCTCTGCACACTGCTCCTCTGCCTGGTGAGCCCATTCCCAGCCCTCCTCTTCATCCTTCAGAGCCTTCCCAGAGGAAAGGGACTCAGGCTTCAGCCCAGGGTAGGGGCACTCTCCCAGCTCCCTGAACATGTCCTCGAAAGCCACATCACCGTTTGTAGAGACGTAGCCTTGCATTACCAGCTGAGGGGCTGGTTCCACTCTGCTCCCAAGGGGAATGAGTGCCCGCTGAGGCTAGGGGCTCTATGGGTCTTGTCCCCTGCCCCACTCCCAGCAGCCGGTGCAGTGCCCAACAGTCAACCCCCAGCAACGTCATATTCTCTGCAGGCCAGGCAGGGCTTCAGCAGGACCAGGACCGAGGCAAGGAAGCCCACCGAGCAATTCCACCAGGCACTCTAATAAACAAGGAGGGAGGGAAGGGCTGGGCAGATGATAGAAGGAGAACCTGCACCCAGTGCGAGCCAGGGTGGTCCCAGGCCAGCTGAGAGTGAGCGACCTGTCAGTGACAGGGGACAGGGTGGGGAAAGGATTCCCAGCAGAAGAACAGGAAGGTCAAAGAACAGGCGGAAGGTGCAGGCCCGGAGTTAGAGAACAGCAAACAGGCCAGGGAGAAACGGGCAGAGCCACAGAAGTGAGGTGGGAGGGACAGGACCACAGTGAGAGCTTAGGGTTTTAAGAACAGTGAACACCCAACTCTGCCCGGGGTACCACCCAGGGACACCCTCCCCAGTCAGAAACTCATCTGACTCCCTCACTCGGACTCCAGGCCACCCACAAACACCCCACTCCCATAGGCACACAGGAATCTTCCCTGCCAGATCACACCCCTCCAAGTAAACCAAGCAGACAATCTGATCCTGTCCAGGGAGTGGCCCAGCCCTGCCCAGCCCCCTGCTTCGAGGAGACCTAACGGCTGGCTGCGGACAAGGTGGCAACCAGGGGCAGGAGCCCTGGAATCACTCAGGCCCAGCTTCCACTCTCACTCTGCCTTCAGCAGAAGCTTCTGAGCCTCACTTTTCCCGCCTGTAAAGTAGGTTCATCCTGAGCACTCACTTCACAAGAGTGCAGCAGGGGTGAAATAAGACCGCGCACACAGGGCGTGGAGCACGGTGTGAGCCCTCATTAAACATTAACCGACGTTATGATGACTTCAGAGGCGACAGCCAGAGGAGGGCTCCGGGCCAGAACTCCAGAGTTGGAATTCCAGCGCACAACTTATGCATCGGATGACCTTGGGCAAATCACGTTACCTCTTAACACCAGGTTAAGACCCTTTAAGGCTGTAGTGAGGGTTGAATAAGCTAATACAGGTAAAGTGTTAAAAAGAGGGTCTAGCCCATAGTAAGTGCTTCATTAGTGTTTCCTATGATTATTTGCGGGAGGGTTCCCACTTCTCCAGCCACCAGGAAGCATCTCTGACCACGCCCCTGGATTTCCCCCCCCACCCCGCCCCCAGTCCCCTGCAATAGGCTCCTCCTTGGGTTTTAATTTCTGAGTCTGGAAAACACCTGCCGTGCTGTCAGATTCTGACCGTTGCACCTTCTAGGCACGCCCCAACTTTGATGCCCTAAAAGATGCCCCCGAACCTAAAACTCATTCATCTGCTCCTCTGGGGGCAGCTTTAAACCTCCAACCTGGCGCCCCCATGGCTGTGACCTCTGACCCTCGTAGGCGCAGCCTCCCCTCAAATTATAAACTTTGACCCTACCTTTTTTGAGATTTGCCCAGATCCCCTCGAACGCGCACCCAATTCGAATTTCAAACTTTGCACTCCCCTTCGCCACGCCCCCTTCGCTAGTTTGACCTCCGAGCTCCACTACCCCTCCCTCCAGTCAGCGTTAACCCCCGACCCCTCGGAATCGACCCGGCCCTCCACCAGTGAACTTTGACCCCGGCGGCCCCGCCCCCTCCTCGCGGAAATGCCGTCCCGCCGCCAGCACCAGGCCCACTACAAGCCCCTGGCTGGACCCCTTATCCTACCGGCTCGGCACCGCAGTCGCTCGCGGCCTAGATGCTCCGCCTGGAACTCCGCGCCCTCGCGCCTCCTTCAGCTCTCTTGCGCCGCCGCCATCGCGGTTACTGCTGCCGCCATGTTGAATCCCCAACGAATATCCGGGGCTTTCCCCCCCTCCCCGCTTCACCGCCCACCAGTCCCCATAGCAACGAAGCTGACCGGGCAGTGGGCAGGACCAGAGTGGGGGCGGAGCCGGGCGCCTCTCCAAGCCCGCTCCAGCCTCCGATTGGTGCAGAGCGTCCAATCGATGACATTCGGGCAGAAAATGCCAAGCGGGGATTGGAAATTTTGGAAAAGGTGCGGGAAGGCTGGCTCCCAGCCCACTGAGGTCCTTAAAGGGGAAATGACTGTTTTCGTGTGATACCGATTTCTCAACTTCCCCCTAAAAGGAGTTAGGGGCTGGGAGAGAGTAAAGGGTTAATAATGGCCAGAAATAGTTCTTAAGCACTTACTAGGAGCCAGGCATCTAGATAAATGCTTTATTTGCATTTTTCTCGCTGCATACACAACCCTGTGGTATAACATCATTAATACCCGTTTTACAGATAAAGAAACTGAGGTTCAGAGTGTGAAATGGCTGGCTTGACATCATAGAAGTTTTTAACGCTGGTTTATCTGAGCCTGGGAACCTAATACTGTTTGATCTTTAATTTTTAATTTTTTTTTTTTTGAGACGGAGTTTCGCTGTTGTTAACCAGACTGGAATGCAATGTCACGATCTCGGCTCACCGCAACCTCCGCCTCCTGGGTTCAAGCGATTCTCCTGCCTCAGCCTCCCGAGTAGCTGGGACTACAGGCACGCACCAGCATGCCCAGCTAATTTTTGTATTTTTAGTAGAGACGGGGGTTTCACCTTGTTGACCAGGATGGTCTCGATCTCTTGACCTCGTGATCCACCGCCTCAGCCTCCCAAAGTGCTGGGATTATAGGCGTGAGCCACCGCACCCGGTTTAAATAAGTTTTTAAAAAGTAACTAGTCAAAATATTGGAAACAAACACCTGACGTCCTATTTTTAGAATTATTTTATTTTATTTTTATTTATTATTATTATCATTATTGAGACGTTGTTTCGCTCTTGTTGCCCAGGCTGGAGTGCAATGTCACTATCTCAGCTCACTGCAACCTCCGCCTCCTGGGTTCAAGAGATTGTCCTGCCTCAGCCTTCCGAGTAGCTGGAATTACAGGCATCCACCACCATGCCCGGCTAATTTTTTTGAATTTTTAGTAGAGACGAGGATTTCGCCACATTGGGCCAGGCTGGTCTTGAACTCCCGACCACAGTTGATCCACCCACCTCGGTCTCCTATAGTGCTGGGATTATAGATGCAAGCCACCGCACCTGGCATTTTTCTTTTATTTTTAAAGAGAGGGTTTCACCGTGTTGGCCAGGCTGCTCCAACTCCTGGGCTCAAGCTATCCTCCTGCCTCAGCCTCCCAGAGTGCTGGGATTGCAGGTACGAGCCACCGTGCCAGAGCGGACATCTTTTTTCTCCACGACCTTATTTTCTGGACGCCAGCCTTCTTGCTGTTCCTGAACACTCCCAGGTGTGCTCCCACCTCACGGTCTTTGCATTGGCTGTTCCTCTGTCTGGAACTTACTCTTCCCCTAGGTATCCTTATAGTTCCCTTTCTCCCCTCCCCTCTTTTTTTAAATAGTTTTTTTGTTTTGTTTTGTTTTTGTTTTTGAGACAGAGTCTCACTTTGTTTCCCAGGCTGGAGTGCAGTGGCACCATCTCGGCTCACTGCAACCTTTACCTTGCAGGTTCCTGTAAACCTCCTGAGTAGCTGGGATTATAGGCATGCACCGCCCTGCTGACTTTTTTAGTTTTGCCATGTTGGCCAGGCCGATCTTGAACTCCTAACCTCAGATGATCCGACCACCTTGGCCTCCCAAAGTGCTGGGGTTATAGGCGTGAGCCACCGCGCCTGTCTCTTCCTCCGTTTTCTGGGGCTTTACACAGATGTCACTTTCTCAGTGAAATAATTCCCTTGCTCACCCGAAGGAAAGCAGCAAACATCTCTCTCACATATTACCCAACTCTGTCTGCGTTTTACTTACTGCTCATTGCTAACTGTAGTTACTGCTCGTTGGTTGTCTCCTCTGCTGGAATGTCAGCTCAGACACCATGGATTTCTGTCTTTGTTCACTGCTGCATTCCCAGCGCCCTGGTGTGTAGATGCTCAGTAAACACTGACTGTAAATATCACCAGAAGGGATGTTTGAAATGAATGGTAAATGAATGGCGGAAGGGATGTTTGAATGAATGATAATTCCATCGCTTCAGAGATACTTTTAAATGTCTTGTGCTTCTCCTCTGCCCCAGAACAGCTATATAGTAGGCATTTAATTAATTTCTACTAATGTCGGTGGCAATAATGAATGATGAGTTAATTTTTCTTTGTGTTTACCTACCTTTTCTCTTTTTATTTGTTCGTTGTTTCTTTTGTATTTTTTTGAAAGCGGGGGGATCTGACTCTCTCGCCCCCGCTGGGTTGCAGTCTGCAACTCCTGGGCTCAAGTGATCCTTCCACCTTAGCCTCTCAAGTAGCTGGGACTATAGGCATATGCCACCACACCAGCTAATTTTTTTTTTTTTGAGACAGAATCTTACTTTGTCACCCAGGCTGGAGTGCAGTGGCGCGATCTTGGCTCACTGCAATCTCTGCCTCTGGAGTTCAAGCAACTCCTGGGTGACCGCCATCATGACTGGCTAATTTTTGTATTTTTAGTAGAGATGGAGCTTCCCCATGTTGGCCAGGATGGTCTCGAACTCGTGGCCTCAAGTGATCTGCCTGCCTTGGCCTCCCAAAGTGTTGGGATTAAAGGCATGAGCCACTGCACCTGGCCTGGCTAATTTTCTTAATTTTTAGTAGAGACGGCGCGCTGTGTTGCCCAGGCTGGTCTTAAACTTCTGGTCTCAAACAATCCTCTCACCTTGGCCTCCCAAAGTGCTGGGGTTGCAGGCATGAGCCACCATGCCTGGCCCCTTTTTTCTTTTAACAGAATTGGAAACATATATTTGTAAAGAATGTTGCGTCTTTTTCCTTCTTTTTCTTTTTTTTTGAGTCAGAGTTTCGCTCTTGTTGCCCAGGCTGGAGTGCAATGGCTCGATCTCAGCTCAGCACAACCTCCACTTCCTGGGTACAAGGGATTCTCCTGCCTCAGCCTCCCAAGTAGCTGGGATTACAGTCATGCCCCACCATGCCCAGCTAATTTTGTATTTTTAGTGGAGAGAGGGTTTCTCCATGTTAGTCAGGCTGGTCTCAAACTCCCAACCTCAGGTGATCTGCCTGCCTCGACTCCCAAAGTGCTGGAATTACAGGCGTGAGCCACCATGCCTGGCCTAGAATGTTATCTTTTAAAACACAAGATTGTTAATATCACGGGTGTCTTTCCATGTCATTAAATATTCTTCAAGATTAGTTTTAATGGCTGCATAAGATGCCATCCTATCAGTGAACTTGAATTTGTCTAATCACTGTCTTGCTGAACATCACTGCTGTAGTACTTTGCTATTATAAATAATGCCCCTCCCTGTTGCGCAAAATCCAAGCAGCTAAATGTCTATGCCCATCTCTAATTATTTCCTCGTGCCCATCTCTAATTATTGTTCCTGCTACAAATGAAACTTCTGGGTCAAGGAGAAGGTATATCTTTAAGAGTTAAGAATAGTAACAGTGGCCAGATGCAGTGGCTCATGCCTGGAATCTCAGCACTTTGGGAGGCTGAGGCAGGCAGATCACTTGAGGTCAGGAGTTCAAGACCAGCCTGGCCAACATGGTGAAACCCCATCTCTACTAAAAACACAAAAAGTAACCAGGCATGGTGGGGCATACCTGTAATCCCAACTACTCGGGAGGCTGAGGCAGAGAATTGCTTGAACCTGGGAGGCAGAAGCTGCAGTGAGCCGAGATCGCACCACTGTACTCCAGCCTGGGCGACAGAGCGAGACTTCATCTCAAAAAAGAATAGTAACAGTTCCCATATTTCAAGCATTTCTGTGCATCAGGAAGCATGGTGCTAAGCCATGTAATTTTAACAACTACAGTTATGAATATTCACCCCTTTTTCGCAGAGGGGGAAACTGAGGCTTAGAGAAGTAACTTCACTTGCTCAAAGTCAAGGACTAATGGGGCAAACCCCGCTTTGACTCCCGGGCACTGCTCTCATTGACTGCCCTCTGCTGCCTCCTCACGGCCTGGGACACACATTGCCAAATTGTGCAATAGGGATCCAACTCCCACTCCCACCAGCCTTCAGAGAGAATGTGCCCTTTAAAAAGAATCCTTGTCAGCATTAAGCACTCTTTTGAAATGCTTGTGTCTTGCAGAATCTTCATTAAAAAAAAAAATACCAAGACCAAGAGCTGAGATGACAATACCTTAATCAGGTCATAGTAATGGGAGGAGGGGCAGGTGCAGCCTTGCTTCTTTAACGCCCTGCACAAACTTCAGAGCCTTAGGCTCTAGAACTCATTTTTGGAGAAGACCCCTTGTAACTTAGTTAGGGATTGCAGTCAGAAGTCAGACCCCTGGAACAATCCCAGGGACAGATCCGCCCCAATGGCTTACTCAGGGTGAGGAATCAGACCCTGCTACTTCAGGACCCTGGGAGAAGAAAATCAGACTCCAAAGAGCCTCCTTCCTACAAAAGGCTTCCTGGTGGGGTGTTGAGGGGGTGACCCTTGAAGGATGGACAAAGTCGAGGAGGATGAAGAGGATTTGGCTTCATAAAAATGATACATTTCAGTACATCAAGGAAAAAGAGAAGTTGCAACACATGGATGGCAAGCAAAGCTTTCTGTCCTTCATATGTAAAGAGCATCTGCAGATCAATAAGAGAAAAAGGTGAACATACAATAGGAAAAAAATAGGCAAAGGACCTTAAAAAAATAACACAGTGAACACAAAAAATTGAATTGGTTAACAAGCAATTAATGAAATAAATATTGCTCTAATTTGATTGAAATAAAAGTTTATTCGTATGAGGCAAACATTAAAAAATGAAATAAATAGTAAACTGAAATTTGCTATTGTTCTCTCAGAAAAATGCTTGTAAATATTATGTAATTAGTGCTGAGAGTACACACTATCAGCACTCTTATACCTCACTGTGGACTGGATCTGGGCAGCTTTTTGGTGATATCTATCAAGAGACCTAACATTACTATCTACCCCTTAATACAGCAATTCCACTTCTAGGAACTGTATATATATATATATATATATATTGAGACAGAGTCTTGCTCTGTCACCCAGGATGGAGTGCAATCTTGGCTTATTGCAACATCCGCCTCCCATGTTCAAGCAATTCTCCTGCCTCAGCCTCCCGAGTAGCTGGGATTACAGGTGCACACCACCACACCTGCCTAATTTTTGTATTTTTAATAGAGACAGGGTTTCACCATGTTGGCCAGGATGGTCTCCATCGCCTGACCTCACGATCTGCCTGCCAAGGACTCCCAAAGTGCTGGGATTCCAGGCATGAGCCACGGCACCCAGCTGGAACTGATCTTAAAGAAAAAGACTAGTGTTGCTTTCCTTAGGGAACGAGAACACATAGGTAAAGGTATATACGTGCAAATATTCATTATTACAAAGTACTATTTTAATGTTTATTATAACTATTGCTTTTTATATATAATATTACTGATGTATCATAATGTACTTGGGCCAGGCGCAGTGGCTCACACCTATAATCCCAGCACTTTGGGAGGCCGAGGCAGGCAGATCAGGAGTTCAAGACCGGCCCGGCCAACATAGTGAAACCCCAGCGAGCTGAGATCGTGCCACTGAACTCTACCCTGGGCAACAAAGCAAGACTCCATCTCCAAAAAAAAAAAAAAAAAGGAAAAAAAAATTAGCTGGGCATGGTGACACATGCCTGTAATCCCAGCTACTCAGGAGGCTGAGGCAGGAGAATCGCTTGAACCCAGGAGGCGGAGGTTGCGGTGAGCCGAGATTGTGCCATTGCACTCCAGCCTGGGTAACAAGAGGGAAACTTCGACTCAAAAAAAAAAAAAAAGCAGTAGAATAAAATGTGGTTTTTAGTTAATAATGATGTCAATATTGGTTTATCAATTTTAACAAATGGCCGTACTAATACAGGATTTTAATAATAGGGAAAACTGCGTGTGGGGTTTATGGAAACTCCACTATCTTTACAATTCTTCTGTAAATTTAAAACTGTTTCAAAAAAGTTCATTTCTTAAAATAGAAAAAATGCAGATGATTTCATACCCATGTTAATTTAAGCAGAAAAGCTACAAATCCTCCCATATCATATGATAGGATTTTCATTTAACAAAATTAAAGGTTATGAGGATAAATATTAAAATGTTAAAAGTTAGAAGCTATTAGCAACGAAACAGCAGCACTTTCCAGTTCTACATTCTTTATTTTTTCATTTTGAGGCAGAGTTTCACTCTTGTTGCCCAGGCTGAAGTGCAACGGTGCAATCTTGGCTCACTGCAACCTCCGCCTCCCGGGTTCAAGTTATTCTTCTGCTTCAGCCTCCAGAGCAGCAGGGATTACAGGCACACACCATGTCTGGCTAATTTATTTTTGTATTTTTGTATTTTTAGTAGAGACGGGGTTTCACCACGTTGGCCAGGCTGGTCTCCAAATCGTAACTTCAGGTAATCCGCCCTCCTCAGCCTTCCAAAGTGCAGGGATTACAGGAGTGACCCACCACGCCTGGCCTACATTCTTTTTGTTTTATTTTATGTATGTATTAATTATTTTAGCTAGCTAGCTAGCAAGGACAGGGAGAGCATCTTACTTTGTTGCCCAGGCTGGTCTTGAACTCCTGGTCTCAAGTGATCCTCCTGCCTTGGTCTCCCGAAGTGCTGAGATTTCAGGTTTGAACCACTGCATCTGGCCCTCTTTTTTTTTTAATTAGCAGATAAAAGTGTATGTATTTAACGTGTATAACACGATGTTTGAAGTATATATACATTTTGGGATGACAAACTCTAGCTAATTAACATATGCATTACCTCACATAACTATCATGTTTGTGACTGCTTTATTCTTTTTTGTATGGTTTGAGTTTATATATTTTTAGCAATGAGTGTGTTGCTTTCTCACCTGAAATAAAATTAAAATATTACCATTTTTTTAATTTGCTGAAAAGGTCTGGAGGAAGGAAGGGGCTGGGAGGGGGGACTCCTACCCAAGGAGGGAACCCATATAATAGAAGGGCCTAGCAGGGGGCGGTGGCTCACACCTGTAATCCCAGCACTTTGGGAGGCCGAGGCGGGCAGATCACCCGAGGTTGGGAGTTCAAGACCAGCCTGACCAACATGGAGAAACCCCGTCTCTACTAAAAATACAAAATTAGCCAAGCATGGTGGCGCATGCCTGTAATCCCAGCTACTTGGGAGGCTGAAGAATTGCTTGAACCCAGGAGGTGGAGGTTGCAGTGAGCTAAGATCTTGCCATTGCGCTCCAGCCTGGGCAAGGGCGGAACCCCATTTCAAAAAACAACAAAAAAACAGAAGCCCCTGCAAAAATCCTCCAAGAGAATCGTGTCTTTTTGGCTGTGTGTGTGATCCAGGAGAAACCAAGGCTCCTGCTCAACTTTTTGCCCACCCCACATGCTCTATCTTCTCCCTCCATGTCCTCCTTGCTCAATCTCAGGGTGACCAAATTTAGCCAATAAAAGTGTAAGATGCAGTCCGGGTGTGATGGCTCATGCCTGGAATCCCAGCACTTTGGGAGGTGGGAGGATCACCTGAGCCCAGGAGTTCTAGACCAGCCAGGGAAACATAGCAATACCCCCCGCAACCCTCTCCACCCCCTACCTCTCACCCCCCTCCAACCTCTGTCTCTACAAAAAAAAAAAATTTAGAAAATTAGCTGGGCATGGTGGCACTCACCTGCGGTCCTAGCTACTTGGGAGGCTGAGGCAGGAGGATTGCTTGAGCCCTGGACATTGAAGCTGCAGTGAGCTATAATCGCACCACTGCACTCCAGCCTGGGCAGCAGAACAAGACCCTGTCTCAGAAAATAAAAAATAAAAATAGGCCGGGCATGGGGAGTCACACCTGTAATCCCAGCACTTAGGGAGGTGGACTACCTGAGGTCAGGAGTTCGAGACCAGCCTGACCAACATGGCAAAGTTCCGTCTCTAAAAATACAAAGGAAAATTAGCTGGGTGTTGTAGCGCACGCCTGTAGTCACAGCTACTCGGGAGGCTGAGGCAGGAGAATCGCTTCAACCCAGAAGGTGGAGGTTGTAGTGAGCCGAGATCACACCACTGCACTCCAGCCTGGCGACAGACCAAGATTCCATCTTAAAAAAAAAAAAAAAAGGCTTCGCTCAGCTTCGCCTCTCAGCAGCTTCAGGGTCTCTGGCCCTGCAACCTGCAACTTCCTGTGCAGGCCACACGGGGCAGGTGTTGCCATCAGTCCTGCCTGCCAGTCTCCTGCACACCCAGCCATGGGGAGCTCCCAAGGGCTGAGCCTTTATCAGTCACCTAGGTCACTGTCATTCCTACTGTTTGTTGTGCATTCTTTAGTACCAGGCCCTGTGCTAAGCATTTTACCTTTATTTCTCACTCCTTCCTTCTTCTATGCAAACCACGTTTATTGAGCACCTACTATATACCAGTGATCAGGGTAACAGCTGGGGAACAGAACTGGCAAACAACAACAACAACAAAAAACCCCTGCGGTCCAGGGAACTCACACTCTGCTGGGGAAGACAAGGAACAAATAATTAAACAGGTTTCTATATAGTGGGTCACAAGATCTAAATGTTTTTTTTTTTTTTTTGAAATGGAGTCTCACTCTGTCACACAGACTGGAGTGCAGTGGTGAGATATCAACTCACTGCAACCTCCCAGGTTCAAGCAATTCTGCCTCAGCCTCCTGAGTAGCTGGGACTACAGGCGTGTGCCACCACACCCAGCTAATTTTTGTGTTTTTACTAGAGACAGGGTTTCACCCCGTTGGCCAGGCTGGTCTTGAACTCCTGACCTCAGGTGACCTGCCTGCCTTAGCCTCCCAAAGGGCTGGGATTACTGGTGTGAGCCACTGTGGCTGGTCCTAAGTGTCTTGAAGGAATATAAAGCAGGGAAGGGGGATGGGAGGTGTGTGGGAGGGTAAAACTATTTTATTATTAATTTTTAATTTTTAAAGAATTTATTTATTATTATTATTATTTTTTTTTTAGACAGGCTCTCTGTCATCCAGGCTGGAGTGCAATGGGGTGACCTTGGCTCACTGCAACCTTGACTTCCCAGACTCCAGCGATTTTCCCACCTCAGCCTCCTGAGTAGCTGGATCGTAGGTGTACGCCACCATGCCCAGCTAATTGTATTTTTGCTAGAGACGGTGGGGTTTTGCCATGTTGGCCAGGCTGGTCTCAAACTCCTGAGTTCAAGTGATCCTTTCACCCTGGCTTCCCAAAGTGCTGGGGTTACAGGTTTGAGCCACCGTACCTGGCCTTAAGTTTTAATTTTTGTTGGGTCCATAGTAACTGTATGTATTTATGGGGTACATGAGATGTTTTGACACAGGCATGCAAGGTGAAATAATCGCCTCATGGAGAATGGGGTATCCATCCTCTCAAGCTTTTATCCTTTGAGTTACAATCCAATTACACTCTTTTAGTTATTTAAAATGTACAATGATTATTGAGTATAGTCACTTTACTGTGTGATCAAATAGTAGGTCTTACTCATTCTAATTTTTTTAACCCATTAACAAAACCAAGGCTGGGTGCCGTGGCTCACGCCTGTAATCCCAGCACTTTGGGAGGCTGAGGCAGGTGGATCACTCGAGGTCAGGAATTCAAGACCAGCCCAGCACTAACATGTCAGAACCCTGTCTCTGCTAAAAATAAAAAATGAGTCAGATGTGGTGGCAGATGCCTATAATCCCAGATACTCAGGAGGCTGAGGCAGGAGAATCGCTTGAACCCAGGAGGCGGAGGTTGCAGTGAGCCAATATCTTGCTATTGGACTCCAGCCTGGGAGACAAAGCAAGACTCGTCTCAAAAAACAACAAACCCACAACATAAAAAGCCCACCCCCACAGCCCCCACCACCCTCCCAACCTCTGGTCACCTCCCACCCTCCGGGTCTGTGAGATCAACTGTTTTGATTTTTAGCTTTCACAAACGAGCAAGGTTTGTCTTCCAGTGCCTGGCTTATTTCCCTGAAACTGATGACCTCCAGCTGGGTGGAGCTGTTTTAAACAAGAGGGTCAGAGAGGATGGCACTGAGGGCGGCACCTGAGAGAGGCAGAACGGGAGCCATGCAGATCCCTGGAGGAACAGTGTCCCCGGCAGAGGGAACTCCCAGTGCAAAAGTGGGCGGGGAGCCCAATGCAGAGGCCAGTGTGGCTGCAGCAGAGTGGGTGAGGGGGTGAGTGGAGGGGGCAAGGACAGAGGGGTGACGGGGGCAGATCATCTGGGACCTCATGGGCCTGAGACAGAGCCACAGAGAGCTGCCAGAAGAGGCGGGTATGATCTGATGCAGGATCACTTGAGGTCAGGAGTTCGAGACCAGCCTGGCCAACATGGTAAAACCCTGTCTCTGCTTTGGTTGTGCGTGCGGAATGGACCCCAGGGACCAGGAGGGAGCAGGGAGTCCAAGGAGTCTGCAGAAAACGAGTGCAGACAGGACCACGGTGGGGCTTTTGGGGTGGCAGAAGTAGAGAGTCTAGAGGAGCCAGCCACTGTGGATCACACCTTTAATCCCGGCACTTTGAGAGACCAAGGCAGGTGGATCACCTGAGGTCAGAAGTTCAAGACCACCCTGGCCAACATGGTGAAACCCTGTTTCTACTAAAAATACAAAAATTAGCCGGGTGTGGGGGTATGCGCCTGTAATCCCAGCTACTTGAGAGTCTGCAGCAAGAGAATCACTTGAATCCAGAGGTTGCAGTGAGCTGAGATCACACCACCGTACTCCAACCTGGGCAAGAGGGTCAAAACTCCTTCTCAAAAAAAAAAAAAAAGTCTAGATCAATTTCGAAGGCAAACAGGATTTCTAGATACTTAGATGTGGAGCATGAGCGACAGAGGAGTCAAGATCCATCCAAAGGCTTTCAATCTCATTTAATTCCAAGGCAGCCTCACGGAGTATTACCATTCCTGGATTACAGATGAAGAAACAGGTTCAGAGAGGGTTGCTGACTTGCCCATGGTCACACAGGAAGTGACACAGCTGGAATTTGAACCAGTTTCTGTCTGACCTCTGCCGTCTGTGGAGGTTGCCAGCTCCCAGCACGTCCACAGCCTCACCCAGCGGGGACAGAGCATGCCAGGCCTGCACAGGGCAGCAGCTCAGTCGGCGGCCATGGCACTCCATGACTGTCCAACCTGTGACCTCCTGGTCGTGGCCTGGCCCACCATGGCATTCCCTCAGTGCTCATCACCTGTGTTGCGTAACCGTGTTTCCCCACCTGCCTGTGAGCTCCCAGAGGGCATGGCTGTGGCTGATTCATTGCTGCTCCCAGCATTGCCCAGCTGGAGCCTGGCATGTGGTGGCCTTTATTAAGGCAACAGATATTTATTGCACATCTATCTTGTGCTGGGCAATGCTGGGATGCAGCTCTGGGCCCCGTTCTTCTGAGGTCAAAGTCCAGTGGGAGAGTCAGAGAGACCCATCCCCAGACAGTGATGGCCTAGGGTAGGAAGGACTGGAATGGGGGGAGCCCAGAGTCCCCACCCCAGCCTGAGAAGGGGCCTGGGAGGATTTGGCAGAGGCATTGAATTCACGGTCACCACCCTCACAAACTTAGTCTTGAGGGTGTAGACAAATAATTAGCAAGTTTGTTTTTTCTTTTTTTGAGACAGAGTCTTGCTCTGTCACCCAGGCTGGAGTCCAGTGGTGCGATCATGGCTCACTGTAGCCTCAACCTCCTGGGCTCAAGTCATCCTCCCGCCTCAGCCTCCTGAGCAGCTGGGAATACAGGCACACACCACCATGCCCAGCTATTTTTTTAAATTAATTTATTTTTTTAGACAGAGTCTTGCTCTGTCACCAGACTGCAGTGCAGTAGCATGATCTCAGCTCACTGCAACCTCCATCTCCCAGGTTCAAGCGATTCCCCTGCCTCAGCCTCCTGAGTAGCTGGGACTACAGGCACACGCCACCATGCCTGACTAATTATTTGGATTTTAATGGTGATGGGGTTTCACCATATTGGCCAGGATGGTCTCCATCTCCTGACCTTGTGATCCACTCACCTTGGCCTCCCAAAGTTCTAGGATTACAGGCATAAGCCACCATGCCCGGCCATCCGGCTAATTTTTGTATTTTTTATACAGGTGGGGTTTTGCCGTGTTGCCCAGGCTGGTCTCAAACTCTGGCTCAAGTGATACGCCTGCCTCAGCCTCCCAAAGTACTGGGATTACAGGTGTGTTACTGTACCCAGCTAGGAGCCACATTTCTGTCTCAGGGCCTTTGCACTGGCTGTTCCTCTGCCTGGAATGCTCTTTCCCCAGATGTTTCCCTCTCAGTGAGATCCCCCTGAAAATTCCAACTGCTCCCTCACTGTCCCTGCATTTTCTGAGCATGAATCACTATTTAACCAACTCATTTATCCTGTATTTTTTCCAACTCTCTGTTTAGAATGTCAGACCTGTGAGGGCAGAGATCTCTGTCTCATTCACGCCTGTCTCCCAAGCCCTGAGAACAGAGCCTGGGACAGTAGATGCTCAATAAATTATGATTCAATAAATAAGGGAAAGAAAGGAAGGAAAGAAGGAAGGAACTGGCAAGTCTGTGGGCTCTTGAAGATTGTCATCTGTCCTAGCTGGGAGGCAGGAGTGTTAGCACGTCTCTTCTTCCCGGATAAGATGGTGCCAGGCTGGGAAACTGAGGCACGAAGGGACCCTGGTCACACTCCTTGAGCCGTGAAGCAGGAGCCAGCTTCAGACCAACTCTCAGTGTGGTGCTCGGAAGAAAAAGCCCCCGACGCCACCTGCTGGTGAGTAGTGTCATGATGGTTGTGCCCACTTTGCTGACGGAAGGCTGGCGATGCCCTTGCAGGGTGGGCAGGAAAGGAGGCAGCCCAGGGGCACCCCCAGCAGACATGCAAAGTCCATGGAGCCACAGTTTAAGGCTCTTGATTCCAGAAGCCCTACAGGCACCTCGTTCCATCAGTGCTATGCAGGAGGGTGGGGCCATGCCAGCAGAGGCCCACCTTGTGTCACTCTGTTCCCACTCCCTCCACAGCCAGCCACGACTCCCACCTCTCTAGGAGGGGACAGCTGCCCCAGCTCCATAGGGCTGCATGCACCCTACATTGGTGGGGCCTCTGGAGGGCAGGGGAGTCAGGACCCACCCGACTCCCCACTCAGGCCTGATCAGTGTCTGGTCACAGCAGCCAAGGTGGCAAAACATAGGCTTCTGGAGGAGAGCGGCTCCCATCCCTAGAGGTACGTCCTCCGGCCAAACAGGGGTCTCACCACCCAGACATCATCTACAATCTTCCCATCCTGTGAGGGACAAAAAACAGGGACAGCAGTTAGAGCTGAAAGCCTGAACTCTGGGGCCAGATGGCCTGGGCTCCAATCCCATCTCTGCCCTCTGATGGACTCTGCAACCCTAAGCAAGGTGCTAGTCCTCTCTGGGCCTCAGTTTTCCTCATCCGAAGAGTGGTAGGAGAGTAAGAGCAGCCATATCACTCATGTTGTGGGAGTTAAATGAGATAGTATTTGTAAACGGAGCCCAGCATATGGAAAGGGCTGTGTGAGTGTAGGATATTTTTAGGGCACAAACTCTGGAGTCAGACAGACCTTGCTTTATATTCCAGCACATTCTCTCTCTCTTTCTTCTTCTTTTTTTTTTTTTTTTTTTGAGACGGAGTTTCGCTCTTGTTACCCAGACTGGAGCGCAATGGCGCGATCTCGGCTCACCGCAACCTCCACCTCCTGTGTGCGCCACCATGCCCAGCTAATTTTTTTTGTATTTTTAGTAGAGACGGGGTTTCTCCATGTTGGCCAGGCTGGTCTCAAACTCCTGACCTCAAGTGACCTGCCTGCCTCGGCCTCCCAAAGTGCTGGGATTACAGGCGGGAGCCACCACGCCTGGCCTTCACATCCACTCTCAAGCATGTGGCTGGACTCTGATCATAACTTCCATGTTCTCTGCAATGCACGAGGTAATAGATGCCCAGGGCGATGGCGAGAACCGACTGAGATCACACACACAAATGTGTGGCCGCTGCCTGTGAGTAGATCTCACAGAGGTGAGTAGTGTCACCATGGTTGTGCCCACTTTGCTGATGGAAGGCTGGCGATGCCCTTGCAGGGTGGGCAGGAAAGGAGGCAGCCTGGGGGCACCCCCAGCAGACATGCAAAGTCCATGGAGCCACAGTTTAAAGCTCTTGATTCCAGAAGCCCTACAGGCACCTCGCTCCATCAATGCTATGCAGTGCTAAACTCAATCAATGGTAGTTATCAGAGTCCAGCTCCACTGTCCTCCAGCTGTGTGACCTTGGGAAAATTACTTCCTCTCTCTGAGTCTCAGTTCCCTCACCTATAAAATGAAAAGGAATTCCACTCCTGTGGGATTATTTTGGTGTATAAAGAGCTGTTGGTGCCAGACGCGGCGGCTCACACCTGTAATCCCAGCACTTCGGAGGGCTGAGGCGGCAGATGACCTGAGGTCAGGAGTTCAAGACCAGCCTGGCCAACAGGGCGAAATCCCCTCTCTACTAAAAATAGAAAAAATTAGCCAGGTGTGGTGGCACATGTCTGTAGTCCCAGCTACTCCTGAGGCTGAGGCAGGATAATTGCTTGAACCCGGGAAGTGGAGGTTGCAGTGAGCTGAGATCATGCCACTGTACTCTAGCCTGGGTGACAGAGTGAGACTCCGTCTCAAAAATTAATTAATTAATTAATTAAACAAAGTGCCACTAAATACAGAACATCTAGGCAGTGCCTGGTATGCAGTAGGTGCTCAATAAATCATAAATATTTTTATTATTTTAAAACTACAATGGCAAACATAAAGAAAGGCTATGCAGTAGGGTGACTTGGGCCTGCCCCTCACTGACCTGGTCGTCCGACACCTGCTGGACGTGAATGTGGGTCCCGTTGAGGATGTGCAGCCGCGTGTACCCATACTCCTTCACACGCACGGCACTCCAGGGCCTTGGGAAGACAGCAAAGGGCGTCAGCCGCTCCTCACAGCCCTAGGGGGTAGAACTGGTCAGACCCATGACAGGTGGAGGACCCGCAGGGAAGCAGAAATGACCTGCTAGCCCAAGACCCTGCTGCCCTCAAGGAAGACAGTTAAGACTTGGCCGACATAGAGGTCGGGCATGGTGGCTCACTCCTGTAATCCCAGCACTTTGGCTGATGAGGGCAGATCACTTGGGGTCAGGAGTCAGAGACCAGCCTGGCCAACATGGTGAAACCGCTTCTCTACTAAAAATACAAAAATTAGCCTGATGTGGTGATGCACACCTGTAATCTCAGCTACTTGGGAGGCTGAAGCAGGACAATCGCTTGTACCCCAGAGGCAGAGTTTGCAGTGAGCTGAGATCATGCCATTGCACTACAGCCTGGGAGACAGAGTGGCACTGTCTCAGACAAAACCAAAACCAAAAAGACCCAGCCACAATAATGCTCACAATTGAATACTCTGCCCCAGCCAGGCTTCCCTTGCTCCAGGTCTCTGACTTCTAGAAAAGTACATGGCTGTAGGCCAGGCATGGTGGCTCACGCCAGTAATCCGGGCATTTTGGGAGACTGAGGTGGGCAGATCACCTGAGGTTAGGAGTTCGAGACCAGCCTGACCAACATGGAGAAACCCGGTCTCTACTAAAAATACAAAATTAGCCGTGTGTGGTGGCGCATGCCTGTAATCCCAGCTACTCAGGAGGCTGAGGCAGGAAAATCGCTTGAACCCGGGAGGCAAAGGTTGCAGTGAGCGGAGATCGTGCCATTGCATTCCAGCCTGGGCAACAAGAGCAAAACTCCACCTCAAAAGAAAAAAAAAAAAAGAAAAGAAAAAGTACATGGCTGTATAAGGCTGCCCACTACAGCATTACAATAAAAGCTCTGAACCAGAAGCCATCTCTACACTCATCAGGGAGTCAGTTAAATACATTATAGCATAGCCATCATAGAGCAGGGAAGCAGGGTGATACGGGAGGACGGCCGAGATGTGTGTGAAGGGGCAAAAGCAATTCGAAGAACAGAGAAATCACTGGGTCTGAAGCGGGCTGCGTGGTAGACCCTCCAAGAAAGCATTTTAAAACACCAGTGTCTGGGGAAACAGAATGCTTGTGCTTGCAGCAGAAAAGCCAGGCACGAGAAGCAGAGAGGTTGTCGGAGTGAGGAAAATCACCGTTTTGCACCCGGCGTTGTAATACCAGATTGAAGCAATGTTCATGAATGGATAAAACTAGCAGGGAAAGTTTGAGGCATAATAGGATGTTTGCATAATCTCAAAGTATCTCTCTGGGAGATGCTTGTTAATTACAAAGGAAAAAAGAAATCACTTCATAGTGCAGAGGGCTGGCGGACAGCTCCCTAACCAAGTGATCAAAGTGAACATCATCAGTAATGAGACCCATCCCTATCACAGTTTCAGCGGAGAAATCAGAGGCTCAAAGAGGTTAAAAAGACATCGTGCAGCTGGTGTGGGATTGGTGGCTCACGCCTGCAATCCCAGCCCTTTGGAAAGCTGAGGAGGGCAGATTGCTTGAGTCCAGGAGTTCAGGACCAGCCCGGGCAACATGACGAAACCCCGTCTCTAAAATATATATATATATATACACAAAAATACAAAAATTAGCTGGGCATGGTGGTGCGCACCTGTAGTCCCAGCTGCTCAGGAGGCTGAGGCAGGAGAATTGCTTGAACCCAGGAGGTGGAGCTTGCAGTAAGCCGAGATCACGCCATTGCACTCCAGCCTGGGTAACAAGAGCAAAACTCCATCTCAAAAAAAAAAAACAAAAAAAACCCCATAAATCGTAAGTGTGCTAATAACTTTGTTAAGCCCTATCCTATGTAGCTGTTAGACACGCCATGCTTACAGGCACGTAGTACATTCTATGTCCTTGTACTTAAGATATCTATGCTGGAAGTTCTCACAGCATGTCCCAGCTCTCTATTGCTTTTACCTGTTTGGAAAAGTTTTAAGTTGTTAGCCAATCAGGTTTTAGTTTAGACGGTGAGGTCTGGCTCCAGGCAACAGAGATCAGACACAGCAGTAAGGACGACCCCAAATGCGTAAGGAGTGAATGTATGTGTCCCTTTGCTCTTTGTACTCTCCTGGCATGATGGCTATTGAGAATACTTTCTGCAAAACAGGAAGCAAAAATTGCGTTGCTGAAAGATCCTTTGCCTCAGTGATAATTTTTCTTTGCCGCACTGAGCATCTATTTCCAACACCAGTGGACATGCCGCTAAGAGTTCCTGGCCTTAGGGCTGAGGGTGAAGTGATGTCCCCTGTGTAAAGCACCCAGTACTCAGGCCGGAACAAAGCCAGCCCTCGATAGATAGGAAGAGAGAGAGAAGCCAACGGCACCCCTCCCCCTGCTCACAGCAGATCCTGTGATGATGTGGACAGGTCCCCGCGGGTTGGTGTAAGGCATCTCTTGGCTACCGTTAAATACCTGTGGAGGGGAACAGCGTTAAGTGGCGGGCAGTCACGCTGGACCATGCCAGGGGCGTCAACCACACCGGCCCCAGCCTCTTTGGTGCTCAGCCCTTCACGAGCCTCACCTGGTAGTTGTAAATTGGCCACAGTCGTTCATACGAGTGCTCATGAGCCCACAGCTGCAAGTCCACCCCTGAGACAGAGCAAGTGAGGATCAGACCTCTGAAGTGGGGAGAGGTGGGGTGTGGGGCATGAGTCCCAGGGGTCACTCACCGTGTTTGTAGAAAAGATCCTCCAAACCGTACAGCTTGCCTCGGATGCCTTTGCGTACCTGGGCAGGGTGAATGAGCAGGTGAGGGTGACGCAGACCAACACCCGCCTGGCTCTCAGCACCTCCCCGATGCTTCCCAGGACCTCCCGGATGCCTCCAAGGGAGGGGCCTCACCCTGCTCTCATGCCGTGTGCAGTCGTCCAGATCTGCGTTGGAGCAGTACATGGGCCGGTGCCCCATGGTGATGATCCAGGGCCGGGCTGCCCGGTTCCTATTGGCTTTCTAGGGAGAAGGGCTCAGAGTGAGGGGCTGAGGGTCCGGGGTGGAGGGGGTGGTGGGGCCGGCCAGGGAACTAGCGGGGACCTCCACCCAGGTTACCTGGAGGTCACTCTCCAGCCAGCGAAACTGCCTCTGTACCAGGTGGCGGCCATAATGGAGAAAGAAATAGACCTCGGTGGAGAAGGAGATGATGTGGGCGGGACCCAGATCCCAGCTGGGGGAGGCAAAGGGCAGGGGTTAGGGCCGGGGCTCTGCTGCGTCTCCCATCCTTGAGGGCAGAGGGCCAGTCCCCCGGCACCCCCACATTACCTGTACCACAGGCCCTCATTATCCCCTGGCATGCTGAAGCGAGCCTTGTAGTTAGAGAAGTTGCTAGAATAAAGGAAGTACAAGGATGGAGGTGAGGGACTGAATTTCATAGCCTTGCTCCTATACCCAACCCCGCCACTGTCAGGCCCTGAGTCTGGCTTCCAGCCCACCCCCACCTCCTCTTGCTACCACAATTGAGATGTTGCAGCATGAGAGACTCAGGGGAGACACTAAGAAGAACAGGACTATGTTCATTGATCCAGCCCTCGTCCACCGCCATGGCCCTCGGTCCTCACTAGCGTTCTTCATGATTCCCAGGGCATGTCATGTACGGCAGGCTGGCAGCCACGGGTTCAATGAGCCGCATGAACCTATCCCCGACACGGGCGTTGTCCTGATCCATGTTGTAGGCAAAGTCTCCTGGGGGAGGGGGCAGAAGGATGATGAGGACCCAGACCTGTCTCTGCTTTCTTTGGAATTGAAAGAGCCAGGTATGATGGCTTACACCTGTTAATCCCAGCACCTTGGGAGGCCGAGGCAGGAGTATCACTTGAACCCAGGAATTCGACTCCCAGCCTCCCAAAGGGATTATAGGTGTGAGCCACTGTGCCTGGCCAAGATGTTTTGTTTTGTTTCGTTTTGTTTTCTTAGACGGAGTCTCCCTCTGCCACCCAGGCTGGAGTGTGGTGGTATCATCTTGGCTCACTGCAACCTCCAGGGTTCAAGTGATTCTCCTGCCTCAGCCGCCCAAGTTGCTGGGATTCAGACACCGCCCCGCTAATTTTTGTATTTTTAGCCAGGCTGGTCTCAAACTTCTGACCTCAAGTGATCCACCCACCTTGGCCACCCAAAGTGCTGGAATTACAGGCATGAGCCACCACACCCAGCCCAAGGTGAGTATTATTATTATTCCCATTTCAGATGGGGAAACTGAGGCCCCAGGTCATACAGCTGGCTAGTGAAGATTTAGAATTAAAAACCTAGGAAGCCTGAATCCAGAGTCTACACTTTGAAGCATACAATCCTCAGTCCCCGCGACCCATCTCATTCCCTTCCCCTTCTTAAATAACAACAGCAATAATAATAATAATAACAGCACCAGGACACTGAAGTGCACCCGCACCCTGCCAGGCATCGGGAACTCATGTCGTCATCACCACAGTCCTGCGAACTTGGAACCAGCTTTTTCTCTAATCAAAATACGCGGGGAAAATCCTGCTCCTGGCAAGAGCGCCCGAGTTGAGATTTTAACCTGGGCAGGCTGGTTGACCACAGACACCATCTCCACGGCCAGTCCCATCCCCTGTCCCTTCAGAGACACATTGGCCCCAGCCCCGTCCCCTCCAGGGTCCTGCCTCTACCTCTAATCCGTGCTCCCCCCACCATCCCTCCGTGCCCCCACCATCCCTCCACGCGCCCCCACTATCCTTCTGCACATCCCCACCAACCCTCCACGCACCTCCCACCAATCCTCCACTCTCCTTCCACGAACCCCCCCAGCAGCCCTCCACGCGGCCCCCACCATCCCTCTGCAGGCCCCTGCGGATGCGGTTGCCTCACCCACGTGGAGAACGGCGTCGTACATGCCCCGCTGGGTTTCCCTGCGCAGCCGCGGGAAGGCCTTTGGGTTGTCAGCCCCCAGATCCCCAAACACAGCCAGACGGGGGCTCCAGTGGGCCCCATTTTTGAGGGCCCTGAAGCGGAACCGACGGCTCCAGCCCTGGGCACTGCCACAACGATAAACTGAAGGGAGAAGAAAAGGTTGCAGTCAGCTGGGCCCCCCAGGACCCTCCCTCCAACCCCCATCCTTCCTTGACTGATGGAGGGGAGGAGATGGGGGGGACTAGTGGGGGCTGGCCCATGCCCCTCAGTCTGCCTTCCTGGCACCTTCCATTTTCCTCCTGGGATCTCATGCAATAGGCTTGCAGATAGGCAGAGGAGTTACCCGCCCAGCCTGAGCCACCAGCCAGCGGTAGCTTCTAGTTCATATCCCACTCCTCTTCCCATCAACAGCTCAGCCTGGGGCCCCTCTCACCATACTGAACCCCTGGCAGCAGCTTGCGCAGCGTGACTCGGTGTATGTAGAGCTTCCTCCGGAGAATGCCCCCATCCACAAAGGGGACGAAGGTGCCCTGGGCGCGGAGGGGCAGGGGCCCTGACGGCTGCAACCCGAATTGCACTTCAGAGCGGGTTGGGACCCATGTGGTCCAGGTGACAGTCATGGAGCCTGGCTCACCTGGGGAGAAAGGGACAGAGGGTGGGGGGGAGTGAGGCCTGGGGAGGGTGCGTGGGAGGGACATGCAGAAAAGTGAGGGGCGTTGACACTAACTGCTGTTGAACAGTTAGTAGTCAAGGACATAGCAGCTCTGCCTTTTCTTTTCTTTTCTTTTTTTTTTTGAGGCAGAGTTTCGCTCTTGTTGCCCAGGCTGGAGTGCAGTAGCACGATCTCAGTTCACTGCAACTCCACCTCCTGGGTTCAAGCAATTCTCCTGCCTCAGCCTCCTGAGTAGCTGGGATTACAGATGCCCACCACCATGCCTGGGTAATTTTTGTATTTTTAGTAGAGATGGGTTTTACCATGTTGGTCAGGCTGGTCTCGAACTCCTAACCTCATGATCCACCCACCTTGGCCTCCTAAAGTGCTGGGATTATAGGCGTGAGCCACTGCACCCAGCCTTTTTTTTTTTTCTTGTGACAGGGTCTTACTTTGTCACCCAGGGTGGAGTGCACTGATGCGATCTCAGCTCACTGCAATTCTCTGCCTCCTGGGTTCAAGCAATTCTCCTGCCTCAGCCTCCCCAGTAGCTACCTGCCACCACGTCCAGCTAATTTTTGCATTTTTAGTAGAGACGGAGTTTTGTCATGTTGGCCAGGCTGGCCTCAAACTCCTGACCTCAGGTAATCCCCCCACCTTGGCCTCCCAAAGTGCTGGGATTACAGGTGTGATCCACTGCACCTGGCCCCAGCTTCACCTCTCTGAGCCTCAGTTTTCCTGTCTGCCAAATGGAAGAATAATAGTCTCTGCCTTATACGGTAGTTATGAGGCTTAGATGAACCAGTAGAAGTAAAGCATGTGAAACAGTGCCTAGTACACTTAGGGTTCTGTGGGGGAATGAGTATGATTATTAATATCATTATTTACTGTGTGAAGACCTTGTGCCAACTATGGTACACACGATATAATTTAAGGGTTGCCAGCTTGCGTGTCTGGAGGCCACAGGTGATCTAAAGGGAAACAAGGGCCACCTGTACGACAGCAAGGAGTTGCAGAGCAGGTGGCCAACTGTAGACCCACCCTATCTTAAAGGGGCAGCCGTCACTCAGATCTGGCAGTAGCCACCAAGCAAGCAGGAAATGAGCCCAGTACCAGCAAAGCTATTGACCTTTTTTTCCTTGGAGATAGGGTCTCACTCTGTTGCCCAGGCAGTGATGCCATCATAGCTCACTGCAGCCTTGACCTCCTGGGCTCAAGCCATCTTCCAGCCTCAGCCTCCCAAGTAGCTGGAACCACAGGCACATGCCACCATGCCCAGCTAAATTTTTTTTTTGAGGTGGAGTCTTGCTCTGTTGCCCAGGCTTGAGTGCAGTGGTGCAATCTTGGCTCACTGCCACCTCTGTGAGATGGTCTGTCTCTGTGTCCCCACCCAAATCTCATCTTGAATTGTACTCCCATAATTCCCATGTGTTGTGGGAAGGACCAGTGGGAAATCATTTGAACATGGGGGCGGTTCCCCCATACTGTTCTCATGGTAGTGAATAAGTCTCCTGAGATCTTGTGGGTTTATCAGGGTTTTCCACGTTTGCTTCTTCCTCATTTTCTCTTGCCACCACCATGTAAGAAATGCCTTTCACTTCACTGGCTGGGCACGGTGGCTCACGCCTGTAATCCCAGCACTTTGGGAGGCCAAGGTGGGTGGATCACCTCAGGTCAGGAGTTCGAGACCAGCCTGGCCAACATGGTGAAACCCCGTCTCTACTAAAAATACAAAAACTAGCCAAGCATGGTGGCGGGTGCCTGTAATTCCAGCTACTCAGGAGGCTGAGGCAGGAGAATCGCTTGAACCTGGGAGACGGAGGTTGCAGTGAGCTGAGACCGTGACATTGCACTCCAGCCTGGGTGACAGAGCAAGACTCCATCTCAAAAATAAATAAATAAATAAAAATAAAGTACTTTATCTTCCTAAGTCTTAGTTTCCTCATCTGTAAAATAGGGAGAATAAAAAATTTATTAAAGGAAAAAAAAATGCCTTTCACCAGCTGGGCGCGGTGGCTCACGCCTGTAACCCCAGCATTTTAGGAGGCCGAGGTGGGTGGATCACAAGGTCAGGAGAGTGAGAACATTTTGGCCAACATGGTGAAACCCCGTCTCTACTAAAAAGACAAAAATTAGCTGGGAGTGGTGGCACACGCCTATAGTACCAGTTACTTGGGAGTCTGAGGCAGGAGAATTGCTTTACCTGGGAGGCAGAGGTTGTAGTGAGCCAGGATTGTGCCACTACACTCCAGCCTGGCAACAGAGCAAGACTCTGTCAAAAAAAAAAAAGAGAGAGAGAGAAAGAGAAAGCAAGAAAGAAAAAGAAACGCCTTTCCCCTCCCGCCATGATTCTGAGGCCTCCCCAGCCATGTGGAACTGTAAGTCTAATGAAACCTCTTCTTCCCAGCCTCGTGTATGTCTTTGTCAGCAGCGTGAAAACGGACTAATACAGTAAATTGGTACCAGTAGAGTGGGGCGTTGCTGAAAAGATACCTGAAAATGTGGAAGCGACTTTGGAACTGGGTAACAGGCAGAGAGGTTGGAACAGTCTGGAGGGCTCAGAAGAAGACAGGAAAATGTGGGAATACTCGGAACTTCCTAGAGACTTGTTGATTGGCTTTGACAGAAATACTGATAATGATATGGACAGTGAAATCCAGGCAGAGGCGGTCCCAGGCAGAGATGAGGAACTTGTTGGGAACTGGAGCAAAGGTAACTCTCGTTATATTTTAGCGAAGAGACTGGCACGATTTTGCCCCTGCCCTAGAGATTTGTGGAACTTTGAACTTGAGAGAGATGATTTAGGGTACCTGGCAGAAGAAATTTCTAAGCAGCAAAGCATCCAACATGTGCTGTTAAAGGCATTCTTTTGGGCCAAGCGCGGTGGCTCATGCCTGTAATCCCAGCACTTTGGGAGGCTGAGGCAGGTGGATCACAAGGTCAAGAGATCGAGACCATCCTAGTCAACATGGTGAAATCCCTTCTCTACCAAAAATACAAAAAATTAGCTGGGCATGGTGGCGTGTGCCTGTAATCCCAGCTACTCAAGAGGCTGAGGTAGGAGAATCGCTTGAACCTGGGAGACGGAGGTTGCAGTGAGCTGAGACCGTGACATTGCACTCCAGCCTGGGTGACAGAGCAAGACTCCATCTCAAAAATAAATAAATAAATAAAAATAAAGTACTTTATCTTCCTAAGTCTTAGTTTCCTCATCTGTAAAATAGGGAGAATAAAAAATTTATTAAAGGGAAAAAAATTCCTTTCACCAGCTGGGCGCGGTGGCTCACGCCTGTAACCCCAGCATTTTAGGAGGCCGAGGTGGGTGGATCACAAGGTCAAGAGATCGAGACCATCCTAGTCAACATGGTGAAATCCCGTCTCTACCAAAAATACAAAAAATTAGCTGGGCATGGTGGCATGTGCCTGTAATCCCAGCTACTCAGGAGGCTGAGGCAGGAGAATTGCCTGAACCCAGGAGGCGGAGGTTGCAGTGAGCTGAGATCGTGCCATTGCACTCCAGCCTGGGTAATGAGTGAAACTCCATCTCAAAAAAAAAAAAGGCATTTTTTTCTTTTTGTAGACAGTCTCACTCTGTTGCCCAGGCTGGAATGCAGTGGTGCAGTCTTGGCTCACTGCAACCTCCGCCTCCCAGGTTCAAGCGATTCTCCTGTCTCAGCCTTCTATGTAGCTGGAATACAGGCATGTGTCACCACGCCCGGCAAATCTTTGTATTTGGGGTTTGGGAACCTCTGCCTAGGTTTCAGAAGATGTATGGAAACTCCTGGATGCCCGTGCAGAAGTTTGCTGCAGGGGCAAGACCCTCATGGAGAACTGCTGCTAGGGCAGTGCAGAGGGAAATGTGGGGTCGGAGCCCCCACACAGTGTCCTTACTGGGGCACCACCTAGTGGAACTGTGACAAGAGGGCCACCATCCTTCAGACCCCAGAATGGTAGATCCACTGACACATTGCACTGTACTCCTGGAAAAGCTGCCGACACTCCATGCCAACCTGTGGAGGCAGCCAGGAGGGAGGCTGTACCCTGCAAAGTCACAGGGGCGGTGCTGCCCAAGACCATGGGAACCCACCTCTTGCATCAGCATGACCTGAATGTGAGACCTGAGCTCAAAGGAGATCATTTTGGAGCTTTAAAATTTGACTGCCCTGCTGGATTTTGGACTTGCGTGAGTCCTGTAACCCCTTTGTTCTGGCCAATGTCTCCCATTTGGAATAGTATTTACCCAGTAACTGTACCCTCATTGTATCTAGGAAGTAACTAACCTGCTTTTGATTTTACAGGCTCATAGGTGGAAGGGACTTGCCTTCAGATGAGACTTTGGACTGTGAACTTTTGGGTTAATGCTGAAATGAGTTAAGACTTTGGGGGACTGTTGACAAGACATGATTGGTTTTGAAATGTGAGGACATGAGATTTGGAGGAGCCAGGGGTGGAATGATATGGTTTGACTCTGTGTTCTCACCCAAATCTCATCTTGAATTTTATTCCCATAATTCCCATGTGTTGTAGGAGGGACCTGGAGGGAGATCATTTGAATGATGGGGGCGGTTTCTCTCATACTGTTCTCCTGGTAGGGAATAAGTCTCACGAGATCTGATGGTTTTATGAGGAGTTTCCGCTTCTACTGCTTCCTCATTTTCTCCTGCCTCCACCACGTAGAAACTGCCTTTCGGCGGCGCGCGGTGGCTCACGCCTGTAATCCCAGCACTTTGGGAGCCGAGGCAGGTGGATCACGAGGTCAAGAGATCGAGACCATCCTGGTCAACATGGTGAAACCCCGTCTCTACTAAAAATACAAAAAATTAGCTGGGCATGGTGGCGCGTGCCTGTAATCCCAGCTACTCGGGAGGCTGAGGCAGGAGAATTGCCTGAACCCAGGAGGCGGAGGTTGTGGTGAGCCGAGATCGCGCTATTGCACTCCAGCCTGGGTAAGAAGAGCGAAACTCCATCTCAAAAAAAAAAAAAAAGTGTCTTTCACCTCCTGCCATGATTCTGAGGCCTCCCCAGCCATGTGGAACTGTAAGTCCAACTAAATCTCTTTTTCTTTCCAGTCTCAGGTATGTCTTTATGAACAGCATGAAAACAAATTAATACACCCCACCTTCTGGGTTCAAGTGATCCTCCCACCTTAGCCTCCTGAGTAGCTGGGACCACAGGCATGCACCAGTATGCCCAGCTCATTTTTAATTTTTTTTTCTTGGAGATGGGATCTTGCTGCATTGCCCAGGCTGGTCTTGAACTCCTGGGCTTGAGTGACCCACCCTCCTCAGCCTCCCAAAGTGCTGGGATTACAGGCACGAGCGTGTCCCGACTTTTCTATTGACTTCTAGAACACATCTTTACACAGCGGTTTTAATAACCTAGGAGCATATATAGATAGATAGGAAAATCCATATTTTAAAGTGATAGTTTCAAATTCTTAAATGTTAGCACCCAAGTCAAGGTTTTAAAAATGCCGTGTGGTGTTGTGTAACGTTAGGAGTTCTTCCTCCAGCCATACAAAAACGCATGTGCCCAGGGTTATTGATGGCAGTAGGCTTTGTAATTGCAAAATATGGGAAACAACCTGAATGCCCATATTTAGGAGAGGGACTGAACATCCACACAATGGCGTAAAAAAGAATGAGGACAAGCTCCAAGAACTGCTATGAAATGCTTCCAGGACATACTGTTAAACCAAAAATAGCAAAGTGCAGAAGAGTGTAGTTACCACCCTTAATGTAAGGGGATAGAGGAAAACCCGCAGGTGTCTGCTCATTTGTCCAAAAGAAATACACAGAGCATCCAGCAGGTACTAAGGAGATGAATTCTGGCCAGGTACGGTGGCTCACACTTGTAATCCCAGCACTTTGGGCGGTCAAAGTGGGTGGGTCACCTGAGGTCAGGAGTTTGAGACCAGCCTGGCCATTATGGTGAAACCCCCAACTCTAAAAAAGGTACACAAATTAGCTGGGCATGATGGTGGGCACCTGTAATCCCAGCTGCTTGGGCTGAGGCAGGAAAATTGTTTGAACCTGGGAGGTGGAGGTTGCAGTGAGCCAATATCGTGCCACTGCACTCCAGCCTGGGTGACAGAATAAGACTCCATCTCTAAATAAATAAATAAATAAATAAATAAGAGATGAATTGCTTACGGGAGATGGATGGAAAATGAGGTAGAAAAAAAGAGGAGGCCAGACGTGGTGGCTCATGCCTATATTCCCAGCACTTTGGGAGGTCGAGGTGGGTAGATTGCTTTGAGGCCAGTAGTTACAGACAAGCCTGGCCAACGTGGTGAAACCTCTTCTCTACTAAAAATGCAAAAATTAGCTGGGTGAGGAGTTCAAGACCAGCCTGGTCAACATGACAAAACCTCATCTCTACTAAAATACAAAAATTAGCTGGGCGTGGTGGCTCATGCCTATAATTCCAGCTACTCAGCAGGCTGAGGCAGAATAATCACTTGAAACTGGGAGGCGGAGGTTGCAGTGAGCAGAGATCGTGCCACTGCACACCAGCCTGGGTGACAGAGCAAGAATCCTCCAAACAAAGACAGGAAGAAAGAAAGGAAGGAAGGAAGGAAGGAAGGAGAAAGAAAGAAGGAAGGAAGGAAAGAAGGGAGGGAGGGAGGGAAGGAAGGAAGGAAGGAAAGGAAGGAAGGAAGGAAGGAAGGAAGGAAGGAAGGAAGGAAGGAAGGAAGGAAGGAAGGAAAGCAGGCAGGCAGGCAGGCAGGCAAGCAAGAAGGCAGGCAGGAAAGGGGAGTGGGAACAGAGTAGCAGGGATGAGGAAACCCCTTCTCTGAGTCAGGCGTTTGTGTAATTTTGACTCCTGGAACTATAGCCATATTTCACATTTCCCTCACGTACCCACAGAATAAACAAATAAAACTATCAGGGTGTGGGGAGAACCCAATATGGAATAGAAACACTAAGAAGTGGACCTAACCAGATTTAAAAAATGAATAGCATAACCACACGGAAGCGGGTGAGGAAGAAACAGAGTCCCAACTGGGGATTATTATAAGGCAAAAGACAGAAAGGCCTGTGAATAAAGGCTGTCACCTTGGCAGTGGGTGCTTCTCACAGCCACGCCTGTAAATGATTCTGAAACGGCTTTTTTAATTTTTGATGCAGAGTTTCACTCTTGTTGCCAAAGCTGGAGTGTAATAGCAGGATCTCGGCTCACTGCAAACTCTGCCTCCTGCGTTCAAGTGACTCTCCTATCTCAGTCTCCCAAGTAGCTGGGATTACAGGCATCTGTGGCTACATTTTTGTATTTTTAGTAGAGACAGGGTTTTATCATATTGGCCAAGCTGGTCTCGAACTCCTAACCTCAGGTGAACCGCTTGTCCCAGCCTCCCAAAGTGCTGAGATTACAGGTGTGAGCCACCACACCTGGACATAACTGCTTTATGTGTATACTAGGATTGAACAAATAAGTATATTATACACAATCAGAGTCAAATTTCTGAGTGTTAGAGAAAGAAGTTACAAAAAGGAAAGATGAGGCTAAAATAAACCCACAGTGCTGGGCTGAAATCAGGGATATCAGAATGATCTCATGGTAATTAAATTTTTTTGTTGAGTTGGAGTCTTGCTCTATCACCCAGGCTGGGGGGCAGTGGTGTGATCTCAGTTCACTGCAACCTCTGCCTCTCAGGTTCAAGTGACTCTCCTGCCCCAGCCTCCTGAGTAGCTGGGATTACAGGTGCACACCACCACACCTGGCTAGTTTTTTGTATTTTTAGTAGAGATGGGGTTTCACTATGTTGGTCAGGCTGGTCTCAAACTCCCGACCTCAAGTGATCCACCCACCTTGGCCTGCCAAAATGCTGGAATTACAGTGTGAGCCTCTGTGCCCAGCCAGGTAATTAATTTTTATACAGATTCAAACATAAATGTGTGAATACGCAGCTTCATATTACACGCATGTATTGGCTCACTGTGTCTGTTGAGAGGAACTAGAAGTAATGACACCCCAGTGGCAATAAGCACGCCTAGCACTCAGATCTCAGCTTCTAAATACCCACTCTCCAATCAAAAGAAACTGGAGGGCTGAGCACAGTGTCTCACACCTGTAATCCCAGCACTTTGGGAGGCCAAGGCAGTGGATCACAAAGTCAGGAGTTTGAGACCAGCCTGACCAACATGGTGAAACCCCATCTCTACTGAAAATACAAAAATTAGCCAGGTATGGTGATGGATGCCTGAAATCCCAGCTACTCAGGAGACTGAGGCAGAAGAATCACTTGAAAACCCAGGAGGCGGAGGTTGCAGCAAGCCGAGATTGCACCATTGCACTCCAGCTTGGGCAACAGGAGTGAAACTCCAGCTCAAAAAAGAAAGAAGAACAAGAAGAAGAAGAAGAAGGGGAAGGGATAGGGGGAGGGGAGGAGGGGGGGTAATTAGAAAATCACCATTAGGAAAAATCGCTAATAATTGTTGCCGATAAGATACACTGATGGATGCTAAAATTAGTGGGCAAACATTGAGGAGAAACAGGATTTGCATTGCCTTGAGCCATCTCCCTCAAGATATTTACTAATTACAAAGGAAAGAATAATTACTTTATAGTGAAGAAACCCAGCAGGCACCTCCTTGATCAAACAATCAGGGTCAACATCAATAAGTCACAGCCACACCTTGATCCTTCGTATCATGCACCAAGAAGGGCACAACATCACATGTATGACAGTCTTGCCAAAAACACGTAACTAATTCCAGTAGGGAGAAAATATCAGACAAACCCCAGATGAGAGATACTGTACAAGATAGCTGATCAGTACTCAGCAATGCCAAGACTGTGAAAGATAAGGGAAGACTGAGAAACTGATGGATGGGCGGAGACTAGGGAGGCAAAACCGCTAAGTGCAACGTGAGATCCTGGATCAGATTCTGGAAGGGAAAACGGACATTAGTAGAAAAATGGGTGAAATCCAAATGAGAGCTGTAGTTTAGTTAACAGTATTGTACCAATCTTGGTTTCTCGATTTTAATCATTGTACCATGATTAAGTAAAATGTTAACATCAGGGAAACAGAGTGAGGGGAGACAGGAACTCTGTAATATTCTGGAATGTTTCTGCTAAATCTAAAAGTAGTACAAAATTAAAAAGTGTTTGTTTGTTTGTTTTTGAGAGAGGGTTTCGCTCTTGTTGCCCAGGCTGGAGTGCAATGGCACAGTCTCAGCTCACTGCAACCTCCGCCTCCCAGATTCAAGTGATTCTCCTGCCTCAGGCTCCCGAGTAGCTGGGGTTACAGGTGCCTGCCACCATGCCCAGCTAATTTTTGTATTTTTCAGTAGAGACGATGTTTCGCCACGTTGTCCAGGCTGGTCTTGAACACCTGACCTCAGGTGCTTGTTTTAGGCTGGGCGTGGTGGCTTATGCCTGTAATCCCAGCACTTTGGGAGGCCAAGGCAGGCGGATCACCTGAGGTCAGGTGTTCAAGACCAGCCTGGCCAACGTGGCGAAACCCCATCTCTACTGAGAAATACAAAAATTAGGGGCTGGGCACAGTGGTTTATGCCTGGAATCCCAGCACTGTGGGAGACCAAGGCTGGTGGATCACTTGAGGTCAGGTGTTCAAGACCAGCCTAGTCAACATGGTCAACCTCTCTACTAGGAATACAAAAATTACCTGGGCATGATGGCATGCACCTGTAGTCCCAGCTACTTGAGAAGCTGAGGCAGGAGAATTACTGGAACCCAGGAGACAGAGGTTGCAGTGAGCTGAGATCATGCCATTGCACTCCAGCCTGGGCAACAGAGTGAGACTCTGACTCAAAAAAAGCAAAAATACAAAAATCAGCCAGGCATTGATGGCCGGTGCCTATAATCCCAGCTACTCAGGAGGCTGAGGCAGGAGAATCCCTTGAACTCAAGAGGCGGAGGTTGCAATGAGCCAAGATCGAACCACTGCACTCCAGCCTGAGTGACAGAGTGAGACTCTGTCTCAAAACAATCAAATAAACAAACAAAAAACCCCACGAAGGTCATGGGCTCCTGACCAGCCTGCCGGCATTGATTCCAGGCTATGTGATCTGGGGTCAGACTCTTCCCCTGCTATGAGCCTCAGTTTACTGTCTTTTCAAGTGGGAGTACCAATGGTACCTACGGCTTAAGGCTGATATCAGATTAAACGAGTTATCCAAGTTATTTGTCTAAAGCACTTATAAGCATATACTTGCCATTGTTACTGTGTAGGCTGAAAAAGGACAGCCATGAGCTCACTGGATTGTCACATCGGCACTATGAGATGGGTTTTTACTGTCTTTCCCATTTTTACAGACGCCTCCAGGCAAAGTGCTTTGTTCAAGGTGGCTAGGCCAGCAAATGCCAACCCAGTTCATTTGCCACATTGCAGTAACCGATAAGAAAGTCTTTCTGCTGGGCATGGTAACTCATGCCTGTTATCCCAGCACTTTGGGATACTGAGGTAGGAGGATCACTTGAGCCCAGGAGTTTGAGACCAGCCTGGAAAACATACTGAGACTTTGTCTCTACAAAAAATAAAAAGAATTAGCTATGTCTAAATACCCTGCCTATACCACAAAAAAAAAAAAAAAAGAATTAGCTAGGCATGGTAGTGCACGTCTATAGTCCCAGCTACTCAGGTGGCTGAGGCAGGAGGATCACTTAAACCCAGAAGTTAGAGGCTGCAGGAAACTGTGATTGCACCATTGCATTCCAGTGTGGGCAACAGAGTGAGAACCCCATCTAAAAAAAAAAGAAAAGAGGCTGGGCTGGGTGGCTCATGCCTATAATACCAGCACTTCAGGAGGCCTAGGCAGGCGGATCACGAGGTCTGTCTCTACTCAAAATACAAAATATCAGCCAGGCGTGGTAGCATGTGCCTATAATCCCAGCTACTTGGGAGGCTGAGGCAGAGAATCGCTTAAACCAAGGAGGCAGAAGTTGCAGTGAGCCAAGATCACGCCACTGCACTGCAGCCTGGCAACAGAGCAAGACTGTCTTAAAAAATAAAAAAGAAACTATCTTTTCTGAAGGTGTAAAAGACATGAAAAACACAGAAAGATAAGGAATGACTGAGGAACTGTCACAGATAGAAAAGACCAGGACTAGAGCCGGGCGCGGTGGCTCACGCCTGGAATCCCAGCACTTTGGGAGGCTGAGGCGAGTGGATCACTTGACATCAGGAGTTTAAGAACAACCTGGACAACATGGTGAAACCCTGTCTCTACTAAAAATACAAAAATCAGCCGGGTGTGGTGACACATGCCTGTAATCCCAGCTACTGGGGAGGCTGAGGCAGGAGAATCGCTTGAACTCAGGAGGCGAAGGATGCAGTGAGCCAAGATCACGCCATTGTACTCCAGCCTGGGCAATAGAGTGAGACTCCATCTCAAAAAAAGAAAAATAAATTAACTGGGGATGGTGTCATGCACCTGCGGTCCCAGCCATTGGAGAGACTGAGGCGGGAGGATCGCTTGAGCCTGGGAGCTGAGGCTGCAGTGAGTTGTGTTTGTCCCACTACGCTCTGGTGCCAAACCCTGACACAGCCAAACCCTGTCTCAGAAAACAAACAGCTTTTCTCCCATTTCAACCACATGTCTGCGCAAGAACAGTTTCTTCACAGGCAAAATCCAAAACAACAAAACACAACAGACTGAAATGAAAGCAGATCTGAGGAGAATCCAGGTGTCAGTTACGAAACCAGACACTAAAGAACTTCAGGCCAGGCACGGTGGCTTACGCCTATAATCCCAGCACTTTGGGAGGCCAAGATGAGGGGATTGCTTGAGCTCAGAAGTTGGAGACCAGCCTGGGCAACATAGTGAAACTCGATCTCTATAAAAAATACAAAAATTAGCCAGGTATGGTGGTGGGTGCCTGTAATCCCAGGTATTTGGGAGGCTGAGGTGAGAGAATCACATGAACCCTGCAGGGTGGAGGATGCAGTGAGCCAAGATTGTGCCACTGCACTCCAGCCTGGGTGACAGAGTGAGACCCTATCTCAAAAAAATAAAAATAGAAGATTGTTAGAAGATGCAAGTCAATGCCACTCTCTTTAACTCAATTTCTTATTGTGCAAAATATAGTTTTTTTCATAAAAATACCACTTACATTAATACAGAAGGCATTTGTTATTGTTAATTTTAAATGACAATAATTTTTTTTTTTTGAAATGGAGTCTCACTCTGTTGCCCAGGCTGGAGTACAATGGCACAATCTTGGCTCACTGCAACCTCTGCCTCCTTGGTTCAAGTGATTCTCCTGCCTCAGCCTCTTGAGTAGCTGGGATTACAGGTGTGCACCACCATGCCCAGTTAATTTTTGTATTTTTAGTAGAGATGGGGTTTCACCACGTTGGTCAGGCTGGTCTCAAATTCCTGACCTTGTGATCCACCTGCCTCAGCCTCCCAGAGTGCTGGGATTACAGGAGTGAGCCACCATGCCTGGCCAACAATAGGCGGGTGGATCACGAGGTCAAGAGATCAAGACCATCCTGGTCAACATGGTGAAACCCCATCTCTACTAAACATACAAAAATTAGCTGGGCATGGTGGCACATGCCTGTAGTCCCAGCTACTCAGGAGGCTGAGGCAGGAGAATCGCCTGAACCCAGGAGGCGGAGGTTGCGGTGAGCCGAGATCGCGCCATTGCACTCCAGCCTGGGTAACGAGTGAAATTCCGTCTCAAAAAAAAAAAAAAAAGATTTTAAATGCCTCAGTTTTAATACCTAATATAGTAAATATAGTAAATATTGCTAGCTATACTGCACATAAACTAAAGCTCTTTGAGATTCTCCATAAATGTTAGCAGTGTAAAACAGTCCAGAGATTAAAAATGTATGGAAATTGCTGCTACATGCCAAGCTTTTCTGTCTCCCCCACCTTTATTTTTTTGAGACAGGGTCCCACTCTGTCACCCAGGTTAGAGGGTAGCGGCATGGTCTTGGCTCACTCAACCTTTGCCTGCTGGGCTCAAGTGATCCTCCTGCCTCAGCCCCCAAGTAGCTGGGGCTATAGGCACGAGCCACCATGCCCAGCTAATTTTTATATTTTTTTGTAGATATGGGGTTTCACTATGTTACCCAGGCTGCTTTTGAACTCCTGAGGTCAAGCAATCCACCCACCTTGGCGTCCCAAAGTGCTGGGATTACAGGCATGCACCACTGTGCTCCGCCTCCTCCATTTTTTTTTTTTTTTTTTTTTTTAAGACAGGGTCTCTCTGTTGCCCAGACTGGAGTATAGTGGCCAATTATGGCTCACTGTAGCCTTGAACTCCTGGTCTCAAGCAATCCTTTTACCTCAGTCTCCCGAGTAGCTGGGACTACAGGTGCATGCCACCACACCTGGCTAAGATTTTTTTTTTTTCCTAAGAGGCAGAGGTCTCACTGTGTTTCCTAGGCTGGTCTCAAACTCCCAGCCTCAAGTGATCCTCCTGCCTCAGCCTCCCAAACTGCTAGAACTACAGGTGTGAGCCACCACACGCAGCCTCAGTTCTACCTGTTTACAGGTAGCAACTCATTACACCTCACCATGAGGTTATACTAATATTACCCCATTAACCAGATGAGGAGGCTGAGGCCAGAGAGGTTAAGCCACTTGCCCAAGATCATACAGCAGATACATAGCAAAACTGGGATTCTAATCCAAGTGGTCTGAGTGCTGAGGGTCCAGAGTCCAAGCTCTCACCCCCACAGTGCAAGGATCCTAATCAAAGATCAGGAGGCAGCCAGTCTGGTGGGGAAGAGGAGAGGAGGGATGGAGAAGGGACTGGGTAACACGGCTCTGTCGTCACTCATCTACGAGTTCCTTCCACAACTGGCTCTAAGATCCACCGTGCACAAATGAACATGCCAGGTCCTGGAGACATGACAGGGATGCAATCAGTGAACAAGAACAGCAGCAGCCGGCTTTGGAGAGCGGAGAGCCCTCACTGTGGGCTGAGCACAGTGATCATTCCCCGCACTTCCAGATGTACCACGGCCTGTACACCCCATTTCACAGAGGCAGATGACCGAGGCTCAGGAGGAACGAGCCACCTGCCTAGGGGCCCACAGTGTGGGATTTCTGAGCCCTTCACAACATAGCACTGCTGGGCCTTGCTGGGAGAGGCGTAGAGAGGGGTCAGGGACACTTACCTGGGTAAGACAGATGGACTTGCTCTGGGGCAGCGCTGGAGGCCCTCGGGGACCCCTGGACTCTCAAGTAGCATAGCAGGAGCAGACAGCAGCAGGACCACCAGCCAGGAAGGGAGTGCATGGTGGTGGGGTGGTGACAGCAGACAAGGGAAAGCAGGGGGACTGAGGAGATCAGCTCCCCACAGGTACAGCAGGAAGGGCAGGGAGGATGGGAAATAGCAGCGCTCTGGGGGAGAGAGGCAGGAGGGCAGGTCTTCTTCAAGACGGGCAGTTATCCAGACGCTGGAGAGAGAAACCCCAAATAAGGATCGCTAAGGAGCAGCAGCAGAGCGCTGAGCCTGCCTGCCAGTGTGCCAAGTGCTTGACATAGATTAACTCACGGGAGCCTCACGACATTGCTATGAGGTGGTGGCTGTGAGCATTCATCATCCCCGTATCACAGATGAGGAAACTGAGCAACCGGGTGATTCAGCTGCACAGCTAGCATGCACTGGAGCCAGGATTTGAACCCAGGAGGGCCTGATTCTGGAGCCTTGCTCCTAACCAGAGCTCACTGTCAGTGTTGGGGGTCTGGAAGTGGGGTGGAGGCTGTGGAGTAGGTTGCATTCGACAGCCCCACCCCCAGGTTTCCATCCTGCTGTTAGAAACCCCAGTTCTCTTACCTACTCCCCAGATTCCAAGCATTCCCGCCTGCACCCCCCCCCGGCCCCACCCCCGCCCCCCGCCGTCCTGGGCCCTGGCAGCTCTACTCCATCCTTAAGTCTTCCATTTTGCTCCTAGTGATCGCAATCCTCCCAAGCCACCCTCTGATCCCTTAGATCCCATCCTGGCCAGAGAGGCTACATCCTCTCTGCCCATCCCCAGCCACTCAGCCCTTCCCCGATCTGTACCCACCCCCCACCGCCAGCGCTTCCCCCCACCGCAACTCCAGCTTGGTCTCCAGCTGCCAGGCTGGAGCCAGGTCGGGACCCTCCAGGAGCGGGGGCGCCCTCCCGGACCCCGGCTCACCCTCGGGGGCGCGGGCTGCCCGCACGCGCGTCTCCCGCCACCCGCGCCGCCGCGGTATTTATGAGTTCGCGGGTGCCGAGGCTGCCTGCCGCCTACAGCCGTCCCAGCCCCGGAAGAGCCGGTCGCCTCGGGGTGATGGACTCCTCAGACAGCCAGGGCCCCGGGTCCCACAGGTCCGGCCGGTCCCGGGCGCCCCACGCCCACCTGCCTACCCCCACCCAGGGCGTGGCGCGGGAAGGGGGACCCAGGAAGGCTTGGTACGCCGCCGCCGCCACCTCCAAGCCGGCCACCAGGTGAGCGCCCGGGCAGGTCAGCCTGCGCTCGCTCCCCAGGAGCCCACTCATCAGCTGAGGACCCTCCCAGGGCACGGACACCAGCCCCTAGCTTGGCCCTGCCGGATCCCCACCCAGGTACCCAGATATGCAGGGGTACTTGGGGATCCCCAATCTTTCCAGCCTGCCTGCATCTTCCTCGCAATTCCTTGACGCTACCACCTTCTCCATGCTGAGCCCACTGACTCCTCCTCAGAAGCCCGGGGCACCCTGAAAACCAAACCGGAACCCCGGAATTGCTGTGGGCTCTCTGAGCTGTGCGACCTGGGTGAGTTACTCAACCTCGCAGGACCTCGGGTGTTTTCACCTGTGAAAAGGAGGTGATGATCGTCTGTACCCCATGGGCTGTTGTGAGGAGTAAACCAGTTGGGATCTGAAACTTCATGCTGATAACAGGGCTTGGCCCAGAGTATGGGCTGGATAAGCATCAACTGTTCTTTTTGTGGTTATTAATGCATGAGTTCCAGAAGCTGACGTCTAGGGAGCAAGTTAGGTTTCTTCCCTGTAAACCTTTGCAAGCTGTTTGAATGTGGGGAGGGCTTGCCACAAAAGCAGCAGCAGGAAAAGTCTGGGGGGTCCGGATTTCCAGCTTCCCCATCGTATCCTGATGGCAGATACAGTGACCCGCCACCACGTGGCTTTGTAAATTCAGAGTATATAGACTTCCACTGGTTGTGGACACTAATTTCAGAAATTAGCACTAGGCGTGTGGGAAATTCAAAATGAGCCTTTTGCGCTGTTTTTTTTTTCTTCCCACTTCCAGAGTCTCCATTACAGCCTAAAATATGACAGAAGCAGCTCTATTAGCCAAACTTGAGTACCCGCCACTCCTGTGGCCACCAGTGATAACCTCCCCTTATTCTTAGTTCTTCAGAATGGGAGGTTCCTAATCTTTAAGGTGATGAAGGTGCCTCTGGCAAGCTGGTTAAGCCCTTCTCAGGTTCATGTTAATACGTGTATAAAATAAATGTACAGAATTACAAAGGAGACCAGTGCTATTGAGACTGTGTGTGTGTGTGTGTGTGTTTGTTTTGAGACAGAGTCTCGCTCTGTTGCCCAGGCTGGAGTGCTCTGCAACCTCTGCCTCCCAGGTTCAAGTGATATTTGAGCCTCAGCCTCCCAAGTACCTGGGACTACAGGCATGAACCACCGCGCCTGGCTGAAAACTGAGTTTTAAAAAAACACACGAACATACATGCATATATTTCTGTTAGCCATCAGAGGGATGACATTATCACGGATCAGGTAGTCTCTGGAGAATGAAAAGGACAAACATCTTAGTGTAATTATAAAAACAGTTTCGACCTCACCAACCCCCTGAAGAAGGTCTTGGGGATCCATAGGTATCCCCAGACCACATTTTGAGAACTGCCAGATTAAAGCGTAGTAAAAGGAGAGGTAAAAACACATTTCCCCTATCCAAGTTCATGTAGCTCCTGAATTCCAACCACCAGCCCAGGTGAAAAAGGCCCACTGGAATTCCATCTGGTTGGGTCCTGACAGGCAGGTGAGGGCGGACAGCTCACGTGTAAGCTTGTGGTGGGAAACAGAGCATCGACTCTGGGGCTAGATAGCCTGTTCATAAATCTCTCCCCAGCATTGACTAGCTTAGACAAGTGATTTAACCACACGGTGCCTCAGTTTCCCCATTTGTGAAATGGGAACAATGGTAGTGCCTTATAGGGTTATTGCAAGGATTAAATAATACGTAAATAGAAAGCCCTTAGAACAGTGCCTAGCACAAAGCAAGTGCCCCCACACAATCTTCCATTTATTATCATACCCAAGACATCCAGTCGTCCAGTTTGTAAGACAGGGTTATAATAAGCCTAGTTTTCTAAATCATTTTACTCCATCGCCCAAGCTGGAGTGCAGCGGTGAGATCTCGGCTCACTGCAACCTCCAGCTCCCAAGCTCAAGTGATTCTCATGCCTCAGCCTCCTGAGTAGCTGGGATTACAAGCGTGTGCCACCACACCTGGCTAATTTTTGTATTTTTAGTAGAGACAGGGTTTTACTGTGTTGGCCAGGCTGGTTTCGAACTCCTGACCTCAAGGGATCTGCTCACCTTGGCCTCCCAAAGTGCTGGAATTACAGGTGTGAGCCGCTGCACCCAGTGGATTTAAACCTTTTAAATTATGAAACATAATATACATGCAGAGCAGTACATAGACATAAAAGTCCCACTGAACAAATATGACAAAGAGAATACGCCTGTGTAACCACCCACCAGATGAAAGAAAAATAACCTTACCCGGGCGTCCCCCAAGTGCCCACCTGCTTCCTCTCCAGCACAGCTTTCTCCTTTCAGTAAAGGAACCAGCTTAACTTTTACCTGACTTTGCTTTCCCTACCTAAGTATGCCTCCCTATACACCGCGCTTTCATTTGCCTATTTTTGCACATGGTGTAAATAGAGTATTCAGGATGAGCTCTTTCACTCCACTTTATGATTGGGAAATTTATCTGAGTCGGGTATATAGTTGGAACCCATTTTCCTTCTCATTGCCAAGGAGCACTCCATTATGTGAATACACCCCCATTTATGTATCAATGGTGGTTTCTTGTTTTGTTTTGTGTTTTGTTTCATTTTTGCGACAGTTTTGTTCTTGTTGCCCAGGCTGCAGTGCAATGGCACGGTCTCGGCTCGCTGCATCCTCCACCTCCCAGGTTCAAGTGAGTCTCCCGCCTGAGCCTCCGGAGTAGCTGGGCTTACAGGCATGCGCCACCATGCCCAGCTAATTTTGTAGTTTTAGTAAAGACGGGGTTTCTCCATGTTGGCCAGGCTGGTTTTGACCTCCTGACCTCAGGTGATCTGCCTGCCTCCTCTCTCCAAAGTGTTGAAATGACAGCATGAGCCACCGTGCCTGGCCATCAATAGTTTATTTATCAATTTATTAGTTGGTTTATCTATGAAAACCAGTTGTCAATGGAAATTTGAGTTATTTCCTTTTTTTTTCTTTGACTTTTGCAAATAGTGCTGCGTTCAACATTCTAGTATGTACTTTGTTAAACATACATACACATTTCTGTTGGGTATAAGCCAAGAGTATAAGATGGCTGACGCCAGACATGGTGGCTCATACCTGTAATCCCAGCACTTCAGGAGGCCGAAGTGGATGGATCATCTGAGGTCAGGAATTTGAGACCAGCCTGACCAACATGGAAAAACCCTGTCTCTACTAAACATACAAAATTATTGGAGCATGGTGGTGCACGCCTATAATCTCAGTCACTCGGGAGGCTGAAGCAGGAGAATCGCTTGAACCCAGGAGGCGGAGGTTGCAGTGAGCTGAGATTGCCCCCCCCCAGAAAAAAGAGAGGAAAAAAAGGCTGGGTCATAAGGTGTATATATCTTTATATTTGGTACATATAGCCAAAGAGGTTTCCAAAGTGATTGTGATAATTTCTTCTCCTCCCACCAGCCATGTTAGAACATTTCCATTGTTCCACATCCCTGCCAATACTTGGCACCAATAAAGCATTGTCAGGTGCTTTATTTTTAGTCATTCTGGTGGGTGTTTAGTGGTAGCTCATTGTAGTTTAAATTTGCATTTCCCTACTGAGTAATGAAATTGAACATCTCTTCATTTGCATATCAGCCTTTTGGATATCCTTTTAGTGATGTGCTTGTTCAAGTGTCTTACCCGGTTTTCTATTGGGTTGTCCATTTTTATTGGTTTATTTATTTTATTTTTTTTAGAGCTAGGGTCTTGCTCTGTCACCTATGCTGTAATGCAGTGGCATCATCAGAGTTCACTGCAGCCTCTACCTCCCTGGCTCAAGCATTCATCCCACCTCAGCCTCCCAGTAGCTGGAACCACAGGCAGGTACTACCACCATGCCTGGCTAATTTTGTTTATTTCTATCTCTATTTATTTATTTATTAAGACAGTCTCACTCTGTTGCCCAGGCTAGAGTGCAGTGGCACGATCTCTGCTCATTGCAACCTCTGCCTCCCAGGTTCCAGCAATTCTCCTGCCTCAGCCCCCTGAGTAGTTGGGATTACAGACGCACACCACTACACCCAGCTAATTTTTGTATTTTCAGTAGAGACAGAGTTTCACCATGTTGGTCAGGCTGGTCTTGAACCCCTGATCTTGGATGATACACCTGCCTCAGCCTCCTGGACTCAAATGATCCTCCCACTTTGATCTCCCAAATTGTTTGCATTATAGGAGTGAGCCACTGCACCTGGCCTCTTCTGTTATTTTTCAACAGCTTTCTCATTTGAGTTACCCTTCTATCTAGAATGGATTTTTTTTTTTTTTTGAGACGGAGTTGCGCTCTTTTTACCCAGGCTGGAGTGCAATGGTGCGATCTCGGCTCACCGCAACCTCCGCCTCCTGGGTTCAGCAATTCTCCTGCCTCAGCCTCCTGAGTAGCTGGGATTACAGGCACGGGCCACCATGCCCAGCTAATTTTTTGTATTTTTAGTAGAGACAGGGTTTCACCATGTTGACCAGGATGGTCTTGATCTCTTGACCTCGTGATCCACCCGCCTTGGCCTCCCAAAGAATTTTTGTATTTTTAGTAGAGATGGGGTTTCACCATGTTGGCCAGGATGATCTCGATCTCTTGACCTCATGATCTGCCTGCCTCAGCCTCCCAAAGTGCTGGGATTACAGGTGTGAGCCACCATGCCTGGCCTGAGTCTACTTTCTTAAGGAGACTTCTTTTTTATTAAGCATTTCTCCATTATGAATAAAGTAGCATCATTAGCCGGGCTCAGTGGCTCATACCTGTAATCCCAGCACTTTGGGAGGCTGAGGAGGGTAGATCATGAGGTCAGGAGTTCGAGACCAGCCTGGCTAACATAGTGGAATCTCATATCTACTAAAAATATAAAAATTAGCCAGGCATAGTGGTGCATGCCTTTAATCCCAGCTGCTCAGGAGGCTGAGGCAAGAGAATCGCTTGAACCTTAGAGGCAGAGGTTGCAGTGAGCTGAGATCACGCCATTACACTCTAGTCTGGGCAATGGAGTAAGATTCTTTCTCAAAAAAAAAAAACAAAAAACAAAGAGAAAAACAAAAAAAGAAAATATTAGCATCTCCTTACTGAAAACTTAGGAAGAGCCAGGGAGTTTGTTCAAGGAACTAACAAACCTGGTTTTTGTTTGTTTACAGAGACAGGGTCTCACTCTGTCACCCAGGCTGGAGGGCATTGGTGCAATCATAGCTTCACTGTGACCTCAAACTCCTGGCCTCAAGCAATCCTCCCACCTCGGCCTCCCAAAGTGCTGGGATTACAGGTGTGAGCCACCGCACGTGGCCACAAACCTGGGTTTTGAATTCCGGTTCTGCCACTTTGTGACTGGGTAGCCTTGGGTGAGTGTCTGCCCTTGTGTTAGCGTCGGTGACCTGATATCTAAAACTGATATTCGGTGCCTACCGTGCAATTGCTCAGAAAGATACAGCATGTAAAACGTGTAACCCGGGGTGGGGCACCAAGAAAGAGTGCCACACATAATGGCTGCAATTATTTACAAAAGATTTCATTCAATCACTCAGTGGTCATTGCGAAGGCTTGCAGCATTTTTTCTTATACACAGGAATTGGGTTGAATCACAATCATACCACAGTCTGATGCTATTTTTACTGGACTCTTCTAAACATTCTTTGCTACTGGCTCATAATATTCCATTGTGTGGCTTACTTCACCCAATCTGAGAGATGGCATTCATGGAGAAAAGCCAGGGCTTCGGAAGGGCTTTGGAGACACCCCCTGCACTCTGACTCCCACTGAGACAGCCAGAGGAGTCCTCTGAACACCTGAGTCAGATCACATCTCTCCTCTGCTCAGAGCCCTCCTGATCCTCTCAGGGGAAAGCCAGAGACCTCCCGGTGGCCTATGAGACCCCATGTGACCCGCCCATCACCTCTCTGTCCTTATCTCTCACTATGTGCCCTCACCCACGGCTGGTTCAGGCACGAAGCTTCTACGCTGTTCTTTGTTTTGTTTTTTGAGATGGAGTCTTGCTCTGTCGCCCAGGCTAGAGTGCAGTGGTGCAGTCTCCGCTCACTGCAATGTCCACTTCCCAGGTTCAAGCAATTCTCCTGCCTCAGCCTGTGGAGTAGCTGGGACTACAGGTGCCCGCCACCACACCCAGCTTTTAGTAGAGGCCATGTTGCCAAGGCTGGTCTCAAACAGCTGACCTCAAGTGATCTGCCCACCCCAAAGTGCTGGGATTACAGGTGTGAACCACCTCACCCGGCCTCTGCACCATTCTTTGAATGTTTCAGTCACGTCCCCAATTCAGGGCCTTCTCACTGCCTGTTCCCTTGACCTAGAACATTCTTCACCCAGGGAAGAGGCCCTATAGCCCCTTATCTCCTTCCTTCAGGCCTTACCCAGATGACACTTTCTCAGGGAGCCCTCCCCTTGACTAATATGAAATTACAATCTACCTCCACACATTACTCCCCGCCTCCCAAGCCAAGGGTCCACAAAGGTTTTTTGGTAAAGGGCAAGATATTCAATATTTTAAGATTTGCAAGCCACATAGCCTCCATCGCAGCTACTGGACTCTGCCATCACGCAAAAGCAGCCGTAGACTTTATGGGACCCAATGAGTGTGTGTGTGTTGCAGAAAAACTTTACAGAGACCTAGTGCAGTAGCTCATGCTAGCACTTTGGGAGGCCAAGGCAGGAGGATTGCTTGAGGCCAAGAATTCAAGACCAACATGGCCCACATAGTGAGACCTCATCTCTAAAAACAAAACAAACTTGTAGGCACTGAAATTTGAAATTAATATACCTATAACTTTCTTTTCTTTTTTTTCTTTTCTGAGACAAAGTTTCCTTCTTGTTGCCCAGGCTGGAGAGCGGTGGCACGATCTCAGCTCACCTGTATGTAGTCCCAGCTACTTGGGAGGCTGAGGTGGGAGGATTATCTGAGGCTGGGAGGTTGAGGCTGCAGTGAGCCATGATCACGCCACTGCACTCCAGCCTGGTGACAGAGGTGAGACCCTGTCTGAAAAAAAAAACACAAAACTTCTTTAAAGTAAAAAGCATAAACAAGAAAAAAATAAAGTAAAAAGCAGGCCAGGCATGGTGGCTCATGTCTGCGATCCCAGCACTTTGGGAGGCCCAGGCAGGCAGATCACTTGAGGTCAGAGGTTTGAGACCAGCCTGGCCAACATGGTGAAACCCATCTCGACTAAAAATACAAAAATTAGAGAGTGGCAGGTGCCTATAATCCCAGCTATTCAGGAGGCTGAGACAGGAGAATCGCCTGAACCTGGGAGACGGAGGTTGCAGTGAGCCGAGATTGTGCCACTCTACTCCAGCCTGGGTGACAGAGACAGACTTCATCTCAAAAAAAAAAAAAAAAAAGAAAAGAAAAAAGAAAGAAAACCAGTAAAAAGCATTCTTAGGTTGTAGGCTGTACAAAAGCAAAGGACGGGCTGGATTTGGCCCCGGGCTGAGGTTGCCGACCCCTGCCCTAAGCTCACCTTGGCTAATATCTGCTTCATGGCATACATCACCTTCTAATAGATTGTCATATTTACTTGTTTATTATAGCCCTTGTTTATTCTGTTAACAGTCTAGCACCCCCCTGGAGCTGTCAGCCCTGGCTTCCTAACAGCTCCAGGAAGGCAGGGATGTTGGCTGTCTGGCACGCAGCAGGTTTGCGGTGAGGATTTATTCAACGATTGAATACATGGATGAATCCCAATGACTACTGGAGCCTGTAACCATTCCTGCTGCCCAGCTAAATGCTGCATCCTAGAATTCGAGACTGGGAGGAGGAGGTGAGCGTAGAAACATTTTCTTTTCTTTTCTTTCTTTCTGTTTGTTTTGACAAATCTTATTTTATTCAGATAGCAATCTGATCACATGTGGTCCAACAACACTCAAATAATAAATCAAATATAACCAGATGTTAAAAACTGGAAAATAAAATCCTATCATTGTAGCCCACGATGCCATGCTTGCCTATGATCTCTCCAACATAAAAACACATCAGGCCGGGCACGGTGGCTCACGCCTGTTATCCCAGCACTTTGGGAGGCTGAGGCGGGTGGATCACGAGGTCAAGAGATCAAGACCATCCTGGTCAGCATGGTGAAACCCCGTCTCTAAAATGCAAAAAATTAGCTGAACATGGTGGCACGTGCCTGTAGTCTCAGCTACTTGGGAGGCTGAGGCAGGAGAATTGCCTGAACCCAGGAGGCGGAGGTTGCGGTGAGCCGAGATCGCGCCATTGCACTCCAGCCTGGGTAACAAGAGCGAAACTCCGTCTCAAAAACACACACACACACACACACACACACACACACACACACACACACATCAGTGGCCACCAAACTATTCAGCGAAGCTCCCTCAACTGTGAGTTGTTTGAAGCTACCAGTCTGAGCACACTTAACTATTTTTTTCAGGCTCTGAATAGCTCTAGAGATCGCAGCAGGGGTGGGAGGAATCAGCTCAACATGGCATAGTACTGAAATGTGGCCAATTGAGGCTTCAAATAAGTCAAAGCAGCGTTCACCAGTGCCGGGATCTTCTCCACAAGATTCTGGCTAAATTGGGCCATGGTTCTGGGATGGAGAGTCCGTCGCCCCGAACGGCCGGCTGAATGCTTTCCTTCTTTCTTCTTCATTATATTTTTATTCAGTACTGCATAACACACCGCATGCTACATAACACACTGTATCACCTACCAGGGGTAGATGACCATAACTGAGTTATTTTTTCATCAATCAGGAAAATGCTTCCTTAATCAATGTTCTCCAAGCCCCTGGACACATAGTAAGATCAACTCCAGAGATTCGCCTCTTTCCATCCAATTCCACTGATAGTAAAATGAGCAACCTTGCCCCCGGGAATGAACCTGTGGATGGAATAAGTAGCCAGTCCTGGAAGAAGCAAGCACACACCCAGAGCGGCGCGTCCAGGGAGAATCTCAAACCACGCCTCTGCCCCGTTACCTAGGCCAAAACCCTACTTATGGGTCCTGCTCTCCTTCTTTCTTTCCTTCCTTCCTTCCATCTTTCCTTCCTTCCTTCCTTCCTTCCATCTTTCCTTCCTTCCTTCCTTCCATCTTTCCTTCCTTCCTTCCTTCCTTCCATCTTTCCTTCCTTCCTTCCATCTTTCCTTCCTTCCTTCCTTCCTTCCTCTTTCTTTCTTCCTTCCTTTCTCTCTCTTTTTCTTTCTTTCTCCCTTCCTTCCTCTTTCTTTCCTTTCTCTCTCTCTCTCTCTCTCTCTCTCTCTCTGTCTCTTTTTCTTTCTTTCTTTCACCCAGGCTGGAGTGCAATGGCACGATCTTGGCTCACTGCAACCTCCATCTCCCTCCAGAACCATTTCCTTTTATCCCAGACTTTGAGCTCCATGATTTCATTCTGACTGTGTATGAAGTCACACGTCAGGGGACCTGTGAGCCACCAGAGGTGACAGCATGCCCGGGTCACAGCTCACCTCCCGAGAGATGCCACCCTGCTTCAAATTACAGCAGGAAGGAAGAGTGACTCACCCTCTCCAATGGGGTGGCTTCCTGTGACAGACCCAGGACAGCCCACCCGAGGCTTCACCTCGTAATCACAGCCACAGCCAGTTAGCTGGAGACTCACTGTGAGCCATGTGTGATAGCATGGATTCCTCACTGCTTTGCATACTCCCATTTTCTATTACAAAAGAGGAACCTGAGGTTCAGAGAAGTGAGCTCACTTACCTGATGTCCCACCGTCAGTAAGAAGAGCTGAGTCAGGCGAGGTGGCTCATGCCTGTAATCCTAGCACTTTGGGAGACTGAGGCGGGTGGTTCGTCTGAGGTCAGGAGTTTAAGACTAGCCTGGCCAACATGGTGAAACTCTGTCTCTACTAAATATACAAAAATTAGTCCGATGCGGTGTGGACACCTGTGTTCTCAGACACTCGGGAGGCTGAGGCCGGAGAATCACTTGAATCTGGGAGGTGGAGGTTGCAGTGAGCTGAGCTTGCATCACTGCATTCCAGCCTGGGCCACAGAACAAGACTCTGCTTCAAAAAAAAAAAAAGTAAGCTGAGATTCATTCCCTTGTGCCTCCTTGGCCTTAACCACCAGGCCCCACTGTCTCCAATTCATCCCTCTGCCATCTCGTCCTGGATTTCAGGCCTCAAGTCCTGTGTCATCTCCAAGCACATGTTTTTGTCTTTTTTCTTTTTTTAGATGGAGTTTCACTCTTGTCACCCAGGCTAGAGTAGTGTCATGATCTCAGCTCACTGCAACCTCCGCCTCCCAGGTTCAAGTGATTCTCCTGCCTCAGGCTCCTGAGTAGCTGGGACTACAGGCGCGTGCTACCATACCTGGCTAATCTGTGTGTTTTTTTAGTAGAGACGGGATTTCACCATGTTGGCCAGGCTGGTCTCGAACTTCTGACCTGAGATGATCCGCCCGCCTCAGCCTCCCAAAGTGCTGGGATTACAGGCGTGAGCCAGTGCGCCCAGCCGTCTTTCATTTTTTAAGACAGGGTCTCACTCTGTGCCCAGGTTGCAGTGCAGTGGCATGATCACAGCTCACTGCAGCCTCTAACTCCTGGACTCAAGTGATCTTCCCACCTCAACCTCCCTAGTAGCTGGGACTACAGGTTCACACCACCACGCTCAGGTGAATTTTTAAATTTTTTGTAGAGATAGAGTCTTGCTTTGCTGACCAGGCTGGTCTCAGAGTCCTGAGCTGAAGCAATCCGCCTGCCTCAGCTCCCGATTACAGCGTGAGCCACCGTGCCCAGCCTCCAAGCACAGCTGTATCATGGGGTGCACGTGACAGTTCCGTAAGATCCGGAATTGAGGTCAGGGACAGACAAAACCCTCAAACAAACATGAGCTCTCTTAAATATTGGCCAAATGATTTATTTTTGTTTTATTTTATTTTGTTTTTTGAGATGGAGTCTCACTCTGTCACCCAGGCTAGAATGCAATGGTGTGATCTTGGCTTACTGCAAACTCCACTTCCTGGGTTCAAGCCACTCTTCCTGCCTCAGCCTTCCAAATCACTGGGATTATAGGCACATGCCACCATGCCTGGCTTTTTAATTTTTTTTTTTTTTAGTAGAGACAGGGTTTTACCATGTTGGTCAGGCTGCTCTTGAACTCCTGATCTCAAGTGATTCGCCCACCTTGGCCTCCCAAAGTGCTGGGATTACAGGTGTGAGCCACGCGCCCGGCCCCAACTATTTATTGTACTGCTGTTGGGTACACTATTTTCCACTGGAGTCAGGTTGAGGAGTATTGAAAGATTTTAAAGTCCTACAGGCATGTGCTCAGGAGGCTAAGGTTAGAGGCTCACTTTATCCCAGGAGATTGCAGTGAGCTGTGATCGTGCCACTGCACTCCAGCCTGGGCAACAGAGCAAGACCCTGGACCCTAAAAAATATTGCCTTGGCCAAGCGTGGTGGCTCACGCCTGTAAGCCCAGCATTTTAGGAGGCCGAGGTGAGCAGATAAGGAGATCAGGAGATAGAGACCACTCTGGCCAACAAGGTGAAACCCTATCTCTACTAAGAATACATAAATTAGCCTGGCATGGTGGCATGTACCTTTAGTCCCAGCTACTCAGGAGGCTGAGGCAGGAGAATTGCTTGAACCCAGGAGGTGGAGGCTGCAGTGAGCCGAGATCGCACCACTGCACTCCAGCCTGGGTGACAAAGACTATCTCAAAAAAAAAAAAAATGCCTTAAGAAATGTCTTATTGGACTGGGTGTAGTGGCTCACACCTGTAATCCCAGCATTTTGGGAGGCCGACGTGGGCAGATCACTTCAGCCCAGAAGTTTGATACCAGCCTGGCCAACATGGCAAAACCCTATCTCTACAAAAAACACAAAAATTAGCCCGCTGTTGTGATGTGTGTCCGCAGCCCTAGCTATTCGGGAAGCTGAGGTGGGAGGATCACCTGAGCCTGGGAGGAAGGCAGAGATTGCAGTGAGCCAAGATCTCACCACTGCACTCCAGCCTAGGTGACAGAGGGAGACCCTGTCTGCAAATAAATAAATGAAGACCCACTGGAGAGCAAGGCCATCCATCTGTGTGAGGAAAGGGCAGCCTGGCTCCTCTTGCATGAAGGATGAGCTGGGTCATATCAAGGGCAAATCTGGTGGGAGCATCCCTGAGGGTCTACACAAACCCCTCTTCGTGTCATGAGTTGAGTAGGTGAGAACGGAGTTCAGTCCTAGGGGGCACATGACTGACCACCAACCGGGGATCTGTCAGGCTGAGGCGTGGGTCACATCGTGCATGGTCAGCAGGAGTGCGGTTGGCTCTGTGTCCTCCCTCCAGGAGCAGCCCAGCCCTCCACAGGCTCTCAGACGGGGACCGAGCAGCACAGTTACTAAAGGGAAATGAGTGTGCTCCTGGGTCCCTGGCAGGTCACGCAGGGAGAACAGGATCTCAGCCACAGTCAAGGCAAGTCAAGTATAGACAGGAATGTGGGCCGGGTGTGGTGGCTCCCGGCACTTTGGGAGGCTGAGGTGGGAGGATCCCTTGAGCCCAGAAGTTTAAGAGCAGCTTAGGTCATATAGTGAGATCCTGTCTCCAATAATAAAAGAGAGAGAAAGGAAGGAAGAAAGAGAAAGAAAGGAAGGGAGAAAGGAAGGAAGGAAAGGAAGAAAGAGAAAGGAAGGAAGGAAGAAAATAAGGAAGACAAAAGAAAGAGAGAGAATGAGAGGGCGGGAGTAAGGAAGGAAAGAGGTTCATGTTCACCCAGCCATACTCTCTTCAACTTAAAAAGCAAAACAGGCTGGGCGCAGCGGCTCACACCTGCAATCCCAGCACTTTGGAAGTCAAGCTTGAGCTCAGGAGTTCAAGATCAAACTGGGTGACATGGTGAAACCCCGACTCTACAAAAATTAGGCAGGCGTGGTGGTGTGCACCTGTCTCCCTAGCTACTTGGGAGGCTGAAGTGGGAGGATCGTTTGAGCCCAGGTCAAGGGCGCACTGAGCCAGGATCATACACTGCACTCCAGCCTGGGCAACAGAATGAGACACTGTCTCAAAAAAAGCCAAAAACCCAAAACCAAGAAATAGCAGCAAAATGGCAGTTGGCATGCTGGCGACGACTGCCCTCGCCCCGTCCTCTGCATGAGTCACACAGTCCTCTCTGGACTGGTTGCCCTCTAACCTTTTCTAATGTATTTTTATGTAATAGAAATAAATAATTTTATATTATAGAATTATATATAGGGCCAGGCATGGTGGCTCATGCCTGTAATCCCAGCACTTTGAGAGGCCGAGGCAGGCAGATCACCTGAGGTTGGGAGTTCGAGACCAGCCCAACCAACATGGAGAAACTAAAATACAAAATTAGCCAGGCATGGGGGTGCGTGCCTGTAATCCCAGCTATTCCGGAGGCTGAGGCAGGAGAATCGCTTGAACCTGGGAGGCGGAGGTTGCAGTGAGCCAAGACTGCACCATTGTACTCCAGCCTGGGCAACAAGGGTGAAACTCCATCTCAAAAAAAAAAAGAGAGAGAGATAGAAATATATGGAAATAGGTAATTTTTATATAACAGAAATAAATGTCATATTTTATTTTTTGTGTCTATATTAGAGAAAGGGTCAGTCTGCTACCCAGGCTGAAGTGCAGTGGCATGATCATGGCTTACTGCAGCCTTGAGCTCCTAGATTCAAGCGATCCTCCTGCCAAAGCCTCCCCAGTAGATGGGATCACAGGCACACACCACCATGCCCCGCCTGCCCTCTGACTTTGATGCCTTGCTGCCATGCTGGGACCTCCTTTGCTGCCATCCTGAGGAGCCCCTCACTCTCTCCTGCATCAGGTCACCTGTGTCCTGGATCTGAGTGCTTCCCTCTTTCTTAGTGGTGCTCTCATTTCAGTGGAGCACATCCTGGAGTTTTTGTTGTTGTTTTGTTTTTGAGAGGGAGTCTTGCTCTGTCTCTCAGGCTGGAGTGCAGTGGCATGATCTTGGCTCACTGCAAACTCTGCCTCCCAGGTTCAAGTGATTCTCCTGCCTCAGCCTCCCGAGTAGCTGGGATTACAGGCATGTGCCACCACACACAGCTAATTTTGTATTTTTAGTAGAGACGGGGTTTCTCCATGTTGGTCAGGCTGGTCTCGAACTTCTGACCTCATGATCCACCTGCCTTGGCCTCCCAAAGTGCTGGGATTACAGGTGTGAGTCACTGCGCCTGGCCATCCTGGAGCTTCTTGAGCAAGGTTTCATGGGAGGTAAATGTTTGAGACTGTACATGTCTGAAAATGTCTTCAACCTCCCCTCTGACTTAATTGATAGTTGGCTACAGTATTCAGCAACCAAAATCTATTTCTTTTGGAATTTTCTTTTTATTTATTTATTTATTTTGAGACGGAGTTTTGCTCTTGTTACCCAGGCTGGAGTGCAATGGCGCGATCTCAGCTCACTGCAACCTCCGCCTCCTGGGTTCAGGCAATTCTCCTGCCTCAGCCTCCTGAGTAGCTGGGATTACAGGCACGCACCACCATGCCCAGCTAATTTTTTGTATTCTTAGTAGAGACGGGGTTTCACCATGTTGACCAGGATGGTCTCGATCTCTTGACCTCGTGATCCACCCGCCTCGGCCTCCCAAAGTGCTGGGATGACAGGCGTGAGCCACCGCGCCCGGCCTCTTTTGGGATTTTCCAGGCATTGTCTTCTCATCTTCTTGTTTGCAATATTGTTCTTGAGAAGTCCAGAGTTTTTGTTGTTGTTTACTTGTTTGTTTGATTTTGTTTTTGAGACAGAGATAGTGGCAAAGGAGAGAGTCGTGAGGTTGGGGTGGTGACAGAGAAGGTGGCACCCGAGGGGGAGGCACAAATGAGGCTGATGAGAGGGGAGGAGGCGTGGCAGGGTCTGCCAGCTGTTCACAGTGGCCATTCGCACATTTGCACCTTCTTAATAGCACCCTCAGGCTTTTTTCTCTCTGACTGTCTTTGGGGGGATAGAGTCTCACTCTGTTGCCCAGGCTGGAGCGCAGTGGTGCCATCTTGGCTCACTGCAACCTCCGCCTCCTGGGTTGAAGTGATTCTCCTGCCTCAGCCTCCCAAGTAGCTGGGACGGCAGGTGCACACCATTACGCCTAGCTAAATTTTTTGTATTTTTGATGGAGACAGGGTTTCACCATGTTGGCCAGGCTGGTTTCGAACTCCTGACCTCATGTGATCCTCCTGCCTCAGCCTCCCAAAGTGCTGGGATTACAGGCGTGAGCCACCATGCCAGGATGAGAAGTCTGGTTTCTAAAATCCCGTTTTATTTTTTTCTCTGTTTATTTTTCCTTCTTTCTTTTGAGTAGGAGTTTCACTCTTGTCTCGTAGTCTGGGGTCCAATGGGACAATCTCAACTCACCGCCACCTCCGCCTCCCAAGTTCAAGCAATTTTTTTTTCCTAGGTGAGATTGTTCCTTTTCTTACTCATTTGTGGGAAATCTATTAAAATTGGCCCTTTGCATGTGGTGCAATTTGGAAGTATTTCTCCAGTTTTGTTCGTGTTAATTCTGCATTGATCAAATTTAGACATCATTATGAACGATGAGCATTCAGTTCTCACCCCAACACTCTTTTGATTCCCCGTCCCTGTGGTTTCTGTTATTAGAACTCACTCTACCACATTAATCCTCTTTCAAACACAAGCTTCTGACTGTCAAGCTTCTAGGATAAAATCATGATGATCTAATCACATCTCTGACATTGCTGCAAAAGCAGTAAGAGATCTCTGTTTGAAAGTCTGGTGAGTACCATTTTAGAGTTTTTTCAAAGTTTCCGACTACAATTCAAAGTAACAAATGTACTTACATCACAACCTAGAACACATGCATATACGTATATCTATTATGTAATTTAAAGTTTATATAACTTGACCAGTTGCACCCCTGTAATCCCAGTACTTTGGGAGGCCGAGGCAAATGGATCACTTGAGTTCAGGAGTTCAAGACCAGCCTGACCAACATGGTGAAACCCCGTCTCTACTAAAAATACAAGAAAAGTTAGCTGGGTGTGGTGGCGTGCACCTGAAATCCCAGGTACTCAGGAGGCTGAGTGGGAGAATGGCTTAAACCCAGGAGGTGGAGGTTGCAGTGAGCTGAGATGGTGCCACTGCACTCCAGCCTGGGTGACAGAGTGAGACACCTGTCTCAAAGAATAAAACATTTTATATGACTTGTGCAAGATTCACAATGTGGGCAGTGCCAGCCTCTAATCTCTTCTGGTTTTGCTTTTGTTTTTAAATGCCAGTCTAAATCACTTAATCAATTTCAAGGCCTTAGTAGATCCCCACCTATCTGCTTTCTAGAACAAGTCTACGGTTTTGTTTGTTTGTTTTTTAGGTTTGGTTTTTTTGAGACAGGGGCTTGCTCCACTGCCCAGGCTGGAGTGCAGCAGTGAGATCTTGGCTCACTGCAACCTCCACCTCCTGGGTTCAAACAATTCTCATGTCTCAGCTTCCCAAGTAGCTGGGATTACAGGTGCACACACCCGGCTAATTTTGTATTCTTAGTAGAGACGGGGTTTCACCATGTTGGCCAGACTGTCTTGAACTCCTGACCTCAGGTGATCCATCTGCCTCAGTCTCCCAAAGTGCTGGGATTACACGCCTGAGCCACCGCGCCTGGTCAACTCTGTTTTTAAAGTTTCTATGCAGATATTTAAAAATTTGTTTCATTCCACTCGAGTGAGGTATAATTTACATTACAATTACAGTAAAACGCGCCCACTTTAAGTGTGCAGTTGGATGAGTTTTGACAATCGTACACCACCTCAATCAAGGCAGAGAACATTTCCATCCAGAACATTCCTTTGTGCCCTTTTGCAGTCAGTCCTCTTACCGCCCACCCCCCACCCTCAGGGGTAACTGCTGTTTTGATTTTTAGCATAGATTAATGTTATAATAAATATTTTGTATGCTCCCTTTACCACCCTGAAATGAAGTTTATGGATAATATAACCCACCCACGTACACAAATTTTTTTTCAATCTAGATAATGTCCTTATTGTAATAAAGAAAGAATAAGAGGAAAGTAATTTATAGTAAAATGTCCAAAAGGCTCAGACTTAACTAAGCTATAACACATAATAAAGGGTTAGGGGTGTACCAGGGGCAGAAGCTTTGTCAATGCCAGCTGGACACCCACAAATGAAGACAGACACAGGCACAATGGCTTTGTGATTCAGGCACCAAATGCCGAACAATAAAAACACGTCCCTAGTTCTACACATTAGTTGCACTCCTGAAAAATATAAAACCGTTTATGGGCCAGGTGCAGCCTATAATCCCAACAATTTGGGAGGCTGAGGTGGGAGGATCGCTTGAGCCCAGGAGTTTGTGGGGGGCTGAGGTGGGAGGATCGCTTGAGCCCAGGAGTTTGTGGGGGGCTGAGGTGGGAGGATCGCTTGAGCCCAGGAGTTTGAGATTACAGTGAACCCCGATTGCACCACTGCACCCCAGCCTGGGTGACAGAGCGAGACCCTAAGATCTAACAACAACAAACCCATTTATAAGTATCATGGAGTTCCATGCTGGGCTCAGCTAATTTTGTTTCTTTATTTTGAGACAGGGTCTCGCTCTGTCATCCAGTCTGACCGACATGGTGACAATTTCCAGAGAGGTCTCAGTATCTTTGAACAAGCAACATCTTGGAGTCACCTGTCAATCAGACCACTGGGCTCAGCCTCCCAGAGATCTGTAGCGTGGGGTGGGGAAAGGCTTGTTGGAGAGAATACTGGCTTAGGCGGTCAGGAGTGGGAGAGAGGCCTGAAAAAACACTAGTAAAACTACTGACCGAGTTCGAGACCAGCCTGACTAACATGGCAAAACCCTGTCTCTACTGAAAATACAAAAATTAGCAGGGTGTGCTGGCAGGCACCTATAATCCTAGCTACTCGGGAGACTGAGGCAGGAGAATCGCTTGAACCCGGGAGATGGAGGTTACAATGAGCTGAGATCACGCCATTTCACTCCAGCCTGGGAAACAGAGCAAGACTCTGTCTCAGGAAAGAAAAAAACAAAACTACTAACCTCAAGTGGATCCTCCCGCCTTGGCCTCCCGCAGGTGCTTCTCCTGAAGCAGGAGCTGCTTCAGCAGAGATTTCCTAAAAGCCTGTTTATTTTAAATCAGGGCAAGTGTAGACTCTTTAAAGGCTCCCAACCAGGAGACGTCACTGCTTGGTGACAACCCTCAGCCCTCTTGTTGGCCGGCTGAGTGCCAGGCCCAGTGCACATTAAAAGAAAACCCAAGAAAGAAGCGTGAGTCTCATGTCCAAGCCAGATAGACTGGGGACCATCGCCAGGGGAAAAAAATTGTGCAGAGTTTCTCTAAGGCCAAGTGTCCCGGACTTCAGTGGCTCACATAGCACTTGAGATTTTTTTGTCCTATTCAAGGACTACCTGAACTTTCATTTATTTAATCTTGTGTAAATAATTTTTAAACTTAATTCATTTTGAAGGCAACATTGTATCACTACTATAAAGGGAAAACCAAGATCACTTACTACTTTTTCAAAGAAAATACAGGCTGGGCACAGTGGCTCACAACTGTAATCCCAGCATTCTGGGAGGCCGAGGCAGGCAGATCACCTGAGGTCAGGAGTTCGAGACCAGCCTGACCAACATGATGAAACCCCGTCTTTATTGAAAATACAAAAAATTAGTTGGACGTGGTGGCGAGCACCTGTAATCGTAGCTACTCGGGAGGCTGAGACAGGATAATCACTTGAACCTGGGAGGCGGAGGTTGCAGTGAGTCAAGATCACATTATTGCACTCCCGCCTGGGCAACAAGAGTGAAACTTCATCTTCAAAAAAAAAGGAAATACAGAGCTGGGCTGGGGGTGGTGGCTCATGCCTGTAATCTCAGCACTTTGGGAGGCCAAGGCAGGTGGATCACTTGAGGTCAGGAGTTCAAGACCAGCCTGGCCAACATGGGGAAAACCCGTCTCTACTAAAAATACAAAAATTAGCCAGGCGTGATGGTACACGCCTGTCATCCCAGCTACTCAGGAGACTGAGGCGGGAGAATTGCTTGAACCCAGGAGGCAGAGGTTGCAGTGAGCGAGATTGCACCATTGCACTCCAGCCTGAGGGACAGAGTGAGACTCCATCTCAAAAACAAAACGGAAATTAAAAACTAAAAATTGAGTTACCATATGATCCAGCAATTCCACTGCTGGGTATATACCCCAAAGAATGAAAATCAGTGTATTTATTAAGGAAATATCAACGCTCCCATGTGAGTGCAGCACTGCTCACAATAGCCAAGATTTGGAAGCAACCTAGCGTATGCACGGTGGAGTACTATTCAGCCAGAATCTGAGATCATAGCCATACTGATTCAGCCACACCTGAGATCCCGGCCAGGTGTGGTGGAGCACACCTGTAATCTTAACAGTTCAGGAGGCTGAGGTGGGTGGATCATGAGGTCAGGAGATCGAGACCATCCTGGCTAACACAGTGAAACCCCGTCTCTACTAAAAATACAAAAACTTATCCGGGCATGGTGGCATGCACCTGTAGTCCCGGCCACTCAGGAGGCTGAGGCAGAAGAATCGCTTGAACCTGGGAGGCAGATGTTGCCGTGAACTGAGATCATGCCACTGCATACCAGCCTGGGCAAAAGAGGAGACTCTTTCTTTTTTTCTCTCTCTCATTATTATTATTATTACTATTTTTGAGCAAGACTCTATCTCAAAAAAAAAAAAAGGATGAGATCCTGTCATCCGTTAACAATGTGAATGGAACTGGAGAGCATTACGTTAAGTGAAATAAACCGGGTTTAGAAAGACAAACCTCACATGCTCTCACTCTTTATGGGAGCTGAAATTCAAAGCAATTGAACTCATGGACATAGTAGGATGATTACTGGAGGCTGGGAAGGGTAGAGGCTGGGGGAGGAGAGGTTGGTTAATGGGTAGGAAAAAAATAGAAAGAATGAATAAGACCTACTGTTTGATTACACAAGAGGGCATCTGTAGTCAACAATAACTTAATTGTCTATTTTTAAATAATTAAAAGAGTATAATTGGATTGTTTGTAACACAAAGGATAAATGCTTGAGGGATGGATGCCCCATTCTCCATGATATGCTTGTTATACATTCCATGCCTGTATCAAAACATTTCATGTACCCCATAAATAAACACACCTATTATGTACCTACAACAATTTTTAAAATATGTATCAGCCTGTTGGTAAAGACTTAGGTGCGTGGCCACAATAGGCTTCCTAACACCCTCGAATTGAACTCACTGTCTACAATGGAGGCTCCCTGGCCAGGTGCAGTGGCCCATTGCCTGTAATCCCGGCACTGTGAAAGGCTGAGGCATGTGGATCTCACCTGAGGTCAGGAGTCCGAGACCAGCCTGGACAACATGGTGAAACCTTGTCTCTAGTAAAAATAAAAATAAAAATAAATTTGTCAGGTGTGTTGGCCCATGCCTGTTATCCCAGCTACTCCAGAGGCTGAGGCAGGAGAATCACTTGTACCCAGGAGGCAGAGGTTGCAGTGAGCAGAGATCATGCCACTGCACCCCAGCCTGAGCAACAGAGCAAGACACCATCTCAAAATAAATAAATGAATAAATAATAAAAAGTAAAATAAAATAGAGGCTCCTCACTAGCTGATTTATAAGCACAAGAATAAGTTCCAATAAACCATGGGTCCTCCCCAACCACCAAACTCCAAAGAAGGCAGAGCGACAGAGACAAGCTGCAGCTGTTCCTCCTCCACCTGTCCTTCCTGGAGAGTGCAATGGAAAACACCTCCTTTATTTGGTAACATGAGGGATGAGGAATGATAAAACCCCTTTCAAAGACACATCAAAACAGATATCGGCTGCCTTGGTTAACGTGGGAAGTAGAAAAGTCCCTCTCCAAAGTTTTCTTTCTTGTTAAAGAATAATCATAAGCGTTAAAGATAAGTTTGTTTTAAACACCTTCTTCAAAGCCTTTTTGCTTTTTGCTCATAACTCTTTGTTAAGCCCTGTCCTATGTAGTTGTTAGATACGCCACAAGCACATAGTACATTCTGAATCCTTGTGCTTTAACCAAGATATTCAGCCATTACTTTTCTAAGTCCTGTCATAAAGCAACTTCCGGTCCCTTCCTTATTTGGACTTCCTCTTTTCCTTTTGTTCTCCATTGCCTTTAAATACTCAAGAAGGTTTTAAGTTATTAGCCAATCAGGTTCAGTTTTAGACTGTGAGATCTGGCTCCAGCCAATGGAGATCAGTCCCTGCAGTAAAGACAACCCCAAATGCGTAAGGGATTAATAAGTCTGCTTTTCCTTTGTTCACTGTACTTTCATGGCAAGATGGCAAACAGGTGCACCCTTTCTGCAGAAAGTAAAATTGCCTAGCTGAGAGATCCTTTGTCTCAATGCTGATTTTTCTTTGCGGCACTGAGCATCTGCTTCCAACAGTTAATCTACACATAATGTAGACCGCCAGTTAGGGATGAAGTTAGAATCTCACCACGTAATGGATTCCTGTGTCTTCTTCACTCTGGACCAGTACTGGGATCCTTTCAAGAGTGTTATCAGCAACTTCACAGATAGCTCTGCAAAATGGCGGTGAATCTATGGCTCCATTGTCAAGTCAACAGCCCACACTATTTCCCAGTGTGAGATTTCACTGTGGTCAGCTGGCCCCATGACTTACATTCCTAAAGGAAATGCATTATCTGATCTTTTACTTCCTTCTTTTGTGGCTTTCAGTCCACACCTCTGAAGCCATGGGGTATAGTCATCACCCAATTTGGAGGTGTCCTCCCTCATCCTTCTTCCATGTGGTTCTGGGAAACCACAAACTCTTTATTTTATTTTTAAATTAAGACAGGGTTTCACCATGTTGGTCAGGCTGGTCTTGAACTCCTGACCTCTACAAACCTTAGATCTGTGATCCTCTTTTTTTTCTACACTTTTTCAGAATATCCCCCTCCCCTCGCATCCCATTGGCCAGAACTAGGTTGGGTGCCCATTCCTGAACCAATCACACCATAGGAGATTAGACTGATTGGCTGAATCAGGATGAACCCCAGGGGCTGGGTTAGCCCTCTACTCTCTTGGGTTCTTAGTGGAGAAATGGTTGAGTGGGTACAGTGTCCACTATTCTTAAATCTGGGGTTCACGTCCATGGTTTTCCCAAATACTGGCCTTCTACAGTGAGTCCCCACTGGGGTGGACTCCCCAGCACCCCTCCGCCCTCTGGCTGGTGAGCTACCTGGAGATTTTGCTCTGTACTTAAGATTCCCCTTGTTGGCCAGGTGTGGTGGCTCATGCCTGTAATCCCAGTAGTGTGGGAGGATGGCTTGAGGCCAGGAGTTCAAAACCAGCCTGGCCAACATAGAAAGACCTCGTCTCTACAGCATAGTAATAATAATAATTTTCTAAGAACCGACTGGGCATGGTGGCTCACACCTGTAATCCCAGCACTTTGGGAGGTGAAAGTGGGCAGATAGTTTGAGGTTAGGAGTTCAAGACCAACCTGGAAAACATGGTGAAATCCTGTCTTCACTAAAAATACAAAAAGTTAGCCAGACATCGTTGCATCTGCATGTAATCCCAACTGCTTAGGAGGGAGGCAGGAGAATCACTTGAACCTGGTGGGGGACGGGGTGGAGGTTGCAGTGAGCCAAGATTGTGCCACTGCACTCCAGCTTGGGCAACAGAGTGAGACACCATCTAAAAAAAAAAAAAATTGGCAGGGGATCCTACCCAGGGGTGGTGGCATGCACCTGTGGTCCCAGCTACTCAGGAGACTGAGGCAGAAGAATTGCTTGGGTCCAGGAGGTCGAGGCTGCAGTGAGCCATGATCATGCCATTGTACTCCAGCCTGGGTGACAGAGTGAGACCCTGTCTCAAAAAAAAAGAGTGTTTAAGAAGAGCCTCAGGGAGACTCAATAAGAATAAGAACAAGGAAGTGGGCAGCCTGGATTGATAACAGCCACCATCCTTGCTCAACAGGGAAACCAGTGCAGAATGGACCTGACCCTGTAAATGACAGGTAACCAAAGGGGACGATCTAAGTCACCATTTTGCCTCTGCATACTGTGAACTGCAGATACCCCCTTAACTATGGCAACAGGGCTGATGATGCTCTTAAGATAAACCCTGCGGAGTAGAGGACCAGCTGCAGGTGCTCTTCCCTAAGGCTCTGTTCTCCTGGAACCACCATCAGTCACGACCTGATTATCGGCAGGCTGAATGACGGCCCCCAAATATATTCAGGTCTGCGACGGTCTGAATGTTTGCATCCCCTCCGAAATTCATATACCGAGGCCAGGAGCAGTGGCTGATGCCTGTAATCCCAGCACTTTGGGAGGCCAAGGCAGGAGGATCGCCTGAGCCCGGGAACTCCAGGTCAGCCTGGCTAACATAGTAAAATCCCCATCTCTACAAAAAATGAGCTGGGCATGGTGGGACGCACCTGAAGTCCCAGTTAGCTTGGAAGGCTGTGGTGGGAAGATCACTTGAGCCTGGGAGGTCGAGGTTGCAGTGAGCCATGACTCTAGCCTGGGAAACAGAGAGAGACACTGTCAAAAGAAAAAGAAAAAATTCATATATTGAAATTCCAACCCCCAAGGTGATGGCATTAGGGGCCTTTGGGAGGTGATTAGGTCACGAGGGCAAAGGCCATGTGAATAGGATTAGTGCCGTCATAAAAGAGGCCTCAGCCAGGCACAGTGGTTCACGCTTGTAATACCAGCACTTTGGGAAGCCAAGGCGGGTGGATCACAAGGTCAGTAGTTCGAGACCAGCCTGACCAACATAATGAAATCTTCTGTCTACTAAAAATACAAAAATTAACCAGGTATGGTGGCAGGTGCCTGTCATCCCAGCTACTCAGGAGGCTGAGGCAGGAGAATTGCTTGAACCCAGGAGGCGGAGGTTGCGGTGAGCCGAGATCATATCACTGCCCTCCAGCCTGGTGACAGAGCAAGACTCTGTCTCAAAGAAAAAAAAAAAGAGGCCATAGAGGGAGCCCTTGCCTCTTCCACCATGTGAGAACACAGGGAGAAGCCCCATCTATGTGGAAGTGGGGCCCTTATCAGATGCTGAATTTTATACAAAAGAAGGGTCTTTGCAGATGTGATTAAGTTGATGCTTTTTTTTTTTTCTGAGATGGAGTCTTGTTGTCACCCAGGCTGGAGTGCAATGACATGATCTTGGCTCACTGCAACCTTCGCCTCCCAGAGTCCAGCAATTCTCGTGCCTCAGCCTCCCAAGCAGCTGGGATTACAGGCGCATGCCACCACACCCAGCTCATTTTTGTATTTTTAGTAGAGACGGGATTTTGCCGTGTTGCCCGGGCTGGTCTCAAACTCCTGACCTGAGGTGACCCACCCGCCTTAGCCTCCCAAAGTGCTAGGATTACAGCCAGGAGCCCCCACGCCTGGCCAAGTTAATGACTTTGAGATGAGATTATCCTGGATTACCCAGGTGAGCCATATATGCTGTTACAAGTGTCCTTATAAATGAGAGGCAGAAGGAGGTTGCACACAGGAGAGGAAAAGGCAAAATCACTCCAGAAGCAGAGATCGGAGTGATGCAGCCGCAAGCTAAGGAATGCTGGCAGCCCCCAAAAGCCAGGAGAGTCAATAAATGGCTCCCCTCTTAGATCCTCCGGAAGGAAGGCAGTCCTGCCTCTTCCTTGACTGCAGCCCAGTGAAGCTGATTTTAGACTATGGCCTCCAGAGCAGCAAGAGAATAAATGTCTGTGTTTGAAGCCACCAAGTTTGTGATGATTTGTTACAACAGCAATGGAAAACTAATACAGGACTCCAGCAGAGAGGCTGAGCTGACCAGCCCTCCTGGAGCCTGCACACAGCCAACAAGTCGCAGTGACAGAGAAGGTGGCCATGGCCAGTGGCTGGATGAGTGGGAAGGAGAGAGGGAGCTGGGAAGTCTATGGAAGGTTTCGGAGAAAATCAGAGCAGGTGAACGGGGTAAAAAGGGCAGGGTGGTGGCCAGGTGCGGTGGCTCATGCCTGTAATCCCAGCACTTTGGGAGGCTGAGGCAGGTGGATCACTTGAGGTCAGAAGTTTGAGACCAGACTGTGCAACATAATGAGACCCCCATCTCTAGAAAAATTTACAAAACTCAGCTAAGTGTGTATCTGTAGTCCCAGCTCCTTGAGAAGCTGAAGCAGGAGGCATTGCTTGAGCCTAGGAGTTCGAGGTTGCAGTGAGCTGTGATCATGCCACTGCACTCCAGCCTGGGCAACAGAGCTAGATCCTGTCCCCCCCCAAAAAAAAACAAAAACAAACAAACAAACAAAAAACAGGAGTTCAAGAAAAGGCAGGGGTGTTAAAGTATTAAAGGCAGTGGTCAGGGGAAGCCTGGCTGGGAAGGCAAGATTTGAGCAAACACTGGAAGGAGGGAAGGGAGTGACCCACGGGGAGGAACAGCCGAGCAAAGGTCCTGTGGTGGGAACAGAATAAGAAGCAGGGGCCAGGCCGGGGGAGCAAGGAGCCCGTGGGAGCCACGGAGTCAGAGCAGGGTGGGGCAGGTCATGCTGGGCCTGGTGGGCCCTGGGGAGAACTTTGCCCTTTACTCTGGGTGGGATGGCATCCCGGGAAGGTTCTGGGCAGAGGAGTGACACAAAAGTTCACAGCCCCCCTGTGGCTGCAGGACAGATTGCAAGGGTGGCGTGGAGAGGAGCAGGGAGCCCGTGGATGGGAGCAATGGTTCAGATGGAGATGAACCATTCAGATGGAGACAGGGTGGTGGCCACAGTCGGGGGAGAGGGGACAGATGCTGTGTGGGGTTTTGTGCAGCTGGAGCTGCCTGGGTTTGCTGAGAGGTTGGGCGTGGGCGTGAGAGATGGACTCTGCCTGGCCACCACAGGATGGAGCTGCCCGGCACTGCCCCTGGCACAGGCCACAATGAGGCTGCCTGTAGGGTGCCAGCCCTACAGGGACTATGCTGCCTTCTGGTTCCCGATCGAAAGCCGGGATTTAGCAGGATGTCCTGGGTGTGGACAGGCTGGCTATGGTGACTCTTTCCCACCGAGGTGGATGGCAATTTCCCCAGCCTCTTCCACAGGCCTTTATAAGGGGACCGAGCAGGGCCAACGGCACCTGGGCCAGGTGGGGCTGTGGCCAGCTGGGTTAGAGCAAGGCTCAGAGGCAGGAATGGATGAGAACAAGGCCCTGTGGCCCCTTGCAGGCAGGCAGGAAGCCCCTCAGTGCCCTGGCTCCTGGAAGGAGGAAGGAAGGGAGCAGAGGGAGGCTCGGAAAAGCCCGGCCTGGAGCAGGAAGGGGTCGAGGTGGCTCTGTGAGCCTAATACGGGCCTGGACTCAGAGCGCACTAACACCTACCACCTCCTCCGTCTATGGCCTCGGCAAGGTTTTTCTGAGCCTCCCTTTGCTTCCCCTAAATGGGATCAAAATGCGCCTTGTTGATGAGACTAAATGAAGTCATTTATGAAATCGTTCAGCATCGCCAATGCTTTACAACCTCATGTGCAGTCGGGGCAGGCGGTGTCACCTGGGGGTTACGAGGCAAATGGCTTCACGTCCTTGCTCTGTGCCTCTGGGCTTAACTTTTCTGAGCCTCAGTTTCCCCAAAAGTAAGCCCTGATTTTCCTCCTCCTTCCCCGCTTCCCACCCCATTCCCCTTCCCAGTCAATGGCAACATGACTGGAAATCCTGGAGGAGCCAAGTCTGGAGATGCTGGGCTCTGCTGTTTCTCTCACAGGTCCTGCACTCTGTGGGGGTCCGGCACTTTCCTCTAAGTCCCTCTCCAGCAGCAGGGGACGGCCTGTGGCTACAGGGCTCTCAGGGCAGGGGACGCCCAGTTCAGACCAGGACCTGTGCAGGCCTGCCCCATTTCTCCCCTTCGTGTGTTCTGCAGAGATCTAGCCCACCTCCACCACCGCCCCTGTGTGCAGAGGTTCAGCTGGAAGCCGCCAGGAACTCTAGGACTGGGGCCCTGTGGCGTGGTCCTGGGGCCCTGTGGCTGGAACCTTGGAGCCCCCTGGTGGCCACCAGAATGGTGCGCCAAGAAGACTCTGGACGTCTCCGGCTCACTCACCTGGACACATTCAGGGCACTGGGCCATCAATGGTCTGTGACCATCTCTTGCACTGGAGCCAAGTAGGTGGGCTCATGTATCAACAGTTTTTCTTTTTTTTTTAGAGTTCTATTTCTTGAATTTTTTTTTCTTTTTTCAAGATGGAGTCTTGCTCTGTCACCCAGGCTGGAGTGCAATGGCATGATCTTGGCTCACTGCAACCTCTGCCTCCCGGGTTCAAGTGATTCTCCTGCCTCTGTATCCCAGTAGCTGGGATTACAGACGTGTGCCACCATGCCTTGCTAAATTTTGTATTTTTGGTAGAGATGGGGTTTCATCATGATCTCGATCTCGAACTCCTGACTTCCAGCGATCCACCCGCCTCGACCTCCCAAAGTGCTGGGATTTACAATAAGATAATTTGTCCCTTTATTTTATTTAACTTGTTGTTATCATTTCTTTTGACACAGTCTTGCTTTGTTGCCCAGGTTGGAGTGCAGTGACATAATTTCCACCCACTACAACCTCTGCCTCCTGGGCTCAAGCCATCCTCCTCCTCAGTCTCCCAGTAGCTGGGACCACAGACGTGTGCCACCATGCCCAGCTAATTTTTCTATTTTTCTGTAAAGACAGGATTTCACCATGTTGCCTGTCTGGTCTTGAACTCCTGAGCTCAAGCAATCTGCCTGCTCTGGCCTCCCAAAATGCTGGGATTACAGGCATGAGCCACGGTGCCCAACAGGCAATGTCCTTTTAGAAAGGAGCTATTTTTTCCCCTTGCTATCTGTGAAAATGCTTTTATTTCTCCCACAGCAACTAGTATTCATAGCTTGTATTTCCTGTTGCTGGTAAGAGAGACTTCAGGCTCTTGAAGAACTAGCCAGTTTCTTCTCCACAACGGGCAAACTGTAAGGCCTCTCCTCTCCCGGGGTTTTGGAGACCATGACTCCATAACATGACGGGCGCCAGATGCTCTCCGTTCAGCCGTAGCTGGGCTCCAGGAGGGACAGACATGTGGTCACTGTATTTGCTTTCCTTATTCTCACAGGTTGCAGGGATGTTGAAGGCCAAGACAAGGTAAATGCCAAAAGATTCTAGAGGCCAGGCACAATGGTTCATGCCTGTAATCCCAGCACTTTGGGAGGCTGAGACGGGAGGATCGCTTGAGCCCATGGGTTCAAGGTCAGCCCGGGTGACATAGTGAGGCCTCAGCTCTAAAACTAAAAAATTTTTCAGTTTGAAAAATCGTGGCTCACACCTGTAATCCCAGCACTTTGGGAGGCCAATGAGGGTGGATCACTTGAGGTCAGGAGTTCAAGACCAGCCTGGCCAACATGGGGAAATGCCATCTCTACTAAAAGTACAGAAAAATTAGTCGGGTGTGGTGGCATGCACCTGTAGTCTCAGCTACTTGGAGGCTGAGGTGAAAGAATTGCTTGAACCTGGGAAGCTGAGGCTTCGGTGAACTGAGATCACTCCACTGCATGCCAGCCAGCCTTGAGACCCTGTCTCAAAGAAAAGGCTCTAGGAATGCAGGGACGGTAGCCTAAAGACAGACTTGGGTGAAAGGTGTGTGGTTCTACATTTCTACCAGGAAATTCCAAGTATGATCATTACCATGACCAGAAAAGCTCTTGCTCACATTACTTCACACTACTCTGGTTAAAACTTTTGTTTGGCTGGGTGTCGTGGCTCATGCCTGTAATCCCAGTACTTTGGGAGGCAGCAGGATTGCTTGAGGTTGAAGTTCAAGGCCAGCCTGGGCAATGTAACAAGACCTCATCTCCGCTAAAAAATATATATATTTCAAAAATTTTTAAAAGAGACTGAGACAGGATAATTGCTTGAACCCGGGGGGTGGAGACTGCAGTGAGCCTAGATCAAACCACTGCACTCCAGCCTGAATGACAGAGTGAGACTCATATATATATATATAGTTTTGTGTTTTTTGAGATGGAGTTTCGCTCTTGTTACCCAGGCTGGAGAGCAATGGCATGATCTCG
>CM052668.1:27453315-27482932 GCA_028533165.1 Leontopithecus rosalia | reverse complement strand
CCTTGTAATCTGCCTGCCTCTGTCTCCCAAAGTGCTGGGATTACAGGTGTGAGCCACCACTGCCTGGCTGCAAAAACAATTTTAAAAGACTTGTATTTGATGATTGGGTTTTCACAGTTTTGTGTGAGATGTGTGATATGGTTTGGCTGTGTCCCCGCCCAAATCTCATCTCAAATTGTAGCTCCCATAATTCCCATGTGTTGTGGAGGGACCCAGTGTGAGATGGTTGAGTCATCAAGCTGGTTTCCCCCATACTGTTCTCATGGTAGTGAACAGGTCTCATGAGAGCTGATGTTTTTGTAAAGGATTTCCCCTTTCACTTGGCTCTTACTCTGTCTCTTATCTGCCGCCATGTAAGACTTGCCTTTTGCCTTCCTCCATGATTGTGAGGCCTCCTCAGCCAGTGGAACTGTGAGTCCATTAATTTCTTTATAAATTACCAAGTCTCAGGTATGTCTTTATCAGCATCATGAAAACAGAGTAATACAATGTGCCTCCCTCAAGCCTTGTCATGACATTGGCACTTTACCGTCTGACATGAAATAAAAAAAATGGGCAATTGCAATTGCGTTCGCCATCCACCCAGCCTGGGAAAACCTCTGACAAAGTCACCAGAAGCCAGTATTCATGGATGTCACAACAGATGAGGCAGCTCCTGAGAAAGTGTCATCAAGAACCACGTGGCCAGCGTTAAATAGCTCTAGAGGTCAGCAGAGGCAAGGATGTTGAGGGTAACAGCATTACTGCCTCTTGCATGCTGAGGGATATTAAATTAGCCCAAAATGCCACAGTTGACCAAAAAAGAACATGAAGAGATGGTACCTGGACACTCCAGAGGATTTCACGGCCGTGGGTTCAAAAATAAGCAAATACCTAAGAACCTCTTCTCTATGCGTTATTCTGTATCATTGATAAAACACTATGCCTCACTTGGGTCCATGAATTTTGTGACACATTTTTCTTTTTTTAAAATTTTCATTATTTTTAGGGTGTAGTAAGTCTCACCTGTAATCCCAGCACTTTGGGAGGCCAAGGTGGGTGGATCACTCGAGGTCAGGAGTTCAACACCAGCCTGGCCAACATGGTGAAATCCCATATCCACTAAAAATACAAAAATTAGCCAGACATGGTGGCGGGCACCTGTAATCCCAGCTACTCTGGAGGCTGAGGCAGGAGAATCACTTGAACCCAGGAGGAGGAGGTTGTAATGAGCCGAGATCGCGCCACTGCACTCCAGCCTGGGAGGCAGAGTGAAACTGTGTCTCAAAACAAAAACAAAAATAAAAACAAAAAGCAATAAGCAAATACCTAAGTACCTCTTCTCTATGCATTATTCTATATCACTGATAAACCACACTATGCCTCACTTGGTCCATGAATTTTGTAATAAATTTTTCTTTTATAAAATTTTTCCTTTTTTTAGGGTACTGGTAATCCTAGCACTTTGGGAGGCCAAGGTGGGCGGATTCCTGAAGCCCAGGAGTTCCAGACCAGCCTGGGCAACAAGGATAAACCCTATCTCTAGTCAAAAACGAAAAAGAAATTGAAAAAAAAAATTTTCCCTTCTTTTACTAAACTCTGCCTCCCAGGTTCAAGCAATTCTCCTGCCTCAGCCTCCTGAGTAGCTGGGACTACAGGTACATGCCACCATGTGCAGTTAATTTCTGTATTTTTGTAGAGACCGGGTTTCACCATGTTGGCCAGGCTGGTCTTGAGCTCCTGAGCTCAAGTGATCCTCCCATCTCAGCCTCCCAAAGTGCTGGGATTACAGGTGTGAGCCACCAAGCCCTGCCTGGTTGTAAAATTTCAATTAAACCATTTAGCATTAGGAGGGTAAAAATCTTATTATGAGTAAGTTTTGTTCCAAACGTCTTACAGTGTGAAAACATCAACTTTTCCTCGATTTTCAGTTTGTGTGTCTTTGGACATGACATCAGACAGTTTGGTGAGCTTTTGTGTGGCCCATACATTGGGCACAACGTTTGTTCCTTAAAATTGGTCTCGTTAGGTGACTAACAGGGCTTTAGAAACAGAGCAGCTTTTGCCTTTATTATTTAGTTATTGAGACAGAGTCTCACTCTGTCGTCCCAGGTGGAGTGAAGCAGTGCAATCTCAGCTCACTGTAACCTCCACCCCCCAGGTTCAAACAATTCTCGAGCTTCAGCCTCTCGAGTAGCTGGGACCACAGGTGCATGTACCATGCCCAGCTAATTCTTGTATTTTTATTAGAGATGGGGTTTCACTGTGTTTGCCAGGCTGGTCTCAAACTCCCAACCTCAGGTAATCTGCCCACCTTGGCTTCCCAAAATGCTGGGATTACAGATGTGAGCCCCTGTGCCAGGTCAAGACCTGATGGTTTTATAAGGGCCGTTTCCATCTTTGCTCAGCACTTCTCTCTCCTGCTGCCGTGTAAAGAAGGATGTGTTGCTTCCCCTTCTGCCATGATTGTAAGTTTCTTGAGGCCTCCCCAGACATGCAGAAAAACGGGGAGTCAATTAAACCTCTTTCCTTTATAAATTACCCACTATTGGGTATTTCTTTACAGCAACTTGAGAATGAACTAATACAGTAGGCTTAAATTTTAGTGAAAACCGGGGAAGCAAGAAATCTCGAATTGTCTGCCACCTATCAGTATTTTATAAACAAAAACCATTTTCCCCATACAAACATGTTTTCCCATAATTTTATGTATATTAATATACTCCAAAATACTTAGTTTTTATAATTATAAGAAGCCAGCTGGGGCTGAGTGTGGTTGCTCATGCCTGTAATCCCAGCACGTTGGGAGGCTGAGGTGGGTGGGTCACTTGAGGTCAAGAGTTTGAGACCACTCTGGCCAACATGGTGAAAACCCATCTCTACTAAAAATACAAAAATTAGCCTAGTGTGGTGGTGGGTGCCTATAATCCCAGCTACTTGGGAGGCTGAGGCAGGAAAATCTCTTGAACCTAGGAGGTGGAGGTTGCGGTGAGCTGAGCTCATGCCACTGAACTCCAGCCTGGGAGACAGAGTGAGACCCCATCACACACACACACACACACACACACACACACACACACACACAAAGGAGCTAGCTGGGCACAGTGAGTCACACCCATAATCCTAGCACTTTAGAATGCCAAGGCAGGCAGAACACTTGAGCCCAGTACTTCGAGACCAGTCTGGGCAAAATGACAAAACTTTGTCTCTACAAAAAATAAAAAACGTAGCTAGGCATTGTGGTGCACACCTATAGTCCCAGCCTCTTGGGAGGCTGAGCTGGAGGATCACCTGAGCCCAGGGAGGTTGAGACTGCAGTGAGCTATGATCACGCCACTGTGTGATCACTCCAGACTGGGTAACAGAGTGAGACTCTGTCTCAAAATAACAAATAAATGAAACAAAAAATATAGAAGCCTCCGGGCACAATGGCTCATGCCCGTAATCCCAGCACGTTGGGAGGCTGAGGTGGGTAGATCACCTGAGGTCAGGAGTTTGAGACCAGCCTGACCAACATGGTGAAACTCTGTCTTTACTAAAAATACAAAATCAGCCAGGCGTGGTGATGCGTGCCTATAATCCCAGGTACTTGGGAAGCTGAGACAGGAGAATCGCTTGAATCCAGGAGGAGGAGGTTGCAGTAAGCCAAGATTTCGCCATTGCACTCCAGGCTAGGCAACAAGAATGAAACTCCACCTCAGAAAAAAAGAGCCAGGCGCGGTGGCTCATGCCTGTAATTCCAGCACTTTGGGAAGGTGAGGCAAGTGAATTGCCTGAGGTCAGGAATTCGAGACCAGCCTGGCTGATGTAGTGAAACCCTTTCTCTACTAAAAAAATATGAAAAATTAGCCGGGCATGGTGGTGGACACCTGTAATCCCAGCTACTCCGGAGGTTGAGGCAGGAGAATTGCTTGAACCTAGAAGGTGGAAGTTTCAGTGAGCGGTGATTATATGATTGCACTCCAGCCTGGGAAACAAGAGAGAAACTCCGTCTCAAATATATATATATATATATATATATATATCTCCCCAAGAACAAACATATCTATGTTCAGCAATTTGTTTCAGTTTATTATCTTATTTGAAAATGACCCACATATTTAATGAATATCTATTATTTAATTTACCATAACATGATTTAGAGATTTCAAATTATATAAAAAGCTCATTTTTAAGCATATATCCCATTTATACTTACCCAATTTTTTTAACCGTTTACTTAGATTACTTATGAAAATTTAGATATTAGACAAAGCTAATGATCATTTTGTTATTTCTCACTTCACAAGATTTGTAGCCTGTAAATATATGAAGATCTCAGAAGACACAGATATTTTTATTAAACCGACCTTACTTTTAAAAATTACACAAAGATGCTGGGCATGGTGGCTCATGCCTGTGTTCCCAGCACTTTGGGAGGCTGAGACAGGCAGATCACGGGGTCAGGAGTTTGAGACCATGCTGGCCAACATGGTGAAACCCCATCTCTACTAAAAATACAAAAATTAGCCAGGCGTGGTGGTGCACCCCTGTAATCCCAGCTACTCGGGAGGCTGAGGCAGGAGAATGGCTTGAACTCAGGAGGCGGAGTTTGTAGTGAGCTGTGATCGCGTCACTGCACTCCAGCCTGGGCACAGAGCGAGTCTCCATCTCAAAAAACAACGTGCATAAGAACAGGCCATAACATGTGCCAGCTGGAACCCCAGAAAACCTGGCGTGCTTTCATGTTTGAGAATCCACTTTGTGTTTATCTTCCAGAAGCAAAGAAAATCCTGTAAATCCTGCCAGGGAGTGACAGGTGTTTAGTCAGGTGTTGTAGATAGCCATGACCACCCTAGTGGCTGTTAATTAGCCGTCATGCACCCAGCATTTAGAATGTTTATTTTTGCTCTTGAAAGACTTTTGGAAACAAGCAAGGGGAGGGTCAAACCAAATCAAAAGAAACCAAGATAAAAGTGTTCACAGAAATGTTAACTGAGGTGTGCAGATCGAACAAAATATGAAACCTGGTGCGTAAACCGAAAGAGGCAAGCCTCACAGGGAGCACACAAATTCTGCAGAAACCCAGACTATGCAATCCACACAGACACTGGTCTCTACACCAGGAAGGGCTTACCAGAAAAGATAAAGAAGTCTTTTATCAGTTCAGGACGGATGTAGAGTCCTTTATTAAGGTGGTCTTAACCAGGCCACGCCCGGTGGCTCACGCCTTAATCCCAGCACTTTGGGAGGTTGAGGCTAGTGGATTACTTGAGGTCAGGAGTTTGAGACCAGCCTGGCCAACATGATGAGACTCCATCTCTATTAAAAATACAAAAATTATCCAGGCATGGTGGCTCATGCCTGTAATCCCAGCACTTTGGAAAGCCGAGGCAGGTGGATCCTCTGAGGTCAGGAGTTCAAGACCAGCCTGGCAAACATAGTGAAATCCCATCTCTACTAAAAATACAAAAATTAGCTGGGCACGGTGGTGGGCACCTGTAATCCCAGCTACTTGGAAGGCTGAGGCAGGACAATCACTTGAACCTGAGAGGCGGTGGTTGCAGTGGGTTGAGATAGTGCCATTGCAGTCCAGTTTGGGCAACAAGAGCGAAACTCCATCTCAAAAAACAAAACAAAACAAAACAAAAAATACAAAAATTAGCTGGGCATGGTGGTGTGTGCCTGCAATCCTAGGAACTGGGGAGGCTAAGTAAGGCAGGAGAATCACTTGAGCCCAGGAGGCAGAGGTTGAAGTGAGCCAAAATCAGGCCACTGTACTGCAGCCTGGGTGAAAGAGTGAGACTCCATCTCAAAAAATAAATAAATAAATAAAAGAAGGTGGTCTTATCTTACAGATCGCAAATAATATCAAAAAGCCTCTAACAAAAGAAGGGAGGCTCAGCCTGAGTGAGGATAACCAGGGCAAGAAAGAAGAGCCATCCATGTAAACAGAGAGCTCAGAGTGAGTGCTGCACAGCAATTCCAAAAACCAATTTCTTCCCATAATGATCTCATTCATGTCCCATTTCTGACACCATATCTGTCAACCTAATGAACAAACAGAGAGGCTCAGTAAAAGAAGAGATGTTGGCCGGGTGTAGTGGCTCACGCCTGTAATCCAAGCACTTTGGAGGCCGAGGCGGGCGGATCACCTGAGGTCGGGAGTTCAAGACCAGCCTGACCGACATGGTGAAACCCTGTCTCTACTAAACCCTGTCTCTACTAACAATTAAAAAAAATTAACTGGGCATGGTGGTGGGCACCTGTAATCTCAGCTACTCAGGAGGCTGAGGCAGAAGAATCACTTGAACCCAGGAGGCAAATGTTGCAGTGAGTCAAGATTGTGCCACTGCACTCCAGCCTGGGCGACAGAGCCGGTCTCAAAAAAAAAAAAAGATGTTCATTTGGGAATATAGCACTGCAATGAAAATGTGCATGGCATAGAAAACTATGTGTGGATTCAGGAAGGCGGAGGAAGACAAAGGCTCTTACAAGAAAACATGAGGAGGAGTACATCACTGTTCTGAAATAATTATCACTGTTAAGGGTGATGCCAGTTAGAGGTCAGCCAGGTTGTTCTACAAAGGTCTTTGTAGAACTATTTTTTTGTGTAAAGTTGTAATGCCCTTTGGGTGAGTTTGTGGTTTCTGTAGAGTCTTTTGTGATTGTTTTTGTTAGGCATATAAACATGAGAATCCTGTCTTCGTGGCATTCCCTGGCTTTATTTTCAAGTCTTTCTTTCTTTCTTTCTTCCTTCCTTCCTTCTTTCTTTCTTTCTCTTTCCCTCCCTTCCTCCCTCCCTTCTTTCCTTCCTTCCTCTCTGTCTCTCTCTCTCTTTCTTTCTTTCAGATGTAAGCTTGCTCTGTCTCCCAGGCTGGAGTGCCGTGCATGATCTTGCCTTACCGCAACCTCTGCCTCCCAGGTTCAAGCAATTTTCCTGCCTCACCCTCCTGAGTAGCTGGGATTATACCACCATGCCCGGCTAATTTTTTTTTTTTTTGAGACGGAGTTTCAGTCTTGTTACCCAGGCTGGAATGCAATGGAGCGACCTCGGCTCACCACAACCTCCACCTCCTGGGTTCAGGCAATTCTCCTGCCTCAGCCTCCTGAGTAGCTGGGATTACAGGCACGCGCCACCATGCCCAGCTAATTTTTTGTATTTTTAGTATAGACGGGTTTTCACCATGTTGGCCAGGCTGATCTCCAACTCCTGACCTCAAATGATCCGCCTCCCTCGGCCTCCCAAAGTGCTGGGAATACAAGTGTGAGCCACCACACCAGTCCTACCCAGGAAAGAATGCAGGGCAATCCAGAGATAGAAGAAACAGCTTTACTGAAATGGCAGTGTCACTGTTCGGTGACTGCTCCTGCAGAGGAGGGCTATTCATGGGCAGACAGTAGCAGCTCAGGGCAGTTCCACAGTCATATTTATACCCACTTTAAATTCTGTATGCAGATTAAGGGGCGGTTCATGCAGAAATTTCTAGCAAAGGAGGAGTCATCATTGGGTCATTGCTATAGAAAGGAGCAGTAACTCCCCGGTGTTGCCATGGCAGTGGTAAACTGGCATGGCACACTGGTGGGCCTATCTCACTGAAAGCTGCTCCCAGAGGGGCGTGGTAGCTCAGGCCTGTAATCCTAGCACTTTGGGAGGCCAGGGCGGGTGGATCACCTGAGGTCTGGAGTTTGAGACCAACCTGGCCAACATGGTGAAATCCTGTCTCTACTAAAAATACAAAAAGTAGCCAGGTGTGGTGGCGGGTGCCTGTAATCCCAGCTACTCAGGGGGCTGAGGCAGGAGAATTGCTTGAACCTGGGAGGCGGAGGTTGCAGTGAGCCGAGATCGTGCAACTGCACTCCAGCCTGGGAGACAGAGTGAGACCCTCAAAAAAAATAATAGGCCAGGTGTGGTGGCTCACGCCTGTAATCCCAACACTGGGAGGCCAAGGTGGGAGGATCACCTGAGGTCAGGATTTCGAGGCCAACCTGACCAACATCAAGAAACCCCGTCTCTACTAAAAATACCAAAAAATTAGCCAGGTGTGGTGGTGCATGCCTGTAATCCCTGCTACTTGGGAGGGTAGGAGAATCGCTTGAACCCAGGAGGCGGAGGTTGCAGTGAGCCGAGATCATGCCATTACACTTCAGCCTGGGCAACAAGAGTGAAACTCCCTCTCAATAATAATAATAATAATAAAGAAAGATGCTTCCCACTCTCCCACCGCCCCGTTTGAGCAAGCCCCGCCTCTGGTCCTACCTCACTCTAATCCTGCTCACCCTGGCCTCTAGGGGGAGCTGTAACCAAGAAACCTACATTGGTGGAACCTCTAACACCCTTGGAATTATTTGTGCTGCCCACTTCTCTGTTCCTGGAGGCTCATGACATTTCTGCTTCTGCAAACTGGACCACAGGACTTTCCCCAGCTTCTCACCCACACCCCAGCAGAGAGAGAAGCTTGCAGTCCCCACTCACCTCTTGCTTTGCATCAGTGTTGCCCAATCTCATCTGAGCCAATGCCCCCGATTTACAGCAAATCATTTCTCACACTGCCTTTATCACCTTGAAATGAAATACTTAGATAAAAAAACCGAGCTTCAAAATGCCCTAGCTATAATGTAAAGGGGAAATAAAAGGAGAGAAATTTAAGTTAGCCAGACCTGGTGGCATGTGCCTGTAATTCCAGCTACTTGGGAGGCTGAAGTAGGAGAATAGCTTGAACCCAAGAGACAGAGGTTGCAGTGAGCCGAGATCATGTCACTGCACTCCTACCTGGGCAACAGAACGAGACTCCATCTCAAAAAATAAAAGAATATGTGCAGCAATATGCAAGGGATGCTTGGCTTGATTCCTGTAAGATTCAGCTACTCAAAGCTTGATCCTGGGAGCCTCAGCTCTGGTATCTCCTGGGAATTTGTTACAAATGCAGACATGATGATTTGGAATCCCCAGGGGGTTTGTGGTAGCTCTAGAACATTTGCCCCTCTGTGTGGACTCTCTGAAGCAACAGCTCCATAAAACCCACAACTGGCCCTCCTAGATTAAGAGATTTTCTGGTTTGCTGAACTGAAGAACAATTCTGCTTTATCCATTACAAGGAAAGTAATTTTGAAAGTGCCAATCCGTTTTTTGTTTTCTGTTTCTGCTTTCCTCAGCCCTTTTCTGTCTATAAAGTATAAGGACGAGGCCAGTGTGGTGGCTCACACCTGTAATCCCAGCACTTTGGGAGACCAAGGCAGGAGGATCGCTTGAGGCCAACAGTTTGAGATGAGACATTGTAGTCCAGTCTCATCTCTACAAAAAATTAGCCAGACATTGGGCCAGGCACGGTGGCTTACATCTGTAACCCCAGCACTTTGGAAGGCCAAGGTGGGCAGATCACAAGGTCACGAGTTTGAGATCACCTGACCAACACGGTGAAATCCCATCTCTACTAAAAAATACAAAAATTAGCCAGGCATGGTGTTGTGCGCCTGTAATCCCAGTTACTCCGGAGGCCGAGGCAGGCAGAAGAATTGCTTGAACCCGGGAGGCAGAGGCTGCAGTGAGCTGAGTGTACCATGGCACTCCAGCCTGTGTGACAGAGCAAGACTCTGTCTCAAATAAAAAAAAAAAATCTAGACATGGTGGAACTATAACTGTGTCTATAATCACAGCTATTCAAGAGGCTGAGATGGGAGGATCACCTGAGGCTGGGAGGGCGAGGCTGCAGTGACCTGACTCATGCCTGCAGTGCACTGGCTCATGCCTGCAATTCCAGCACTTTGAGAGGCTGAGGTGGGAGGATGGGTTGAGCCTCGTAGGTCAAATCTGCAGTGAGCCACGATCACGCCACTACACTCCAACTTAGGCAACAGAGTGAGACCTCATCTCAAAGAACCTTTTAAAACTTTTAACAAGTGAAGGGACAACTGAAACTTTCCATCCACCCTCTCCAAAGGCTTGACAATTTAAGTCTCTGAAATAAACTTGACAGTAGACAAATTCACAGGAGAAAAGGCACACAAATCCCCATGTGCGCACGCACAGGAACCCCACAAAGTATGAGATTCAAAGAAGAGCCAGATGGTTGAAGCTTAAATAGCATTTTGAGCTACAGAAATAGATAGGGGCTAGGAGGCTTCTGGACCGTGGTAGGGTGAGGGGCAGAACTGCACTGAGAACATAGGTGGTCTTATTTGCAAATAAAGTCTCTCAGGTAGCAGTCCTCAGAAGGATGGGTGAACGTATATCTGGGTGTGGTGTCCTTGGGTGGAGACCAAGAGTCTTCTCCTGGGGAAGAGAAGTATGTACTGGAAAAGAAAACTGACTGACTTTTCAGTATCTGCCCTTTTGACCTACTTGACTTCTTTTTTTTTTGAGACAAAGTCCCACTCTCTTGCCCAGCCTGGAGTGCAGTGGTGCAATCTTGGCTCACTGCAACCTCTGCCTCCCAGGTTCAAGCAATTCTCCTGCCTCAGACTCCCAAGTAGCTGGGACAACAGGTGTGTGCCATCACACCCAGCTAACTTTTTAAGTAGGGGGTTTTTAAGATGGGGGTTTTACCATGTTGGCCAGCCTGGTCTCAAACTCCTGACCTCAGGTGATCCACCTGCCTCAGCCTCCCAAAGTACTGGGATTACAGGCATGAGCCACCGTGCCTGAGCAACCTACTTATATTTTTTAAACCCTTTAACTGTTAAAAAATTCAGGCCAGGTGTGGTCGTTCATGCCTGTAATCCCAGCACTTTGGGAGGCTGAGGAGAGTGGAACACATGAGGTCAGGAGTTCAAGATCAAGCCATTGCACTCCAGCCTGGGTGACAAGGTGAGACTCTGTCTCAAAAAGTTCTTAAAAATTCATATATGTCTGGGTGCTGTGGCTCATGCCTGTAATCCCAGCACTTTGGGAGCCCGAGATGGGCGGATCATGAAGTCAAGAGATCAAAACTATCCTGATCAACATAATGAAAACCTGTCTCTATTAAAAATATTTAAATTAGGTGGGCGTGGTGTCATGCACCTTTAGTCCCAGCTACTTGGGAAGCTGAGGCAGAAGAATTGCTTGAACCTGGGATGTGGAAGTTGCAGTGAGCTGAGATCGTGACACTGCACTCCAGCCTGGCGACAGAGCAAGACTACGTCTCAAAAAAAAAAAAAATCATAGAGTTGGGTTATTGTATCTCATTATCAAAAAGCTTCCCACTGCTTACACATTACATTGAAACTAATATATTAGTTTTAGTGAGCATAGTGGCTCGCACCTATAATCCCAGAACTTTGGGAGGTAGAGGCGGGAGGATCACTTGAGCTCAGGAGTTCGAGACCAGCCTGGGCAACAGCAAGACCTTGTCTCTCCTGAAAAAAAGGAAAGAAAGAAGAGAGAAAGAGAGAAAAGAAAGAAAGAGAAAAGAAAAGAGAAAGAAAGAAAGAAAGAAAGAAAGAAAGAAAGAAAGAAAGAAAGAAAGAAAGAAAGAAAGAAAGTTAGTTAGCTGGGCATGATGGTACACACCTTTAGTCCCAGCTACTCAGGAGGTGAAGGCAGGAGGACTGCTTGAGTCCAGAAGTTTGAGGCTGAAGTGAGCTATAACAGAGTGAGACCCAGTCTCAAAAAATATATATAAGCAATTTTTTGAGACATATTTTTGCTTTTGTTGCCCAGGCTGGAGTGCAATGGCGTGATCTTGGCTCAGTGCAACCTCCACCTCCCGGGTTCAAGCAATGCTCCTGCCTCAGCCTTCCAAGTAGCTGGGACTACAGGCATGCACCACCATACCTGGGTTTTTTTGTCTTTTTAGTAGAGATGGGGTTTTATCATGTAGGTGAGGGTGGTCTCGAACTCTTGACCTCAAGTGATCCACCCACCTGGGCCTCCCAAAGTGCTGGGATTACAGGCATGAGCCACCACGCCCAGTAGAAAGTTTTTAAATGAAAATACACATATTGAGAAGAAATAAGATCAGCATAATAGTTCATTCGTCTCTCCTAATTCAGGTTCTCCTTCTCCTATCCATCCAACCCAGCCTCATTATGCCCCATTTCCTTTCTCTGGTCTAATTTTTCATAGTGCTAATCACTTTTTTGAGACAGAATCTTGCTCTGTCGCCAGGCTGGAGTGCAGTGGTGTGATCTCAGCTCACAGCAACCTCCACCTCTCAGGTTCAATCAATTAGCCTCCTGAGTAGCTGGGATTACAGGTGCACACCATCACGTCCAGCTGATTTTCATATTTTTAGTAGAGACAGGAGTTCACTATCTTGGCCAGGCTGGTCTTAAATGCCTGACCTTGTGATCCACCCATCTCAGCCTCCCAAAGTGTTGGAATTACAGACGTGAGCCACTGCGCCCGGCCCGCTAATCACTTTTTAACACACATTGATCATCAGGGCAGATGCACATTACAGGCTAGTTTAACGTGTGTGCACTACTACAACCATTTCATTTTTTTTTTTTTTGGAGACAGGGTCTTGATGTGTAGCCCAGGCTGAACTGCATTGGCATGATCACTGCTCACTGCTGCCTCAACCTCCCTGGCTCAAGCCATCTTGGTAGGCATCAAGCCTACCAAGTAGCTGAGACTGCAGGTGTACACCACCATATGCAGCTACTTTTTAAACTTTTTGTGGAGACAGGGTTTCACTGTGTTGCCATGGCTGGTCTCAAACCCCTGGGCTTAAGGGATCCTCCTGCCTCAGCCTCCCACAGTGATGGGATTACAGATGTGAGCCCCCATGCTGGGCCCCATTTAATTATTTTCTGCATTTGTGGAGATACTTCTTAGAAGGTCAAAAAGAGGTTTTATTTATTTTATTTATTTATTTAAGATGGCATCTCACTCTGTCGCCTAGGCTGGAGTGCGATGGTGAGATCTCAGCTCACTGCAACTTCTGCCTCCCGTGTTGAAGTGATTCTCATGTCTCAGCTTCCCAAGTAGCTGGGATCACAGGCATGTGCCACTATGCCTGGCTAATTTTTGAATTTTTATGGAGATGGGGTTTCGCCATGTTGGGCAGGTTGGTCTTGAATTCCTGACCTCAAGTGATCTGCTCGTGTCAGCCTCCCAAAGTGCTGGGATTACAGGCATCACCCATTGTGCCTGACCTGGAGGCTTTATTTTTAATTATTTCCTTGATACTATGTAATTTGCTCATTATGCAACTGTTTACCATGTCTCTCCCTCTAGAAGGTAAATTCTTTGTGGGGAATAATCTATGTCTGGTTTTGTTTGTTGATGTTTTAAATTATGTATATGGCTCACATTATGCAAAGCGAAATAAAATATAGAGATATAGAGACAAATCTCTAAAATGTTTTATTTGGGCTGGGTGCAGTGGCTCACGCCTGTGATCCCCATACTTTGGGAGATCAAGGTGGGCAGATCACCTGAGGTCAGGAGTTTGAGACCAGCCCGGACAACGTGGTGAAACCCCCTCTCTACTAAATATACAAAAATTAGCCTGCATGATGGCGCACACCTGTAATCCCAGCTACTGGGGAGGCTGAGGCATGAGAATCGCTTGAACCCAAGAGGCAGAGGTTGCAGTGAGCCGAGATCGCACCACTGACCTCCAGCCTGGGAGATAGAGTCTTTGCTCTGTCTCAAAAAAAATAATATATGTTTTATTTGGAAAGCAAGAATTGAAATTTGAAGCATGCACACAGACCACGTGGTCTTCAGTACTTTCAACGAGCGAAGAGGTTAGAGGTTTTTCTTAAATAAGAAAAAGAAATGTCAGGTATTGTTTTGCAAGAAAGTTCATTGACACTAGCGATGTTTTGGGGAGCTGGCAAGTTCTGATTGGTAAGTGACAGCAGAGGGTAAAACTAGTCTTAGAGTCACAGCAGGTTGTTTCAGTACCAGTTAGACTGGTTCCAGGTTACACCTGGCAGTTTTAACAGCCAGCCCTGCAGAAAGCCACATTCTTGGGGCAAATGGTATCTGCCCTGAGTGTTATTCCCCTCTGGCCTCTCAACTTTGTTTTAGTTGAGTATGACAAGAAGGATCCAATTCATATAATCAACTTTCATAATTTTTTTTGTTGTTTATTGAGACAGTCACACTCTTTTGCACAGGCTGGAGTGCAGCGATGCAATCTCTGCTCACTGCAACCTCAGCCTCCCAGGTTCAAGTGATTCTCCTGCCTGAGCCTTCAAATTAGTTGGGATTGCAGGCACCTGCCACCACACCCAGCTAATTTTTGTATTCTTAGTTGGGATGGGTTTCACCGTGTTGGCCAGGCTGGTCTCGAACTCCTTACCTCAAGCGATCCACCTGCCTTAGCCCCGAAAACTGCTGGGATTACAGGCATGAGTCGACACACCCAGCCACAATTGTGTTTTTATTGGACAGAGCGGATCTAGAGGTTAAAATCAGGAATTCTGGAGCTAGGCTGGCTGGATTCAAATCCTTACTGGCCAGTGATCACTCGAGCAAGTCACTCGGCCTCTGCTGGTCTGTGTTCTCACCCGTGAAGTGGAGGCATAACGGCACCTGCTTCATGGGACTGCCATCCTGGATGGGAGTAAAACTATCCATAAAATTTGATTAGTGTTATGATTGGTTGCTGCACTCAATTTTAGCAGCTGGAGCCTGTTTTCTCCTGTGAAATGAAGATAACCATGCCCGACCTTAAAGGTGATGGAAATTTTTTAACGCGTTAACGGACATGAGGCCTCCCACCCAGAAGCCCGACCAAAATAACAGCGGTTGCTCGGAGCCAGGCGTCTCACTGCAGCTAACGAATTAGGAACATTTCAAGAGGCCGGCTGGAGGGGACGCTCCCCTGGATCCCGGCCGGACCGGCCCCATCGTGGGAAGCAGGTTGGGTCTCGAGATGGGGAAAGAGTAGGTGGGAGGGGCTGGCCAGTAAGGAGGATGCAGGGGTAGGTCAAGCTGGCTTGTAAGAGGGGAAGGGCCGGCGAGTAAAAAGGGTGCAGAGGGGCGTGGGGAGCTTGCGGCATCCGGGCGAGGAGCGCCGCCAGGCCCCGGGGTAGGACTTGGGGTGGGGTGTCGGTGGGGCCGATTGCATGCAATTCGGGACATACACACAGACCGCGGGGTCTCCGGGATATCGGTGCTATCAAAGACGGGCTGGGGGATGGGGACCTGGGAACGGGGCCCAGGAGTGTTGAAGGTAGGGGTGCAACTGGCAGAGGCAGGGCAGGCGGAGGCAGCGCGGCGCGGAGGCTGGTGGTTCCTGACGCCCTGACCCTTCCTCTCCCGCAGTCACAGCCGGGCCTGGTGGGGGGACCATGGGCGTCTCCGCCTCCAGGTGCCGGGCCGCCCGGGTCCCCGCGCCGGAGCCGGAACCCGAAGGGGCGCTGGACCTGAGCCAAATGCCCCCGGAGCTGCTTCTGGTGGTGCTGAGTCACGTCCCCCCGCGCACGCTGCTGGGGCGCTGCCGCCAAGTGTGCCGGGGTTGGCGCGACCTGGTGGACAGCCAGGCCCTGTGGCTGCTGATCTTGGCCCGGGACCACAGCGCCACAGGCCGCGCGCTGCTGCAGCTTGCCCGCAGCTGCCAGTCTCCCTCCCGCAATGCCAGGCCCTGCCCGCTGGGCCGCTTCTGCGCGCGCAGACCCATCGGACGCAACCTTATTCGCAACCCCTGCGGCCAAGGTGGGATCCTAGAAGAGGTGATCCAGGATGCTGGGAGCGGTGAAGGGGCCGGGGGGTCGGGGCTGCACTGGGACCAGTGGGAGGAGTGGAAGGGGCGGGGCCTCACTGACCGGTGGGAGGCGTGTAAGGGGCGGGGCCTCACGGGACGGTGGGAGGTGTGGAAGGGGCGGGGCCTCACTGGGATCAGTGGGAGGAGTGGAAGGGGCGGGGCCTCACTGGAACCGGTGGGAGGTGTGGAAGGGGCGGGGCCTCACTGGGACCGGTGGGAGGAGTAGGAGGGGCAAGGCAGCATTAGGAGCCGGTGGGAGGAGTCTGAGGGGCGAGGTAGCATTCGTAGGCAGGGTGCAGGACTGGTGGGGCAGGGCTTCACTGGGAGCCTGTGGGCGGGGGCAGCTCTGGAAGCCAGATAGAAGGGCTGGAGGGGCGAGCTTTGCCGCAAATCGGTGAGAAGGGTCAGAAGGGCAGGACTTTGCCGGGAGCTGATTGGGGGGGGGAAGCCTCCGTGGGAAGGGCCGGGAAAGCGAGCTGTATTATGAGCACGTGGGAGGGGCTGGGGTGGAGTCTCACTAGGAACCTACAGGCAGGCGACTGGAACTTGGGTACTAGCCTTTTTTATTTCACAGAAGGCCTCCGAAAGTGGATGGTGCAGCATGGTGGGGACGGCTGGGTGGTAGAGGAAAATAGGACAACCGTGCGTGGGGCCCCTTCTCAGACATGCTTCGTGACTTCATTCAGGTGAATGCCCCTGCTATCCAAAGGTCCGGCCAGTTGTTGAGAAAGGCCTGCCTGTTCTTATTACCCTGTCTCCATTCCCAGCTGGTGTCGCAAGAAGCAGGTCTTGGACCTAGAGGAGGAGGGTCTGTGGCCAGAACTGCTGGATAGTGGCAGGATTGAGATTTGTGTCTCTGACTGGTGAGTGTGATGATTAAAATAGCCCCTTGCTAAGCACTGACTTCATGTGACATGACCTCTTTAGGGGTGACTTAATTTAGGCCTCCTAACCCCTCCTTACAGATGAAAAAAATCTGAAGTTCAGGCTGGCCATGGTGGCTCACACCTATAATCCCAGCACTTTGGGAGGTCGAGGCAGGCAAATCACTTGAGTTCAAGACCAGCCCAGCCAGCATAGAAACCTCATCTCTACTAAAAATACAAAAAAATTAGCCAGGTGTGGTAGTGCGCACCTGTGGTTTCAGATACTTGGGAGGCTGAGGCAGGAGAATTGCTTGAACCCAGGAGGCAGAGGTAGGAGAATCACTTGAACCCAGGAGGCAGAGGTAGGAGAATCACTTGAACCCAGGAGGCAGAGGTAGGAGAATCGCCTGAACCCAGGAGGCAGAGGTTGTGGTGGGCCAAGATTGTGCCACTGCATTCCAGCCTGGGTGACAGTGAGACTCAGTCTCAGAAAAAAAAAAGAAAAAGAAAAACTGAAGTTCAGGGAGGTGAAGTGACAGCCACACTCAGTTTTAGTAATTAGCAGAGTATACGTCCTAAGCCTCTCTACTCATGCCCAGAGGGATGTGGACTGGAAAGCAGAAGATGAGATCCAATATAGAGGCCTTGGGCCCAGCTCAGTCTTGTCTGTGAATGATTGAGAGGTTCCTTGCCTTAGGAGGAGAAAATAGCAAAGTTGGCTAAAAGCCTAGATTCTGGAGCCAGACCTCCCAGATTCAAACCCTAACTCTGCGGCTTTTTGGCCTTGGGCATGTCACAGCATACCTCTGTTTCCTCTGTTTATAAGATAGGGCTCTTGCAAAGACAATTATTACATGGCAAGCACATAACAAGTACTTTATAAATGTGATCATCTTTTTTGAACTTTGATTCTGTGGAAGGTGTATTTCAGGCCGTCAGATCATTCAGAGCTTTGCAGGAAACAGAGGTTAGGAAAGGGGAGATGACAGACTGGGCACCATTGCTCATGCCTGTAATCCCGGCACTCTGGGAGGCAAAGGTGGGCGGATCACTTGAGGTCAGGAATTCGAGACCAGCCTGACCAACATGGTGAAATCCATCTCTACTAAAAATACAAAAAATTAGCCAGCTGTTGTGATGTGTGCCTGTAATCCCAGCTACTCCGGAGGCCAAGGCAGGAGAATCTCTTGAACATGGGAGGTGGATGCTGCAGTGAGCTGAGATGGCACCATTACTCTCCAGTCTGAGCAACAGAGTGAGACTCTGTCTCCGGAAAAAAAGGGGGCGATGCAGATGACTTGCCCTGGCCACACAGCCTGAGCTTGGCAGAACCTGGCATAAGGCCCCGACTCAACTGACTCCAGAGCTTGTCCCTTTAGTGATGGTCTTGCATGTGGGGTGCATGAAGAGCTTCCAGGGGGTTATGACCCAGATGGTTTTATAGGAGTCAAATTCCAGGTCCACTGCAGCCATCTGCCCCCTATTATAAAATTAATCTGCTGTAGATTATATCTGCGTGGGAAGCATCATACAGTTCTCCTTCCCTAGTCTCTTTCTCAGTATCCCCCTTCTCTAGTTTTAGAGGAAAAAAGCCCCTCACTATAGTGTGTGGTCCCCATATGTAAAGACTACTGGGGAACCAGGCAAATGGCCACTGGAAATTTTGAGCATTAGCAAATTCACTTTTTTTTTTTTTGGGTAGAGTCTCTCTTGGTGGCCCAGGCTGGGTGCAATGATGCAATCTCAGCTCACTGCAACCTCTGCCTCCTGGGTTCAAGTGATTCTCCTGCCTCAGCCTCCTGAGTAGCTGGGATTACAGGCGCTACCAAACCCGGCTAATTTTTATATTTTTAGTAGAGATTGGGTTTCACCATGTTGTTCAGGCTGGTCTCGAATTGCTGACCTCAGGTGATCCACCCACCTTGGCCTCTCAAAGTGCTGAGATTACAGGCATGAGCAACCCACATCTGGCCAACAAATTCACTCTTAAGACCCCATAACCCTGCCCCCAAACTCCATCTCATTAAGAGATATATCTCCAGTAAGATTTATTTATTTATTTATTTTTCTGAGACAGAGTCTTGCTGTTTCACCCAGGCTGGAGTGCAGTGGCATGATCTCAGCTCACTGCATCCTCCACCACCTTGCCTCATGTGATCCTCCTACCTCAGCTTCATGAGTAACTGGGACTACAAGTGTACAATCACCATGCTTGTCTAATTTTTACATTTTTGGGTTTTTTCTTGTTTTTTCTTTTGAGACGGAGTTTTACTTGTTGCCCAGGCAGGAGTACAATGGTGCCATCTCAGCTCACTGCAACCTCGACTTCCCGGGTTCAAATGATTCTTCTGTCTCAGCCTCCCGAGTAGCTGGGATTACAGGCATGCACCACCATGCCTGGCTAATTTTTTTATTTTTAGTAGAGACGGAGTTTTGCCACGTTGGCCAGGCTGGTCTCGAACTCCTGACCTCAGGTGATCTGCTTGCCTCAACCTCTCCAAGTTCTGGGATTACAGGTGTGAGCCACTGCACCTGGCCTTTTTTTTTTTTTTTTTTTGTAGAGATGGGTTTTGCCATGTCACTCAGGCTGGTCTTGAAATCCCGGACTCAAGCAGTCCTCCCACCTCTGCCTCCCAAAGTGCTGGGATTACAGGTGTAAGCCACCACACCCAGCCAGGCATCAATATTTGTGAGAAGTTTCAAGCTCACTACAAAGTTCAGGGATGGAATCCCTAAGACCATCCTCACTTCTGACACATATGTCAGAACAACACAAACATATTATGTCATTTGATGCATAATACTTAAAACAAAATCTGGCTGTGTATAATGGCTCACGCCTGTAATCCCAGCACTTTGGGAGGCAGAGGCAGAAGGATCACCTGAGTCCAGGAGTTCAAGACCAGTCTGGGTGACATGCCAAAACCCCATCTCTACAACTCCACCAACTGCAAGTTTGGGGGACTTCCAAAACCACCTTCACAATTCAATAATCCATTGGAAGAACTCACAGAAAGCTACTAAACACTTCTGGTTTATTACAGGGAAATGATACAGATTAAAATCAGCCAAGAAAAGAAGGGCATAGAGCAGCATCCAGGGGAAATGTCAGACACAGAGCTTCTGCTGTCCTGCCATGGCATCAGAATATGTTACTATGCTGGCACTGATGTGTGACAAGATACATGGTATTTTGTTGACCAACAGAGTTCACTTGAGCCTCCGTGTTCAGAGTGGGGTTTCTTGGGTTCACCACATGGGCATGATGGATTGATTGATGGCCCGTGTGGTTAATCTTGGCCTCTAGGTCCACTGATGTTCCCTGACTCCCAGCCTCCACCGTAAGTCACATTGTGGGTCTTTCTGGAGGGGCCAGCCCCCATCCTAAGACCATCTATATGAGCGTGGCTAGCCCCTGCCCTAAATCACATTGGTAGACTATCCAGTACCCCCTGGGTCCCCTTCAAAGGTATTCCTGTCTGACACAACTCATTCAAGGGTCCAGAGATCACTTCCCAGGAGTCCCTTTAGAGGATTTGTGTACATGGGGAGGGAATTTGGACAAGGCAGGAAGGACAAGGTAGGCAGACACCCAAAGAGAAGGGGTGGCAAGTCCAGCCTTTAAGGCCTCCCTCCTCCACAGGTGGGGAGCCCGACATGACAGTGGCTGTATGTATCGACTCCTTGTCCAACTTCTAGATGCCAACCAGACTGTTCTAGATAAATTCTCTGCTGTGCCTGATCCCATCCCCCGGTGGAACAACAATGTCTGCCTTCACGTGAGTCTCTGATGGGAGTTGGGGAAAGGATGTTGGGGGCCTGTGATGACCTATTGCTGCTAAACAAATCACACCAAAACTTAGTGGCTTAAAATCAACGACAGTCCTTTGACTACATCTTGTGGTTTCTGTAAGTCAGTCATTTCAGGAGGGCTCACGTGGGTAGTGCTGGCTTTTGCCTCTCGAGGTTCAGACAGTGACATTCTGATGAAGTGTGGAGCTGCAGGGTAGGGTGGTGGGTGGTGTGTGTGTGCAGCAGTTGGTGGTTGGGAAGCATCTCTTCCTTCATTTAGTCTCAGAGCTTCTCCATGGGATCTCTCTTGATTGGGCTACTTTGGGCTTCCTCACAGCATGGCGGCTGCTACACAGTCAGAATGCTTATGTGTTTGCTTGAGGAAGAGGATTCTAGAGAAACAGGTAGAAGCTCCTTTGCTTCTTCTGACCTAGCCTTGGAAGTCCCTGGCAAAAGTCACTCCATATTATTTTTACCACATTCTTGGTGACATACAAACCACCTAGATTCGTGGGGAAGAGAATTAGATTCCTCCCCTCCTTTTTTTTTTTTTTTTTTTTGAGATGGAGTCTCCCTCTATCACCCAGGCTGGAGTACAGTGGCATGATCTCAGCTCACTGCAACCTCTGCCTCCTGGGTTCGAGTAATTCTCCTGCCTCAGCCTCCTGAGTAGCTGGGATTACAGGCGTGTGCCACCATGCCCAGCTAATTTTTTGTATTTTTGGTAGAGACAGGGTTTTGCCATGTTGGCCAGACTCGTCTCGAACTCCTGGCCTCAAGCAAGCCACCTGCCTCAGCCTCCCAAAGTGCTGGGATTACAGGCACGAGCCACGCTGCACCAGCCAGATTCCACTTTTTGATGAGCGAGTGGAAGATTCTACAAGATTCTAGAAGAACATGTGCCCCATGGGAGATTTTATAGCCATCCTTGGAAAATAACCATCTGCCAGAAGGCCCCAACGTCAGCTCTGCAGCGGAGGCTGTGGCACAACAGGGCTGGCCCTTCCTCTGCCTACAGGTCACCCATGTGTTCTCCAACATCAAGATGGGTGTCCGCTTTGTGTCTTTTGAACACTGGGGCCAGGACACAGAGTTCTGGGCTGGCCACTATGGAGCCCGTCTGACCAACTCCAGTGTGATGGTGCAAGTTCGTCCACCCTAGTCCAGGACCATCCTTCTTGCAAGACAGCCTGACTGTGCCTTCCAGGGCCTGGGACCACTGGCTGGGACCCCTCATTAACCAACTAAGCGCTTGTACCTCCCTGGCATACTGGGAATTCCTGGGTCCGATCAAAGGCCCTCATCTTCAGGTTCTAGAAACTACTAGAAAAAGCTTCTTCCGTCACATCTACCTACTGCAGCTGCTGCTTTGGGGGACCCCGCCCTACTGAGGGGAAACCCACAGGTCTGAGCACGGGGGATCACGCGTCCTAGAAAAGAATTCTCCCCTCCCCTCTCTTCTCCCACCCGAAACCCTCCGATCCAGTCCCAGGCCCCTCTGTCCCATCCCCTCCCCTCCTCGCCACTGACCTCTTGCCTCCTACTGTTTCTGCCACAGTGACCTCCTTGGTCCCTTCAGGGAAGCCCTCCACTCATCTCAGAACTTCAATTCTCATCCTTAGGGCTCAGAAATTCCCAGCCCTAAGGGTGTGAAACCAACCTCCTGGGGCTTCTGAGCTACAGTGCTGGGACCAGGTCGTGTAGCTGAAAGTCAATGTTAAAAAAAAAAAGTTTGGGCTGGGCATGGTGGCTCATGCCTGTAATCCCAGCACTCTGGGAGGCCAAGGCAGGTGGATCGCCTGAGGTCAGAAGTTTGAGACCAGCCTGGCCAACATGGTGAAACCCCGTATCTACTAAAAATACAAAAAATTAGCCAGGCGTGTTGGTGCATGCCTGTAATCCCAGCTACTCGGGAGGCTGGGGCAGGAGAATCACTGGAGCCCAGGACTCGGAGGCTGCAGTTAGCTGAGATTGTGCCACTGCACTCGCAGCCTGGGCAACAGAGCGAGACTCCATTTCAAAAAAAAGTTTGGGCCGGGTGCAATGGCTCATGCCTATAATCCCAACACTTTGGGAGGCCAAGGTGGGAGGATCACTTGAGCCCTGGAGTTCAAGACCAGCCTGGGCAATGTAGTAAGATCCCCATCTCTACAAAAAACACAAAAATTAGCCAGACATGGTAGTATACACCTGTAGTCCAAGTTACTTGGGAGGCTGAGATGAGAGGATCATTTGTGCACAGGAGGTTGAGGCTATAGTGAGCCATGATCGTATCACTGCACTCCAGCCTGCATGACAGCGAGACCCTGTCTCAAAAAAAAAAAAAAAAAAAAGAATTTGGAGATGGTTCTGCCCATTCTGACTTCTCTAATAAATGAGGTAATTCCCTGAGCCCAACTCTGATCCTCAAGGGCCTGTAATTATGTGCTATTTAAAATTAAAATACTATTTTTTATTTTGGCTTTTCTTCAAACAATAATATATCAGCAGCATGTATCTGCCAATCATATGTAATAAATTTCTTATTTTGCCAAAACTGCCTCAGATCTTTTTAATAGAAGTGCAGTGTTACTGCCTTGGTTGAGAATCATTAGTCGAAGTTGAGGAGGGGAAACTGTAGGGAAGAAAGCCCCCGCTGAGGCTGGGCGCGGTGGCTCACCCCTGTTATCCCAGCACCTTGGGAGGCCGAGGTGGGTTGCTCTCTTGAGGTCAGGTGTTCAAGACCAGCCAGGCCAACATGGTGAAATCCTGTCTCTACTAAAAATACAAAAAATTAACCGGGCATGGTGGTGGGCACCTGTAATCCCAGCTACTTGGGAGGCTGAGGCATGAGAATTGCTGGAACCCAGGAGGCGGAGGTTGCTGTAGCTGAGATCGTGCCATTGCTATCCAGCCTGGGCAACAAGAACAAAACTCTGTCTCAAATAAATAAATAAAATAAAACAAAAATGCAAAAATTAGCCAGGCATGGCAGCGGGTACCTGTAATCCCAGCTACTTGGGAGTCTGAGGCAGGAGAATTGCTTGAACCTGGGAGGTGGAGGTTGCAGTGAGCCAAGATCACACCACTGCACTCTAGCTTTGGTGACAGAGCAAAACTATCTCAAATAAAAGACAATATTTGGGAAAGAGTGGACATGATGACTCACGCCTGTAATCCCAACACTGTAGGAAGCCTAGACAGAATTACTTGAGCCCAGGAGTTCAAGACTGGCCTAGGCAACATAATGAGACCCAGTTACATTTAAAAATTAGCTGGGCATGGGGATGTGTGCCTACAGTCTCAGCTACTTGGCAGGCTGAGGTAGGAGGATCATTGGAGCCTAGGATCTTTAGGCCACAGCAGTCCAGCCTGGGAGATGGAGTGAGACCCTGGCTCCCCCCCAAAAAAGAAAAAGAATAGAAAATATTTGGGGAAAAAACTTTCACAAAGTTTCGAAAAGTAAAAACTTGAGTTTGCCCCATGCCAAGTACTATGTTGAATCCATGAGAATGAAGTGGTGTGTGGCCATTGTACAGCTGACCCATGGACCACATGGTGGTTGGGGTGCCGCCTTCCTTGCTGTTCAAAAACTGAGTATAACTTTTTTTTTTTGAGACAGAATTTTGCTCTTGTTGCCCAAGCTGGAGTGATCTCGGCTCACCGCAGCCTCTGCCTCCTGGGTTCAAGTGATTCTCCTGCCTCAGCCTCCCAAGTAGCAGATATTACAGGCACCAGCCACCACACCCAGCTAATTTTGTATTTTTAGTAGAAATGGAGTTTCCCCACATTGGTTAGGCTGATCTCAAACTCCTGGCCTCAGGTGATCTGCCCACCTTGGCCTCCCAAAGTGCTGGGATTACAGACGGAGCCACTGCACCTGGCCTTCACAATGTGTAGTGAGCCTTAAAAGTCCTTATGACCCCCGATCTAGAGGCTGAATTAGAGACACTATGTTTGAGGGCAATGAGACCACGTGACACCTTCAGTGTTGAATTTATGGGGTTCTAGGTGGCCATGGACATTGTCTAATATCAAAGTAACTTACTGGCAAAATACTTCCTAACTTCAAGAACAAAGCATCAGTGGAACCGATCCAGAAAGGGAGTTCTCATTGTCCAGGCCTCCTCGTTTTGCAACCGAAAGACTGGCAGCTTCTGTTTATCTTGTAACGCTTGGGGGTTAGCAGCTTTCTTTTTTTTTTTTTTGAGACGGAGTTTCGCTCTTGTTACCCAGGCTGGAGTACAATGGTGCAATCTCGGCTCACCGCAACCTCCGCCTCCTGGGTTCAGGCAATTCTCCTGCCTCAGCCTCCTGAGTAGCTGGGATTACAGGCACGCGCCACCATGCCCAGCTAATTTTTGTATTTTTAGTAGAGACGGGGTTTCACCATGTTGACCAGGGTGGTCTCGATCTCTTGACCTCGTGATCCACCCGCCTCGGCCTCCCAAAGTGCTGGGATTACAGGCTTGAGCCACCACGCCCGGCAGGGTTAGCAGCTTTCTATGTAAGGTCAGCCTGATCATAAATCTGACAGCATTTCAACACAACAGCAGAGTTAGCCTATCCCGACCTGCCTTAAGTCCTCCTGCTTGCTTCTCTTCCTGACTAATAAAGGTCCTTTGAGGCACTTTTTTCCAGAATAGGGCACTTTAGTCTGCAATACAAACCTCCTCACAACCGGACATGGTGGGACTCACACCTGCAATCCCAGCACTTTGGGAGGCCGAGGCGGGTGGATCACTCGAGGTCAGGAGTTTGAGATCAGCCTGGCCAACATGGTGAAATCCCATCTCTACTAAAAATATTCAAATTAGCTGGATATGGTGGTGGGTACCTGTAATCCCAGCTCTTCAGGAGGCTGAGGCAGGAGAATCAGTTGAACCCAGGCAGTAGAGGTTGCGGTGAGCTGATATTGCGCCACTGCACTCCAGCCTGGGCAACAGAGTGAGACTCTGTCTCAAAAAACAAAACAAAACAAAAACCTCTTTAGGCAGATATCTTTTCTCCTCAATAATTTTCTCAGTGGAACCTGGAAACTCATCTGTTGCCTCGTGGTCAGCAAAAGCTGCTTCTCCTGTTACCTTGATATTTTTTTTCAGCCAAACTCTTTAAAATTATCAAACCATCCTTTGCTGGCATTAAATTCTACAGCTTTATATCCTTCACCTTCTTTTTGCTTGTCATATAAGTTGTCATATAATGACTGTACTTTTTCTAGAATTATATTAGAGTCTGTAGGTGTGCCTTTCTTACAGCAATTCTGCACCTACAGAAAAACTACGTTTTCTTTCTTTCTTCTTTCTCTCTCTTTCTCTCTCTCCCCCACCCCCCACCCCTTCCTTCTTCCTTCCTTCCTTCCTTTTTTTTGGAGATGGAGTCTTGCTCTGTTATCCAGGCTGGAGTGCAGTGGCATGATCTGGGCTCACTGCAACCTCCATCTCCCAGGTTCAAGCTATTCTTATGTCTCAGCCTCCCAAGTAGCTGGGATTACAGGTGCCTGCCACCATGCCACATTAATTTTTGTATTTTTGGTAGAAACAGGGTTTTGCCATGTTGGCCAGGCTGGTCTTGAACTCCTGGCCTCAAGTGATCCACCCGCCTCAGCCTCCCAAAGTGTTGGGATTCCAGGCGTGAGCCATCACACCTGGCCTCGCAATTTCAGTATGAGATAAAAAGGTATTTTACAAAAAGTGCAAGGATTTCCTGCCTGCTGGCATAACTGTGACCACTTTGGGAATTTCCGGGTTTTTTTTTTCTCTACAATGCTCCTTATTGCTGAATTCATCTTGAAATGGCAGACAACTGCAGCTGCAGACCTCAGTCTATGATACGTAACAAGCAATTCAACTCTTTCTTGTAATGTCATGACTCCTGTACTTCTTGGGAGCACTTTCAGTTTCATCGGTGGCGCTTTGTATGGGTCCCCTGGTGTTATTCAGGGTTTACAATATTGCACTCAAGATGAAAAATGAACGAGAACCAGGAGAGATCACTGTTTACTGTGCTATGCAATTTACAGGAGAATTGAACACCCTAGAGATCATTAGCATCACTTGGTATTTGAAGCTAATATTTGCAACACTTCAGCTCACTGCAATAACAACAAGAGGTGGCTACAAAATTACTACAGTAGTACAGTATTACTTCAGTTAATTTCATGCAATTGTGGTTGACACTGCATCTTTGTATTCGTTTATGTTTCTCTCAACTGCAAATGGTGCCATGCAAAGTCTGTGTTAATGTGTGTAAGTTTTGGCCAACAGAGTGAAACCCCATCTCTACTAAAAATAAAAATTAGCTCAGCATGGTGGCAGGTGTCTGTAATCCCAGCTACTGGGGAGGCTGAGGCAGGAGGATCACTTGAACCCAGAAGGCGGAGGTTGCAGTGAGCCAAGATTGCGCCATTACACGCCAGCCTGGGCAACAAGAGCGAAACTCCATCTCAAAAAAAAATAGTAAAGTAATAAATAAAGTGTATGGGATATGTAAATATCACTTCACTTTCTATAAGGACTTGAGTATCTGTGGATTTGGGATCCATGGGGGTTTCTGGAAACAATTCCATGGTTACTAAAGACTGCCTGTAGATTCTACCCGTTCCTTCAGTCTATAGGTTACAGCAACCCTGCTTTCCATTCCAACCGTTAAGTGTTCAATTTATTGATAGAGATTTGAGATTTGCAATGAGAAAAAAAATGGAGAAATTTGAGAACTGCGGTGTATTTATGACTGTTTCATCTAGATGTATGGTGTTTGGTTCTGTTTTGTTTTGAGACAGTCTCGCTGCCACCCAGGCTGGAGTGCAGTGGTGCAATCTTGGCTCACTGCAACCTCCATCTCCCAGGCTCAAGTGATTCTCAGCCTCCCGAGTAGCTGGGATGACAGGCACACGCCACCGTGCCCAGCTAAGTTTTTGTACATTTAGTTGAGACAGCGTTTCACTATATTGGCTGGGCTGGTCTCAAACTCCTGAGCTCAGTTGCTCCACCCATCTTGGCCTCCCAGAGTGTAAGATTCTAGGTGTGAGCCATCGCACCCGGCCTAGCTGTATGATTTTTTTAAAATCAATGTAAATGTTTCTGCTTGCAGTATACACTGTGGAGATCATCTGGATTAGGGAAAGCTGCAAAAATAATTGTGTGTATATAAAACAACTCGCTCGCTTTTTGCCAACAATGGGAGGATCGGAATTTAAATTTGCTGAGTATTGGAAACAGAACAAGTACAGTCTCTGTAAGTGATGATTTTTGCCATAATTTTGGCTTACTGGAGCCTTTGGAGAAAGTAAGAAGCAGTAAAAAGAAAGATGCAATCTCTGGATACTTTTGGAGTTCCACTTTAAAAAAATACTTTTTTTGAGGCAGGATCTTACACTCTCACCCAGGCTGGAGTGCAGGGGCGCGATCATGGCTCACTGCAGCCTCCTCGACCTCCTGGGCTAAAGTGATGCCCCTGCTTCAGCCTCCTGAGTAGCTAGGAATACAGGTACATGCTACCACACCCAGCTACTTTCAGAGTTTTAAAAAACAGTTTTTAGTTTGCTAACGAGACCTTGTTAAAATCAAATGCTGGACCCTTAAAGGTAACTGATGAGGCAGCCTGGTGTTGTCTGGAAACGTTTTTTTCTTTTTCTTTTTCTTTTTTTTTTTTTTTTTTTGACACAGAGTCTTGTTCTGTCACCCAGACTAGAGTGCAGTGGCACAATCTCAGCTCACTGCTGCAACCTCTGCTTCTCAGGTTCAAGCGATTCTCCTGGCTCAGTCTCCCAAGTAGCTGGGATTACAGGCATGCACTGCCATACCCGGGGTAGTTTTTTTGTATTTTTAGTAGAGATGGGGTTTCACCATGTTGGCCAGGCTGGTCTCAAGCTCCTGACCTCAGGTGATCCACCCACCTCCACTTCCCGAAGTGCTGGGATTACAGGTGTGAGACACCACACCCAGCCAATTTTGTTTAATAGACTTTTTTTTTTTTTTGGAGACGGTCTCGCTCTGTTGCCCAGGCTTGGAGTACAACAGTGCAATCTAGGCTCACTGTATCTTTGACCTCCCAGGCTCAAGCAACCCTTCCACCTCAGCGTCCTAAGTAACTACAAGCACCCACCTCCACACCCAGTTAATTTTTTAATCTTTTTTTTTTTAAGAGACGTAGTTTCACTATGTTGCCCTAACTGGTCTTGAACTCCCACGCTCAAGAAATCCTCCTGCCTCAGCCTCCCATAGTGCTGGGAGTACAGGCACGAGCCACTGCCTCCAGCCCAGGCAGTTTCTGAGTGCACCCGTTTGAGCTCTAAGATTGACGAGGTAAAGGGGCTTAGGAAAGCCTTGTCACTTGCACTTGAAACAGAGCCTTCTAGCCTGCAGTGTCTTGGCTTTGCTGCTGCCAAAGAGCCACTGACTTTGTGGCTTCCTGAATTCACGGGTCGTAATGGCCTGGACCTGACTGTAAGCCAGAACCTGATACCGCTGTCCGCACTGTGCTGTTTCAGTCTCAGCATAAGCTGTGCCAAACTGAAAACAGGCACACACTCCAGGAACAGGACTCAACTATGAGACGGCTGTCCAACACGTAGGGCATCCTCCATGGGACCTAAACTGAAAACATCATGGAGGCTGGCTGGACCATCTGGATCACATACAAATGCCCACAGGAAAGGGCTTCTTCTTTGAACAAACCATCTACAATCAACTGGCTTCTTGGCTCTGTTATTAAGTAAAATTTTGATGCCGCAAAAGAAATAGCACTCAAAGGTAAATCCTCCCAGCAAGGCAGTTTACTTCTACAGAAGGGTGTGGCACGTGGATGGAGAATGATGGCCGCCACATGCTTGGACAAGGGGTGAAGGGGTACTTATGCCTGACGGGGTCTAGGGTTAGACTGCACAAGCTAGACTCATCCCGACTGGCTGTTTTAAAGAGAGCAGGGGTCGGAGCTGGAGTGGCAGGGTGGGTGTTTTGTCAGGAAGGACACTCACGGGCAGGTCAGAGCAAGAAGCCAGGGGAGACTGAGGTTGCCAGGATGAGTGAGGATGGGGTGGGGGGAAGGGAACAGACGTGAACTACTGATTACAACTGGTGGAGAAGGTTGTTTACTGGAACTACACAGAAGTTAACTTTAAAATACAGAATTAAAGAATAAGAGCTGAACATACTGATATACTGATTCTTTGAAGAGAATCTTGGGGTTCACTATAACAGCTCTTTTCTTTCTCTTTCTTTCTTTCCTTCCCCTCCCTTCCCCTTCCCCTTCCCCATCCCCTCCCTTCCCTTCCCTTCCTTTCTCCTCCCCTCTCCTCCCCTCCCCTCCCCTTCCCTTCCCTTCCACTCCCCTTCCTTCCCTTCCCCTTCCCCTCCCTTCCCCTCCCTTCCCCTTCCC
>CM052668.1:27394659-27453215 GCA_028533165.1 Leontopithecus rosalia | reverse complement strand
ACACCTAGTTTTTGTATTTTTAGTAAAGACCGGGTTTCACCATGTTGGAGAGGCTGGTCTCGAACTCCTGACCTCAGGTGGTCCTCCCGCCTCTGCCTCCCAAAGTTCTGGGATTACAGGTAGGAGCCACCACACCCAGCCTTCAGATGCATTTCTAACCTATGATTTCTGCCAAAAGCTGTAAGTTTGAGGAAGACACATCTCAGGGACTGTCACCCCTTTGGCTGCTTCTGACGGGTTGGATGCTCGGGAGGTGTCTCGCTTCTGTTGCCTTGTGCTCTTTTTTTTTTTTTGAGATGAAGGTTCACTCTTGTTGTCCAGGCTGGAGTGCAATAGCACGATCTCGGCTCACCACCACCTTCACCTCCCAGGTTCAAGCTATTCTCCTGCCTCAGCCTCCTGAGTAGCTGAGATTACAGACATGTGCCACCACCGTGGTTAATTTTTTTTTTTTCATTTTTAGTAGAGATGAGATTTCTCCATGTTGGCCAGGCTGGTCTCAAACTCCTGATCTCAGGTGATCTGCCCTCCTTGGCCTCCCAAAGTGCTGGAATTACAGGCATGAGCCATCGTGACCCAGCCTCTGTTCTTGATATATAAACTGGTAACAAAAAAAAGAAGAAAATTTAGGATTTCATCCTGACCAATTCTTAGACATGATGTGTCTTTCTAATCAAGTTGTATAAAAATGTTTTTTTTTTTTTCTGTGAAATGCTTCCATCCCTTTTGTATCCAACCTTTCTGGATGAGAATTTTAAAATGAGGCTGCACATGATGGCTCATGCCTGTAATCCCAGCACTTTGGGAGGCCAAGGCAGGCAGATCACCTGAGGTCAGGAGTTCGAGACCAGCCTCACCAACATGGAGAAACCCTGTCTCTACTAAAAACACAAAATTAGCTGGGTGTGGTGGCACATGCCTGTAATCCCAGCTAGTTGGGAGGCTGAGGCAGGAGAATCACTTGAACCCGGGAGGCGGAGGTTGCAGTGAGCCAAGATTGCACTGTTGCATTCCAGCCTGGAAAACGAGTGAAACTTTGTCTCAAAAAAAAAAAAAGATTGGGAATTCTAAATTATACACACACACACACACACACACACACACACACACACACACGCTCTGGGCACAGTGGCTCCCACCTGTAATCCCATTACTTTGGGAAGCAGAGGTGGGGGACCACCTGAGGTCAGGAGTTTGAGACCAGCCTGGTCAACACGGTGAAACCCCATCTCTACTAAAAATACAAAAATTAACTCGGCTTGGTGGCACGCATCTGTAATCCCAGCTACTCAGGAGGCTGAGGCAGGAGAATCACTTGAACCCAGGAGGCAGAGGTTGCAGTGAGCCAAGATCACACCATTGCACTCCAGCCTGGGCAACAAAGCAAAACTCTGTCTCACAAAAAAAAGAGCTAATAAATTCAGGAAATTTGGGGGATACAAATTGAAAATCAGGGCTCAGCACAGTGGCTTATGCCTATAATTCCCAACACTTTGGGAGGTGAGGTGGGAGGATTGCTTGAGGCCAAGAGTTCAAGGCCAACCAGGGCAACAAAGGGAGACCACCCCATCTCTGTGAAAAATAAAAAAAATAATAATTAGTTGTATTTCTATATACTAGCAATGCCAATCTGAAAATGAAATTAAGGGCTGGGTTCCGTGGCTCAAGCCGGTAATCTCAGTACTTTGTGCGGGCAACATGGCTGTTTATTCACCTGGGAGCAGGTGGGCTGAGGCCGAAAAGGGCGTTAGTGGAAGGGCGGCAGGATAGGAGTTGGTTTTATAGGTTTGGGGTGGGCAGTGGAAAGTTACAGGGTAAGATCAGTTACAGTGGTGGGGTGGGGCAAGGAGTATACATTACCATAAGTTCCGTTACAATGGCGGGTGGGGCAAGGCGGAGGAGTAGTTCAGATGGTGAGGTGAGGCGGAGGGATACTCACAGAGCAAGGACCGTTAAGATGGCAGGGTGGGAAGAGAAGCTTGATGTCCGGGGGACACTCTGCTGGGCGATCAGGGATAGTGGCGAACACAGGCAGCGGGGTGGGGGGGCGATTAGCCGAGGCAAGCAGGACTTCAGACTTTCTGGGTCCAGGCTTGAACATGGAGGCCTGACAAAAGCCACGATGAAATGCTACTTCCTACCCACTAGGATGAATATGAACAAAAAGAAAAAGAGAAAATGACAAGTGTTGGTGATGATATGGAGAAATCGCAACCCTCGCACGTCGTCGATGGGAATGGAAAATGGTGCAGCTGCTTTAGAAAGTCGTTTGGCAGTCTTTCAAAAAGCTAAACATAGAATTTTACTACATGACACAGCAATTCCACTCCTACATATATACCCAAGAGGATTTAAAACGTGTTCGAATAAAACCTTGTACACGAATGTTCATAACTGCATTATTCATAAGAGACAAAAGGTAGAAACAACCCAAATATCCTTCAGCTGATGAATGGCTAACCCAAAAGTGGTCCATCCATACATCGGAAAATTATTCCGTCATAAAAAAGCAATAGGCTGGGTGCGGAGGCTCAGGCCTGTAATCCCAGCATTTTGGGAGGCCAAGGAGGGCGGACCACTCGAGGTCAGGAGTTCAAGACCAGCCTGGCCACTATGGTGAAACCCAGTCTCTACTGAAAATACAAAAAATTATCTGGCATGGTGGTGGGTGCCTGTAATCCCAGCTACTCAGGAGGCTGAGGCAAGAGAATCACTTGAACTCAGGAGCCAGAGGTTGCAGTGAGCCAGGATCGCACCGATGCACTCCAGGCTGCATGGTGGAGAGAGACTCCATGTAAAATAAAAAAAAATGAAATACCGATTCATGCTGCAATATGGATGAACCTTGAAAATATTCTAAATGAAAGAAGGCCGCATATTGCATGAATCCATTTATATGAATTGCCCAGAATAGGCCAATCTGTTGAGACAGGAAATAGATTAGCAGTTGCCAGGGAGGAGGAGGGGATGGAGGAGGAGGGGGATGCTCACAGGTACAGGGTTTGTTTGGGGTGATTTGGGAACTAGTTGGTGGTGATGGTTGCATAACATTGCGAATGTACCAAAACCGCTGAACTGTATACATTTTTAAATGGCCAAAATAGTGAATTATACATGTATGAATTTTACCTCCATCAAAATGGGAAAAAATCTAAAGTTATAATGATGGAATGAGACATACTGATTTTGTAACAAAAAGACAAAACCAGAGCCAGGTGCATTAGCACAGGCTTGTAGTCCCAGCTACTCTGAAGGCAGAGGCAGAAAGATCTTGAGCCCAGGAATTCAAGTCCAGCCTGGGCAACATAGTGAAAACCCATTTATTTTTAAATACATAAAACCTTTTTTTTTGAGACAGAGTCCCACTCTGTTGCCCAGGCTGGAGTGCAATGGCACCATCTCAGCTCACTGCAACCTCCACCTCCCAGGTTGAAGTGATTCTTGTGCCTCAGCCTCCCGAGTAGCTGGGACTACAGGCCCGCACCACCATGCCCGGCTAATTTTTTGTATTTTTAGTAGAGACAGAGTTTCGCCATGTTGGCCAGGCTGGTCTTGAACTCCTGACCTCAGGCAACCACCTGCCTAGGTCTCCCAAAGTGCTAGGATTACAGGTGTGAGCCACCGTGCCCAGCCAATAAAACATTTTTAAATAGCCAAAACACAGGCAGGGTGTGGTGGTTCACACCTGTAATCCCAGCACTTTGGGAGGCCAAGGCAGGCAGATTTCTTCAGCCCAGGAGTTTGAGACCAGCTTGGGCAACATAGGGATACCTCATCTCTACAAAATATGCAAAAATTAGCCAGGTGTAGTTGGCAGGCACTCGTAGTCCCAGCTACTTGGGAGGCTAAGGTGGGAGGATCGCTTGAGCCTGGGAGATGGAGGTTGCAGTGAGCTGAGATCATGCCACTGCGCTCCAGCCTGGGCGACAGAGAGAGACCCTGTCTCCAAAAATTAATTAATTACTGTTTGAAAGAGAGCCGAAACACAAACTTGGCATCTGGGGAGGTGCAGAGTTGGGGGTGAGCAGTAATGACTTTTGTTGTTCAGAACGACTCCTGAAAGCTTTTCCCTCCTCCCAAAGAAAAATAAAAAGAAACACCCTGTCTTGCCTTTCCAAGCTGCTGAACTGCTTTGAATTCAAATTGACTGAGACTCTCCACTTGACCCCTGTCTTTCCACTTGCTCACCTGCCACCTGGGGCGGCCCAGATCCTGGACATCCCACCAGAACGCCCACCTGGAATTGCTGTCCACACTCCTCAGGCAGAGACACTCCTGTTGTGGACATGCAAAACCCAGCTGGAATTGACTGCCTTGGGTGTTCCCTGTGACAACAAGGACTAGGCAGAAGTGTTTGGACTGGTCTGGTACCTTTAGGACTGGCTGGAAGACCACACTGGGACTCCTCACCCCCTAATGAAGGTACTCCTGCCTGGGGTTCCCTAAAAATTGTAAACTCTCCATCTTCAGGGGGCACCACGTGTGCCCTCTGGGATTGTACTTTTCTTTTTTTTTTTTCTTTTTTTTTTTTTTTGAGACAGGGTCTCACTGTGTCACACAGGCTAGAGGGCAGCGGTACAATCTCAGCTCACTACAGCTTCAAATTCCTGGCCTCAAGTGATCCTCCCACCTCAGCCTCCCATGGAGCTGCGAATATAGGCGTGCACCACCATGCCTGGCTAATTTTTGCATTTTTTGTAGAGATGGGGTTTCTCTGTGTTGCCCAGGCCTGTCTTGAACTCCTGGGCTCAAAGGGTCTTCGTGCCTTTACCCTCCCAAAGTGCTGGGACCACAGGCATGAGCCACCGCCCCCAGACTGGAATTGTACTTCTTGTGTGTGTTGTTCCCTGATTATTAGGACACTGTCTCAGCACTGAACTCCGTTCAGATCAGCTTCCACTTACGGGCCAGCTGTACTTGCTGTGTCTGAATCAATGTCTTGAACCAGGTAAAAACAATTCATACAGAAACAGAGGAAGCCGTCTTGCTTTCGAAGCTAGACCTCTGTGGTCAGTGGGATATGCTTTCCCTGGCTAAATCCAGGGCTCCTGGAGGGTGTAGCTGAGGCCATCTTGTAGTTCCATCCCACCCTGTCATGTGAGGGCCTACGGATGATAGTTTTGCTGTAAAGACACCTTGGCTGAGGGCCAGTGAAGTGGGCTACACAAAACGTTTAACAGCAGACCTGAGACAGCTGTCTTTAGAAGGGCCTGCCTGGGCTGGGAGCAGTGGCTCATGCCTGTAATCCCAGCACTTTGGGAGGCTGAGGCAGGAGGATTGCTTGAGCCCAGGAGGTCAAGACCAGCCTGGGCAACACAGTGAGACCACGTCTGTACAAAAAAATATACAAAATTAGCCAAGCGTGGTGGTGATGCAGGCCTGTGGTCCCAGCTACTCAGGAGGATGAAGTGGGAGGATCACCTGAGCCCAGGAGGTCGAGAGGCTGCAGTGGGCTGTGATTGCGCCATTCCACTCCGGCCTGGGTAACGGAGTAAGACCTTGTCTCAAAAACAAACAAACAAACAAAAAACAAGAAAAAAGAAAAGGAGAAAGAAAACACAGCGCTTGCTCCTCAGCTACTGGGAGTTTGCTAAACAATGAAGCAGTGGCCTCCTTTCTGCAGTTCCTTCAGGGTCTGCTTCAGCTTAGAGCTGAGTCATGCTCTCCTTGCGCTGACTTCCAGCCAATGAATGAACAAGGTGGTAATAGCTGAGTCATGTCAGCTTATCCATTTCCACACAGTGCTAGCACCACTAACAGGCAGTCTGCTCCGGAGCTCCCTGCTGGGCTGCCCCCGTCACCATCATCATCATCGTTGTCACCTGATAGGTCCTCTTCACAAATACTTTTCCTTTCATGTGTGTTACTTCTTGAAAATGCTTTTGCACTTGTTTTTTTTTTTTTGGAGACAGGGTGTCACTCTGTCGCCCATGCCCAGGTAGCACAGTCAAAGTTCACTACAGCCTCAACCTCCCGGGCTCAAGTGATCCTCCTGCCTCAGTCTCCTGGGACTACATGTGCACCGCTATGCCCAGGTAATGTTTTATTTTTTTTAAAGATGGGGTCTCACTGTGTTGCCCAGCCTGGTCTCAAACACCTAGCCTCAAGTAATCTTTCCAAAGTCTTGGGATTATAAGCGTGAGGCCCCATCTCTGCACTTCAAAATTCATCTCAGGATTGCTTCCTAATGAGGCAGTACCTCACCATTTCTAACAGGAGTGGTCTGAGAAGGCAGATGGTAAAATGAGGCTTGGGAACGAAATCTCTTGGCAACTGGCTGATAATGAGGGCATGCTCCCGGCGGGTAGAGGAAGCACCGTCCCTGGCACAGGTGACAGTCTGGTCATTGAAGCTGTCACAAGCGGAGGCCTGGGAGAATGTGCTGGTGGGCAGATGTGTGGGCAAATGAGTTGATTCAGCCTTTTAAGATGTACAGCAGGAAAACTCAATGCAAGGAAAATGGAAGTGGATGATTATTACCACATTCCCTGGACATCGTCAGGCATCTAACAAAAGACTGGGGGTGAGGCTGGGCACGTGGTTCACCCATGTAATCCCAGCACTTTGGAAGGCTGAGGCCAGTGGATCACCTGAGGTCAGGAGTTTGAGACCAGCCTATCCAACACAGCAAAACCCCATTTCTACTAAAAATACAAAACACTGGCCAGGTATAGTGGCAGGTGCCTGTAATCCCAGCTACTCAGGAAGCTGAGACAGGAGAATCGCTTGAACCTGAGAGGTGGAGGTTGCAGTGAGCCAAGATCGTGCCATTGCACTGCAGCCTAGGTGACAAGAGCAAGACTCCATCAAAAAAAAAAGAAGAAGAAGAGAGAGAGAGAGGGAGGGAAGGAGAGAGGGAGGGAGGGAAGGAGAGAGGGGGAGAGAGACAGAGAGAGAGAGGGAGAGAAAGAAAAGAAAGAAAGGAAAGAAAGACAGACAGACTGGGGGTGATTAGCAAAGAATTGAAAACAAAACGTGAGGTGGGGTGCAGTGGCTCATGCACTTTGAAGGACTGAAGCAGGCAGATCACCTGAGGTCAGGAGTTTGAAACCAGCCTGGCCAACCTGGCAAAACCCCGTTTCTACTAAAAATACAAAAATTAGCCAGGCATGGTGGTAGGCACCTGTAATCCCAGCTACTCGGTGAGGCTGATACAAGAGAATTGCCGGGAGGCAGAGGTTGTAGTGAGCCAAGATCACACTGCTGCATTCTAGCCTGGGTAACAGAGCAAGACTCCATCTCAAAAAAAAAAATCAATGGTTTAATGAGTTCCCATGGGAGTGGGTGAGTTACCACCACGGTGGGTTTGGGATAAAAAGCCAGTTTGGCCCTCAGTGCCCCGCCTAGGCCACGATGCCTTCTCCCATGTTATGACGAAGTATAAGGCCCTCGCCAGAGGCTGACCAGAAACAACGCCTCGACCTTGAACTCCCCAGCCTCCAGAACTGTAAGAAAGAAACCTCTTTTCTTTAGAGATGACCCAGTCTCCGGTATTCAGTCACAGCAACATCAAACGGACTAAGACAGTTCTCTAAAGGTAATTTTTCTAATTAAGTTGGATACCTGTTACAAGATTTTAGTAGGTCTTCTTTTTATCAGATTGGAGACTGTTAGCATGACTCACTGTAGCCACAAACTCCTGGACTCAAGCAATCCTTCTGCCTCAGCCTCCTGATAAACTGGGACTATAGGAGTCCCACACCTGGCTAATTTTTTAATTTTTGTAGAAACAGGGTCTTGCTTTGTTGCCCAGGCTGGTCTCAAACTCCTAGCTTCAAGCGATCCTCCCACCTTTGCCTTGAAAAGGGCTGGGATTACAGGTGTGAGCCACTGCACAAAGCCTAGAGTGTCAAATTCTATCAAAGGATTTTTATCCTTTTATCTGTTAATATGATGTATTACATGAATGTATTTTCTTTCTAAATTTTTTTTTTTTGGAAATGGAGTCTCTCTCTGTCACCCAGGCTGGAGTACAGTGGTGCGATCTTGGCTCACTGCAATCTCTGCCTCCCGGGTTCAAGTGATACTCCTGTATCAGCCTCCCAAGTAGCTGGGACTACAGGCACCACCACCATGCCTGACTAATTTTTGTATTTTTAGTAGAGATGGGGTTTCACCATGTCGGCCAGGCTGATCTTGAACTCCTGACCACAAGTGGTCTGCCCACCTCAGCCTCCCAAAGTGCTGGGATTACAGACATGAGCCACTGCACTCAGTCTCTTTCTAAATTTTTGTTGTCAAATGCATCATAGGTATAAAGGCGTGCTGGATGCTATAATATGCCACCCACACCCCCTCTTCAGGACTGAGACACCCTTCCTGCCAGCTGCCTGGGTGTTGGTAACTGATGACTTACAGCTGCACCTCTCTCTGGGACTTTAGCTGAAGAAAGCCATCTGGCTCAAGGTTATCCCCAATCCCCAGGGGAAGCCCACATTCTATATCTGGTGCATAAGGAAGTACAAAGGCCTGGCCCTGTGCCTCCGCCAGGGATCCCTCGGACGGGCTGCCCCAGCTCCGCATTCTCTGCCGTCTGAGATAAAAAAATCAGACTGAGGCTTTTGCAGCAAACACAACACACTTCCACATCTCCCTCTGCCCACCTTGCCCTCCTCTCTCCATCAGCAGTTTCACCCTATAGAGCGCTCCCCCAAAACCATCTGCCTGTAAATCTCCACCTCAGAGTCTGTTTCCCAGGAAACCCTACGTAAGTAAAAAAGAGTGTGCTTGGGTATTTATTTTTAAACAATAATAAAGTACTTATCTGTCCACCAACTAAGTTCTGAAATGGAATAACACCAATGCTTTAGAATTTAGAAGACGGCTTTCCTTTCCCTTCCATCATACTCAGAGATCATCAATATTCTGATTTTATTTATTTATTTTGAGACAGGGTCTTGCTCTGTCACCCAGAAGTGAGCACAGTGGTGTGAGCATAGGTCACTGCGGCTTCCATCTCCTGGGCTCAAGGGATCCTCCCACCTCAGCCTCCCAAGTAGCGGGGACTACAAGTGTGAGCCAGCACACCTGGCTAATTCTGTTGTTGTTTTTGCTGTTGTTGTAGGGATGGGGTCTTACTATGTTGCCCAGGCTGGTCTCAAACTCCTGGGCTCAAGTGTTCCTCCTGCCTTGGCCTCCCAAAGTTCTGGGATTACAGGCATGAGTCACCGCCTCTGATTTTTTTATTTTATTTTATTTATTTTGAGATGGAGTCTTGCTCTGTTGCCCATGCTGGAATGCACAGTGCAATATCTGCTTGATCTTTTTTTTTTTTTTTTTTTTTTTTTTTTTGAGACAGAGTTTCGCCCTTGTTACCCAGGCTGGAGTGCAATGGCGCGATCTCGGCTCACCGCAACCTCCGCCTCCTGGGTTCAGGCAATTCTCCTGCCTCAGCTTCCTGAGTAGCTGGGATTACAGGCACGCGCCACCATGCCCAGCTAATTTTTTGCATTTTTAGTAGAGACAGGGTTTCACCATGTTGACCAGGATGGTCTCGATCTCTTGACCTCGTGATCCACCAGCCTCGGCCTCCCAAAGTGCTGGGATTACAGGCTTGAGCCACCGAGCCCGGCCCAATGATCTGCTTGATCTTGACTCACAGCAACCTCCGCCTCCTGGGTTCAAATGATTCTCTGGCCTGATCCCCTCGAGTAGCTGGGATTACAGGCATGTGCCACCACGCCTAGCTAACTTTTTGTATTTTTAGTAGAGTTGGGGGTCTCACCATGTGGGCCAGGCTGGTCTCAAACTCCTGACTTCAAGTGATCCTCACGCCTCGGCCCCCCAAAGTGCTGGAATTACAGGCGTGAGCCACCACACCGGATCTGATTTGGTTTTTTTAGAGTGGGAGGTCTCACTCTGTTTTCCAGGCTGGAGTGCAGTGATGCATTCATAGGTCACTGCAGCCTCAAACTCCTGGGCTCACGAGATCCTCTCACTTCAACATCCCAAGTAGCTGGGACTATAGGTATGTACCACCATGCCTAACTAAGTTTTTTACTTTTTGTTTGCAGAGATGGGTTCTCACTATGTTGCCCACGCAGGTCTCATACTCCTGGCCTCAAGTGATCCTCCCATCTCCCCAGTCACTAGGATTATAGGTGAAAGCCTATAATATCCTAATTAAGCTCAGCAATATCCTAATTTGGAATAATCTTGTGTTGGTTTTTTTTTAGTGTTTGGCCATCAATTGTGTGTGTGTGTGTGTGTGTGTGTGTGCGTGTGTGTGTGTGTGTGTGTGTGTGTGTGTTTGTGTGTGGTTTTTTTTTTTTTTTGATATGGAGTCTTGCTCTGTTGCCCAGGCTGGAGTGCAGTGGCACCATGTCAGCTCACTGCAACCTCTGCTTCCCAGGTTTGACCAATTATCTTGCTTCAGCCTCCTGAGTAGCTGTGACTATAGGTGTCTACCACCACGCCCTGCTAATTTTTGTATTTTTAGTAGAAACAGGGCTTCACCATGTTGGCCAGGCTGGTCTCGAACACCTGACCTCAAGTGATCCACCTGCCTTGGCCTCCCAAAGTGCTGGGATTATAGTAACTGTTAAAATCTTCTCCACTCCTTGTTGAGTATTCACTGCCAAGTGCCCTCCTTTCTTTTGCTCTTCTTTGGAGTCTCCTTATCTCTCTATAATCCAAGGGCACACCAGGGAGTGTCTGAAACCCTAATTGGGTGCCCCAGCCTATGTCAGCAATGATGGCCACTGCCATACCATGCCATTAGTCAACATTGTAGATGTCACCTTGCTTCTACTGTGGCAGACCCTGTTACTTGCAGGCCAGCCCCCACCTCCGGGCTAACAGAACACAGCTGTGTCTTTTTTTTTTTTTTTTTTTTTGGTGGAGCCATGTGCTCAGCCACAGATAATGAATTAGAATATGCCAGATGTAGCCGGGTGCGGTGGCTCAAGCCTGTAATCCCAGCACTTTGGGAGGCTGAGGCGGGTGGATCACGAGGTCAAGAGATCGGGACCATCCTGGTCACCATGGTGAAACCCAGTCTCTACTAAAAATACAAAAAATTAGCTGGGCATGGTGGCACACGCCTGTAATCCCAGCTACTTGGGAGGCTGAGGCAGGAGAATTGCCTGAACCCAGGAGGCGGAGGTTGTCGTGAGCCAAGATCGCGCCATTGCACTCCAGCCTGGGTAACGAGCGAAACTCCATCTCAAAAAAAAAAAAAATAGAATATGCCAGATGTAGCTGGCCTGTTCCCCTGTGCTGGATGTTTGCTTTCACAGCCCCCTTTGAAGCTAAAGGTGTTCCTGTAACCCAGTTCTGGTCAAGAAGGCATCAGGGGGCTGGCTGTGATGGCTCAAGCCTGTAATCCCAGCGCCTTGGGAGGCCAAGGCAGGCAGATCACCCAAGGTTGGGAGTCCAAGACCAGCCTGACCAACATGGAGAAACTCCATCTCAACTAAAAATACAAAATTAGGCCAGGCTCAGTGGCTCATGCCTGTAATCCCAGCACTTTGGGAAGCCGAGGTGGGCGGATCACAAGGTCAAGAGATCGAGACCAGCCTGGCCAACATGGTGAAACCCCGTCTCTACTAAAAGTGAGTAGAGTGCCCTAATACAAAAATTAGCTGGGCATGGTGGCATGCGCCTATAGTCCCAGCTACTTGGGAGGCTGAGGCAGGAGAATTGCTTAGACCCAGGAGGCAGAGGTTGCAGTGAGCCAAGATCACGCCACTGCACTCCAGTCTGGCACCTGGTGACAGAGCAAGACTCTGTCTCAAAAAAAAAACACAAAAGACAAAATTAGCTGGGAATGACTACAGGCACCTGTAGTCCCAGCTACTGAGAGGCTGAGGCAGGAGAATTGCTTGAACCTGGGAGGCGGAGGTTGCAGTGAACCGAGATCGTGTCACTGCACTCCAGCCTGGGCAACAAGAGCAAATTCTGTCTCAAAAAAAAAGGCATCAGGCAAAGTGTGCTGGGCGCCCTTCTCTTCCCACATCTTCCTGCCCTTCTGTGCAGTCATGGTCCCGCCGCCGAGGCTGCCACCCTCCAAGACAAACGCCGAGATGCTGCGGGTTTTGGGAAGGAAGAGAGAAGCAGCCTGGCTCCTTGACGACATGACTGAGCCACTAGACCAATCCAAGATAGCTCATCTCAGGAGCGCTTGTTAGATAAACAGTAAGTACCCTTTTGTTAGCAGGTCCCACTGTTAACAGGACTTCCTGTTGCTTGCAACCAAAGAGCTCTTCCCTGATCCAGGCTCCTCATAGGATTGTGGGAGGTTCAGTTAAATGATACATGAGCAGCCAGGTAAGGTGGTTCACACCTGTAATCCCAGCACTTTGGGAGGTCGAGACGGGCAGATCACAAGGTCAAGAGATCAAGACCATCCTGGCCAACCTGGTGAAACCCCATCTATTCTATACTCTGTCTCAAAGAAAAGGCTGATTTCTGTTTAATCCTCAGGGAAGAAAGACTAATGGAGGTTACTGAGGGAGGTTAGTGAAGGTGTCCCCACCCAAATCTCATCTTGAATTGTAGCTCCCATAATTCCCATGGGAGGGACATGAGCCACCGTGTCCAGCCAGAACGTATTTCTTACTCAGGATATGGTTACAAGATTTAGAGAAACATTGGCCTTGGCCAGGAGCAGTGGGTCATGCCCCTAATCCCAGCACTTTGGGAGGCAGAGGCAGGCGGATCACCTGAGGTCGGTAGCTTGAGACCAGCCTGACCAACATGGAGAAACCCTGTCTCTACTAAAAATACAAAAAAAAAAAAAAATAGCCAGATGTGGTGGCACATGCCTGTAATCTCAGCTGCTCGGGAGGCTGAGGCAGGAGAATCACTTGTACCCGGGAGGTGGAGGTTGGGGTAAGCCAAGACCCCACCCTGGCACTCCAACCTGAGCAACAAGAGGGAAACTCCATCTAGGAAAAAAAAAAAAAAAGAGAAACATGGGCCTTGAAGTTCATAGCACATGCCCAGAAAGAACGAATTGTGCAACCTCCTGAATCTATTCAGAGTCCACACGCCGTCTTCCGGGAGCAGCACTCTCAATTTACCAGCTGCCAGACCTGCGAGCCTGGCCTTGTCCTGCACTCCTCTCTCCCCCCTTCTCTCACACCAAACCCAGTCCAGCAACAAATCCTGTCGTCTTTCCTTCAAAAGGCATTCAGAACACACCTGACATCTATGACCACCCCTCAGGCAGCATCACCGCGCGGCTGGGCCATCACTCCTCCACCTTCTAGAGAGCAGAACCCTGAGAGAGCACAGTGCACATAACAGGTGTTAGGCTGGGCGTGGTGGCTCCCACCTGTAATCCCAGCACTTAGGGAGGCTGAGGCAGGAGGATCACTTGAGCCCAGGAGTTTAAGACCAGCCTGGGCAACATAGTGAGACTCTGTCTCTATAAAAAATAAAAATAAAAACAAAATCAAAAAATTAGCTGTGTGGTGGCATGCACCTGCAGTCCCAGCTGCTTAAGAGGCTGAGGCAGGAACAACGCTTGAGCCCAGGAGTTGGAGGCTACAGTGAGCTATGATGGCACCATTGCACTCCAGCCTGGGCAACACAGTGAGCCCCTGTCTCAAAGAAAAAAAGCAAAATAGGCTGGGTGCAGTGGCTCACGCTTGTAATTCCAGCACTTTGGGAGACTGAGGCAGGCGGATCAGGAGGTCAGGAGATCAACACCATCCTGGCTAACATGGTGAAACCCTGTTAGCTTGGAGGTTGCTTCACCAGCCTCCTCCCTCTGTCCCCCTCCAGCCTGCCCAGAGCCTGTTATCTGACCTCCTTCCCCAACATAGATGGGCTCCTCGCCTCTCTAAATCCAAAATTAAATCTCTACTAAAAATCCAAATATTTAGTCAGGTGTGTTGGCATGAGCCTGTAGTCCCAGCTACTCAGGAGGCCAAGGCAGAAGAATCGCTTGAACCCAGGAGGCTGAGGTTGCAGTGAGCCGAGATCACACCACTGCACTACAGGCTGGGCGACAGAGCGAGACTCCATCTCAAAAAAAAAGCAAAATAGATGCTGCATGCAGTAGGCGCTCATTTCTGTATTGACAGGCTGGCAGGGCTAAGCTTGGAGGTTGCTTCACCAGCCTCCTCCCTCTGTCCCCCTCCAGCCTGCCCAGAGCCTGCTATCTGACCTCCTTCCCCAACATGGATGGGCTCCTCGCCTCTCCTCCTCCAAGCCTCCAGCCTCTGAGGTTTGTAAGTTGAGCCTGGCAGCCGCATGTGCTGCTGCCCCTGGTAAATGACAGATGAGTTGCATCCTCTTTGCACTCTGTTGACACTGTGAGAGCTGATCCCTCCCAGCAACAATCCACAGCATCCCCAACAGTCCCTCTGAGACCTGCCTGTTCACCTCTGGGTCACAACCCCAACATCAGCCTTGCCAGGAGCAAAGCCGGCCAAAGGGGTGACAGGCAATACCATCAGCATGCCAGGCATCATGTAACTACTCTCAGGGGCCATGGCCTGCCCAGACAGTGAGATGGAATGCAGAGAATGCAGAATAGAGCTGGGCAACAGAGGGACCGGCTAACACAAGTCACCTGGATAGCTACAGACTTCCCTCTGATGTCACCAGTTGGGAAAGTGAGCTGATGGCACACCATGAACCTGGACTGAAGGCCAGAGGACAAAACCTCTGCAGCCCATGAAGCCCACTTGCTATGATAACAATTGAAAAAGGGCTCACACCAGCCGAGGTCGCTCACGCCTGTAATCCCAGCACCTTGGGAGGCCGAGGCAGGTGGATCACCAGGTCAGGAGTTTAAGACCAGCCTGGCCAAAATAGTGAAACCTGTCTCTACTAAAAAAAAATTAGCCGGGCATGGTGGTACACACCTGTAGTCCCAGCTACTCGGGAGGCTGAGGCAGGAGAATCGTCTGAACCTGGGGGGTGGAGGTTGTGGCGAGCAAAGATCGTGCCACTGCACTCCAGTCTGGGCAACAGAGCGAGACTCAGCAGGGTTTTTGAAAAGGTTTTTTTGTTTTGTTTTATTTTGAGACAGGGTCTTGCTTTGTTGCCCAGGCTGGAGTACAGTAGTGCAAATACAGCTCACTGCAGCCTTGACCTCTTGGGCTCAAGCGATCCTCCCACCTCAGCCTCCCATGTAGCTGGGACCACGGGTGCCTGCCACCATGCCTGTCTAATTTTTTAAGTTTTTTGTAGAGACGGAGGTCTCCCTAGGTTGCCCAGGCTGGTCTCAAACTCATGGGCTCCAGTGATCCTCCTGCCTCAGCCTCCCAAAGTGCTGGGCTTACAGGTGTGAGCCATCTGTAGGATTTTTTTTTTTCCATAACTAGAAAGTCAGAACTCCCTTTCCAATAATAAATTATCTGGCCAAGAATTAGTCTCACCTAGCTAGCAAAATTGTTTTCTTTTCTCTTCTTTTTTTTTTAAGTGCTTTAAGTACCTGTAAATTTTTTTTGTTTGGTTGGTTTTTAAGTATTTCTTTCTTTTTTTGAGACGGAGTTTCGCTCTTGTTACCCAGGCTGGAGTGCAATGGCACGATCTCAGCTCACCACAACCTCTGCCTCCTGGGTTCAGGCAATTCTCCTGCCTCAGCCTCCTGAATAGCTGGGATTACAGGCACGAGCCACCATGCCCAGCTAATTTTTTGCTTTTAGTAGAGACGGGATTTCACCTTGTTGACCAGGATGGTCTCGATCTCTTGACCTCGTGATCCACCCGCCTCGGCCTCCCAAAGTGCTGGGATTACAGGCTTGAGCCACCGTGCCCAGCCTGGTTTTTAAGTATTTCTAATGTTTAAAAGAGTTTGGCATACTAGGAAATGTGAAACATTTGCCCTGTAAATGATGTTAGTCTTCTAAGGCAAAACGTGTCATTGTGTAAGTTCATTGCTTGTGGACTGGTAATATTTCACTAAAACATGAGTAAAAGAATTTTCCTCTAGGGAAGTAAATGCTATTGGGATGTTTTAAAGGTCTTGATACGTTTAATTTCTTTTAAGAGTTAGTACTTGGGAAGGTTTTGCTTCTTAGAAGCGTCTGTTGAGGTTCCCAAGAAAATGAGTCTAAATTTGTGAAAGCAGAACATTGAACAGAGTTTAATTTAAACCCTAAATGGAATGTGAAGCTATAGCAAACGGAATTGGCTGGACATGAATCAAAGGCCTCCCTAAAAGTGACTGCTGAAATTTATTAGATTTAGAAATCAAATAATATCTGTAAGTAGAACTTTGAAGCTTAAAGAAAACAATGTTTACACTGGTAGCTTTAATACACTGAAAATTAATTCAAGGACTGAGCACGGTGGTTCATGCCTGTAATCCCAGCACTTTGGGAGGCCAAGGCGGGCGTATTGTCTGAGGCCGGGAGTTCGAGATCAGCCTGGGCAACATGGAGAGAGCCTGTCTCTAAAAAAATAAAAATGAAAATGAAAGAAAATTAACTTAAAGCCAGGCTGTTCTCGAACTCCTGACCTCAGGTGATCTACCCACCTAGGCCTCCCAAAGTGCTGGGGGTCCCCAGTGTGAGCCACCGTGGCCGGCCGAGGCTTCTCCATGTCTTAGCACTATTGTCTCTACTTGTCTCTTCGGGGTAGTAAGGGTGCCTATCCCAGAGAGTTGCCCAAAGAATTAATGCAATACTGTACCTCAATCTCTTAGCCCAGAATCTGGCACTTAAGATTTTCTCTGATTTTTCTTTTTTATTTCTTTATTATGGCACTTAAGATTTTAGAACTAATAATCATAGAACATGATTAGATAATTACGAGGATGAGGCCCACCATTATTACAAAAGAACGATGGTCCAGGCCAGACATGGCTGTGTGTGTGTGTGTGTGTGTGTGTGTGTGTGTGTGTGTGTGTGATTTTATAACTTTATTTGATGTATTTGACCATCAGCGATTAGTTCTCATCCGCACTGACTGTCCGTAGATTTTTGAAAGTGGTAACAGGAACGTAGGTCACCAAAGTATAGAGCTTATTTGGTGAATCTTCATCCTCATTACGTTTTCTGGACAACCACACGTGGATTAGGTGTGGGACGCTCCTTATTCCTTTGACCCAGACAGCTTTGTTGAGCCTGGTATCATTGCGCCCGAGCGGCGCGCTTCTTGAAGTCCACTCCATGGCTGCGCTTGTGAATGTGGATGGTGTATTCTCGAGTCACCACCCCCTTGATGGCAGCACGGCCCTTTCTCTTCTCCCCACCCTTCTTTGTGGGAGTCATTCTGCCGGTCCAAGTTGGAAAGCAACATGGTGGTTTACGCCTGTAATCCCAGCACCTCAGGAGGTCGAAGTGGGAGGATCACTTGAGGTCAGGAGTTCAAGACCAGCCTAGGCAACATAACAAGACCCTATCTTTATGTTTTTTTAAAAGTCCAGGCATGGTGGCTCACACCTGTAATCCCAGCACTTTGGGAGGCCCAGGCGGGAGGATCACCTGAGGTCAGGAGTTTAAGACCAGCCTGGCCAACATAGTGAAACCCCATGTCTACTAAAAACACAAAAATTAGCCGGACATGGCAGAGTGAACCTATAATCCCAGCTACTTAGGAGGCTGAGGCAGGAGAATCACTTGAACCCGGGAGGTGGCAATTGCAATGAGCCAAGATTGCATCACTGCACTCCAGTCTGGACAGCAGAGTGAGACTCTGTCTCAAAAACAGAAAAAAGAAAAAAGAACTATGGTGTGTGGTAGACTGAATAACCCCCCACCTGCCAAAATTATCTAGGTCCTAACCTCTGGAATTTGCTAATGTTTCCTTATATGGTAAAAATAACTTTACAGATATTATGACGTTATGGGGGAGAGGGGTTCTTTGTTTTTTAGAGACAAGGTCTCTCTATGTTGCCCAGGTTACTCTCAAATTCCTAGGCTCAAGTGATCCTGCCTCAGCCTCCCAAACTGCTGGAACTACAGGTGTGAGCCACCACACCTGGCCAAAGTTATGGGTTTTGAGAAGAGAATATTATCCTGGAGTATCTAGGTGAAAATGTAGCCCAGAACCCCACCCGGCCTCCTGTGACACCCTTGCAGACAGAGTCTCTCCAGGGGGCATGTGGCTTGAGAATTTTGGGGGCAATTACTCTATGAGTCTGTGCCTTGGCTGGGTGTGGTGGCTCATACCTGTAATCCCAGCACTTTGGAAGGGTGAGGCAGAAGGATCGCCTAAGCCCAGGAAACTAGCCCTGGGAGCATGGTGAGACCCCATCTCTACCAAAAACAAAAAGCCAGGTGTGGTGGTGCACACCTGTAGTCTCAGCTACTTAGGAGTCTGAGGTGGGAGGATCACTTGAGCCCAGGAGGTCGAGGCTGTCGTGAGCCGTCATGCCACTGCACTCTAGCCTGGGCAACAGAGCGAGACCTTGCCTCAAAACAGAACAAAAGAAAGTGTGTGTGCGCGTGTGTGTGTGTGTGTGTGCCTGCGGTCCTGTGTGTGTGTGTGCCTGCGGTCCTGTGTGTGTGTGCCCGTCTCTGTCCCTACCGAGGTTGTGTCTCTATGTATCTATATCTAAAGTGTGTGTGCTTGTGTGTGTGTGTGTGTGTGTGTGCCTTCAGTCCTGTGTGTGTGTGCCCATCTCTGTCCCTACTGGAGGTTGTGTCTCTATGTCTGTATCTATATCTAAAGTGTGTGTGCTTGTGTGTGTGTGTGTGTGTGTGTGCCTGTGGTCCTGTGTGTGTGCCCTTCTCTGTCCCTACCGGAGGTTGTGTCTCTATGTCTGTATCTATATCTAAAGTGTGTGTGTGTGTGTGTGTGTGTGCCCGTCTCTGTCCCTACCAGAGGTTGTGTCTCTATGTCTGTATCTATATCTAAAGTGTGTGTGTGTGTGTGTGTGCCTGCGGTCCTGTGTGTGTGTGCCCGTCTCTGTCCCTACCGGAGGTTGTGTCTCTATGTCTGTATCTATATCTAAAGTGTGTGTGTGTGTGTGTGTGTGTGCCCGTCTCTGTCCCTACCGGAGGTTGTGTCTCTATGTCTGTATCTATATCTACACGGATATTTTTTGTGCCCTACATTTTCCCAGGAGGGATCCTCGCAAGTTTCCTTTTTGTTCAGAAGACTTTCCTCTATTTGACATGTGCTTTAATTTTTAAGGTTCTGCCCTCCAACCATGTGCATCTTCCCAGTGCAGCGTTTCTTTGGTCTTCTAAGGGCTCATAATGAGGAGTCTGCAGGCCCAGGCTCCCGGCTGAGTGCTTCAAGAGGATCATTCCAGGGGCTGCTACAGACACAGGATTTTTCGCAGCCATGTTGCCGGCCAGAGACCTCTACCACTTTCGTACTCCAGCCTGGGCGACAAGAATAAAACTCTGCCCACCCCCTCTCAAAAACGTGGAATTATTTTTCATTTTTTAGAGCCCTCTGGCTAGCAACCCTACTGCCCAGGCCTCAAACTGCTCCAGGTTTGTTGCAGAAGGCACCCTGCCCACTCAGCCTGCCTGGCCACACCTGGCTTGTACTCCAGCGTGGATCCCACAGCCACCGTGACCTGGCAGGAGGGGGCGTGTGAGTCAGCAACTGTGGGGGTCCCACTGGCCCCTGCAAGCAGCGACACAGGGGCGGGCTCCATGCAGGGCTTGGGGCTGGACCAGATGTGTTGCAAGCGACTCCCACTGTGGACTCCAGCATTCAGACAGGAACATGGCAGCACCCAAACATGGAAGCTCATGACCCTGAAGCCCCAGAGGGGGTGTTACAGCATGTAACAGTCTGTTAGTCCCTCCACAGCTCGATGAATGGGGGCATGTTAGCAGCTCTGCCATGTTGCCCTCCTCTGGCCTGTGGCTCTGGGGCTGGCCTGGGCCTGCCACTGCTTTCTGTGGCATGGGGTGGCCACTAGGCACCAGTCTCAAGGAGCTACGGTGCTACTGCTTTCTTTGTACCCACATTCAGCAGGGTCTCAAGTTCTTGTCCCATGTCCAAGAAGAATGAGATCAGGCTGACAATTGACAGGTGAGAAGGGTGGAGAAGAATGGAGAAGAGTTTTATTATTAAGTGACCTAACAGCTCTCAGCAGAGAGGGGATGTGAGGGTAGTCCCTCACCCTAAGTCAGGTGGTCTCTCCCTCCGTGTGGCTGGGTCTGAGGCTTTTATGGACTTAGAATGGGGGAGTGTATGCTGATTGGTTTGTGAGTATGCAAAAAAGACTAAAACAAAGGCACCACTCAAATATGGGCATGACAGTGTAAAACACCAAATTAGGGGTTGGGCACAGTGGCTCATGCCTGTAATCCCAGCCCTTTGGGAGGCCAAGGCAAGTGGATCACAAGATCAGGAGTTTGAGACCAGGCCAATATGGTAAAACCCCGTCTCTACTAAAAATACAAAAATTAGCCAGGCGTGGTGGCACGTGCCTGTAATCTCAGCTACTTGTGAGGCTGAGGCAGGAGAATCGCTTGAACCCAGGAGGCGGAGGTTGTAGTGAGCTGAGATCACACCACTGTTCTCCAGCCTGGGCAAAGAGCGAGACTCTGTCTCAAAACAAACAAACAATTAGGGAAGGGTACGTTTGTATAAAATAGGTGAAGGACAGGAAGGAATCAGAGGAAAGTGCACCAAACGGGAAGACAAGTTCTCAATCTGGTCTGTGGATTTATCCAAGACTCATAGCTTGGCCTTCAGGCTTAAAACTGTCTTTGGCTTGAAGGTGGGGTTTCACTGGGGACCCACCCTATCTGCCTAGGGATTTGATTGCCTCACCACCACAGACAACCACAGGCCAGGATATGAACATGATGGATGATACGCCCGGGCAATGTACTACACGAGGTGAGGGACTGTGAGAGATGGCTCCTGTAGCATGAGCCATCTCTCCAGAGGCTGGAAAGTTAGGTTTGTATGTGACAGCTGCCTAGTTTTCACTGTTTGCAATCATTGTGCCTTTTTTTTTTTTCTTTGAGACAGAGTCTCACTTTGTCACCCAGGCTGGAGTGCAGTGGTGGGATCTCAGCTGGCTACAGCCCCCACCTTCCAGGTTCAAGCAATCCTTGTACCTCAGCATCCCAGGTAGCTGGGACTACAGGCATGCGCCACCACGGCAGGCTAATTTTTGTATTTATATTTGTATTTTTTCGTATTTATTTACGACACACAATCTTGCTCTGTCGCTCAGGCTGGAGCGCAGTGGCATGATCTTGGCTCACTGCAACCTCCACCTCCCAGGTTCAAGCAATTCTCCTGCCTTAGCCTCCCAAGTAGCTAGGATTATAGGTACACTCTGCCATGCCCAGCTAATTTCTGTATTTTTAGTAGAGACGGGGTTTCACTATGTTGGCCAGGCTGGTCTCAAACTCCCGACTTCGTAATCCACCCGCCTTGGCTTCCCGAAGTGCTGGGATTACAGGTGTGAGCCACCGCACCAGGCCTAATTTTTATATTTTTAGTAGAAATGGTTTCACCATGGTGGCCAGGCTGGTCTTGAACTCCTGAGCTCAAGTGATCTGCCTGCCTCAGCCTCCCAAAGTGCTGATATTACAGGCATGAGCCACCGCACCAGGCCCATTGCACCGTTTTTAAAACACAACACCTAACCAGTAAGTGCAGAAAAATAGGCAAAGGTGATTAACGAACAAATTATGGAGAAAGAAATGCAAATGGTTCTGAAACGCATGAAAAGATGACCAGTGTCCTCATCTTAGGAGAAATGCCAAGGAAGATACCAGGGCAATACCTTTTTTTTGGTTCTATTTTCACTTCCTAGATAGGCAAAGACATAAACATTTTTTGTTTGTTTTGAGACAGGGTCTCGCCCTGTCACTCAGTCTGGCGTGCAGTGGTGCAATCACAGCTCACAGCAGCCTTGATCTCCCGAGCTCAGGTGATCCTCCTGCCCCAGCCTCCCAAGTAGCTAGAACCACAGCCACGCACCACCATAACCACCTAATTTTTAAATTTTCTGTAGAGACGGGGGTTGCACGGGCTGGTCTTGAACTCCCGGTTTCAAGTGATCCTGCAGCCTCCCAAAGCACTAGGATTCCAGGCATGAGCCACCGTGCCCGGCAAGGTAAACATTTAATAACACATCAGATTGGCATCATGGTGATGGGAATGACAGTTGGGGTTTTATTGTGATGGAAGGCTTTAGATTTAACTGGGTAGAAACAGGCCTTGCTCAGCAGAAAGAGCTGCAGAGTAGGCACGTCAGCCTGCACCATGTGAGGAGACACCAGGAACAAATGTGACTCCGAGGGAAAGCACGACCAGGACCATAAATAAAACCTCCCTTCCTGCTCAGATCCAAGCACGTGGACCAGCTCTGAGTAACACCCACATTCAGGGGGCTGCCCTGCTAGAAGCTCCCCGGGCCTCGCTGCCCGTCCTGAATCATCAGCCTTCCTGAAACTGACTCGGATCTACAGCCGAAACCTCAGCACATCTCAGTCGGTAACCAAGGCTCCTTACACTGGGCGAGTCAAAACACACCCCCTGCAGGAAAGGAGTCTAAACACTAGAATAGCAATAATAAAGAAACAAGGTCAGGCACGGTGGCTTGTGCCTGTAATCCCAGCATTTTGGGAGGCTGAAGCGGGTGGATCGCTTGAGCTCATGAGTTCAAGACCTGCCTGGGCAGCATGGCAAAGTCCCATCTCTACAAAAAATACAGAGATGAGTTGGGTGTGGTGGCATGCCCCCTGTAGTCCCAGCTACTTGGGGCTGAGGTGGGAGGATCACTTGAGCCCAGGAATCAAGGCTGCAGTGAGCTGTGATCCTGACACTATGCTCCAGCCTGGATAACAGAGCCAGACCCTGTCTCAAAAATAAATAAATAAATGAAAAATAAACAATTCCACTTTTTTTTTTTGGCAAGGGGAGGTGTGCGGACGGAGTTTTGCTCTCCTCGCCCGGGCTAGAGTGCAATGGTGCAATCTTGGCTCACTGCAACCTCCCAGGTTCAAGCGATTCTCCTGCCTTACCCTCCCCAAGTAGCTGGGACTACAGGCATGTGCCACCGTGTCCGGCTAAGTTTTGTATTTTTAGTAGAGATGGGTTTTCACCATGTTGGCCAGGCTGGTCTCTAACTCCTGACCTCATATGATCCACCCACCTCGGCCTCCCAAAGAGCTGGGATTACAGACATGAGCCATCACACCCGGACCACTTTTTGTAATGGTAATAATAAAGAAATAAGTTCAGGCCAGGTGCAGTGGCTCACAACTGTAATCCCAGCACTTTGGGAGGCCGAGGTGGGCAGATCATGAGGTCAAGAGATAGAGACCATCTTAGCTAACATGGTGAAACCCTGTCTCTACTAAAAATACAAAAATTAGCTGGGCATGGTGGTGCACGCCTGTAGTCCCAGCTACTCAGGAGACTGAGGCAGGAGAATCACTTGAACCCGGCCGGGCGCGGTGGCTCAAGCCTGTAATCCCAGCACTTTGGGAGGCCGAGGCGGGTGGATCACGAGGTCAAGAGATCGAGACCATCCTGGTCAACATGGTGAAACCCCGTCTCTACTAAAGATACAAAAAAAAAATTAGCTGGGCATGGTGGTGCGTGCCTGTAATCCCAGCTACTCAGGAGGCTGAGGCAGGAGAATTGCCTGAACCCAGGAGGCGGAGGTTGCGGTGAGCCGAGATCGCGCCATTGCACTCCAGCCTGGTTAACAAGAGTGAAACTCCGTCTCAAAAAAAAAAAAAAAAAAAAAAAAGAATCACTTGAACCCAGGAGGAGGAGGTTGCAGTGAGTGGAGATCATGCCACGCACTCTAGCCCAGCGATGGAGGGAGACTCCATCTCAAAAAAAAAAAAAAAGAAGCAAGTTCAAATCCATGGGTATCAGCACACTGGTGACACGTGTCAGCACAAGTATGCATTAGGTTTGTAATCATTATAATAGCACACAATTGCTTTGTCTATTTGTTAAGGTATTTACAACATTTGCGAGCATCTGACATTAGATTTGTGAAGGGTTTAAGCGATGGCATTTGGAAGGAATGTTGAAATGATTAGGGAAATCTGGTTTGGAGGAAGATTTAGAGGAACAACTGTTTAATGATTTTTATCAAAGAACAAAGATTAGTTAGTATTCCTGTCCTTACACACGCAAGCCCCTGAATGTCTGAGAATTGAGCAGCATGGAAAAATTGCTACTTGTGGGCGGGCACGGCGGCTCTCGCCTATAATCCCAGACTTTGGGAGGCTGAGGCAGGCAGATCAGTTGAGCCCAGGAGTTCAAGACCAGCCTGGCCAACATGGCGAAACCTATCTCTACTAAAAATACAAAAATTAGCAGGGCATGGTGGCAGGCACCTGTAATCCCAGCTACTCAGGTGGCTGAGGCACAAGAATCGCTTGAGCCCGGGAGGCTGAGATTGCAGTGAGCTGAGATCACTCCACGGCACTTCAGCCTGGGCAACAGAGCGAGACTCTGTCTCAAAAATAATAATAAATAATAATAATAAAATTAACTAAAATAAAAAAATGAAGCTCCCTATGTAGTGATATGAAAATATCATCAAAATTTATTAAATGAGCCAGGCCTGGTGGCACATGCCTATAATCCCAGCACTTTGGGAGATCGAAGTGGGAGGACATCTTGGAGTCAGAAGTTCGAGACCAGCCTGGGCAACATGGCAAAATCTTATCTCTGCAAAAAATACAGTGCCGTGGTCCAGCTACTCAGGAGAATGGCTTGAACTGGGGAGATCACACCACTGCACTCCAGCCTGGGTGACAGAGCGAGACCCTGTCTCAAAAAAAAAAAAAAGGCAGAGAAGATGGGCTCAGATGAGAATCTGTTTGTCTGTCTGAGCCTCCTGTGCCCTCTCCTCACCCTCCTCCCCAGGGAATGGGCCACCTAACATTCAAGTGTAGGAAAAGCAAGAACTGAAGGGTGGTTTCCTAAAGAGATCCAACTCTGACAGCCTGAGGTGGTAACTACAGTAGATGCTGGCATCTGAAATGAAAAAAAAAGGCAGCCAGCCCAACCCTGGCACTTGGGACAGAGGGGAGGAACAGCTGGAAGTAGGGCTCTTGGACCCTTCTCCACCCAAAAGTGAGCCCAGCCTGTTGGCAAGCCCCCGACCCAGACACAAAGCTCCCATTCATGCTCTAACGTAGGCCCAAACTCGCGGGAAAACTCAGATGTTTAGAACAGGAAGCACACCCCTGTCACCTACAGACACCAGCCTCATCCCTTGTTTGGGAAGTCAAGAGACAAGCAAGCCTGACCAAATAGGAAGAGAAAAATCAGCACTGAGCAATGGAACCCAAAGACAACAGCCAATTCAGGACCCAATCAAGATGCAACTACAACCTTTGGTTGTTAAGATCTCTTTGGTCTCTTTTATAATAATAATAATTATTATTTTTTAGAGATAGGGTCTCGCTATGTTGCCCAGGCTTGAGTGCAGTGGCTGTTCGCAGGCACGATACCACTACTGATCAGCACGGAGTTTTGACTTGCTCCATTTCCGACCTGGGCCGGTTCACTCCTCCCTAGGCAACCTGGTGGTCCCCTGCTCTGGGGAGGCCACCATCTTGATGCCAAACTTAGTGTGGACACCTGATTGGCATAGCGAATTACAGCCCAGAACTCCTGGGCTCAAGCGATCTCCCAGCCTCAGCCTCCCGAGTAGCTGAGACTACAGGTAGGCACCACCGTACCTGGCTCTTTTGTAATTATTTGTATGTTGACTTTGAACAGTCCTGGCCCCCATTCTCAATGCAAGATGATTTCCATTTTTTTTTTTGAGACAGAGTCTTGCTCTGTTGTCCAGGCTAGAATGCAGTAATGCGATCATAGATCACTGTAAGCTCGTCCTCATGGGCTCAAGCAATCCTCCCATCTCATCCTCACAAGTATTAATGGCTGAGTCTATGGGTGTGTACTACCACACCTGGCTAATTTTTTTTTGCAGAAATAGGGACTCTGGTCTTGAACTCCTGGGCTCAAGTGATCCTCCCACCTCTGCTTCCCAAAGAGCTGGGATTACAGGCATGAGTCACCAGGCCCGACCTATTTTCTCATTATTAAATTTAGGTTCAAAATTTAAGTCTGGCCAGGCACGGTGGCTCACACCTGTAATCCCAGCACTTTGGGAGGCCGAGGCAGACGGATCACCTGAGGTCAGGAGTTTGAGACCAGCTTCAGCAACGTGGCGAAACTCTATCTCTACTAAAAAATACAAAAATTAGCCGGACATGGTGGTGGGTACCTGTAATCACAGCTACTCCCGAGGCTGAGGCAGGAAGAATTGCTTGAACCCGGAAGGCCAAGGTTGCAGTGGGCCGAGATCGAGCCACTGCACTCCAGCCTGGGCAACAGAGCAAGACTCCGTCACGAAAAAATAAAATAAAATAAATAAACCCCCCAAAATCCGGAATGCAAAACAAATGTAGGCCTACGCCTTTCACATAAGGAACTGCGTGTGGATCTGTGCTAAAAACTCTACCAATAATACAGTAATTTTACAACCTACAGCAGAAAATGCTTTCAAAGGCGGTTGGTACAAATAATATAATAGTAGTCAAATTAGCGTTGGCTCTGAGCCCGGCACTGCTCCGCGCTGCACACGCAGAGTCTCACGCCGTCCTCACGGTGGCGCTGTGGGGCCTGGCGGAGGTTTCTAGGGGAAGGGGCCTTGGGGAATCCAGGCTCTCCGGCTGTGTGGTCCCCGCGCACCCCAAGCTAGCGACTTGGACTGCGTGCAATAGACCAGGTATCTCTGGACTTCAGTTTCCCAGGAGAGGCGTCCATGAGGAGGTCATGCATAGAAAGCATTTAGCACCGTGGCAGATACAAGCCAGTGGGCCTGGAGAATGATTTACAAACGTGGGAGAGGCATGGCGTCCAGAAAACTAGCTCTGGGGTGTCGGAGATCAGTCACCTTGAGGTCCCTGGTGCAATCTGGGGCCATCAGAAGGGACTGCCAAGACCCAAGGGCAGAGGTAAAGGGAGAAAACGGGTCGTGGCCCCATTCTGACCGATACTGAACCTCCGGATTAATTCAGTTGCCTCTAGCTGGGGGCATAGGGAGGACGGGGGCGTCCCAGGGTGGGAGTGCACAGGTTTGTCATTGCTGCAGAGAGTGTGTGGTGGAGGGGCTGAATTTCAGAGCAGGCCCGGGCTTCTGAGAATGTAGCCCTGGGAAGCAGTGTAAACACAGGAAACTCCCCGCGGCCAGGGACTTTGATCCAAGGGTTTCGCATCAGGCCCTGGGTCGGGATCACAGCTGAGCGGTTTACCAGCCGTGGGCCTGTGCACGATCCCATCGATGTTGTGAATGGTGAAGGCGGCCGCGGGCTGGAGGCCAGAACCAGAAAGGAACGGGATGTGGATGGGGGGAGGGGAGCTAGGACCAGTCCCCCCGCCGCGGGGGAGTTGGGGACCTGGGATTCGTCCGCTCAGAGGAGGCGGCTCTCCCAGGGGCGGGCCCGGGATCTGGGGGCGCGGGCTGGCCCCACTCCCCGCCGCACGCCCCCCGCCCCGCCCCGCCGCCAGAGGAGGGGCGGCCTCCCGCACTCGCACCCGCCCGCGGGATCTCAGAGTCACCGCTCCCGGCGCCGGGTTGCAGCCGCCACGCCCCAGGAGAGGACCGACCGCCCAGACCGCTGGTCCCAGGGCTCCCTGGGCCACGCCAATCCCGGGGGGCCCCCCGACTGCCTCCCAGAGCAAGGTGGGGAAGGGGAGCTTAGCCCGCCGCTGCCGCCTCCGAGCAGGCCGCCAGCTGAGCGCCGGGAAAGGTAGGGGACCGAGGTCGGGAGCCAAGCGTCAGTCCCATTCTCGCCTGCAGCCTGGGCGCCCCGGGAAGGATTCCCGCGCCAGGCCCTGCCCGGAGGGGCGGGTCCCTGGGAGTCCCATAACCCGCAGCTTCCGTTTCCCGGGCCCTCCCGCGGCCTGAGGCTCCTTTAAACCCAAAGTTATACAAACGCACGTTAGAAAGCCCTGAATCTGGAAGGGCTTCGCTTGGAAAGTACGTGTTCGAACGCCCAGGCCTCTCCACCCCTGCGCTCGTCCGCGGAGGCCGCCATCCAAAACCCCTGCCAAACGCTGCAAGCCAACTCGTGGGCGCCACAGCCCGGGGAAGGCTAGGCCGCTTTTTACCGGTGCTGGATTTTCTGTCTTCTGGCCTGCAGGCCCTTCGCGGAATCAGTGAATCAGAAGCCTCGGAGGGCGGTTTCTTGATTTAGCAACTTGGGCGCATGTGTTTCGCCACGGCCGCAGCTCTGGATTTCAATCTTCTGCTGCGATGTTACTTTTGCAGTGTTAGCGATTTGTTCTACAGCTCTGGATATTGCCTCTTCAACTTTAGACAGCGTCTGTTTACTCCATCGTTTGAAAGACAGTAGTGTGCGTCTAGTTGTGAACTAAATGATACTTTAAAAGTGTTCCAGTAGTACACGACTCTCAGACACGGAGAAACGGCTTTGCGTGGAAAACAACACGCCTTTAAACCTCTCCCTCACCACCGCCCCCAACCCGTCGGCCAAATACGTTGTTTTTTGTAATTACATTACTTTTCAAAAATGGCAAAAAGTAACTCACGATCGCTGCTGCCTCGTTTTAAACTTTTTCCACTTTTGATTCCTTTGTTTCCTTTGGTGTCTATCGCCAAATCTTTAAAGCAGATTTTTGAATTATTTATTTCATCAGCTTTTAGGCCAGGCATCCATGGGTCCCTTGCTAAAATAGGAGACAATTTTCATCAACATCAAGTACTTTTTTAAAACTTGTATTGATTGTTCCATTAAATATACCTAGTATCTGTAGACTCTCTTTTTGTAAGGCTTGGCTAAGGAGCTTCTTTTAAAAAAATAGATCTTTAGGCCGGGCACAGTGGCTTACCCCTGTAATCCCAGCACTTTGGGAGGCCGAGGTGGGAGGATCACCTGAGGTCAGGAGTTGGAGACCAACCTGGCCAACATGAAACCCCATCTCTACTAAAAGTACAAAAAGTAGCCTGGCATGGTGGCAGGTGCCTGTAATCCCAACTACTCAGGAAGCTGAGGCAGGAGAATCGCTTGAAGCAGAGGTTGCAGTGAGCCTAGAATGCGCCACTGCATTCCAGCCTAGGCGACAAGAGCAAGACTCCATCTCAAAAAAAAAATGTGTGTGTGTGTATATATATATATCTCATATATGTTATATATATGTTGCCCAGGCTGGAGTGCAGGGTTGTGATCATGACACACTACAGCTTTGACCTCTGATCAAGAGATCCTCCCACCTCAGCCTCCTGAGTAACTGGGACCCCAGGCACATACCCCCAAACCCCACTAATTTTTATATTTGTTGTGGATATGGGGTTTTGCGGTGTTGCCCAGGCTGGGCTCAAGCCATCCGCCCGTCTCCGCCATCAAAAATCCTGGGATTACAGGTGTGAGCCACTGGCGCCCAGACAAAAAGATATGTTTTTAAAGTAACATTTTTGTATTTGTGTAAATGTTCATTTCTCCAATTCCAGTCAAGTTCTATACATGGCTTACAAATCAAATAGAAAAGTTGGCATTAATTTTGTTCTGTGATGAAAGTAATACAATCTCTTTTGGAAAAATGGAAAAGGCGGTGTTTTAGATTAAAAGAGATGAGTGAGACCTGACCATCCCCAGTGGTGTTTGAGCCTCCGTGGGGATCTTGTTAGGAGGAAGTAGCCACAGAAGACCCGCTAGAGACGGAAATTGTATTGATGGCAGAATGGATTTCTCTTTGTGGTGTTAAGAAGGATCACCTTGTAAACCCGTAGGTTGCCCTTATTCTTAGGAGATTCATTAGGAAGTTTTGAAGCGTAGTTCATCAACACTGCCGGGCGCAGTGATTCACGCCTGTAATCCCAGCACTTTGGGAGGCTGAGGCGGGTGGATGACCTGAGGTCAGGAGTTTGAAACTAGCCTGGCCAAGATGCTGAAACCTAATCTCTACAAAAATACAAAATTTAGCAGGACATGATGGCAGGTACCTGTAATCCCGGCTACTCGGGAGGCTGAGGCAGGAGAATCACTTGAACCTGGGAGGTGGAGGTTGTAGTGAACTGAGATTACGCCATTGCACTCCAGCCTGGGCGACAAGAGCAAAACTCTGTCCAAAAAAAAAAAAGAGAGCAAGAAAGAGAGCACAAATATGGCAAAACGTGGAGCATGTAGTGATGTTGATTTGATTACTCTTTCAACTTGTCTATATAATGAAATTTCACTGTAAAAATTGGGGGAAAATAAAGTAAGATCATTTTGAAACAGAAACAAAAGACATGTGTACCATAGCACAAGCTATGGAGTCCTGTATACCAGAATTCAAATACCAGCAGGTTTTTTTCTTCCTTTGAGATGGGGTCTCACTGTGTCATCCAGTCTGCAGTGCAGTGGCATGATCACAGCTCACTGCCGGCTTGATCTCCTGGGTTCAAGCGATTCTCCTGCCTCAGCCTCCCGAGTAGCTGGGACTATAGGCGCACACCACCACACCCGGCTAGTTTTTGTATTTTTAGTAGAGATGGGGTTTCACCATGTTGGCCAGGCTGGTCTCGAACTCCTGACCTCAGGTGACCCACCTGCCTTGGCCTCCCAAAGTGCTGGGATTCCAGGCATGAGCCACTGCACCCAGCCTAGCTTTTATCTTGTTTTGTTTTGTTTCTGTTATTCTTTTTCCTTGGTCCCACTTTACAAAACCTGCCATTCTCTTACTACCCAGTGGGGGTCTCAGTCCGTTTTGTGGGATGGGGGCTCATCATTCAGGAATCTTGACTAAAAGCCCATTAGATCTATAACAAAGTTTGTTGTAATTTTATGTTTTGACATGGCTCTCTTGCTTCTTTGCTCAGTGACTGTGCGCACGTTGCTTCCCTCCTCAAGCCTCAGTTTCCCCATTTGCCTACTTCGTGGAGTGGTTTGAAGCTTCTGTGAGGTTTTGTAAAGCACTTCCCACATGCCTGGAGCCAAATAAGTGCTCAGTTAACAGTAGCTGTCAGTATTTTGTGAAGGCACTTCCTTACCTATCACAGCCTGTTCACCTCTGACTAATGCTGTTAACATAACTGGTACATCTGGCTCCTTCCTTTTACTTTTTCTTTTCTTTTTTTTTTTAATTGAGACAAGGTCTCACTCCCACCCAGGCTGGAGTGCAGTGGCACAGTCTCAGCTCACTGCAGCCTCAGCTTCCTAGGCTCAAGTGATCCTCCCACCTCAGCCTCCCGAGTAGCTGGGACCGCAAGCGCACACCACCGTGCCCGGCTAATTTTTTTTTTTTTTTTTGAGACGGAGTTTCGCTCTTGTTACCCAGGCTGGAGTGCAATGGGACGATCTCGGCTCACTGCAAGCTCCGCCTCCTGGGTTCAGGCAATTCTCCTGCCTCAGCCTCCCGAGTAGCTGGGATTACAGGCACATGCCACCATGCCCAGCTCTTTTTTTTTTTTTTTTGTATTTTTAGTAGAGACGGGGTTTCACCATGTTGACCAGGATGGTCTCGATCTCTTGACCTAGTGATCCACCCTCCTCGGCCTCCCAAAGTGCTGGGATTACAGGCTTGAGCCACCGCGCCCGGCCTAATTCTTTTAATGTTGTTTGTATGTTACCCAGACTGGTCTGAAACTCTTGGGCTCAAGCCATCCTCCTGCCTTGGCCTCCCATACTGCTGGGATTACAGGCTTGAGCCACCGTGCCCAGTCACCACTCTTTTTCTAGGGATAGATTTGGAACTTGGCATTTTGTTTTTCCTTTTGAAAATTCGCCGAACGATCATGCCAGAGGTTTGGTTCTGTCCTGCTGTTCCGCCTTGCTGTTTCCTCAGCACGCCTGTCCTCATCCCACATTCTTTTACTCTGGTCACAGCAGATGGAGGTGCCCACGTGGACTCCTCCATCCCATAGCTGGGCGTTCGATGCTAATCATAGCAGCTCCTCATAGTGGCAGCAAACGTTTGTCGAGGGCCAGGCCCTCATCTCGTGACATTTCCCCACAACCGTGAGGGACAGGGGTTATTAGAGGTCCACCCTCTCTGATCCAAAACTCTTGGAACCAGATGCATTTGGGAATCTGGACTTTGAACTTTGTTTTTTTCGAGATGGCGTCTCCTCTGTCACCGAGGCTAGAGTGCAGTGGCCCCATCTCTGCTCACTCTATCCTCCACCTCTCAGGTTCAAGCCATCCTCCTGCTTCAGCCTACCAAATACCTGGGATTATAGGCACGCACCACCATGCCCAGCTAATTTTTGTATTTTAGTAGAAATGAGGTTTCACCATGTTGACCAGGCTGGTCTTGAACTCCTGACCTCAAGTGATCCACTCACCTCGGCCTCCCAAACTGCTGGGATTACAAGTGAGAGCCACCATGCTCAGCCTAGACTTTGAATATTAAGTGAGTCGCACAGAGCCCATTGGATACGTTACGTTAGACCCCTGGTAGGGCTGAGGAGCATTTGTGTGATCAAACACTAATATGCCTTCAGTGAGGTGCAGGTTCATTCTCAGGGACAGCCAAAGACTACACCAAACCTTATGACAGCTCAGCTCAAGTCAGCTCCTGCCACCAAGTGGGTCTGGGAAAAGCTTTTGAACACGCAGATTGTGGATAAGAGATGTAGGCCTGCACATTTCCCATCGTGCAGAGGGGACATCCTCACACACACACAGAGAAAGGGCTGGGCGTGGTGGCTCATGCCTATAATCCCAGCACTTAGGGAGGCCAAGGTGGGCAGATCATTTGAGGTCAGTAGTTTGAGACCAGCGTGGCCAACATGGTGAAACCCCTTCTCTACTAAAACTACAAAAATTAGCTGGGCATGGTGGTGTGTGCCTGTGGTCCCAGCTGTAGAGGAGGCTGAGGCAAGAGGATCAATTTAGTGCAGGAGATAGAGACTGCAGGGAGCTATGATTGCACCAATGCACTCCAGCCTGGGCAACACAGTGAGACCCTGTCTCAAAAACAAAATTTTTTTTTCTTTTCATAATCATTCATGTTCTAGGTACTTGTGGCTTATTCCTTATTTTGTATGTCTATTATTTGTAATATCTGTATTTGTATTGTTGTGCTATGTAGTCCATCTTACCTTTTTTTTTGAGACAGAGTTTCACTCTTATTACCCAGGCTGGAGTGCAATGGCGTGATCTCGGCTCACCGCAACCTCCGCCTCCTGGGTTCAGGCAATTCTCCTGCCTCAGCCTCCTGAGTAGCTGGGATTACAGGCACGCACCACCATGCCCAGCTGATTTTTTGTATTTTTTTTTAGGAGAGACGGGGTTTCACCATGTTGACCAGGATGGTCTCGATCTCTTGACCTCGTGATCCACCCGCCTTGGCCTCCCAAAGTGCTGGGCTTACAGGCGTGAGCCACCGCGCCCGGCCCATCTTACCTTATTAATGACTTACTTGTATGTGCTACAGTGGACGGGCATCTGGGACATTTCCAGTCTGAAGCTGTTAGGAACAGTACCACCATGAGTGTTCTTGTATGTTTCCTGGCTCTGGGGTGGAGTTGCTGGGTCATGGGCAGGAAAACTTTCATTTTTACTTCAGTAAAAAATGTCCAATGGGCTGGGCACGGTGGCTTATGCCTATAATCCCAGCACTTTGGGAGGCCAAGGTGGGCAGATCATTTGAGGTCAGGAGTTCAAGACCAGCCTGGCCAACATGGTGAAACCCTGTCTCTATAAAAATACAAAAATTAGCTGGGCATGGTGGCACGTGCCTATAATCCCAGCTACTTGGGAGACTGAGGCACAAGAATCACTTGAACCTGAAAGGCGGAGGTTGCAGTGAGCCGACATCACGCCACTGTACTTCAGCCTGGACAACAGAATGAGATTTAGTCTCAAAAAAAAATGTCCAACAGTTTCCAAAGTGATTCCAAACGGATTCCACAGGAATGTATGGGAGTTCTTTCTGATAGTATTTTTAGTGAATTGCAGTGACATTGCACTGTTTTGTTTGCTCTTTTCTTTTTTCTTTTATTTTTTTGAGACACTCTGGTCTCACTCTGTCACCTGGGCTGGAGTGCCGTGGCAGGATCTTGGCTCACTGTAACCTCAGCTTCTGAGCTCAAGAGATCTTTCCACCTCAGCCTCTCAAATAACTGCTAATTTTTTTATAGAGACAGGGGCAGGGAGGGTCTCACTACATTGCCCAGGTTTGTCTTGAACTCGTGGGCTCAAGCGGTCGTCCCATCTCAGCCTCCCGAAGTGCCGGGACTACAGGTGTGAGCCATCACACCCAGATGTACATTTGCCTTTGCACTGTCAAGGTGGAAACATCTACAGTCTGTTCTGTTTCCATATTTAAGCCCTACATGCTTTAACTGCAAAGTTTGCAGTGTTTTTTGAAAGCCGCTTTTTTGAGGCGTAATTTACATACCAAAAAATTCAGCCCTTTGAAAGTAGACAACTTCGTGGTTTTTAGTGACTTTATAGAGTTGTGCAACCATCACCACCGTGACAAAAAGCATCTTCATCACCCCCAAAATATCCCTCGTGCCTATTTGCAGTCACTCTGTTCCCAGCAACTACTAATCTACTTTCTGATCAAATAGATCTGTCTTTTCTGGTCATTTCATAGAAGTGCTTCATATAATATGTGGCTCTCTGCATGTGGCCTCTTTGATGTAGTATATTGCTTTGGGTTTTTTTCATACTATAGCACTTTTATTCCTTTTTATTGCTGAACAATATTCAGTTTTGTGGAATTTTCTATTGGCACATGTTATTTATCCATTCATCAGCTGATAGACATTTGGAGTGTTTCCGAATGTGTAACACTGCTGTGAATGCTCGTGTACGAGTGTTTGCATGGAGGAAGGAGGTATGTTTTCATTTCTCTTGGATAATCTAGTCATAGAATTGCTGGATCTCATGTAAGTTTGTTTAACTTTTTTTTTTTTTTTGAGACGGAGTTTTGCTTTGTTGCTCAGGTTGGAGTGCAATGGCGCCATCTCAGCTCACTGCAACCTCCGCCTCCCGGGTTCAAGCGATTCTCCTGCCTCAGCCTCCCAAGTGCTTGGGGTTACAGGCATGTGCCAGCACGCCCGGCCAATTTTGTATTTTTAGTAGAGATGGGGGTTTCTCCATGTTGGTCAGGCTAGTCTTGAAGCCCCGACCTCAAGTTATCCGCCCACCTTGGCCTCTCAAAGAGTTGGGATTACAGGCATGAGCCACCGCACCAAGCTTAACTTTAAAAAGTTTTTTTATTTTTTAGAGACAGGGTTTTATGCTGTCACCCAGGCTGCAGTGCGGTGGTGCATTCATGGCTCACTGCAGCCTGGAACTCCTGGACTCAGGCAATCCTCCTGCCTCGGCTTCCCAAAGTCCTGAGACTACAGGTGTGAGCCACTACACGTTTCTGTTTGGTTTTTTTTGAGACAGAGTCGTACTGTGTCACCCAGGCTGGAGTGCAGTGGTGCAGTCTTGGCTCACTGCAACCTCCTCCTCCCAGGTTCAAGCGATTCTCCTGCCTCAGCTTCCCGAGGAGCTGAGATTACAGGCATCCAGCACCATGCCCAGCTAATTTTTGTGTTTTCAGTAGAAACAGGGTTTCACCGTGTTGGCCAGGCTGGTCTCGAACTCCTGACTGCAGGCCTCCCAAAGTGCTGCAATTACAGGCGTGAGCTACCATGCCTGGTAACTTTTAAAGAAACTGTCTTTTAAAGAGACTGTCTAATGGTTTTCCAAGGTGGCTATACATTTTATATCCCAACCGGTGAAGTCTGAGGGTTCCAGTTTCTTCATGTCCTTGACTACACCTGTCAACATCGTCAGTTTGAAGAACAGCCAGGGTAGTAGGTGTGAAGTGGTGTCTCTTTGTGAATTTAATTGGCATGTCCCAGCTGGACATGGTGGCTCATGCCCATAATCCCAGCACTTTGAGAGTTCAAGGCAGGAGGATCCCTTGATTCCAGGAGTTCAAGACCAGCCTAGGCAATATAGAGACACTCCATCTCTACAGAAAATTTTAAAATTAGCTACGTGTGGTAGTGGCTGCAGCTGTAGTCACAGCTACTGGGGAGGCTGAGGTGGGAGGATTACTTGAGCCCAGGAGGTTGAGGCTGCAGTGAGCAAGATCATGCCACCGCACTCCAGCTGGAGCAACAGAGCAAGACCCAACTTAAAAAAAAAATTAGCATTTTCCTAATGACTAATGATGTGTAGCATCACTTCATGTGCTCATTATTCATTTATGTATGTTCTCTGGTGAAATATCTACTCAAATCTTTTGTCCTTTTTTTTTTTTGAGATGGAGTTTTACTCTTATTGCCCAGGTTGGAGTGCAATGGCGTGATTTCAGCTCACTCCAACATCCGCCTCCCAGACTGAAGCGATTCTTTTGCCTCCTATGTAGCTGGGATTACAGACTAATTTTTGTATCTTTAGTAGAGACGGGGTTTCACCATGTTGGCCAGGCTGGTCTCGAACTCTTGACCTCAAATGATCCACCTGTAACCGGGTCACAGTATGGGACGGGGCTCAGCTCCCCCCTCCATTTAAATGTGCCCCAGGTTCCTGGGCTCCCTTGCCCCAGGAATGGGACAGAGGCCCTGGCCACGGTGAATTTACCGGTTAAATAAATATCAGACCCAAAGAGTTTTGCAGAGAGTGATTTATTAGGCAGAGAGAGAAGTAGAGAGAGCTCCCACACTTTTGTGGGAGGGGATCTGGAGAATGAGTCCGCACAGGCAAGAGGCAGTGGGGTTTTGACTTTGAAGTTATACCCGCCCATTCATGTTCTTTTCCAATGAGAGGAGTTCTTTCAGACTGCCTCTGGAGTGATTGATGTTTGTCTCTGAGCCCAGATTGGTTGCTTGGGACCACAATAGAGTCCCTCCTTCCGGGGCTTTTGGCGAGCTTTCTGAACAAAGGAAGCTCACCTGGAATTTTACCTAGACTTCTAGCCTGAGAACGTTAGACATAAGAACTGTAGGTTTCTGGATGGGGAGGTGGATGGAGGCATGGCGCTGGGAAGTTCTTGCCTTTGAAACCACGGCTCAAGCCTGTAATCCCAGCACTTTGGGAGGCCGAGGCGGGTGGATCACGAGGTCAAGAGATCGAGACCATCCTGGTCAACATGGTGAAACCCCGTCTCTACTAAAGATACAAAAAATGAACTGGGCATGGTGGCGCGTGCCTGTAATCCCAGGTTCTCAGGAGGCTGAGGCAGGAGAATTGCCTGAACCCAGGAGGCAGAGGTTGCGGTGAGCCGAGATCGCGCCATTGCACTCCAGCCTGGGTAACAAGAGCGAAACTCAGTCTCAAAAAAAAAAAAAAGAAAGAAAAAAGAAACCACGCCCCTTGTGGACACGGGAAGAGAAGTTAACATAGTCCCTCACACCCACCTTGGCCTCCCAAAGTGCTGAGATGATAGGCGTCAGCCACTGCTCCCAGCCTTTGGTCCACTTTTTAACCGGTTTATTTATCTCGTTGATTTTAAGAGTTCTTTATATATTCTATATGCAAGTCCTTTATCATATCTATAATGTGCAAGTGTAAAAGTTTTAACTTATGATAATGTCTGATTTATCCATTTTTTCTTTTATGAATCATAGTTTTGGTGTTGGATCTAAAAAATCTCTGCTTAACGCAAGATCATGAGATTTTCTGTTTTCTTCTCAAAGTTTTATAGTTTTAATTCTTAAATTTAGATGTATGATTAATTTCAAGTTGATTCTGGTATGAGGTAATGGTCTAAATCCATCGTTTTGCATATAGATTTCCACTTGTCCCAGCACCATTTGTTGAAGAGTCCTTTCCCGTGAAAACCCGTAAGTAAAGCCAATGTAAAGCGAATGCCCCTCGCCTCCAGGCCAGAAGGATTCCTTTTCAGTGAACTTCATCAAATGGCTGCAACACAGATACAGTTTTATGTTTTTCCTAGAGTTTCTCATAGCTTTAATTTTTTCCCTTTTGAAAGAAGCATTTTTCTTTTTCTTTTTCTTTCTTTTTTTTCTATTTTTTTTTTTGAGACGGAGTTCCGCTCTTGTTGCCCAGGCTGGAGTGCAATGGCGTGATCTCGGCTCACCGCAACCTCCGCCTCCTGGGTTCAGGCAATTCTCCTGCCTCAGCCTCCTGAGTAGCTGGGATTACAGGCACGCCAAACCATGCCCAGCTAATTTTTGTATTTTTAGTAGAGACGGGATTTCACCATGTTGATCAGGATGGTCTCGATCTCTTGACCTCGTGATCCACCCTCCTCAGCCTCCCAAAGTGCTGGGATTACAGGCTTGAGCCATAACTCATCCAATTCATTTCTTTGAATTTCTTTTTCTTCTTGTAGACATTCTTCCTTTTATAGTATCCCGTTCTTGTTCTGTGTAGAACATCTTTGCAAACCTAGTAAGTGTTCCCAGGACTAGCTACATAATTTGCAGGGCCCACTGCAAAATGAAAATGCAAGGCCACTTGTTCAGAAATAATTAAGAACATTGAGGCCAGACTCGGTGGCTCAGGCCTGTAATCCCAGCACTTTGGGAGGCTGAGGTGGGAGAATCACTTCAGGCCAGGATTTGGAGACCAACCTGGGTAACATAATAAGACCCCCATCTCCACACACACACATTTTTTAAAAAATTTTAAAAGAATGCTGGCCAGGCATAGTGGCTCACACCTATCCCAGCACTTTGAGAGGCTGAGGCGGTTGGATCACCTGAGGTCAGGAGTTCAAGACCAGCCTGAGCAACATGGTGAAACCCCATCTCAACTAAAAATACAAAAATTAGGCGGGCGTGATAGCACATAGCTGTCACAGCTAGTTGGAAGGCTGAGACAGGAGAATCGCTTGAACCCAGGAATAGAGGTTGCAGTGATCACACCACTGCACTCCAGCCTGGGTGACAGAGTAAGACTGCATCTCAAATGAATATGAATAAATGAATGAATGAATAAACAAAAAGAATGTTGAGGCTGGGCACAGTGGCCCACGCCTGTAATTCTAGCACTTTGAGAGGCTGAGGCGAGCAGATTGCCTGAAGTCAGGAGTTCAAGACTAGTCTGGCCAACATGGTGAAACCCCGTATCTATTAAAAATACAAAAATTGGCTGGGCACGGTGGTTCACGCCTGTAATCCCAGCACCTTGGGAGGCCAAGGCGAGCAGATCACCTGCAGTCAGGAGTTCGAGATCAGCCTGGCCAACATAGTGAAACCTCGTCTCTAATAAAAATCCCAAAATTAGCCAGACGTGGTGGCTCGCACCTGTAATCCCAGCTACTCAAGAGGCTGAGGTAGGAGAATCACTTGAACCCAGGAGGCAGAGGTTGCAGTGAGCCAAGATCGTGCCACTGCATTCCAGCCTGGGCAACAGCAACAGAGAAAGACTCTATCTCAAAAAAAAAGGAAGTAGAAACAGCAGCTACATAGTCGGGCCCAGTGGTTCCTACCTATAATCCCCTGTAATCCTAGCACTTTGGGACGCCAAGGTGGGAGGATCGCTTGAGCCCAGGAGTTGGAGACCAGCCTGAGCAACATAGTAAGATCCCATTTCTATTTTAAAATTATATATATTAAATACATATATTTAATATATATAAACAATAATATATAAACAGAGATAGCAGATACAAGGAGCAGCCACTCCTCCTAAGCCTAAGATACCCGCGAAAGATGAGAGGCCCGGGCTGAGACTGTGACCTTGCTGGCGTATTCTTGGCCATGGCTCAAGGAAGGACAAAGGCAACTCTGTGGTGCGATCCACTGGAATGCGGAGAAGTCCATCCAGTAGGATGCTGAAGAAAGCAGCGCACAGGGAAGTGTCTCAGCTGAGGTGGGTGCTGCTGACTACCATGTTGCAGGAGCCATGTGCCAGAGAAACTTCCTGACATAAAGAAATCACACGCACGTGGGAGTCGGAGGCTGGAGAAGCGTGCTTGCAGCGGGAGTAGCTGCCCTGCAGGAGCCAAGTCTGGAAACGAAGCCAAAGCCTTTCCTCCTGCAACGTCTCTCCGGCGCCCTCTACTGAAAAAATTTAGCATCATGTCAGTCAGCAAAGGAAAAAGATTTAAAGGGCCAAACTCTTTTTTTTTTTTTTTTCCTTTTTTAAGACGGAGTTTCGCTCTTGTCCAGGTGGAGTGCAGGCGTGAACCACTCCGCCCGCCCCCGCCCCCCCTTTTTTTTCTTTTTAACAGCGTCCCTGGGTGGGCTAGAAGCAAACTCCAGTTTCGCTTAAAACAATGAGGTCGTAGATTGATAACTGGCACACTATATGATTCCATTTACATGAAAATATAGAAAAGAAAAATCGAGGCCAGACGTGGTGGCTCACGCCTGTAATCCAAGCACTTTGGAGGCCAAGGAGGATGGATCACCTGAGATCGGGAGTTCAAGACCAGCCTGACCAACATGGTGAAACCCCATCCTTATTTTTAAAAAAAGAAAGAAAGAAAAGAAAAATCGAATTTATAGTAACAGAAAGCAGCCGGGCGCAGTGGCTCATGGCTCTTGCCTGTAATCCCAGCACGTTGGGAGGCCGAGGCGGGTGGATCACTTGACCTTAGGAGTTCGAGACCAGCCTGACCAACATGGTGAAACCCTGTCCCTACTAAAAATGCAGAAATTAGCCAGGTGTAGTGGCACACACCTGTAGAGAATTGCTTGAGCCCGGGAAGCAGAGGTTGCAGTGAGCTCAGATCGCACCACTGCACTCCAGCCTGGATGACAGAGCGATATTCCCGCTCAAAAAAATAAAGAAGAGGAATTTAAAAAGAAAAATAAAAGTTCTGAAGAAGTAGAAGAAAGGAATAAGAATTAAAATTAAAAAAGAAAAATAATTCCAAAGCTGTTGTTGATAAAATGAATAAAAATGAATTAAGGCCGGGTGCAGTGGCTCAGGCCTGTAAACCCAGCACTTTGGGAGGCCAAGGTGGGAGGATTACTTGAGGTCAGGAGTTCAAGACCAGCCTGGCCAACATGTAAGACCCCCTCTGTACTGAAAATACAAAAAATAGCTGGGGTGGTGGCACATGATTGTAATCCCAGCTTCTTGGGAAGCTGAGGTGGGAGGATTGCTTAAACCTGGGAGGAAGAGATTGCAGTAAGCTGAGATCACGCTATTGCACTCCAGCCTGGGTGACAGTAGGACTCCATCTCTCTCTCTCTCTCTCTCTCTCTCTCTCTCTCTCTCTCTCACACACACACACACACACACACACACACCAGATTTAAAATCAGTTGAAATAAAATTGCTACATTCAAAACACATACAATTAATGAAAAGTAATAAAATTAATAAAGTAAAAACAGTACTTTATAAAATGAAGACAGCTTATTGAGGCTGCTGTGTTAGTAGAACCCGTTAAACACAATGAACCTTGAAGATGAAAGTCTATTACTTGGGCCACGCACAGTAGCTCACGCCTGTGATCCCAGCACTTTGGAAGGCCGAGGTGGGAGGATCACTTGAGGTCAGGAGTTGGAGACCAGACTGGCCAACATGGTGAAACCCCAACTCTACTAAAAATACAAAAAATGAGCCTGGTGTGGTTGCATTCACCTGTAATCCCAGTTACTCGGAAAGCTGAGTCAGGAGAATCACTTGAACCCAGGAGGCGGAGGTTGCAGTGAGCTGTGATCGCATCACTGCACTGCAGCCTGGGCAACAGCAAGATTCTGTCTCAAAAAAAAAAAAGTGAATTATTTGGTTTATTTCCAAAGGTACACATCTTAGCTGCACAGACCACGTGAAAATAGAAATGTCTAAGGAGCGCCAGTTGTTCAAGTCTCTCCACTTCAGCTGCTGGACTAGGATGGAAGAAGCCTCAGATGACCCAGCCCATCCCCATCTGACGGCAGAGGCATGAGTTTCCTAAGTGAGGACCATGTAGCTGATCCCAGTCCAGAGCCATAAAAAAAAAAGGAAGAAGAATGGCTTATTATAAATATAGTCCAGCAAAAGTATACTCTGGATGAACCAAAAACAAACTGGTATCATGATTCACAGAGGTATTTTTTGTGCAGAATTTTCCAGGCAATATAAAAAGGTCTCTGGCCTCAAAAAAACGATACAATTTGAGAATCTGCTGCAGAGATACTTAAAAGTAACTTAATCATTTTCACAGATTCTTATATTTTAAAATAGTCCCATCTTTTGTTTGGTGGCTTTGAGGAAAGTTTTTGGACATCTTTTTGTTCCTTTCCATGGACAGTAGCTCTGCGTTTCTTGCTTTAATCATGTTTAGCAAATGTTGGGGGTTTTGGTGTGTGTTCCGTTTTGTTGCTGGTGGTGGTGTTTTGTGTTTGTTTTTGGTTTTGGAGATAAGAGTCTCACTGCCATCCAGGCTGGAGTGCAGTAGTGCAGTCATAGCTCGAACTCCTGGCCACAAGTGATCCTCTCATCTCAGCCTCCCGAGTATCTGGGACTACAAGTGCACAATGCCAGGTCCAGCTAACTTTTTTTTTTTAATCTGACACAGAGTTTTACTCTATGCCCAGGCTGAGTAAATGGGCATACAATGGCTCAATCTTGGCTCACTGCAACCTCCACCTCCCGGGTTCAAGTGATTCTCCTGTCTCAGCCTCTCAAGTAGCTGGGATTACAGGCAGCTGCCACCGCACCCAACTAATTTTTGTATTTTTAGTAGAGACCAGGGTTTCACCCTGTTGGCCAGATGGTCTCGAACTTCTGACCTCAGGTGATCCACCCACCTTGGCCTCCCAAAGTGCTGGGATTACAGGCATGAGCCACCACGCCTGGCCCAGCTAATTTTTTAATGTTTATTTTTTGTAGAGATGTGGTCTTACTGTGTTGCCCAGGCTGGCATTAAACTCCTGGGCTCAAGCGATCCTCCCACCTTGGCCTCCCAAAGTGCTGGGATGCCAGGCATGAACCATGGGACCCAGCCCATTTTTAGCAGGCCTTTTATAGAAAGTGTAAAACTTGGCTGAGCACAGTGGCTCTCACCTGTAATCCCAGCACTTTGGGAGGCTGAGGCGGGCGGATCACAAGATCAGGATTTGCAGATCAGCCTGCCCAATGTGGTGAAACCCCATCTCTACTAAAAATGCAAAAAAAAAAAAATAGCTGGGCATGGTGGCCTGTGCCTGTAATCCCAGCTACTCGGGAGGTCTGAGGCGAGTGCACAAATTGCACAGCCTGTTGAATATGTACACATAAAGGCAAATGCAGCCAGCCCTCAGATCAAGAAACAAATAAGAAATGCTTTCTAAATAAGTATACCTCTGCCCAGTTTGATTTTTCTTTCCTGTTGACTCGGGGTGTCACTCGCCAAGGCTGGAGTGCAGTGGTGCCGTCATAGCTCACTGCAGCCTCGAGTTCCTGGGCTCAGGGAACCCTCCTGAGTAGCTAGGACTACAGGTGTGTGCCACTGTGCCTGGCTACAGTTTGAAATTTTAACACCATCTGAAATTGTCTTGGTAGGTAATCTTTGTTATTTAAAACACATATCATCATGAAGTGAAATTACTGTGTCATTGATCACAGTCTCAAGATGCAAATGATTCAGTTACGGATTTTTTTTTCCTTTTTTTTTTTTTGTGATGGAATTTCACTCTTGTTGCCCAGGCTGTAGTGCAGTGGTGCCATCTCAGCTCACTACAAGCTCCTCCTTCCAGGTTCAAGCAATTCTCATACCTTAGCCTCCCGAGTAGCTAGGACTATAGGGGCGCACCACCACGTCAGGCTAATTTTTGTATTTGTAGTGAAGATGAGGGTTTTACCATGTTGGTCAGGCTGGTCTCAAACTCCTGACCTCAAATGATCCACCCACTTCAGCCTCCCAAAGTGCTGGGATTACAGGCGTGAGCCACTGTGCCCAGCTAAGAACTTGTCTTTTAAAAAAAAAAAGTGTGTGTTTTAAAACATGATCCTTCAGATGTCTTGGAGGATTGGAAAAAAAAAAAAAGATGCTATTCCTGAATTACACTGACTAAGCTCCAAGGAGATAAATATTTTGTTTTGCCCCGGTTCACACAGATAGGAAATGGGTAGAGCCAGAATTTAAATTCAGGCCCGTCTGCCTATACATTTGAGGCACCTATTGTTTCTTATTGAAATGCTCTTGTTGGTCTGTTCCCATGCAATGCATTATTCCTTTCTTTTCTTTCTTTCTTTCTTTCTTTTTTTTTGGAGTTTCACTTTTGTTGCCCAGGCTGGAGTGCAATGGTGCAATCTCAGCTCACCGCAACCTCCACCTCCTGAGTTCAAGCGATTCCCCTGCCTCAGCCTCCCGAGTAGCTGGGATTACAGGAATGTGCCACCACGCCTGGCTAGGTTTGCATTTTTAGTAGAGATGGGTTTTCTCCATGTTGATCAGGCTGGTCTTGAACTCCCGACTTCAGGTGATCTGCCCACCTCAGCCTCCCAAAGTGTTGGGATTCCAGGCGTGAGCCACTGTGCCAGGCTTTGTTTTTTTGGTTTGTTTGTTTGTCTGTTGTTATTGTTGTTTTTTAGATGGAGTCTCACTCTTGCCCAGGCTGGAGTGCAGTGGCACGATCTCAACTCACTGTAACCTCCACTTCCTGGGTTCAAGCAATCCTGCTTCAGCCTCCCAAGTAGATGGGACAGGCATGCACCACCACGCCCAGCTAATTTTTGTATTTTTTAGTAGATACAGGGTTTCACCATGTTGACCAGGCTGGTCTTGAACTCCTGAGCTCAAGTGATCCACCCACCTCAGCCTCACAAAGTGCTGGGATTACAGGCATGAGCCACCGCACCCAGCCCATTATTCTTTTCAGCTAATGCTACTTAACAGACCACTGAAGACATAGTGACGTAAAAAAACAGTAATTATTTATTTATTTATTTATTTTTGAGACGGAGTTTTGCTCGTTACCTAGGCTGGAGTGCAATGGTGCCATCTCAGCTCACTGCAACCTCCGCCTCCTGGGTTCAGGCAATTCTCCTGCCTCAGCCTTCTGAGTAGCTGGGATTACAGGCACGTGCCACCGTGCCCAGCTAATTTTTGGTATCTTTAGTAGAGACGGGGTTTCACCATGTTGACCAGGATGGTCTTGATCTCTTGACCTCATGATCCACCCACCTCAGCCTCCCAAAGTGCTGGGATTACAGGCGTGAGCCACCGCTCCCAGCCAGTACTTATTATTTTATTATGTGTTCTGGCTCTGGGGACTGCCTGGGTTCAGCTAAGCGGTCCTCACTTAGGAGCTCTTATGCCGTTGCTGTCAGATAGTGGCTGGGGCTCGGTCATCTGAGGCTTCCTCACTCCTACGTCTAGCACCTGGGATGAGGAAACTCATACAGCTGGGGGCTGGAACATCTGGCTCCTCCCAGGCATTTCTGTCTTCACATAGCCTCTCCAGCATCATAACTTCAAAGGCAGCCAGCATCATAACTTCAGGCAGTGGTGTGCTGGAGCAGGCTTGCATGGTTCAAGCTGACTGTGCACATCTCTTTCCCATCCATTTCATCTCCACAGTTCAGGGATTTCACATCAGTAGCTTGCAATAAGCTACAATGCGCTGCTTTCTTAAACCACAGAAAGAGACCAGGCACAGTGGCTCACACCCTAATCCCAATAGGGGATTGGAAGGCCGAGGCCAGTGGATCAGCTGAGCTCAGGAGTTGAAGACCAGCCTGGCCAACATGGCAAATCTTCATCTCTACTAAAAATACAAAATTTAGCATGATGAATTTATGTATGTACTAAAAGTACAAAACTCAAGATGGGCCTGATGGCACATGCATGTAATTCCAGCTACTTGGGAGGCTGAAGCACAAGAAACTTTTGAACCTAGGAGGTGGAGGTTGCAGTAAGCCGAGATTGTACCACTACACTTCAGCCTGGATGACAGAGCAAGATTCTATCTAAAAAAACAAAAAAGCCAGGCCTGGTTGCTCACTCCTGTAATCCCAGCACTTTGCGGGGACTGGGTGGGTAGATCACCTGAGGCCAGGAATTTGAGACCAGCCTGGCGAACATGGCAAAACTCCATCTCTAAAATTTTGTAAAATTAAAAAGTTTAACCGGGCATAGTGGCGGGCACCTGTAATCTTAGCTACTCGGGAGGCTGAGGCAGGAGAATCACTTGATCCCTAGAGGTGGTGGTTGCAGTGAGCCGAGGTCAGGCCATTGTACTCCAGCCTGGGCAACAGAGCAGGACTCTGTCTCCAAAAAAAAAAAAAGCCCACAGAAAGCAACATGCGCTATAAACCCAAGCTCTTTTTCCTGCCCTAGCGAGCCACTTGTTAAACATCTGGCAGCACACCACTGGACTGACTGTGCTCCAAAAGCACATATTAGAAAGACAGTCAGGAAGAGGCAGCACACTCTATGATCCAGACTCAGAAATCGCTTAGCAGGGTGGGCACACGGCTCTCACCTGTAATCCCAGCACTTTGGGAGGCCGAGGCAACAGGATTACCTGAGACCAGCCTGGGCAACATAGGGAGACCCCCCACCGACCCCAGTCTCTAGAAAAGAATTATAAAACTTAGCTGGGCATGGTGGCATGTGTCTGCTGTCCCAGCTACTCAAGAGGCTGAGTTGGGAGGATCGCTTGAGCGTAGGAGTTTGAGGCTGCAGTGAGCCATAATCACATCACTACACTCCAGCTAGGCAACAGAGAGAGAATGACACCCCTTATCAATGTCACTTCTGCAGTGCTCTGAAAGTTGAGGTAGTCACAAAGGCCTGCCCAGTGCAGAGGGAGGAATGTGGACCCCACAGCTTCGTTAGCAGTAGTGAACTGAAAGAGCATGTCAGATAGGAAATGATATCCTAGCCACTTTTGGAAAATATGGTCTGCTATAGCATCCTGGGTCCCTCCCGAGTAGCTGAGTACCAGGAGCATTTCCCAGTCACTTTGACTGCCAGTAACGCTCCTCCAAACACACACACTCCCAAAAACCCTGGAAGTAGGCAGTCCCAGGCCCTACTTGTCCTATTGTGACCCAGCCAGTAGTTGGCATTCAGTCTTGCAGTGTGCACTTTTCAACCTTTCCTGAAATCAGCCAGAAGCCCCTCTCAGGTTTATTCTGCAAAATAAACCTGTCTTTGACTGTTGAGCCACTTTTCGTGTTTCTCTTCTCCTTCCTTTTTTTTTTTTTTTTTTTTTTAAGACAGAGTTTTACTCTTGTCACCCAGGCTGGAGAGCAGTGGCACAATCTCAGCTCACCACAACCTCTGCCTCCTGGGTTCAGGCGATTCTCCCACCAGCCTCCCAAGTAGCTGGGACTACAGGAACGTGCCACCATGCCTGGCTAACTTTTGTATTTTTTAGTAGAGATGGGGTTTCACCATGTTGTCCAGGCTGGTCTTGAACTCCTGACCTCAGGTGATCTGCCTGCCTTGGTCTCCCAAAGTGCTGGGATTACAGGCATAAGCCACCAGGCCAGTCCCCATACAATCATTTTATATAGTTTGTATGGTGTAGCTGAGGGCTCATAGGGTACATTTCTTGAACATCTCTGCTCCCTGGTGAAGTCTGGCTGTCCCCTTTGGGCAAGGGGCCCATCCCCCAGTCCCAGAGATCCTCCTTTTGCCAGTGGGAACATACTCCTAAGAAGAGCAGGAACTGGCCAGGCCAGGTCAGGAATTCGAGACCAGCCTGACCAACATGGTGAAACCCCGACTCTGCTGAAAAAAAAAAATTAGCTGGGCATGGTGGTGTGTACCTATAATCACAGCTACTCAGGAGGCTAAGGCAGGAGAATCGCTTGAGTCAGGGAGACGGAGATTGCAGTGAGCCGAGATGGTGCCACTGCACTCCAGCCTGGCTGACAGAGTGAGACTCTATCTCAAAGAAAAAAAAAAAGCAGGAACTAAGAACTCCGAGGAACTAAACTCTGGTGAACATCACACCCATGCCAGGCGGGCCAGTAGACTTGTTTATAAACCTCAGGGAATTAATTATTTATATTTATTTTCAAGGGGCAGAGTTGCTCTGTCACCCAGGCTGAAGTGCAGTGAGTGGTGTGATCTTGACTCACTGCCACCTCTGCCTCCCAGGTTCAAGCACCAGGCCTCAGTGAACTATTAATGCAACTCATAGTGAACTATTAATGCAACTCATAATCACCTGGAGAAAAATACAGCCTGGTCTTTGTAAAGTCTGTCTCCATAACTTCATTCTTTCTGCAGTAGAAATTGATGTCAGGGGCTGGGCATGGTGGCTCACAGCTGTGGAAATTAATACTTTTTCTATTTTTTTTAATAATTTTTTCTTCTTTCTGTCTTCCCTAGACTGCTCAGAAGGAGAAAATTAATATTAAAAAAAATTAACGGCCAGGTGTGGTGGCTCATGCCTGTAATCCCAGCACTTTGGGAGGCCAAGACAGGCAGACCACGAGGTCGGGAGTTCAAGACCAGCCTGACCAACATGGTGAAACCCTGTCTCTTCTAAAAATACAAAAAATTAGCCGGGCATGGTGGCACACACCTGTAATCCCAGCTACTCACGAGGCTGAGGCAGGAGAATCACTTGAAGCTTGGAGGTGGAGGTTGCAGTGAGCCGAGATTGTGCCATTGCACTCCAGCCTGGGCGACAGAGTGAAACTCCTTCTCAAAAAAAAAAAGAAAAATTAACATTAAGCACTAAATTATGCTAGTTGCCATTATTATGACACATCATTTTTTAAAAGTGACAGCAACGATTTTATTATTATTATCATTTGAAGCAGAGTCTTGCTTTGTCACCCAGGCAGGAGTGCAGTGGCACGATCTTGGCTCACTGCAACCTCTGTCTCCCGGGTTCAAACCATTCTCCTGCCTCAGCCTCCTGAGTAGCTGGGATTACAGGTGCCTGTCACCACACCTGGCTAATTTTTGTGTTTTTAGTAGAGACAGGGTTTTACCATGTTGGCCAGGCTGGTCTTGAACTCTTGACCTCCAGTGATCCACCTGCCTCAGCCTCCCAATGTGCTGGGATTATAGGCAAGAGCCACCATGCCCGGCTGACAGCTGTGACATTTTCATTTCATGGAATTTATTGGCCCTTATTAAGTCACTGTGCTGAGCATTTAAGCTGGATCAGCTGCGAATCCCATCATCTTGTTTAATAGGCAAAACTCCCCTTTGAGGGTGCCCTTGGTTAAGAGGCTTTAATGATCTAATGCTTGTTATCTGCATGTGTCCAGTAAGTGCTCAATTCATGTCAGCTATTGTCCTTTTTAAACAAATTAAGGTTTTATTTAAAAAAAAAAAAGATAAAAAAGAAGCCTGTGTCAGGCAAGTAGTCCATGAATATAGCAAAAAATCCTGACATCATCTTTTTTTTTCTTTTGAGACGGAGTCCAGGCTGGAGTGTAGAGGTGTGATCTCGGCTCACTGCAACCTCCACCTCCCAGGTTCAAGTGATTCTCCTGCCTCAGCCTCCCGAGTAGCTGAGGTTACAGGTGCCCACCACCATGCCTCGCTAATTTTTGTATTTTTTGTAGAGATGGGGTTTCACCATGTTGGCCTGGCTGGTCTTGAACTCCTGACCACAATTGATCCACCTGCCTCAGCCTCCCAAAGTGCTGATATTACAACTATGAGCTACTGCTCCGGGGCTAAAATACTATTACTTAGGAGCCTGCAGGGGCTTTTCCTAAGTGCTTTAAAATACTCATTTCATCCTCACGATGGCCCTATGAAGGAGGCACTATTAACATCCCCATTTTCAGAAAGGGAAACCGAGGCATAGATTAAGTGACTAACCTTTGGTCATATAATTTATAGCAAGAAGTGGAGCTGGAGCCAGGCACAGTGGCTCACACCTATAATCCCAGCACTTTGGGAGGCCAAGGCAGCAGGATCCTTTGAGCTCAAGAGTTCAAGACTAGCCTGGGCAACGTGGTGAAACCCCATCTCTACTAAAATACAAAAGTTAGCCAGTCAGGGTGGCACACACCTCTAGTCCCCGCTACTTGGGAGGCTGAGGCACAAGAATCACCTGAACCCCGGAGGCAGAGGTTGCAGTGAGCTGAGATTGTGCCACTGCACTGCAGTCTGGGTGATAGAGGAAGACTCTGTCTCAAAAAAAAAAAGAAAGAAAAGGTTTTAGGAAGAATGGGAGCAGAAAATACTGGGTAGACAACTTTTTCAAGAAGTTTTACCACAAAGAGAAAGACACTGGATGCCGTGGATCATGCCTGTAATCCCAGTATTTTTGGAGGCTGAGGTGGGAGGATCGCTTGAGCCTGGGAGGTCGAGGCTGCAGTGAACTGTGATCACACCACTGCAGTCCTGCCTGAGCGAAGGGGCAAGAACCTATTTCAAAGATAAAAATAACACATTCTCAGTCCAGTGCGGTGGCTCAGGCCTATAATCTCAACATTTTGGGAGGCTGAGACAGGAGGATTACGTGAGGTCGGGAGTTCGAGACCAACCTGGCCAACATGGTGAAACCCCGTCTCTACTAAAAATATAAAAATTAGCCAGGTGTGCTGGTGGGAACCTGTGATCCCAGCTACTTGAGGGGCTGAGGCAGGAGAATCACTTGAACCTGGAAGGCGGAGGTTGCAGTGAGCCAAGATTGAAGCATTGCACTTCAGCCTGGGCAAAGGAGTAAGACTGCATCTCAAATAAATAAATAAATAAAATCACATTCTCTGCCCACACCCTTGCCCCCTTTGACTTCCTCCTGCATGAGACCCCGGTTAAATCCAGCCTTCCTCTCCTGTGCCTGCACCCACATAGCCCGAGGGAGGTAAGGAACAACACAGCGCCCTGGCCAGGCTAACGTCAAGTCTGTGAACTTGACCCTCAGGCAGACCCCAATGCTGCCTAGCAGCCCTGTGACATTTCTCTGATCCCCTCCTTCCTCCTCTCTTCTAGACATTTAATTCACACCTTTTCACTTCTCCCTAATCCTTTCCAACACCTCCTCCTCCCCTTTCACTCTCTTGGCTTCTTATTTTGCAGAGAAAATGCAAGAGATGAGAAGTGAACTTCCACAGCCGCCCCCACCTCTACCACCTACCTACACCCGTGTCCACACCCGTTTTCCCACTGTAACTGTCCCATCACCTGCTCCCACCTTCCCACCCACTTCCAGCCCCGGTCCCTGGCTCTCATCTCTCCCTGCTGCTCATGTAGTCTCCCCCAATGTACTGGATCTCCTGTCGCCCCACACGGCGTCCTGTCTCCCATCTCAAAACAAACCTTCTCTTTTTTGTTGTCGTTTATTTTGAGACAGGGTCTCACTCTGCCACCCAGGCTGGAGTGCAGTGGCGCGATCACAGCCTTCCAGGTTCAAGCAATTCTCCTGCCTCAACCTTCCCAAGTAGCTGGGATTACAGGTGTGTATCACCATGCCCCGCTAATTTTTGTATTTTTTGGTAGAGACGGGGTTTCACCATGGTGGCCAGGCTGGTCTTGAACTCCTGATCTCAAGTGATCCACCCACCTCGGCCTCCCAACATGCTGGGATTACAGGCGCGAGCCACTGCACACGGCCCAAACCTTCGCGACCTCACATCCCCTTCTAGCTACAGCCCCACTCTTTTTTTGCTACTCTTTATTTTAGAGACAGGGTCTCACTTTGTTGCCCAGGCTAGAGTGCACTGGCACAATCATAGCTCACTGCAGCCTCCAACTCCTGGGCTCAAGCGATTGTCCCACCTTAACCTCTGGAGTATCTGGGACTACAGGTGTGCACCACCACACCTGGCTAATTTTTTGTACAGATGGAGTCTCGTTATGTTTCCCAGGCTGATCTCAAATTCCTGGCCTCAAGCAGTTCTCCCACCTTGCCCTCCCAAAGTGCTGGGATTACAGGCATGAACCAGCATGCCAGGTCAAGAATGTTTTTAATGATTAACTATGGAATTGAAGCTGGCTAAGGAAGAAATGAGGGCATGGGAGGTGAGAGGCAGTGAAAAATGAAATGGACAAGGGATGGGAGATCATAGTGCATTGGAAAGATCATCGGAGTCGGGCACTGGAGGGAATGAGGTGGAAAGAGGAAGTGATGGATGGAGAGTGAATGTGTGAAACTGAGGTTCTGAAGAGGCTGATGTTATTGGGACAAGGGCTGGGCCTGACCCTGAGCGGGAGGGGTTGGGGAAAGGATAAAGTCACTAGGGGGAGGTCAGGGAACAGAGAGGTTGGGGCTGCAGAAGAACAATCTATCTGGTTATGGAAATCACTGAGAATGATGTTAAGAGCAGCAGGAGTGGCCACAAGCCCAGAGCTAAAATTAGGGAGAAGAGAGGAGTCATGATCTGGGTCAGCAGATGACGCACGAGGCAGAGTAGAGTTGAGATTCAGCACTGGGGGTTTGGGGGAATGTGGAGGGAGACAGTCAGGAAGCAGCTCCCAGGAGCACCGAGACCTCCCACTTGGAAGTTCCACAGAAGAGCTGGGTTCCAGTTACAGCAAGAAGGTTGTAGGAATATTCAGAGAAGTAACTGAGGCAAGAAGAGATTTTGCTAAAAACAGGTCATGGGTTCCAAAGGCCGAAGGAGTTGGAACAGATTGGGGGATGGGGTGGAAATGGTTTTCTTCCGCAGTGCGTTTCCCTGTGGATCTGTAACCCAACCCAGGTTTGGCCACTCACCCCTCGAAAGCCAAACTGAGGCCAGGCATGATGGCTCGCACCTGAAATCCCAGCACTTTGGGAGGCCGAGACAGGCAGATCACTTGACGTCAGGAGTTCAAGACCAGCCTGGCCAACATGGTGAAATACCATCTCTACTACAAAAATTACTGGCTGAATGTGGTGGCACACACCTGTAATTCCAGCTTCTTGGGAGGCTGAGGCAGGAGAATCACTTGAACCCAGGAGGTGGAGGTCACAGTGAGCCAAGATTGTGCCACCGCATTCCAGCCTGGGCAACAGAGCAAGACTCAGTTTCAAAAAAGAAAACAACAGAGAAGAAAGCCAAGCTCGAGAGATGAGAGTTAGTGGGAGGAAAAGCGAGTTTATTTGGAGAGCCAGCAAACAGAGAACACAGTGGACTATCATCCTAAAGTACCATCTTAGATCACATTTTTATTTTTTTATATTAAGGGCAGAGGAAAGAGAAGAGCATTGTGATTAAGAGGTGACCAACAAGCCAGGCGCAGTGGCTTACACCAATCCCAGCACTTTGGGAGGCTGAGGCAGGAGGATCACTTGAGCCCACGATTACAAGACCGGCCAGGGCAATGTAGTGAGACCCCCATCTCTAAAATTAAAATTTAAAAACTAGCTGGGCATGGTGTCATGCACCTAGAGTCCCAGCTACTTGGTAGGCTGAGGCAGAAGGATCACTTAAGCCCAGGAGGTAGAGGCTATAGTCCTGGTTTCTAGCTCCGTAAAAACATGATAAAAATAAGATGACCACTGAAGACATCTGCGTGCCAGCTAGGATCCGAGGGTCCAAGGTGACAAAGAGTCACCAATCTCCTCGGACCCTAGCTGGCACCTAGATGTCTGCAGTGGTCACAGTGCCGCTATAAATCTTTGACAAAACATAGTTTACATACTTCTTTAATCCCAGAGTTAGTTTTAAAAACTACATGACTGCTGGTTTTGCATATTATCTAAGCGCTCTAAAATTATCTTAGCCTACGTGCAGGAATGAGTAAAGGCCCCTTAAACAAAATGGGGTTAGTTCTAGTTCTTTTGCCGTTTCACTGTTACAGGTCTTCAGTTTGCTATGGTCACATACATAAAGCGATTAGCCTGACACAAGTGCACGCCAGACGGAAGCCGTGATCAGCGATCCTGATGGGGTCAGAGTCAGGCCAAGGGTCTTTTGCCTAAGCGGGAAAGATGGGGAGAGACCCAGAATCAGAGAGGCAACTGGGTCCCTGGTTGCCCATGGACCTAATGGGGTCTCTCCAGCGGCAGGGGCCTTGCGCCCCGGGAGGGAAGGTAGGGAGGGGGTGGCCTGGCTGTGCTGACCCGCCTACCGACCCTTCTCGACCTGCAGGACGCCAACTGCTGGAGATGGGCGCCCGGCCCTCGCGGCGACAGCCACGGCTGCCAGCGGACCCACCCCTGGCCTTGGACGCGCTGCCCCCGGAGCTGCTGGTGCAGGTGCTAAGCCACGTGCCGCCACGCGCCTTGGTCACGCGATGCCGCCCAGTGTGCCGCGCCTGGCGCGACGTGGTGGACGGGCCCACCGTGTGGCTGCTGCAGCTGGCCCGCGACCGCAGCGCCGAGGGCCGCGCACTCTATGCAGTGGTCCAGCGCTGCCTACCCAGCAACGAGGACCAAGAGGAGTTCCCGCTGTGCGCCCTGGCGCGCTACTGTCTGCGCGCGCCTTTCGGCCGCAACCTCATCTTCAACTCCTGCGGAGAGCGTGAGTGTGGAGGGCGGGGCCGGGATGAGCGCGCCGGGGGCAGGGCCTGGACGGAGTCTTAGAGGGATGTAGTCAATGAGCGGGACCGCTGGAGAAGCCAGGGGGCGGGGCCGAGGGACGCAGTGCAGTGCTGGGGCGGTAGGACCAGTGGGCGGGGCTAGAGAACGTGGAAGCTGGGGTGAGCTGCGTAAGCCGGAGCCTGGAATCGAATCCAAACGAGTAGGCGGGGCAAGGCAGGAAGACCCTGGTTGGGCCAGGGGAGAAAGCGAGTAATTTCATATGCAGAGGGAATGCAGAACAGGACTGAAGCCAGCCGCGGTGGGAATGGCAACACTTTGGGAGGCCAAGGCAGGAGGATCGCTTAAGACCAGGAGTTCGAGGCTACAGTGAGCTGTGATAGTGCCATTGCACCACAGCCTGGGTGACAGAGAAAGTCCTTTGTCTCAAAAAAAAAAAAAAAAAAAAGCCGTCGCGGAGGCTCACGCCTGTAATCCCAACACTTTATGAGACCGAGGCGAGTGGATCTGACGAGGTCAGGAGTTCGAGCTCAGCCTGGCCAGCATAGTGAGACGCCCCCTCCCCCCGACCCCGTCTCTACTAAAATTACAAAAAATCGGGCGTGGTGGTGTGTGCCTGTAATTACAGCTACTTGGGAGGCTGAGTTAGGAGAATTATTTGAACCCAGTAGGAAGATGTGGCAGGGAGCCAAGATTGTGCCACTCACCCCAGCCTGGGTGATAGAACGAGACTCTGTCTCAAAAAAAAAAAAAAAAAAGGCGGGGGGGAACGCGGTAGCTCATGCCTGGAATTTTTGGGAGGCTATTGTGGGAGGATTGCTTGAGACCAGGAGTTCGAGACCAGCCTGGGCAACAAAGTGAAACTCTGTTTCTAAAAAATTTAAAAATTAGGCTAGGTGTGGTGGCTCACACCTGTAATCCCAGCACTTGGGGAGGCTGAGGCCCGTGAATCACCTGAGGTCAGGAATTTGAGACCAGCCTGACCAACATGGTGAAACCCCACCTCTACTAAAAATACAAAATTAGCCAAGCATGGTGGTGCAAACCTGTAATTCCAGCTACTCAGGAGGCTGAGGCAGGAGAATTGCTTGAACCCATGCCATTGCACTCCAGCCTGGGCAACAAGAGCGAAACTTCATCTCAAAAAAAAAAAAAAAAAGAACTAAAAAATTAGCCAGGTGTGGTGGCATGCACCTGTGGTCCTAAGCCACTTCGGAGGCTGATATGGGAGGATCGCTTGAGCCCAGGAGTTTGAGGCTGCAGTGAGCTATGATGGAGCCACTGCATTCCAGCCTGGGCGACAGAGCAAGACCCTGTCTTTCTCTCTCTCTCTCTCTCTCTCTCTCTCTCTCTCTCTCTCTCTCTCTCTCCTTTCACACACACACAATGAAGAGCAGGACTGAAGGAGAAAGAGCAAGTAAGGGAAGCTGAGGAGAAGCTGAGTCGCAGGTGTGGGGTAGGACCAGGAATACAGGTTAATGGGAGGAGGAGTTGGTAGGAGAAGCCAGGGAGGACTGGAGCACGCGAGGGAGAGACTGGTGGACAGCACAAGCTGGGTGGTGCAGGGTCTCTGCTGGGCAGGCTGGCAGACAAATCTTCTCTTCAACTCTTGTTTTTCCACAGAGGGCTTCAAAGGCTGGGAGGTGGAGCACGGTGGGAACGGCTGGGCCATAGAAAAGAACCTCACACTGGTGCCTGGGGCTCCTTCGCAGACCTGCTTCGTGACCTCTTTCGAGTGAGTGGCCCAAGTGAGTGGCCCTGATCCCTGGGGTAAGGGCCCCAAAGAGAGAAAAGGACCCTACCCCCAACACTGTCCTCATCCTCACCTTCGCTCTCTGTCCTTCCCCATTCGTTTCTTCATTGATTCATTCCATCAGTCAACAAGTATTTGTTGAGGGCACTGTTGTTTTTTTTTGAGATGGAGTTTCGCTCTTCTTACCCAGGCTGGAGTGCAATGGCACGATCTCAGCTCGCCACAACCTCCGCCTCCTGGGTTCAGGCAATTCTCCTGCCTCAGCCTCCTGAGTAGCTGGGATTACAGGCACGCGCCACCATGCCCAGCTAATTTTTTGTATTTTTATTAGAGACGGGGTTTCACCATGTTGACCAGGATGGTCTCGATCTCTTGACCTCGTGATCCACCAGCCTCGGCCTCCCAAAGTGCTGGGATTACATGCGTGAGCCACCGCGCCCGGCCTGAGGGTACTGTTTTATATGCCAGAGATACAAGGAAAAATCAGGAGGGTTGGCAACCACAGGCAACAATGCTCTGTGCTTCATCGCCTGCGGTTTGTGAGACAGCAGCAAGATTGCTTTGATCTAAAGACAGGGTTTGAGGCTGGGCACGGTGGTGGTAATCCCAGCACTTTGGGAGGCCAAGGTGGGCAGATCACTTTACATCAGGAGTTCGAGACCAGCCTGGCCAACAGAGGGAAACCCCATCTCTACTAAAAATACAAAAATTAGCCAGGCATGGTGGTGGGCGCCTGTAATCCCAACTACTCAGGAGGCTGAGACAGGAAGATTGCTTGAACCCGGGAGGCAGGGCAGAGGTTTCAGTGAGCCAAGATCACAACACCGCACTCCAGCCTGGGCAACAGAGGAGACCCTGTCTCTAAAAAAGAAAGACAGGGTGTTGTCAGTTATGTTTTAGATGTAGAGGCGGGAGAGACGTTAAACAGTAAAACAACAATGCAACAGACATTTTGGTGGGGTGTTTCATGAAAGGGGTGTCTATGCAAAACGCAGGAGCGGAGAAACCAAAGAAACAGGCAGACGAATCTAGTTTGCCGGTAAAGGGTGATTTATTGGGGAACTTATAGACAGAAGCATGGTCTTGGGCCAAAGCAAGACAGGGAGATCTCGGTACTGTTCCTCCTCAGACCCAGGGCTTATATGCCATAGGGAAAGGGTGTGCTTATTCTATAAACAATTAAAAAGGCAGGCTGGGTGCTGTGGCCCACACCTGTAATCCCCATACTTTGGGAGGTCTAGTCGGGCACTTGAGCCCTGGAGTTCGAGACCAGCCTGGGCAACATGGCAAAAACTCGCCTCTACAAACAACACAAAAATTAGCTGGGCATGGTGGCACACACCTATAATCCCAGCTACTTCAGAGGCTGAGGCAGGAGGTTCACTTGAGGCCAGGAGGTTGAGGCTATGGTGAGTTGCGATTGCTCCACTGCACTCCAGCCTGGGTAACAGAGGGAGACCCTACATCCAAAAACAAAACAAAAAACAAAGGCAGCCCCTAAAACAGGCCAGAACGCTACGTGCGTCACAAACTACGGTAACATCAGCTTGCTTCAATCTAAAGCCTGGATTTATAGCAAGTACATGTTCTTATGCTAACGACAGTAAATAAGGTAGGAATCAGGAAGCATCCCCAGGATTGAGGTTAATCAGAAGAGAACATAGGGTCGGGCATGGTGGCTCACGCCTGTGATCTCAGCACTTTGGGAGGCCTAGGTGGGTGGATCAGTTGAGCTCAGGAGTTTGAGACCAGCCTGGCCAATATGGCAAGACCCCATCTCTACTAAAAAGACAAAAATTAGCCAGGCCTGGTGGCATGCACCTATAGTTCCAACTACTTGGGAGGCTGAGGCTGAAGAATCACTTGAACCCAGGAGGCAAATGCTGCAGTGAGCCGAGATCACGCCACTGCACTCCAGCCTGTGTGACAGAAACTGTTTCAAAAAAAAGTGAACATGGCAGATTAGCATCCAAGATGGAGTCACTTTTGCCTCCACAAGGGATTGCTCTAGACACTTTATATAGAACCCTGGCAACAACCCTGTGACATAGATACTATTATTGCTCCCACTTTATAGTGGGAAACTGAAGGCCAGGCACGGTGGCTCACGCCTGTAATCCCAGCACTTTGAGAGACAGAGGTGGGAGAATCTCTTGAACCCAGAAGTTCAAGGTTGCAGTGAGCTAGGGTCATGCCACTGCACTCCAGCCTGGCGACAGAATAAGACCTTGACTCAAAAGGAAAAAAAATGACAATCTACGTTCTCCATGGAATGATGGTGCCAGCTCTATGGTTTATGAACTTCCTGTGCATACCGAGCTCCGTCCCCCATGGAATGACGGTGCCACCTCTACGGTTTATGAAGTTCCTGTGCGTACCGAGCTCTGTCCCCCATGGAATGACGGTGCCACCTCTACGGTTTATGAAGTTCCTGTGCGTACCGAGCTCTGTCCCCCATGGAATGACGGTGCCACCTCTATGGTTTATGAAGCTCCTGTGCGTACCGAGCTCTGTCCCCCATGGAATGACGGTGCCATCTCTATGGTTTATGAAGCTCCTGTGCGTACCGAGCTCTGTCCCCCATGGAATGACGGTGCCATCTCTACGGTTTATGAAGCTCCTGTGCGTACCGAGCTCTGTCCCCCATGGAATGATGGTGCCATCTCTATGGTTTATGAAGTTCCTGTGCGTACCGAGCTCTGTCCCCATGGAATGATGGTGCCATCTCTATGGTTTATGAAGCTCCTGTGC
>CM052668.1:27370495-27394159 GCA_028533165.1 Leontopithecus rosalia | reverse complement strand
GTGGGGTTCCCCGTAATGGCAGGGTTGGGGTGGGAGGGGCTGGGAGACCTGTGCGCCCCGAGCCGAGCCCGCACCCTCGCCCTGCAGCGACCGCAGGTCTCAGCCGGAGTCCGAGGAGCCAGTCCGGGGCTGCGAGCGGAAGCTGCATGTGGGTCCTCGTGGCCAGTCGCTCCCGAACCTGCGTCCTGAGCCACGCCTGGGTGGGGCGCGCCGGGCGTGGGCCCGGATCCTCCGACCGCCTGGCGGCCGCCGCCCACATTACAGCCTGTACCGAGGCGGACGCGGGAAGCTCAGGTGGTTCCTGGCCTGGCCTGAATCTGATCCTGGAGTGGGGTGGGGACGCCAGGTTCGCCTCGGGGCCCAGGCGTGTGCAGGACCCGGGGTTTTCGGCCCCTGCGACCCTCAGGCTGGCCGCCCCCTTCCTGCGCCTGGCCCTGGAGCTGGTGGGTGGCGGTCAGAATGGAGCCCCGCTCAGGTGAGGAGGCCTGGGAGAGGCGGGTTCTCCTAGTCCTCGGGGCTCCTGCTTGAATGAATTCACTTTTATTTCATTTCGCTGTGTCTAGTGGTTTCAAAATACTATTTTTCCCCCGTAAAGATAACATACGCATGTGGTACACATTTTAAAACATTCAGCGACAAGAACATATTGGCACAAGTGGTGAATATGGTTGGGCCTTCGGATTAGATGGGAGCGATCCAGCGGTGCTCACGTTCCCGTTTTGACCGTGTCTGCCAGTGGACATGTGGGAACTTATCCCAGTTTGTGGAAAACATAGGTAGCTGGGTGCGGCGGCTTCCACCTGTAATCCCAGCACTTTGGAAGGCGGAGGCAGACGGATCGCCTGAGGTCAGGAGTTTGAGACCAGCCTGGCCAACATGGTGAAACCTCCTCTCTACTAAAAATACAAAGATTAGCTGGGTGTGGTGGCAGGTGCCGATAATCCCAGCTACTGGTGAGGCTGAGGCAGGAGAATCGCTTGAAATCGGAAGGCAGAGGTTGCAGTGAGCTGAGATCTCGCCACTGCACTCTAGCCTGGGCAACAAGAGCAAAAATCCGTCTCAAAAAAAAAAAAATAATAATCAAGAGATGAATGAATGGATAATTGGATAGAGATGGAAAAGTGATGAATGGGTGAATGGAGGGATGAATGGCAGATGTAGGACAAATGGATGAATGTGATGGAAAGCAGAGAATTACATGGACAAATGGAGGGATGAAGAAATGAATGGATGGATGAAAGGCGGATGTAAGGATGGCTGAATGAATAGATGGACTGGTAGAGGATTAGCTATTTGGACAGATGGGGAAGATGATGGATGGTCAGATGGACAAAAGGTTGAATGAATGAATGAATGGACAAGCAGCAGGACAGAGAGAGCTAGATGGGCTGGTGGATGCTGGGTGCACATACGGTTGATTGCACGTTTGGAGAGATTTACAATGAGATGGGTGTGTGCAGAGGTAAGTGGATGGGTAGATGGATAAAGGGTTGGATGAAGGGACCGTTAAACAATCATATCAATAGATGGATTGATGAGTGTCTAGATGGTAGGATGTTTGATTGGTGGGTGGTCAATGGACTTTTGTTTGGATACCTGGAGAGACTGACGGATGTTGGGATGGATGAGTGGAGAGATGGAGGCATGGAGGGATGGAATGACAGGCTGTATAGTGGTTTAGTGTGCAACCTTGGGAGCCAGACCAACTGGATTTGCATCCTTCTTCTGCCACTTACGCACTGTGCAATTTGGGCCATTGGTTTTCTTTTCCTTCGTTTCCTCATCTGTTACGGAGGGAGGATAATAATGGTTTCTACCTCTTGGGGTTGCTGTGAGGAGTGAATGAGCCCTAAATCAGTGCTTGGGGCATAACCAGATCTATGACGATGGGAGGATGAATGGTCAGATGACTAGATGGATGAACGATAGATGAAGTGCATGACTGAACCAAGGAAGGGAAGAGTAGCGAGGGAGCAAATGGACTCTCATCAGACTCCCTCAGACATTTTATTAGGGGCTTAGAAAGGAGGCCTCGGAAATCTTTGTTTTCCCATGAGTTAAAGCCCCAGGAGTAGATTAGATCTGGACATAAGACAAGGTGACATCACCAAGGACCTCCACCGTGTCCACCCTCTGGAAGGCCGAGATGCGATGGGTGAAGTCGAAGAGGTGCTGACCATTGGCAAAAACCTTGAAGCGATCCAAGCCGCAGCGAATGGACAGCTGCAGGGCGAAGACAGGTGTGAGGCGGGGCCAGGACTGTGGCTTCGGAGGGAGGGGGGAAAAGAGAGCCCAGACTCACATCAAAGAACTGTCCGGGACCAAACGGGTTGTGGGAGATGTTCCTCTCCTCGGATCCCCAAGAGCCATTCACCAGGCTGTTCCGGACCACGGTTCCGTCGCCCAGGCGGGGATTAATGTGCAGAGCTATGTCCCCTGAGGAGCCCACCTTGAAGTTGATGGTAAAACTGGGGACAGAGAGGGAAGGGGGAGTCAGAGGGAGTCCGGGGGAAGGGGCCTGTGGACTAAATCTCTGGGTCCCTAAAGGAGGAGGGGCAGAGCGTCTAGGCTCTTGGGTCTGAGGGAGGAGGGGCTGGGGGCTCCCACCTAGCCTTTGCTCCATACCTCTTGCCTGTAGGGGGCACAAAGCCCTTGATGATGATAGTTCTTCGAGCTGTGAGCCCTCCTTGCAGCCTCCCGAAATATGGCACAGGCTGAGGGAAGAGAAAGAGGGGCCCCGTTCTTTCTCAGCTTAGCAAGCCAGATGTGGGAAGAAATTTCCTTTTCCTTTCCTCTCTTTTCCTCTCCTCTCCTTTCTTTTCCTCTCTTTCCCTCCCCTCCCTTCCCCTCTCCTTTCCTTTCTTTTTTTCTTGTAAGAGATGGGGTCTCACTCTGTCACCCAGGCTGGAGGCATGATCCAGCCTCACTACAGCCTCAAACTGCTGGTCTCAGGCAATCCTCCCACCTCAGCCTTCCAAAGTGCTGGGATTACAGGCGTGAGTCACCATGCCCAGCCTTGCAGGAACACATTTTCTTTTGTAGAGAGTCTCTGTCACCCAGGCTGGAGTGCCTCGGCAGGATCTCAGCTCACTGCAACCTCCATCTCCCGATTCAAGCGAATCTCCTGCCTCAGCCTCCTGAGTAGCTGGGACTACAGGTGTGCACCATCATACCCAGCTAACTTTTGTAATTTTAGTAGAGAGGGGGATTCACCATGTTGGCCAGAACTCCTGACCTGAAGTGATCCACCTGCCTTGGCCTCCCACAGGGCTGGGATTACAGGTGTGAGCCACCGTGTCCAGCCAAGAACAAATTTTCTGAAAGTCCCCACTCTTCCTGGAAAATATCCCTAGCCCCTTCCGCTCCCCAACCCTGACCCCCAACTCTATCTACCCTCCCCCCACCTCCCAACCCAAACACCCTCAGCCCACTCTCTTCTGGCTGTCTCAGGTTCCCCAGGGATCCATGCCCCACCCCCACCACCTGTCTCCGTTTTCCCCTAAGCCATACCGGGTTGAAGACTGGGGGTCCCTCCATAAACTGTGAAGGGAGAAGAAGCGATATTATTCTCCAAGAGTCAACAGATATGTATGACACACCCATTAGACTCCAGCGCTTCTCCAGATGCTGGGTTAGTGCAACTGGGGGCTGCAACCCCTCTTAGTTCCCCTCACCCCAATTCCCACCATTCCCACCCACCACCAGGGACCTCCCAGCCCCCGTACTTACGGGCAGACTGTTCAGCTGTTGATGGAAATGTCCAGGACCCTGAATGATAGATGGAAGACAGGGAGGGTGAGCAGGGCTGAGGGACCCCCACTGGGGGGAGGACCCTCACCCACCAGCAGGCACTTACAGGGTGAGCTGGGATCATCTGGGGTCCCTGTGGGCACAGAAGGAGAAAGCAGTTATGAGAGGGCCCCAGATTTATGACTGAAAGATGGCAAGGGTGCCTTCCCTGGGGCAGCCCACCACCACTGCCACCAGCACCATGCCAGGGAACTCTGGCATCAAAGGGTGGCACCCCGACCAGATTCACGGAAGGGACACCCCATGTTGAGGGATCACCGAGGCCCAGTGAGTCACCCCAAAGCGTTAGGACAATGCCTGGCCCATTTCATTCTCAGCCCTTCCCTGTCCTGTCCCCCTGCTGTCCTGGGACGCTCACTCGCTGACCTCGATCTCCATTTCTGCCTGTCTGTCTCTGTAGCTCAGCCTCTGTCTCCGTCTCTGTCTTGGCCACACCTCAGCATAGGGGCTTCCTTCTGCCCAACACCTTTATTTTTTTTTAGTTTTTATTTACTTATGTATTTGAGACGGAGTTTCGCTCTTGTTGGCATGATCTCGGTTCAACGCAACCTCCACCTCCCAGGTTCAAGTGATTCTTCTGCCTCAGCCCCCCTGAGTAGCTGGGATTACAGGCACCTGCCACCATGCCTGGCTAATTTTGTATTTTTAGTAGAGATGGGGTTTCTCTGTGTCGGTCCCGTTGGTCTTGAACTCCTGACCCCAGGTGATCTGGTCGCCTCGGCCTCCCAAACCTAACGTCTTTAACGTGTACTCTCTCTCTCTCTCCCTGTCTCTCTCTGTTTCCTCCTCTTTTCTCCTCTTTGTAATTAACTCCTTTCTGCCTTGATTTCTAAGCCAGCCATTCTGAAGCCCTTTATTTTTTAATTTTTTATTTAAATTTTTATTATTTTTCTTTTGAGACGGAGTTTCGCTCTTGTTACCCAGGCTGGAGTGCAATGGCACGATCTCGGCTCACCGCAACCTCCGCCTCCTGGGTTCAGCCAATTCTCCTGCCTCAGCCTCCTGAGTAGCTGGGAATACAGGCACACACCACCATGCCCAGCTAATTTTTTGTATTTTTAGTAGAGATGGGGTTTCACCATGTTGACCAGGATGGTCTCGATCTCTTGACCTCATGATCCACCTGCCTTGGCCTCCCAAAGTGCTGGGATTACAGGCATAAACCACCGCGCCCGGCCTAAAAATTTTTTTTGTTTTGTTTTCTTTTTGTTTGGTTTTTTATTTTTTGTATTTTATGGAGTTTTGCTCTTGTCACCCAGGCTGGAGTGCAATGGCACGATCTCGGCTCACCGCAACCTCCACCTTCTGGGTTCAAGCAATTCTCCTGCCTCAGCCTCCCGAGTAGCTGGGACTACAGGCGCGCACCACCATGCCCAGCTAATTTTTGTATTTTTAGTAGAGACGGGGTTTCACCTTGTTAACCAGGATGGTCTCGATCACTTGACCTCGTGATCCACCCGCCTCAGCCTCCCAAAGTGCTGGGATTATAGGCGTGAGCCACCACACCCGGCCCCTGAAGGCCCTTTAAAATTAGCTTTATATAACTGGGTGTGGTGGCAGGTGTCTGTAATCCCAGCTACTTGGGAGGCTGAGGCAGGAGAATTGCTTGAACCTGGGAGGCGGAGGTTGCAGTGAGCTGAGATCCTGCCATGGCAGTCCAACCTGGGCAACAGAGCAAGACTCCATCTTAACAACAACAAAAAAGTAGCTTTATAGGCTGGGTATGGTGGCTCATGCCAGTAATCCCAGCACTTTGAGAGGCTGCTGTGGGTGGATCACCTGTGGTCAGGAGTCCAAGACCAGCCTGGACAACATAAGGAGATTCCTCCCCTCTGTCTTTACAAAAAATTTAAAATTTAGCTGGGCATGGTGGCATGTGCCTATAATCCCAGCTACTCAGGAGGCTGAGGTGGGAGGATCACTTGAACCCAGGAAGTCAAGAATGCAGTGAGCTGTGATTGCACCGCTGCACTCCAGCCTGGGTGACAGAGCCAGACCCTATCCCCAAAAAAGTAATTAGTTAAAATTAAATAAAATTAAGAAACTCACTTGCATTGTATTTTATTTTTAACAATGGTGTCAAGCAACCTCTTGGGGATTTGTTCACTACTGTGTGTTCTTTGCCCTTCCTTATCCTCACTTCCTGACTCACCTGACACACCTCCTCCTCCTCCAGGAAGCCCTGCCTTCTTGACCCATGACAAGCCAAGCCCTTCCTTTTAGCTTCCAAGACCTCCTGCATACTCCGAATCCCAGCCCCGACCCCTCTGCCCGTGCCCTCCCTGTCAGGGCCCTGACCATTTCTTGGGTGTCGCTCTCTCTGTGACCAGTGAGGTTGGGGCACGGAGATGTCTCAGCCATTCCTATCTCCAGCCCTGTCTAGCCCAGAGCCTGACCCCTCTGCCTGCCCTCCCCCAGCTCCCTATCCTGTCCCTGATCCCTCTGCCTGGGCCCCAGTCCTTCAGCCTGAGCCTCCCCATCCTGGCCCTGATCCCTCGCAGTGATGGGTCTGTCTCCCAGTGGGCTGCCTTGATCATCACTGTGTTCTTGGCATCACTCAGCAGAGGGAGATGCTTGGGAAATAAATGAGTGCAGAACCTGGTTGGGCATGGTGGCTTACGCCTGTAATCCCAGCACTCTGGGAGGCTGAAGTGGGCGGATCACTTGAGGCCAGGAATTCAAGACTGGCCTGGCTAACATGGCGAAATCCTGTCTCTATTAAAATTACAAAAATTAGCCAGGCGTGGTGGTGGGTGCCTGTCATCCCAGTTACTTGGGAGGCTCAGGCAGGGGAATTGCTTGAACCTGGGAGGTGGAGGTTGTAGTGAGCCAGGATCATGTGACTGCACTCCAGCCTGGGCAACAGAGCGAGACTCTCTCAAAAAGAAAAAAGAAATGAACGTGGAACTGAATTCAGAAAGGAAGGCTGCAAGAAGGGACGGGACCCCTCATACCTGGGGTGGTGGGGGCTGCTGGCCTCCGATGAAGTTGATTGATTGAAGTTGCAGGTCCCCATCCACTTGCAGGTGGGTGACCATCTGTAGGGGGAGCCGGTGCCCGTACTCATAGAAGGGATTTCCATTGACCACCACCTGGAGGGCAGGGATGGACGTCAGGAGTCAGCACACAGGATCCTGGGAAGGTAGAAACAGGAAGCAGGGGCCGGGCCAGTGGCTCAGGCCTGTAACCCCAGCAGTGTCGGAGGCCCAGGTGGGCGGATCATTTGAGATAAGGAAATTGAGACCACCCTGGCCAACAAAGTGAAACCCCGTCACTACTAAAAATACAAAAATTAGCGCAGCAGGCGCGTGTAATCCCAGTTACTGGGGAGACAGAGGCAGGGGAATCGCTTGAACCCAGGAGGTGGTTGCAGTGAGCCAAGATCACAGATCACGCTACTGCACTCCAGCCTGGCTGACAGTGCCCCAGGTGACAATTTGAGACTCAGTCTCAAACAAACAACAACAACAACAAAAACCCAGGAAGCAGGGAACAGGGATCTTTCTCATTGGGAGTTGAAAGTCTTGGGGATGAGCTGGGAAAACCTTAGCATCAGGAACTTTGGAGTCCACAGCGCAGAGGTCAAGCTAGGGTCAAAAGTCTGCTCACTGGCCAGTCGCGGTGGCTCATGCTTGTAATCCCAGCACTTTGGGAGGCCCAGGTGAGCAGATCATTTGAGATCAGGAGTTCAAGACCAGCTTGAGCAATATAGCAACACCCTGTCTTTACAAAAACACAAAAATTAGCCGGGTATGGTGGTATGCACCTGGAGTCCCAGCTACTCGGGAGGCTGATGTGAGAGGATCACTTGATACTGGGGAGGTTGAGGCTGCAGTGAGCTGTTTGCGTCACTGCACTCCAGCCTGGCAACAGAGTGAGACCTAGTCTCAAGAAAAAAAAAAGTGGCTGGGTGCGGTGGCTCACGCCTGTAATCCCAGCACTTTGGGAGGCTGAGATGGGTGGATCACTTGAGGTGAGGAGTTCGAGACCAGCCTGGCCAACATGGTGACACCCCATCTCTATTTTAAAATATATGTATATTAAAAAAGTAAAAAAGAAAAGTACACGTTTTGCAAAAACACAAAATGGTAGGAGGAAGTACACATGAAATGTATTACAAGGTTCTCTGCAGTAAGGTAATGGGATTAAGGAAAAGAGCTAAAAGAGGATTTTAAAAAATAGGCAGGAAAGGAAAAGAAAGAAAAAAGTTGACAAAAGTGGGGATAGGGAAAAGGAAAGAAGGGAGGGAGGGAGAGGGAAGGAGGGAAAGAAAGAGGAGAGAATGGAGAAAGAGGAAGGAAAAAGAAAGGATGGAAGGGGCTGGGCACAGTGGCTCACACCTGTGATCCCAGAACTTTTGAGAGGCTGAGGCGGACAGACCACCTGAGGTCAGGAGATTTAGACCAGCCTGGGCAACATGGAGAAAGCCCATCTCTACTAAAAATACAAAAATTAGCTGAGCATGGTGGCGGGCGCCTGTCATCCCAGCTACTCAGGAGGTTGAGACAGGAGAATCATTTGAATACAGGAGGCAGAGGTTGCCGTGAGCCGAGATCACACCACTGCACTCCAGCCTGGGTGACAACAGCAAAACTCTGTCTCAAAAAAAAGAAAAAGAAAAAAGAAAGAAAGTAAAGGAAGGAAGGAAGGAGGGAGAGAGGGAAGGAGGGAGGGAGGGAGCCGAGATGGCACCACTGCACTCCAGCGCAGGAAACAAGAGGGAAAGCACAAAGACCTTGTAGTGCTCAGCCAGGACCATGATGACCAGCTCGAAGGCAGCGCCCTTTTTGAAGGGCATGCTCCTCTTCTTCTCCTCGCTGCCCCACTTCCCGCCCTGCAGCGTGTTGAAAACCACCTTGTCCAAGCCATCAAACCTCGGGTTGAAGTGGAAAGCGATGTCTGAGCCTGGGTCCTGCCCCACTAGGAAGTTCACAGTGAACCTGGTGGGAAATGAAGGGCTGGTTCCCCGGGTGCCACCTCCTGGTGCCGAGGGGCCTCCTCCAGGAAGCCCTCTCCCACCTGCCCTGTCCCAGGGCTCCCTAGCCCAGACCACAGCACTAGCTCTGAGGGGCAACCTTGGCACTGTGGCCCACAGTGTGGAGGGGGCCCAAGTTCTGGGGGTGCAGATTCCCACTCACAGCCTCTTGTTTTTGTTTTTGTTTTTTTGAAACAGAGTTTCGCTGTTATTACCCAGGCTGGAGTGCAATGGTGTGATCTCAGCTCACCGCAACCTCCGCCTCCTGGGTTCAAGCAATTCTCCTTCCTCAGCCTCTCCGAGTAGCTGGGACTACAGTGTGTGCCACCATGCCAAGCTAATTTTTTTTGAGACGGAGTTTCACTGTTGTTACCCCGACTGGAGTGGCATGATCTCGGCTCACCACAACCTCCGCCTTCTGGGTTCAAGCAATTCTCCTGCCTCAGCCTCCCGAGTAGCTGGGATTACAGGCACGCAGCACCATGCCCAGCTAATTTTTGTATTTTTAGTAGAGACCGGGTTTCACCATGTTGACCAGGGTGGTCTCGATCTCTTAACTTCATGATCCACCCGCCTCGGCCTCCCAAAGTACTGGGATTATAGGCGTGACCCACCTCGCCCAGCCTCTAATTTTTGTATATTTAGTAGAGACGGTGTTTCACCTTGTTGACTAGATGGTCTCGATTTCTTGACCTCATGATCCACCCTCTCCAACTCCCAAAGTGCTGGGATTATAGGCGTGAGCCACCACGCCCAGCCTCCCCTTTTTTTTTTTTTTTTGAGATGGAGTCTTTTGCTGTGGCCCAGGCTGGAGTACAGTGGCGCAATCTCAGCTCACTGCAACCTCCACCTCCCAGATTCCAGTGATTCTCCTGCCTCAGCTTCCTGAGTAGCTGAGATTACAGGCATGTACCACCACATCCAGCTAATTATTGTATTTTTAGTAGAGATGGGGTTTTGCCATGCTGGCCAGGCTGTCCTCAAACTCCTGACCTCAAGGGATCCACCTGCCTCGGCCCGGATTACAGGCGAGAGCCACCGCACCTGGCCCGGACTTATTTTTTATCTGTTTCCCCTACTACAATGTCAGCTCCACGAGGGCAGGGAACTCTGTCCTGTTCACTCCTCCATCCCTAGTAACAGGACACAAAGTGGGCACTCAGTGAAGAAGTAACTGTACATAAATAACAGGCGGGGCAGAGTGGCTCACGCCAGTACCTGATCCTCCCAGCACTTTAGGAGGCCGAGGCTAGAGGATCACTTGAGCCCAGGAATTCAAGACCAGCTTGGGTAACATAACAAGACTTTGTCTCTACAAAACAAATAATAATAATAATTTAAAAATAAATTAGCTGGGCATGATGGAGCATGCCTGTAGTCCCATCTGCTTGGGAAGATGAGGGAAGAGGATCACCTGAGCCCAGGAGTCGGAGGCTGAAGTGAGCTATGATATTGTGCCATTGCATTCCAGCCTGGGCAATGGAGCAAGATTTTTTTTTTCTCTAAGGAAAAAAAAATCCTGTGAGGCCAAATATTATTACTCTGTTAAGGCCCTTTTAAAAAAGCTAAGACTCAGCCTGGGTGAGGTGGCTCACACCTGTAATCCCAGCACTTTGGGAGGCCAAAGTGGGCGGATCACCTGAGATGGGGAGTTCGAGACCAGGCTGACCAACATGGAGAAAACCTGTCTCTATTAAAAATATGAAATTAGCTGAGCATGGTGGTGCACGCCTGTGATCCCAGCTACTTGGGATGCTGAGGCAGAAGAATCACTTGAACCCTGGAGGTGGAGATTGCGGTGAGCTGAGTTCGCACCATTGCACTCCAACCTGGGCAACAAGAGCGAAACTCTGTCTCAAAAAAAAAAAAAAAAGCTAAGACTGGGTCAGACGTTACGTCTGTAATTCCAGAACTTTGAGAGGCTGAGATGGGCAGATTACTTGGGGTCAGGAGTTGGAGACCAGCCTGGCCAACATGGTGAAACCCCGTCTCTACTAAAAATACAAAAATTAGACAGTGTGGTGGCTTGTGCTTGTAATCCCAGCTTGGGAGGCCGAAGCAGGAGAATCGCTGGACCCCAGGAGGCGGAGGTTGCAGTGAGCCAAGATTGCGCCATTGCACTCCAGCCTGGGCCACAAGAGTGAAACTCCGTCTCAAGAAAAAGAAAACGAAAGAAAGAAAATGAAGCACAGAGAGGTACAGTCACTTTCCCCCACACAGAGCTGGGGAGTGGCAGAGCTGGGATTTGAACTCGGAGACCTGGCTCTGAGCTGGTGATCAGAATTCCTGCCACCACACCCATCAGTTTCAGTCCAATGTCCAACTTAGGGGCTGCCTCTCATGGTGAGCCCTCCCTGACCCTTCTGGCCCCCACGTCCGTCCTCGTGCTTGATCTGCCCTGGGCTGGTCTCTGGCTATTGGCTGGGACAGCAAAGAGTCCCCTCCCCACCAGGGCAGGGTAAGGGCAGAAGGCCCCCAACAGCCAGGCCCACAGCACCCTGTTGGAAGTCCCCTGCCAGCTGGGCCTCGCTCGGGGAGGGTCTTACCGCTTCATGTGGTCGCTGGCCACTCCTTGGATGTAAACAGACATTCCCACGCTGAGTCCGCCTGGGATGGGCTTGCAGTAGGGCAGCGTCTGGAGAAGAGGCCTGGTGAGGGGACTCACAAGCCATCTCCCTGTTGCAGCCTTTACCCCTCCCGGAAAAGCCCCCAGTCCTTTAAGTAGGGGAGAGGAAACCACAGGGGAGGACCAGGTTGAAGATGATGAGGGCCAACATTAGACCTGGACACAGCCAGCCTGAGGTCAGGGTGGGAGTAAATGAAGGGTCAGGGTCAGCTTTGGGTAAATGAGATCCCAGAGTCAGATGGGGCCCCCCAGGAGCAGGGTGTGGAAAATCAGCGTCAGCGGGTGTAGATGGAGCTGCGGGGGGATGGGGGCCTGAGCCAGCGTCTCACCGGGTTGTAGGTGGGCTGGTAGCCCGGTGCAGGGACAAAGGCCATCGCTCCAGGCTGGGCTGGTGGCTCGTCCTGTGAGAAGAGCTGCAGGAGTGGGAGATGGTGGCAAATGGCAGGCAGTGGGTGGCTCTTATACCCAGGGTAAGGGCGTGGCTGGTGGGGGAGGATCCACAGGGCCCCTCTTCTGGGACTCTCAGGCCCTCAGCTTCTCCTAGAGCGCACCCTAGTTTCTCTTCCCTCGCAGGCTTCCCTGGTGACCAGCCAGGACCCAAATCACCTGGGTCCCCTCCCCTAGGCCCCCCTACAAAGAGGAAGTGCTGATGAACTTCACCCCATCAGAGCCTTATCGGAGCCCATAAAGCCCTGCCCAGACTTTTGTTGGCAGAGGGAGGGTGAGACCAGGCAGGGCAGGGCAGGGCAGGGCTGCTGGATTGACCAAGACAGCTGGGCAGCGAAAGAGGAGGATGTGAGGAGGAACCTCAAGTATCTGCCTCTCCCAGCAACTGTGAAGGGACTTACATTGATTGCATGCCCACTGCATGTCTTTACCATGTATGTTGTATTGTAGGAAGAGTGGTTTAGATTACTAATGTCTGGAGCCAGAGGTTCTGGGTTCAAATCCTGCCTCTGCCACTTCTCGGCTGTCTGACAGTGGGTCAGTGCCTTACCCTCAATTTCCTCAGGTGCCCATCTGTAAAATGGAGATAGTAGCAGTATTGGCTGGTGCAGTGGCTCACGCCTGTAATCCCAGCACTTTGGTTGGTGGAGGTGGTGGATCACGTGAGGTCAGGAGTTCGAGACCAGCCTGGCCAACATGGCAAAACTGTCTCTACTAAAAATACAAAAATTAGCCGGGCATGGTGGTGGGTGCCTTTAATCCCAGCTTCTTGGAGGCTGAGACAGGAGAATTAATTGCTTGAACCTGAGTGGTAGAGGTTGCAGTGAACTGAGATCTGCCACGGCACTCCAGCCTGGGTGACAGAGGGAGACTCTGTCTCAAAAAAAAAATGGTAACAGAGGAAACAAGTATTGAATAGCTATCAAAATATTTGAAATATTTTAAAGATGAATTTGTGATCCAGTCTGTATGTTAATTATGTACCAAATAAGATCTAGCAGTGAGTCCAACGTTCAACAACTACTAAAAAAAAAAAAAATAGTATCAACCTTGGGTTGGGTGTGGTGGCTCATGCCTGTAATCCCAGCACTTTGGGAAGCTGAACTGGGAGGACTGCTTGAGCCAAGGAGTTTGAGATCAGCCTGGGCAACATATCAAGACCTCATCTCTACGAAAAATTTTAAAAATTAGTGGGGCGTGGTAGCACACATTTGTATTCCTAGCTACTCGGGAGGCTGAGGCAGGAAGATCACTTGAACTCAGGCGTCAAGGTTCCAGTCAGCTATGATCATGCCACTTCACTCCAGCCTGCGTGACAGATGAAGACCCTGTCTCTAAAAATAGCAGTAACAGTCATAATAATCATAACAGTATCAACCTCATAGTCTTTGATCATTAAGGTAATAAATGCTCAGAATAAGACTTGGCATATAGAGGTCGTTAAATTAATGCTTGGTCTCTGGCACTCATTAGATTGGGATGATACATGAATAAAAAACCTGAAGTGTTTTTTTGTTTTTGAGACAGTCTTGCTCTATCACCTAGGCTGTAGTGTAGCAGTGCCATCTCGGCTCACTGCAGCCTCCACCTCCCAGGTTCGAGCCATTCTCCCGCCTCAGCCTCCTGAATAGCTAGGATTACAAGCAAATGCCACCACGCCTGGCTAATTTTTGTATTTTTTTTTTTTTTGAGACGGAGTTGTGCTGTTGTTACCCAGGCTGGAGTGCAATGGCGCTGCTCAACGCAACCTCCGCCTCCTGGGTTCAAGCAATTCTCCTGCCTCAGCTTCCCGAGTAGCTGGGACTACAGGCGCACACCACCATGCCCAGCTAATTTTTGTATTTTTAGTAGAGATGGGGTTTCACCTTGTTGACCAGGATGGTCTCGATCTCTTGACCTCATGATCCACCTGCCTCGGCCTCCCAAAGTGCTGGGATTATAGGCGTGAGCCACCATAATTTTTGTATTTTTAGTAGAGACCGGGTTTTGCCATGTTGGCCAGGCTAGTCTCAAACTCCTGACATCAAGTGATCTGCCTGCCTTAGCCTCCCAAAGTGCTGGAATTACAGGCATGAGCCCCTGCACCTGGCCAGAAACCACGAAGTTTTTTGTTTGTTTTGAGATAGTCTTGCTCTGTGGCCCAGGCTGGAGTGCAGTGGCAAGATCTTGGCTCACTGCAACCTCCACCTCCCAGGTCAAGTGATTCTCCTGCCTCAGCCGCCTGAGTAGCTGAGATTACAGGCGCCCAGCATCACACCAGGCTAATTTTTTGTGTTTTTAGTAGACAGTGCTTCACCATGTTTCCCAGGCTGGTCGTGAACTCCTGAGCTCAGACAGCCACCCACCTCACCCTCCCAAAGTGTTAGGATTACAGGCGTTAGCCATGTGCCCAGCACCCCAAAGTTTTAAAGAAATGAGGTGGCTGGCTGTGGTGGCTCATGCCTGTAATCCCAGCACTTTGGGAGGCCAAGACAGGAGGATCACAAGGTCAGGAGATTGATACCAGCCTCGCCAACATGGTGAAACCCCATCTCTATTAAAAGTACAAAAATTAGCTGGGTGTGGTCATGCACGCCTGTACTCCCAGCTACTTGGGAGGCTGAGGCAGGAGAATCACTTGAACCCAGGAGGTAGAGGTTGCAGTGAGCTGAGATCATGCCACTGCACTCCAGCCTGGACGACAGAGCAAGATTCTGTCTCAAAAAAAAAAAAGAAAGAAAGAAAGAAATGAGGCTCAAGATTTGGTAACAAGGGAATCCCAGCCAGACGCCAGCACTGGATCCCATGTGCTGTGGAGTGAGAGGTGCCAGGCAGGGCGCAAACACCGCCCTTAACCCCAGGGCAGGCAGGGAGACCTAGTAGCCTTGCAACCTAGAGGTAGCTCAGTGACTTTTGCTCACTCCCTCCTTCCCCAGCTTCCTCGTGGCCCTTGCCTGCCTGCTGCCAGTCTGAATGGCCATCACCTCCATCCCACCCATTCCCACGTGTCCAATCTCTAGCCCCAACCCTCAGGGCTTTGGTCTCTGGAGCCCCCAGATACATCCCAGCCCTTCCCACTTCTCTTTCCAAGTAGGGCACCAGGTTCTTTACTTTGCTTTATTGTTTGTGGGGTGAAGATAAGACCTTGGGCTTGAGGAAATCAGCGTCATAAAGTTATAAACTGGGAGATGGGGTAAGAAGGCACAGGGAACAGTCACCGCCCATCTTCCCTTTCAGGGGTCAAGGTCAGCCCCCTGGCTGGGGCCTAAGGTGCAAGGGCTTCAGAGCTCGGAGAAGGTGACGCTTTTCAGCTCCTTCTTCTCCATTGCAGCCTGGACCGACTTGATGAGGTCCTGGGTCTGCAGCATGCTCATGTTCCAGGACGCCTGGTGCCGAGGGCGTGGGAAAGAACCGGCGAGAGGTTAGCAGGGGCCAATCAGGATAAGGCATCTGATCACCCTGCGCCTTGATTGGTCACCTGGGGTTAGAGGAGGGCTGTGATTGGTCGGAGCGTGCGCCTTACCATGTGGTTGAGGCCCTCAGCCACCGAATGGTCGCGAGAGTAGAGCAGATTGACTTTGATGCCCTGCACTGCCACGGGGCTCTTGCTGGAAATCTCAGCTGCCAGCGCTAAGGCTGCATCGAGCATGACTTCCTTGTCTGGGAACACCCGGCTGCAGCGAAAGAGATTGGGGCCCAGGCGGGCTAGGAAGGGCTCTCTCCCCAAGTCTCCCGCAGGTGAAGAGGAGCCACTCATGGAGGAAGGCCCAAGACCTCAGAAAAACAGCCCAATAGGAGCAGGGGGCTGACCTCGCAATAGAGAAAGACCTCTCCGAGAGAGAATGCCACTTGGAACTCTGGAGCAAGGAGACAAGGGACCCAGAGAAGCCTCTACCCCTTCAGGCCTGGCTGCCCCAGCACTGAGCCACCAGGGCCAATCCCTACCTGACCAGCCCGCTGCCCAGGGCTTCATCAGCCATCATCTTGCGGGCGGTGAAGGCCAGCTCGTTGACAAGGCTGCAAGGGGGGAGTGTGCATCAGGAGGTGGCTGCCACCTCAGGGCTGGGAGACGCCCTGGGGTGTCCCCCACCCACCCACGCCCCCACACCCTCTGCACCCACCTCTGGTTCCCGATGACCCTGGGCAGGCGCTGCAGTGTTCCTACATCAGCAGCCAAACCTATGTCCACCTCCTGGTGGAGGAATCCGGTCAGTGTTTGCTTTCTGCCCAATGCTGTGCCCCATGCAACCCTATGTCCATGAAATTTCATGTTTACTGCAGAGTCCCCCCCCCCCACCTCTGCCCCAGTGCCTCCCTCCAAAGCCCTGTTCCATTGCCCAGGCAGCTTCTTGACCCGGGCAGGTTCCTTCAACCTAACAGAGCCCACCTTCCCACTCACCTGCCTCCCACTCCCTCACAGCGGCTCTATCTATCACCAGAGAGGTACCCTCCTCGCCCTACCAGAGACCCCTTTACTGCACCCCCCTGGATCCATCCTGCCTCCCACCCTCATCAGTATGGCCCCAGGGGCAACCCCTGCCTCTGGCACCTGCCAGCCTTAATCCCCGCCCCCACACCTTACCCAAATCACAACTTCACGTCTTGACTTCTTCTATGGCCAAGCCTTACTTTGTCAGGTTCAACTCTGACTCTTCCATGAAGCCCTAAGAGCTCACTCCAGCCTCCCAACCCCACCCCGCTCCATAGCTCTAAGCAGGAGCTCAGGAGGATGACTCACCTTCACCTGGAAGAAAGCGTCCTGGGCACAGTACCGGATGTCACAGGCGGTGACAAGGTCCACACCTAGGAGGTAGAGGCCAGGGACGCTGAATGACCACCAGAACCACTCCCAGCTCCTGAGACATGGAGCTGCTGCCTCTTGGGACACAGTTTGAGCCTCTGACAGAGCTGAGGCTGGATGCCAGTGGCCGCAGCATCAGGGCAGCAGCCGGACCCAGGGAACACCCGAGCAGGAGGACAGTCGCAGACTCACCTCCGCCAACGCAGCCCCCGTGGACAGCAGCAATCACAGGCTTGGGGCACTGAGATGGAACAGGAAAAGTGGTGTCAGGGCTGGCCCAGGGGAGGCAGGCATGGAGAGGGATGCCCTCCAGCCCCCAGAATCACCTTCTCAATGACGGTGAAGGTCTCCTGGTATCGAGTGATGAGGTCACGGAAGTACCAGCTGATCCGGGCCACATCATCTCCTTTGGGCTGCATTATTTCAGAAGCCATGTCCATCAGGTCAATACCTGGTGAGAAGGTGTGAGGGAGCTCACCTAGGCTCCCAGCCCCTACCCATTGCCCCAACCCCGGGTCAGAACCCAGGCACAGCGGGTTTGAACACCAAGGTGGAAAAAGCCACTCACACAGGACTTGGTGAGGGATTGCATGTGGCCTGAGAAGGAAAGAAACGCTAGTACTTGTTAAGCTGTTACTCACTGGATCCTCACAGCAGTCCTACTAGCCAGGTCCTATTACTATTTGTGTTACCAACAGGTAAACTGAGGCACAGAGAGGTTAAGCCCTTGCCCAAGGGGTCACACTGGCTGATTAGTAGTGAATTATTTTAATTAACTCATTAATATAAATAGTCTCACTCTGTTACACCAGCTAGAGTGCAGTGGCACGATCATGGCTCACTGCAGCCTCCAACTCCCAGGCTCAAGCAATCCTCCCGCCTCAGCCTCCTGAGTGGCTGGGACTGTGCCAAGGCTGGTCTTGAACTTGGGCTCAAGCAATCTTCCCACTTTGGCCTCCCAAAGCACTGGGAATTCAGGTGTGAGCTCCCATTCCCTGCCAGAAGTGGAATTTTTAAACTCGGAACCATGCAGCTGGCTCCAGAGGCCATGCTCTTCCCTCAATATGCCAGAGAGCCCGGAACTCAAGGTCTGTGGTGTGAGCAATGGAGTCAACAGTTTCCTGAGATGAGAAACATGTCAGAATGCAGCCATTTCTGTGGCCCTGACTTCAAGATGATCCCGAATCTGACTTTACTCCACCAGCTGTTCTCCATGAGCCCACCCTGCTCTCCCTGTTCCCACTTGTGTCCCCAGTCTGTTCCCTACACACAGCCAGGAGCCAGTGGACACCTTCTCGGGTCAGACAGACCTTCTTCTTCCCTCCTGTCGCTCTTAGAACAAATGCAAAGTCCTTGTCATGACTTCACCTTGCATGAACACCGTTCCCAACCTGTCAGGTTGAGCACACTCGCCCCCAACAGTGTGTGTGTGTGTCTGTGTGTGAGCGTGCGCATGCAAATCTCAGCACTTTGGGAGGTGGATCAAGACTATCCTGGCTAACATGGTGAAACCCCGTCTCTGCTAAAAATACTAAAATTTGCCAGGCGTGGTGGCTCACACCTGTAATCCCAGCACTTTGGGAGGCCAAAGCGGGTGGATCACCTGAGGTCAGGAGTTAAAAGACCATACAGCCTGATCAACATGGTAAAACCTCTTCTCTCCTGAAAATACAAAAATTAGCCAGGCATGGTGGCACGTGTCTGTAATCCCAGCTACTTGGGAGGCTGAGGCAGGAGAATCACTTGAACCTGAGAGGTGGAGGTTGCAGTGAGCCGAGATCGTGCCATTGCACTCCAGCCTGGGCAACAAGAGCGAAACTCCATCATAAAAAAAAAAAATTTGCTGAGTGTGATGGCATGCGCCTATACTCCCAGCTACTCAGGAGGCTAAGGCAGGAGACTCTCTTGAACTTGGGAGGCAGAGGCTGCAGTGAGTTGACATAGTGCCACTGCACTCCAGCCTGGGCAATAGAGTGAGACTCTGTATCAGAAGAAAAAAAAAAAAAGGCCAGGCGCGGTGGCTCAAGCCTGTAATCCCAGCACTTTGGGAGGCCGAGGCGGGTGGATCACGAGGTCAAGAGATCGAGACCATCCTGATCAACATGGTGAAACCCCGTCTCTACTAAAGATACAAAAAATTAGCTGGGCACTGTGGCGCATGCCTGTAATCCCAGCTACTCGGGAGGCTGAGGCAGGAGAATTGCCTGAACCCAGGAGCCGGAGGTTGCGGTGAGCCGAGATCGCGCCATTGCACTCCAGCCTGGGTAACAAGAGTGAAACTCCGTCTAAAAAAAAAAACCAAAAAACAAAAAACAAAAACCCAGAGGATAGGGAGGGAGCCAAGGATCTTTGGGCTGACAACCGTCCTTCCTTCTACAGCCTCAATCTGACTGCATCACTTCCTTCAGCTCGAAGGTCACCTCCTTAAAAAGGCGCCCTGAAACCTGGCTGAACAGTGGCCCCATGCTGCGCGTCCTGAGTCCGCCTTATCTCCAGGCTGCATAGCTTGCCATCCTATAATTATGCCCTCATCTGTCGAGGCCTTGACTCCCTTCTAGAACGTGTGCTCTGAAAATGCAGTTTTTGTCTTTCTGTCCACTGCTGCAGCCCCTGTACCTAGAACGGGGCCTGGCACACACGAGATGCTCAATAAGTGACCAACACACACAACAGTCCCCGTCCTCATGGGAAGGCAAACAAATGAATTTAAAAAAATACATTTTGGGGCTGGGAGCAGTGGCTACTGCCCGTAATCCCAGCACTTTGGAAATTAGAGGCAGTAGGATCACTTGGGGCTAGGATTTTGAGAATAGCCTGGGCAACATAGCAAGACCTCCCCTCTATAAAACAAGAAAAAATTAGCTGCACATGAGGCTGGCCATGGTCACCTGTAATCCCAGCACTTTCAGAAGCTGAGGAGGATCATCTGAGGTCAGGAGTTTGAGACCAGCCTGGCCAACATGGTGAAACCCCATCTCTACTAAAAATACAAAAATTAGGTGGGTGTCGTGGCGCACGCCTGTGGTCCCAGCTACTCGGGAGGCTGAGGCAGGGGAATCACTTGAACCTGGGGGGCGGAGGTTGCAGTGAGCCGAGATTGCTCTACTGCGCTCCAGCCTGGCGACAGAGCGAGACTCTGTCTCAACAACAAAAAAGCAAGGACCGTATGGCCAGGCAGCCTGAGTTCCAAAATCCCAGCTCTGCCACTTACAAGCTGTGAGAATTGGGTAAGTTTTGCTCCCTCTGGCTCTGTTTCATCTTTAAATGGGGCTTATAGCAGAACCTGTCTTGTGGGCTGTGATGAGAATTAATTAATATGTTTAAAGTGCTTAGAAAGGGCCCTGTCACACCATGAGTGCTACAGAATCGTAGCCGACTTTTTCTTTCTCTAATCAGTAGTTCTACTCTATCACTGGGTCATGGCATGACCCAGAGTTTCTTCTTTCTAGCCTTCAGGGTCTTGCTGCTGAAAATAAGATGAGACGGCTGCATTCAGCTGGGAGCTGAAAGACGAAGGACCGGGACCTGGCACAGCCACAAAGGAGCCCCACCTTTCTATTCTCAGACACAAGCTCTATGAGAGCAAGGGGTCAGGAATGGGGGCTGCCTGCCATTTCCACATCTCCGGTACCCAGGTGGGGGCCCGGACTCTGGACTGTGTCACTGAATGTTTGTCACATGAACAAGTGAAGAAAAGGAGGAACAGACAGAGATTCAGAAAGAAGGAGGCCGGGCACGGTGGCTCATGCTTGTGACCTCAGCACTTTGGGAGGCCAAGGTGGGAGGATCCATTGAGGTCGGGAGTTCAAAACCAGCCTGGGCAACACAGCAAGACCCCACTTCTACAAAAAATGAGATAGCTAGCTGTGCATGGTGGTGCACACCTGTGGTCCCAGCTACTTGAAGGGCTGAAGTGGGAGCATGGCTTGAGCCCAGGAGGCTGAGGCTGCAGTGAGCCAAGATTGGGCCACTGCACTTGAGCCTGGGTGACAGAGGGAGACCCTGTCTCAAAAAAGAAAGGGCCAGGCACGGTGGCTGATGCCTGTAATCCCAGCACGTTGGGAGGCCGAGGCAGTGGATCACAAGGTCAGGAGTTTGAGACCAGCCTGAACAACATGGTGAAATCCCATCTCTACTAAAAATATAAAAATTAGCCAGGCACGGTGGCATGCGCCTGTAATCCCAGCTACTCAGGAGGCTGAGGCAGGAGAATTGCTTGAACCTGGGAGGCGGAGGTTGCAGTGAGCCTCACTGCAGTCTAGCCTGGGGGACAGAGCAAGACTCCATCTCAAAAAAAAAAAAAAAAAAAAAAGAGGCCGGGTGTGGTGGCTCACGCCTGTAATCCAAACACTTTGGAGGTCAAGGCAGGTGGATCACCTGAGGTTGGGAGTTCAAAACCAGCCTGACTAACATGGTGAAATCCTGTCTTTTTTAAAAAAGAAAAGAAAAGAAAGGGAGAGAGGGAGGGAGGGAAGGAAAGGGGAGGAAATGTGGGAAGGGAGGGAAAGAAAGAAAGGGACCTTTGAAGATGTTAATGGACAAAACAGAAAGAGTTTACTGTCTGTCTCCCCCACTGAGTTGGAAACACCATGACAGCAGGGCCTGGGGCTGTCTTAGTCATGACCAGGTTCCCAGCACTGGGCTGAGCCCTGTGTAGAAATCAGTGTACGAAATATTTTGCTTCTGGTTTAGTCCTCAAGGGCCAACCCTTCCACAGACAACTACATACTCTGGCTGGACAAGAAACAAACAACTGGGTCAGGCATGATGGCTCACGCCTGTAGTCTCAGCACTTAGCACTTTGGGAGGCCAAGGTGGGCAGATCACCTGAGATTGGGAGTTCGAGACCAGCTTGACCAACATCAAGAAACCCTGTCGCTACTAAAATTATGTGGTGGCACATGCCTGTAATCCCAGCTACTTGGGAGGCTGCGGCAGGAGAATCACTTGAACCTAGGAGGCAGAGGTTGTGGTGACCTTGAGATCATGCCATTGCATTCCAGTCTGGGCAACAAGAGCAAAACTGTCTCAAGAAAAGAAAAAAAAACAAAACCAAAAAACAATTATCTGAAGGCACTGTGCAGATTCTGGAGGGAGTTTCCACTTAGAAGGAAGAGAGTCGGTGTTTTTGAAAGCTTTTAGCCTGAGGGCAAACTGAAGTTGTGCTTGGAGAGCCCCAGTGAGGAGTCCTGAATTCTGTGTATCAACTCTGCCCACTTCTCTTGCTGGGGGATTTATGTTTTTGCTTTTGCTGCTGTTGTCTTGAGATGGGCTCTTGCTCTGTCACCCAGGCTGCAGGGCAGTGGCACAATCACATCTCACTGCAGTCTTGACCTCCCTGGCTCACGCCATCCTCCCACCTCAGTCTCCAGAGTAGCTGAGAGTGTGGTTGTGCACTGCACCCAGCTAATTTTTCAGTTTGTTGCCAGGCTGAAGAGTTAGTTTTTCAATCTTTTGCTGGGAGTACATGCATGGTTCGTAAGTCAGCAAGAGGCCAGGCACAGGGGCTCACGATTGTAGTCCCAGCACGTGGAGAGGCCCAAGCAGGAGGATTGCTTGAGTTCAAGAGTTCCAGACCAGCCTGGGCAACATAGAAAGACCTAATCTCTACAAAAAAATAAAATAAAATATAAAAACAGAAAAACCCAAAATACTAACTCCCACTAAGCTACCAAAACAGGAAACTCAACACTTTTTGGAATTATATAATGGAATCCAGAGTATCCACATCTTATTCCTATCTCAGTGTATCCAGGAAACAATCCAAACTAACTCAAAATACAAAGAAACAGGAAGTGAGAACCATTTTTAAGAGAAAAGATCATAAGGAGACTGATCCCAAGATGACCCAGATGTTGAGATTAGGAGACAAAGATTTTAAACCAGTCATTATGCTCAGTTGGCAGAAAGAAAAATATGCATGACAAATAAAAAAATATATAACTGACCAGGCACACTGGATCATGCCTGTAATCCCAGCACTTTGGGAGGTCGAGATGGGCAGATCACTTGAGGCCAGGAGTTAAAGACCAGCCTGGTCAACATGGTGAGACCTTGTCTCTACCAAAAATAGAAAATTTAGTGGGGCATAGTCCCGGGTGCCTGTAATCCCAGCTACTTGGGAGGCTGAGGTGGAAGAATCACTTGAATCCAGGAGGCAGAGGTTGCAGTAAGCCAAGATCGCTGTTTAAGGTCTCTGAGGCTGAAGTGACTGCACCATGGACTATGCCATGGTAACCTCTTTAACCTGCACATACACTCCAGATGAGTTCCTGGAACTAGAAAGTCTGAAGTAACTGAAAAACCACAAAAAGGCGAAGAATGATCAACCCCTTTGGCGCCTAATTAACTTTGAGATGCTCTATTATTCCTTATTCCTACCTCAACTGATAAGGCAACTGGACTTTGTGACTGACCCTGGTCAACCTTGTGACTCCAGACCCTACAACCCCCTCCCAGCTTGCAAAAGCCACCCTGAACTGTAACTTCTGTAACTTTCCACTGCCCTACCCTAAACCTATAAAACCAACTCCTATCCCACCGTCCTGGGTTGACTCTCTTTGGACTTAGCCCACCTGCACCCGGATGAATAAACAGCCATGTTGCTCACACCAAGCCTGTTTGCGGGGGGGGTCTCTTCATTCAGAGTGCACGTTTAACAATCAGGCCACTACCCGGGCAACAAGAGCGAAACTCCGTCTCAAAAAAAAAAAAAAATCACTGGATGTGCTTCACAAGAGGATAGAGATGGTGGAAGAGTTAGCACCTGTGATCAGTGGAAATTCTGCAATCTGAAGAACACCCAGTGGGTCAATCCAAAGATCTAACTGACATGTAACTGGAAATCAATTCATGAGTTGAATAGTTGCATGAAAGCATGTTATTATATTATATAACATAAACTCTGAGAAGTTAAGCACCTTATTCATGGCCACAGATCCAGGATGAAACCCAGATTTCAGAGCTATGATCCCGTCATGTTCTGTTGGACTAATTTTTATATTTGAATGTTTTAAATTAGGCCTT
>CM052668.1:27315670-27370395 GCA_028533165.1 Leontopithecus rosalia | reverse complement strand
AAAAAAAAAAAAAAAAAAAAAAAAAAGCCAGGCACGGTGGCTCACGCCTGTAATCCTAGCACTTTGGGAGGCTGAGGTGAGTGGATCATGAGGTCAGAAGTTCAAGACCAGCCAGCCAAGATGGTGAAACCCCATCTCTACTAAAAATACAAAAATTAGCCAGGCACAGTGGCAGGCACCTGTAATCCCAGCTACCTGGGAGGCTGAGGCAGAAGAACTGTTTGAACCCGGGCAGCAGAGATTGAAGTAAGCCGAGATCGTGCCACTGTACTCCAGCCTGGGCGATAAAGTGAGACTCTGTCTCAAAAAAAAAAAAAAACAAAAACAAAAAACCTGATAAGTGTAAGTTAGAAGCTGCTTAAAACCCTAATTAAGAAGCACTGCCCTACTGTCTATTGCCAGAAGCTAGGAAGGCTGGTAGTGTGGGCATGAAGAGTGGAGTGTCCAGTACCTGCAGTGAACATTTTTCCTGCACCAGAGATCACCACTGCCCGACAGTCAGCATCTCTTGAAATCTTGTTGAAGCACTCTACCATCTCTCTGTGAAGCAATGAGTAAAGGGCTACAGATGGGGTGGGAATACCCTGTCCTCATGTCCATCTCTCCTGCCCACGTTCCACTCTCACCCAGTCCCGAAGCCCCCACCTCCCCGTGCAGGCAGGCCTCCAGGATCTGCAGGTCGGACCTCCAGAAAGCCCTGTTCATGGCATTCCTCTTGTCGGGCCGGTTGAGCTGAACATGCAGAACATGTTTCTGTACAGACGTCACACGAAGGGACTCATAACTGTGGTCTGGGGCTTCACCGTGGGCTACTCTGGAGGCCTCCTGTTGTGCAGAGGAGCCAGTGAGGCGAAGGCTAATACTGAGGCCCGGGTGGTTGAAGGCTGTCAGTCCTGGGGAGAAAGGGAGAGCTTTTGATGACCCTGGACTGCAAGACACAGGTCTATAGAATTAGGGAGCCCTGGCCGGGTGCGGTGGCCTGTAATCACGCCTGTAATCCCAGCACTTTGGGAGGCTGAAGCAGGCGGATCATGAGGTCAGGAGTTGGAGATCAGCCTGACCAACATGATGAAACCCCATCTCTACTAAAAATACAAAAAATTAGCTGGGCGTGGTGGTGCATGCCTGTTAATCCCAGCTACCTGGGAGGCTGAGGCAGGAGAATCGGTTGAACCCGAAAGGCAGAGGTTGCAGTGAGCCCAGATCGTGCCTCTGCACTCCGGCCTGGGCAACAAGAGCAAAATTCGGTCTCAAAAAAAAAAAAAAAGAATTAAGGAGCCCTTCAGAAGGGAGCACAGGGACCCCTGAGTTTAGGGGCTTGGGCCCTTTGTGACCCGGGATAGACCTCCCCGTCCTACAGCTGCTACGACAGCGCGATGGACCCCCACACGTCAAAAGGTGACTCACGCCGGGTCAGCAGGTCGCGGAGTCTGCGAGAAGCCACGATTCCTGCCGCCATCGCTCCCGCCATCGTCTACTGAATATTCTGACCCACAAACCCCCTCGTTAGCCGAGGGGGCGGGCACAAAAGGCCGCCATGTTGAGCGAGGGCGTCGATGCCACAGCATGACAAGCAATGACGCCGTTTGTTCCGCCATCTTTACTAAGGGCAGCCGATTTCCGGTTGCCTTGCACAGTTACAGCCAGGCTCAGAAACGGCCCTTTGCCCCAGTGGGAACCTGGACTCAGCAAATAGTTCCCGCTGAAGTTCAACACAGTGCTGTTTCATAATGATGGAATAACTCGTGACAGCTGAAAAGTTCAAGGACACAATGGCAGCAGCGCTTGTAATCATGCATGTATATATCAAGTAAACTAAAAAGAAAAAAACTTGCAGGACTGTGAGTTTACCCACGTAAAGGAATGAGTACAGATGGGCCAACATTAAGCGCTATGAACTCCCACGAGATCATATTATTTCCCACCGTTTGCAGAGGAAACTGGCCCAGGCACCGCAAGGCACTAGGTTCAAGGTCGCTGAGCTTCAGAAGGGCTAAAGCAGGATTACCTGGCTCCAGAGTTCATGTTCTTAGCCGGGAGGGGTGGCTCACACCTGTAATCCCAGCACTTTGGGAGGCCGAGGCGGGTGGATTACGTGAGGTCAGGAGTTTGAGACTAGCCTGGTGAACATGGTGAAACACTGTCTCTACTAAAAATACAAAAATTAACCAGGCCTGGTGGCGCACATCTGTAGTCCCAGCTACTTGGGAGGCTGAGGCAAGAGAATCGTTTGAACCTGGGAGGCGGAGGTTGCAGTAAGCCCTGATCACGACACTGCATTCCAGCCTAGGTGAACCAGCAAGAATCTGTCTCCAAAAAAAAAAAAAAAAAAAAAAGCCCAGACATGGTGGCTCACGTCTGTAATCCCAGCACTTTGGGAGGCTGAGGCAGCAAGTCACCTGAGGTCAGGAGTTCAAGACCAGTCTGGCCAACAGGGTGAACCCACATCTCTACTAAAAATACAACAATTAACCAGGTGCCACGGCACATGCCTGTAATCACAGCAGGAGGCTAAGGCAAAAAAGGTCGCTTGAACCTGGGAGGCAGAGGTTGCAGTGAGCCGAGATTGCTCGAGTGCCCTCCAACCTGGGCGACAGAGCAACACTCTGTCTCAAAAAAAAAAAAGTTCATGCTCTTAAAGCACACACAGTGGAACTCCCTTAGGAAAAGCCAGTTACCCAAGGGCATAAAACAGTACTGTAAAACTGCTTAAGTATGCTCCTTAGGGAGACACAGAGCAAGGCGGTGAACACATGTCTCTGGGCCAGTGGGACTGAAGGAAGTATCTTTTCTTTCTAATGAACCTGTCTCCTGTCTGGTTTCACAGACTAGAGAAACAGGCTCTTCTGGAAGACAGAACCATTAACTACCCATCAACAGCAGACTGTTTATATCATGGAAAACTCTGAAACCTCTATGCAAAGATAAAAAAGTATGAGAAAAATGTGATGTAATAGAACATTTAATGAGATCCTTTTCTCCTTTGGTGTAAAAAAAAGTATAGCTGGGCTGGGTGTGGTGGCTTACGTTTGTAATCCCAGCACTTTGGGAGGCTGAGGCTGGCAGATCACCCGAAGTCAGGAGTTTGAGGCCAGCCTGGCCAACATGGTAAAACCCCATCTCTACTAAAAATACAAAAATTAACTGGGCATGGTGGCAGGTGCCTGTAATCCTGAGATTACAGGCTGAGCCAGGAGAATTGCTTCAATCCAGGAGGCAGAGATTGTAGCAGGCAGAGATCGCGCCACTGCACACCAGAACTTCAGCCTGGGTGTGGTGACAGTGAGACTCCATCCTAAAAGAATATATAAAAAAAATATAGCTGGACATGCGCAGAATATGGCATATGTATGTAATATCTCTGGAAGGAGACTCAAACTGCTAACAGAAAATGAAATTGGATGCTAGGAGACAAACTGGTAAAATTCACTTTTTATCTCCTTGACTGGCTTAAAAACACCCCCAGTTGATTTTGTTTATGGCTGCAACATGACTGTAGTTTTTCCTTGTCTAGAGGTTGTTTGAAACTTTCCAAAGTGAAACAAAACTTGTTCATTTGCTAAATGATGCTTTTGACTTCATTAAATGTTAACAATGTAAGGCCTGCACCGTGGTTCACAGTTGTAATCCTAGCCCTTTGGGAGGCTGAGATGGGTAGATCACTTGAGGTTGTCAGGAGTTCGAGACCATCCTGGCCAACATGGTGAAACCCCATCTTTACTAAAATTACAAAAATCAGCTCAGCATGGTGGCATGCACCTGTAATCCCAGCTACTCTGGAGGCTGAGGCAGGAGAATTGTTTGAACCCGGGAGGTGGAGGTTGCAGTGAGCAGATTCCACTGTACACCAGACTGGGCAACAGAGCAAGAGTCAGTCTCAGAGAATTCCTTATTCACAGTAAATTCCCAAAGTGGGCTATTCTCAAGCCTATACGCATAAACTCCAAGGTTTGTGAACTGCTCTTTTGCAGGTGACCTCTTCCTTCCAATAGTAATCAAAGTCCTTAAACCAGGATCCTTCCAGATGATACCCACTACAGCAAGGCATCTTCACAGATTCACACCTACAAGTGGGGAGTTATCTACCTTATGTTGCAATTATGTTTTGAGATATGGTCTCACTGCATCACCCAGGATGGAGTACAGTGGTGCCATCACAGCTCACACGATCCTCCTGCCTCAGCCCCCAGGAGTAGCTGAAACTAGGCACAGGACCTTCACCATGCCCTTATCACTTCTGTTTTTTGGTGAGAGGTTTTGCCATGTTGCCCAGGCTGGTCTCAAACTACGACTTTAAGTGATCTGCCCACTTTGGCTTCCCGAAGTGCTGGGATTACAGACATGGGCCACCACATCCAGCTGTTATCCTTTAACCCAGCAATTTCACTGGTAGGAATTTACCTACTGATCATCATCAGGGAAGTTGGCCAAGATATTTTGTAAAGACACATGTAACTCTTTGGGACCAGGTTGAATAAATCGTGACACATCCACACAATGATACTGCAAGGGTAGACAAGTCACTTTGAAATGATACAGAACACAAAGGGTTTTTTGAGACAGGGTCACACCCTGTTGCCCAGACTGCAGTGTAGTGACCCAATCACAGCTCACTGTGGCCTCATCCTCCCAGGCTGGGGTGATCCACCCCCACCTGCTGGGTAATTGGGATTACAGGCACATGCCACCCATGCCCAGCTAATTTTATTTTTTGAGACGGAGTTTCGCTTGTTACCCAGGCTGGAGTGCAACAGCACGATCTCAGCTCACCACAACCTCCGCCTCCTGGGTTCAAGCAATTCTCCTGCCTCAGCCTCCCAAGTAGCTGGTACTACAGATGCACACCACCATGCCCAGCTAATTTTTTTATTTTTAGTAGAGACGGGGTTTCACCTTGTTAACCAGGATGGTCTCGATCTCTTGACCTCGTGATCCACCCGCCTTGGCCTCCCAAAGTGCTGGGATTACAGGCTTGAGCCACCACGCCCGGCCAATTCTATTATTTTTAGTAGAAATGGGGCTTCACCATGACCAGGCTGGAAACCATTTTTCTTGAGACAAGGTCTCTCGTCACCCAGGTTGGAGTGCAGTGGTGTTGTCACTGCAGTGTTAACCTCCCAGGCTCAACTGACCCACCTGCCTCAGCTTCCCGAGTAGCTTGGACTACAGGTGTGTGTCATCAAACACACCTCAACTTTTTTGTAGTGGTAAGGTTTCACCATGCTGCCGAGGCTGGTCTTCAACTCCTAAGCTCAAGGTTATCTGGCCTGCCTTGGCCTCTGCAAAGTGCTGGGAGCACAGGCTGATGACCCACCACACCCGGCAGAGCTTGCTCGGCAAGGCCCAGGAAGACCACTACGCCTGCTGGATTTCCTCAAAGACAGCTGCTAGCACCATTCTCAGTTTGCAGCCCACCCTGCTCCTCTCAGGGTTCTGTGACTGTGCCCAGGCCTGCCTGTGCCTCTTTAGGACACAGTGAAAGGGAGGAGGGCAGAGCCATCCTGGAATCCCAGCAAACGCTGTGTTTATTTTCCAAACAATTTTATTGAAATGTGCCAAGAGTACATGGGCAGCACAAATGTACGAACAGGAAAAAAAAATCACATGGACAATAATTTTTAAAAGTGAAGGTTAATCTTGGGAGATTATCAGTTCCCCTCTCCCTCCCCCTGCAGATTTCCAGCGTTTCCATTAAGGTTAAGCCTCTATGAACCTAGCATTAAACAAAAAAAAAAAAAGGAAAAAAACAATACGAGATCTTCTGCAAAAAAACAGAAACAAAAAAACCAAAAAATGGCGTAAAGGAAAGAGAAATGTCTTCCTGCTCAGATAGGACTCTTCCTAGGCACCTAATTAGGAGGCGTGCTGAGCGGTGGAGAAACACAACTTCAGAGTGTAAGGGTATGGACCATCTGCAAAGAAGGAGAGAAGTCTGGTTGGGTCCTTTGTCTTTGGAGGCTCCCCAAGCCCATTTTCCCTCAATTTTGTACCCATCTCCCATTTTCTGCAGGTCAGCTTCAGGGGTCTAAGGAGTGATTGCCCAACAACGTGAGGTTTCCAGTTGAGCCAATGACCAATTATGCACAATGTTGCTCCTTTTCTTCCTTCATTCCAATGGAGAATCCCATTCCTATCTCCTTCTCTAGCCCAAGGCAATGGGCCTCTCCCAGCAACCGGATGGGCAAGTTTCATCTGCTGGCTAGTGTTGCCTCTTTCCTAGGTAAGAGTGGCTTTCCTATGCCAACTAAGCCAGTCTCTGATGCAAAGGGAGAATGCCGCCTCCCTGGAGGACAAGCCTGAGCAACTCCCAAACTGGCAAGAGTGGGTGGTAGCAGGTAGTCAGGCTGGCTCTCCCACGGGGAGCATAGGCTGCTCTCCTGGTGAGCAGGTCCCACCTGCCTGTGTCACCAACAGTGAGATGATCCCCCGGGTCCTATCTCAAGAGCAGGAAAGACATCCCTGGCCTGAAGCCAGCCAACCCATTAGGTCACCAGGGTGATGCCTGCAGGACACACAGATACTCACTTGGGTTTTTCATCTGGTAATGGTTCAGAAAGCCCAGAGTCTCCAGGGCATCGCTCTTGGATTCCCACTCCAGCAGTCCAGAGGAGCTTCGCTCACCTGATTGCAAAGCAAGAAAAGCAAAGGTTTTAGACTGACCCAATAGGAACTAGGCAGCTGCCCATCAACCACCAAGGACCTAACTAGGGGAAGGAGGTAGGCACACAACTCACTTTTGCCTGAGAATACTTTCACAGAAGATGGCCGCTTCACTCCCAGCTCATCGCAGATCTGCAAAAAAAAACAAGTAGTAAATGAACTCTGAAATAAAAAGGCTGCTGTACAGGATTCCAGCAGCCCAGGCCCTGCAGACTCAATATTTGAAGTTTTTGGGAGAAAAGGCTTCTAGATTTTATCACACCCCCTAAGGCCTCCCTGTGCCATAATAAAGGCCAGCAACAACACTATTAAGGTGCCTGAAATGGGAAGCTGCTTTCCTCTCTCCCATCTTTAGCAGCATCTCGTTATTGGCACCGGGCTATTGCTGAACTCAAGGCCAACATTTCAGACCACAGCCAGATCCACTTGAGTTCCTCCTCCTCCCTTCCTGCTGCCGCAGTTCCCCCTGGCGGAGCTTTACAGGGCCCACCTTCTGATGGCATCAGGGTGATGGCACCCCAAGGCTCCGCCAATGTGGTTGTTGTGAAATTGGGCCCTCACCACTGGACCTGTGAAGCAGCTTTCCTAGCATATGAGCAGTTGCCCTGCTTGCTAAAAATGCAACGGAGTGTGGCAAATGCTACTGCTGCTTGAAACTTGGTGCCATTCTCACTTTATCTAGTTTGAGAGCAGGGATCCCTATCTGTCCTGGCGTCTGCTGTGTCCCCAGCACTCAACCGAGGGCCAGGCAGGGGAGGAGTTCAATAGCTATTTGCAGAAAAGACCGAAATGAACAGGCTGCTTTGGCTGTGGTGAGGACCCGACTGCCTGCACAGCTCCAAGGTCCGCACCTCAAAGAAGTTCTCCTCGGTCACCTCCAGCGGGGCGTTGAAGAAGTGCAGCACGTTGCTGGGGTGCTGAATGCGGTTCTTGGCTGCCTGCTCCGGGGTGGAGAACCGATTGTTCCGGGATTCACTGAAGTCTTTGTAACTGCAAGACCCGTCTTCCAACCCGTATGACTGACCGGGCATGATGGCTGGCTGCTTGGAGACACTGCAAGAGGGAAAAGGGGAGCCTCTATCATAGCCAAAGTTGTCCCCCAAGCCTTCCTCTGTTGCCTCCAGAGGCTCTGCTGGCCCCGTTTGCCTTGGGGCATTGCTCTACAGCTAAGGCGAGGCTGACCCACTTTCTCCTGTGGTGTCAGAAGAATGTCTGGGAAACACCTGCCACACCCCATTTCTGTGTGGATAAACACCTTAGCCTCACTATGCTCTTCTGCTAGGCTCCATTCCCCTCCCTTCCTCTCCCCTGTACCTGTGCCATCCTCTCTAGCCTGAGCACATACCAGACATTCAGCTTCTGCCCAAACATGAAGTTGTTGTTGAGGTGGGTAATGGCCCGGTCCACAGCATAGCCATCAGCCATCTCCACCATGGCGGCCCCCGGCTTGCTTTTCATGAATTTCACCTTGGGGAGAGCAGCTGCAGTCAGTACCTCTGTCCGGCTACCAGGGACCCCTCTCTTGTCCCTCCCAAGTTAGAATAACTCCTGCTCTGGGCCCCCATGTCCTCACACGGTGTATCAGGACCTCTAGAAAAACATGACTGGCCCACACCAAGTGCTCAACTCAAGATGAGAAGCAGAGCCTGGGCTGTGTTTTTAACTGTGGAACATAACCCATCAGTGAGTCATTTAGTGAGGCACAACAGAAAACTCTACAGGAAGAGAAAAAAATCAGCCACTTTCACCATTTTGCCTGCGACACACAGACATGTGTTACCTATGGATGTCTCTACCTATGGTCAGGAGGTAAAACCCTCCTTCAGCTGGGTTACAACAGAGCGGTGCTGGCTCTGGAACCCAGCAGTCTGGCTCTGAGTCCTGCTTCCCATAAAAGCTATGTGAACCTGGGTAGGTTATTTAACCACTGTGCTCCACTTCCCCCACCCATCTCATCAAGGATTGTGAGAAATTACACAAGTCACTACATGTAAAGCACCTTTAACAGTGCCTAGGTAAGATCACTTCACCTGTGTTACGAGCTACTCTAAGTAACAGACCAAGTCAGGAGTTGCACAAAAGCTCCCCCAAGACCCTTAATCTAAGTAAAACACGACCCAGTCTCAGGGAGACACTCAGTTACCACCCAGCACCAGCTAACTGTCCCATGGGAAGGCAGGAAGGCCCAGTGTCACCAGATCGTCAAGTTTTCGGGATGAAATCCTTACATGATGGTGCTTCACTATTAATGAGTTCATTTTTATGTTTTCTAAATCTCTATAATTCATATAATGGTAAATATTAGTATTTTTATGTGATAAAGTCCTGTTTCTTTTCTTTTAACAATGGTGATTCAAAAACAAAACACCCAATAGAGCCCATGTGCAAATAGGCTGCCTGGGCTTACTGAGTCACTCACTCGGGTTGCCCGCCCCGCGCCAACTAGCAAGATACAAAGCTCAAGCGAGGGACCCAGCAGTCCTGGCGGCAGCTCACCTTCTCCACATTGCCATACAAGCAGAAGACATTGAAGACTCGATCACAGTTCATCTTAGATTGATCCAAGCCATAGACCATGAGCACAGGGCTGTCGGCGTGAGGGCCATACTCGGGTGGTGGGGGAGGGGGTGGGGGGTGCCCATACTGGGGACCGTAGCGACTTGGGCCCCGACGGTGACCCCCCACTGGTGGACCCATCCTTCTCCCTTCGTAGTGAGGTGGGGGGGGGCCGTAGCCCTCATCATGGTAATGGCTGTGGTACCCACCGTGGGGCCCTCCTGGGGGGTGGGAAGGAAAGAGAGGGAGGACGGGTGAGAATTTGCACGGCGGGCGGCGGGCAGGGGCACATGAGCCACGGGAGTCCACGGAGGGGAACCCCCTGCCCTCACCATATTCTGCGGGGTGATCTCCCAGTAGAGGGGGCTGCCTCTGGCGTTTGTTGGGGTTGCTGCCAGGGTCACCTGCAGACAGAGAAAACAGTTAAGAGTCTCACTCAGAAATTAGGGTCTCTCCCTCCCTCCTGACTTCACAGGCTGATCTGAGTCCCCCAGCTCCTGCAAGCTATAAGCTCTCCCTTCCTCAAGGGCTGAATCCTTCCCCCTTTCGTGATCCAAACTACGGCAGGCATGAAGCCCGAGTCTCAAAGCTGGCACCCACTCTCCCTCCCCTACTCATACCAAAGGGCTGATCTTCTTCTGTGAAGGACAAGGCCAGGTTGTGTGCTCTCACCTGCCCTGGCCCTGGGAGGAAGCCCAGCTCCTGGGCCCTCTGAGGAACCTGCAGCTGCTATGGAAGCTGATATACTGTGGGGGCCAAAAGCAGCTTTCAAAACTGACTCCCAATGAAGGGAGAGTAGATTAAGACCAGGAAAATAACCCAGGAGGAAAGAAATCTTGATCACCAAAGCCCCCAAAGACCTAGGAACTCTAGACCATCTCTCTAGGTCTCTTCTTTCTTAATCCCAGTCCCCGCTCGCTCCCAGTCCTGCCAGCCCAAGAGGGACTGACTAGGAGCTGACAAGCAGGGCAACAGCAGAATCAGTTCAAAGAAGCAATCATGTACAAGGCATCGACATTCCCACACCCAACAATGGCGCAGATCCACCCCGACCGCAGCAGTTCATAATCGCTGCCGTTAACTTAGCGCTTAAGTGGCAGGCACTGGGCTAAGCGCTTTACAGACATCACAGCTTCTCAAATTCCTCACAACAACCCTATGAGGTAGGTTCTGATATTGTAGCCCCATTTTACAGATAAGAAAACTGAGTCATTAACTTTTAACTGAGCAGTTAAAAGACACTTTGGCCCAAAGTCACAAAGTCAGTGGCTGAGCCTGATTTGAACCCAGGTCTGGCTGACTCAAAAACTCAGGGCTGGAAACCACTGCCCTTTCCTGCCACCCAGCCTGGGTTTTTTAACAGTCATTACAAAGATGGAAAGGACTACTTACAGCAGAAGTACAGAGTACAATGTCCATTTTTCACAAAAACAAATCTGTATTTTCTCTTACCATTGGACGCTTCAACAGTGAGTTAGCACAGTTCTGAAAGATGGCGTCCCATCAAACATACACTGCGACCCTGCATCACATGGTTTCAGTCATAAATACAAGTCACGGCACACATCCGCTACAATTTTTTTTAAAGAATTGTTTTAAAAGTCAGTATTTTCATTAAATCAAAAATGGCTCACAGATGTTCTGTCCTCAGAAGATATCAGAAAAGTGGAAATAAAGGTGTATGAAGTGGGTAGTGTCCCTCCGTGTTGTCACCTCCTCAAATATGTGCTGCAGTGCGGTGGTGCGGTGCTTCTGGCTGTGTAGCGCTCCGTGTGCGTGTCTCCTGGTATGAGGTGTGCCAGTGGCCCCACTACGCTCGCGCTTTTGGCCTTGGGAGCGCGCCTGGTTACCCGCCAGCAGGTAACTGTGTGCCTCTGAGCTGTTTGGCTGTCTGGTTTTTGGTCTGTTTGGTTTTTTGATTTTTTTTTTTTGGTTTGGTTTAAGTTTTTTTTTGGTTTCTGATCTCCAGTTGGTGCAGATTATGTTGGCAGCCGGTGACTGCAGAAAAAAAAAATATCAAAACAGAAAAAAAGAACACCCTCCCCAAACCAAAGGACTTAAAAAACAAAACCCATATGGCGAGGAATGGAGAGAGGATCCTATTGTCTTGGAGGCCCATGGAATCTACTTCAGTCTATGAAACGTTCTCCGAAAAGAGCACCGCTCGCTGGCTGGCTGGGAGAGCTCTGTTCTCTGTGTTTCCTACTTCTGTGTACATTCTCGGGTTCAAGTTTGCTTGGATTTTGACTTTTTTTTAAAATGTTTAATAAAAAAGCAGTGTCTGCTGCCATGTTGCGTCTCTTTCTCTCTTTGTCTCTGTATGCCTCTGTCTCTGTGCTTGTAGCTGTTCCTTGGAGCGCGGTGTGGTGTTCTTGATGTAGTGAGCTCAAGTCTGCGGCTGTTTCTGGGGACGTGGTGGAGGCTGCATGTTCTGTTCTCTCCAGGAAGAGCTAGTGGTTTTCTACCCTGTGTGTTGGTGAGCAATGTGCAGAGGCAGAGCCGCTGAAGTATGGTTCCTGAGGGGTGGCGAAGCACCGCCCTCACTCCAGGTCACCTCATCAGCCCTCGTTTTTTTTGGCCCCAGCCTTGGGGCTGCCAAAGCTGAGAGGCATCAAAACCAATGCACAGCCAGCCCCTGCCACTAGCCCCTGCCGGTCTGCACATCTTCTATTTATGTTCCTTGGAGAAGAAATGGTTGTTGCCATGTTTCTGTTAGCAGTCATGTAATGCCATTGCCCGCTCTGGTACATTCACTTGGTCACCAATTTGCCTCTGACCTTTGGAGGGAGCAGCCAGGCCCACAGGGCCCACTGTGAGGATCCTGGGGAGAGTCTAGCCCACCCTGCCCACTGCTTCCCAGATGCAAAGGCGAGCAAGACAGGCCTGCCTAGGAATGGGGCCTGCCTCTCAGGACCTGTGCGATGTCAGCATCGAGCCTCCTCCCTCAGCCCATGGACTGGTCCGACGTTATCAGACCAAGACAGACACAGAGATGGACGGTCTTGCTGGGGGGCTGCCGCTGTTTCTCATAGGCAATCCTCCACCTCTCCCTCCTACCAAAGGCAAACCATTCTTGACAGACACTAGGAAGGAGGTTGTCCATTTGGGCCCCCTGCAGAGATGTTGCGTCCCCTCTACAAATGATGTGAGGCATGTCCGCCCTGATCCAATCCAGAGTGTCTCACCTCCACAGGGTCAGCTTGCTCAAAGACTCGCTGCAAGAGCCCAGGAGACCTCATCACCCCCCACACTGTCACTCCCCCAAATCAGACCCTCTCAACAGCACAGAACAAGAGGACAATTCCTGGCTCAGCAAGAATGGAGTCAGTGACCTTAACCAGACTCTCAAAGGAGCCACCCCCATGCCTCATCCTCGTGAGGCCCTGTTTCCCGCCCATCCGGGCTTCCTGGGCAGCATTGGAGGACCATAAGCAGCAGCGAGAACCCATAGAGGCCCCTCACTCCCCCTCTCCCACTAAGGTGTCAAAAGCTGACCCCAAGGCCCTCCCATGTCCATGGGGAGCCCAATGGCATTACATAACCCTGAGCCCAGGCCTATGAAATGCACTAGTTGAGTGAAGGCAAGGTGGGTATATTTAGAACAAAGTGGCCGTCAGGATTACCTTGTCCACTGAGATTGGGGTTTGTGTAGTCCCAAGTATCCTGATCATTCTTGAACACATTCAAGCGTGTAGGCTGCAAGACAAGACCTGACGTCAGCCATTTCCCAGCTCACCTGGAAGCTTATGAGGAGCAGTCAACCTCCCAGACGTACCTTTGCGTATTCAATCTTCAGAGTGCAACAGCCAGAATATATATCAGCCCCATTGAGCGAGGCCTTGGCCCGCTGGGCACTTTGAACAGAGTCAAATGTGAGTCAAGTTAAGGAAAGTCCCAACACAGGAGATCTTTGAGAAGGGCTTCGTTGTCCCAGAAAAGGATAAGGACAAGATAGTGTCCAGAGACTGTGGTGGATGTGGCTTTGGGATTAGCTCACTGCCCAGCCACTAGCCTCAGGTTAACAGACCGCTGCCCTGGGTGAGAAGTTACTGGCCAGAGTTCTCTCGCAATCTGCACCCCCACCTATGTGCACCAACAACCTCTTCTGCTACCACACTACCTTCATCTCAGTCCTCTCTCAGGCCCTTTGACTAAATCTGAAACATCAACCCGATTAAAGCTCTGCCTGCAAAGTCCATCAGTGGCTTTTCCCTCCCTGAAGCATCACACTGTTGTCTGTCTAGCATGCCCTACAAACTTCTTTCAATGTCTATTACAAACCCGTCCACTTGCCAGCTACTCCGCAGTCCTCAGGTCTTTCAGTTTCTCCAACACTAGCCCCTTCCGACTTTACAACCTTTGCAGAGGCTGTTTCTTCCACCTTGAATATCAGCTCCTATTTGCTCATAGAAATAGGACATTACCTCCTCAGAAACCTTCCCACGTTCCCCACCTGTTTTTTTTTAATATGGAGTCTGGCTCTATTGCCCAGGCTGGAGTGCAGTGGCATAATCTCAGATCACTGCAACCTCTGCCTCTCAGGCTCAGGCAATTCTCCTGCCTTAGCCTCCTGAGTAGCTAGGATTACAGGCGCCCACCACCACGCCTGGCTAATTTTTGTATTTTTATAAGATAGGTTTCACCATGTTGGCCAGGCTGGTCTTGAACTTCTGATCTCAGGTGATACACCCGCCTTGGCCTCCCAACGTGCTGATCTTATAGGCACGAGCCACTGCACCCAGCCCCAAATCCCTTTTAAATTCCTTTTCCCAGGGCGACATTTTCTCAGGACCTCTTTGAGACCGTGTTCCCCAGACCTTGGTCACTCGTATTTGGCTCAGAAGAAACATCTTTTTTTTTTTTTTTTTTTAGAAACATCTTTAAAAATAAATTCCAGCTGGGCACAGTGGCTCACTTCCATAATCCCAACACTTTGGGAGGCTGAAGTGGGTGGATCATGAGGTCAGGAGATCAAGACCATCCTGGCTAAGACAGTGAATCCCCGTCTCTACTAAAAGTACAAAAATAAAAAATAAAGCCGGGCACGGTGGCTCAAGCCTGTAATCCCAGCACTTTGGGAGGCCGAGGCGGGTGGATCACGAGGTCAAGAGATCGAGACCATCCTGGTCAACATGGTGAAACCCCGTCTCTACTAAAAATACAAAAAATTAGCTGGGCGTGGTGGCGCGTGCCTGTAGTCCTAGCTACTCAGGAGGCTGAGACAGGAAAATTGCCTGAACCCAGGAGGCGGAGGTTGCGGTGAGCTGAGATCGCGCCACCTGGGTAACACCTGGAGATTGCACTCCAGCCTGGGTAACAAGAGTGAAACGCCATCTCAAAAAATAATTAATTAATTAAATTCAAATAAAATTAGCCAGGCGTGGTGGCATGTGCCTATAGTCCCAGCCATTCAGGAGGCTGAGGCAGGAAAATTGCTTGAACTCGGTAGGTGGAGGATGCAGTGAGCTGAGATTGTGCTGCTGCACTCCAGCCTGGGCGACATAGCGAGGCTCCGCCTCAAAAATAAGTAAATAAATAATAATTCCCATTGTATCTCCTAACAGTGCTCTCTACCCTCAGATTTACACAACCACATGACATGCCTGCTTCTGTAACTGCCTCCCTGCTCAGTCACTGGGCTCTGTGAAGGCACCTGGCATATAGCAGGGCACTCCTGTGGTCAGGAGACACACGCTGGCTCAAAGAATGGCCACTGCCAAGCCCTGTAAGAGTCCCTACCCTAAGGAACACCTGTTTTCCAGCAAAGGATATTCCACCATGGCCTGAACTCCATTCTTCCGGAAAATGACAATTCTCTGAACAGGGCCACAAGGATTACAGATAGTGTAAAGAACATCCTGCAAAAGCAAACACAGGCAAGATGAAGGGGCACTGGCAGGTCAGTCTGGCTTAGCGGAGGGAATAGGGGAAAAAGGAAGACGGGAGACCTCACAAGGCACAAGGAATGTCTGCTGGCACATACCGTGGTGATTGAATAGATGGGGTTCAGGATGGTAAAGAGAAGCACACTGTTCACGCTCCGGGAGTCATCGGAGTCCCCGGGGCGGGAGATCTTCTGGCTGGTAGAGTAGTTAACAAAAGCTGGGTGACCCGCAATGTATATTTGGTTGTCGGCTGCGTAGTTCACTGCATTGCAAGCCCCCAACACATCTTCAAACTCCACCAGTGCTTGTCTCTTTTTAGGCATTACCACCACATAGCTGGCAGAGAAAAAAACAGGTTTCAGTTCTCTCAGGAAAATGGAGCGAGAAGGGAATCATTCAATTTTTTGAGAACTGACTCTTCCATGGCTTCTGGACTCCTCTGCAAACCTATCGTGGTCCCTGAACTCAACACCCAGTGCCACAAGTAGTACCACAGGCCAAAGACATCTAGCTCAGCCATCACCTCCTCTGGGAAGCCTTCCTGACCTCTCCTCACCAGACTGTCAGATGCTGCCTACAAAAGGCTTCTTGCACTTACGCTGTCAAGTACAAATCATTCTGGTAGGCAACTTTCTAAGAGAAGAAATCCAGAAGAGCTGTGCTCACTACTGTATCTGCAGTATACAGCACGCACCAAACATTCAGTAACTATTTGGTGAATAAAACATTGTCGGCCAGGAGCAGTGGCTCACTGTTACAGTGACAGTGGCCTGTAACCCGAAAACTTGGGAGGTCTAGATGAACTGATTACTTGAGCCCAGGAGTTTGAGACCAACCTGGCCAACATGGCAAAACTTTGCCTATACAAAATAAAAACAAAAATTAACTGGGTGTGGTGGCGTGTGCCTGTAGTCCCAGCTACTCATGAGGCAGAGGTGGAAGGACTGCCTGGGACTGCATGAGACTGTGCCACTAGAGTCAAGCCTGGGCCACAGACTGAGACCCTGCCTTGTCTCACAAGAGAACACTGACTAGATACAAGACAGAGAAGGAAGTAAAAAGGATCATGAAATTTGCTGCCATCAGACACAAAGTACAATGGCCAGCCCAAAAGCAGAGAAGCCACAGAACCTAGACCAGAATGGCAGAGAAATCACCATTTCCAACCAGAAATCGTAGAGACACAAGGACAGCAAGGAGTCAACTTTGGAAGCCCAACTCCTGGCCCAAGCCCAATACCTGATGGGTCCAAACTCCTGCAAGGCCTCCACAAGGTCAGCTTCCACCACACCGTCAATCAGGCCCCTGATGTGGACAACTGGGGAGGCAGGGGTTTTGTGCGGGTCATCGTAGTTCTCCTGAGAAAGGAAGCAGAAACAAGAATTCTTTCTTGCTGTGCAAGATGAAGGCCCACTGGCCTCTGTGCTTTTGTAGACCCAGTCTATTAGCTGGATGCTACCCAGGAAGGATGTGCAGGACAGAGAAGGGGCAGCAGTTGAAGCCCATCACCCCAGAGGATTCTGTATCAGCAGAATAGTGGTCCTGAGTAGGCAGTCACTTGCCCACTGGCTCTTCCTGTAGCTTCTGAGGAAGGTAGAATGGAGGAAGAACCATACAAGCCCCAAATCCTTAAGTTCTTCCAGGGACCTCTCTTCCCACTGGTCCACTGGACCAAGGAAACATGCACAAAGAGTAGCTGGGAAAGGAGACAGGCTGGCAGGAAGGGTTCTAATAGCTATCTGCTACAGTCTGAACGAGGACATGCCCTTTGGATGTGTCCCAAATTCTTTGCCCTCATCATCACCCAGCTAAGCACCCCTGTTCCCCACCACTCACACTCGGGTTCAGTCACAGCAAAAAACAACACGTGCCCCAGAAACTTGGGCAGCTAGGCCAGTCTTGACCCCTTTTAATCCTGAATCACCCTCCAACCAAAACGTACTTTGAAAATTACTGCCTAGGTCAGACTACGGAAAAGACAAAACCCGTCTTTTAGAAAGAGAAGAAACTCCAACCCATACCATTAAGAACGAAGACTGCTCCTTCCTGGAAGTATCTTATACCCACCCACACATAGAAGAAGCCTCTGGGCTGGGCGTGGTGGCTCACGCCTGTAATCCCAGTACTTTGGGAGGCCGAGGCGGGTGGATCACGAGGTCAAGAGATCGAGACCATCCTGGTCAACATGGTGAAACCCCGTCTCTACTAAAAATACAAAAAATTAGCTGGGCATGGTGGCGCGCGCCTGTAATCCCAGCTACTCGGTAGGCTGAGGCAGGAGAATTGCCTGAACCCAGGAGGCGGAGGTTGCGGTGAGCTGAAGTTGCGCCATTGCATTCCAGCCTGGGTAACAAGAGCGAAACTCCGTCTCAAAAAAAAAAAAAAAAAAAAAAAGAGAAGGAAGATTAACTCGCTTCCACTTCTCCTGGGCTCTGGGGACAGCCTCAAGACCGAGAATCACTGGGGACAAGTGCATGGAATCTGGGTAGCATAGGATTCTATTTCAAGAACAAACTACCCGAACCACGGGGGGGGGGAGGAGGGGGACTTCCAACTCCAGCCCCGCTCCTCACCAGCTGTGCCACCTACGCTAATTCACCTCAACTCTCCTGCCCCATTTCCCTCTCTGTAAATCGGGAATCCCAGTATCGCCCCAAACCTCACCGAAGAGCGTTAATAATTCAATTAAGATGTCTTTAAAACTTGTGGGACAAGGCCTGAGGAAGATCAAGACGCTAGCAACTCCTAACTCCTGAACCCCGGACACCCCTGCAAACAGGCTGCACTGCAAGACTCCAAGATTTTGTAGGGAACGGGGACTGGGCCTCAATCCAAAAACAACGACTGGTGTTTTCGTCGGGAGTTACAAGGAGCCGAAATGCTTCCGGCATGGCCAGGGAGGTTTGGTTTATCAAACCCTCCTCACCCGGTGAATCCTCGGAAATTGTAAGCAAGCTTGTGATGGTTTTAAAGCTTCGCTTAATTCCTAAACAGCAAAAAATGCATTTCACAAGTCCATCTTCTCGTTTTTCAGTGCCCACAAAAATGGGGGAGATACTCTCTGTTCTGGCATTTACGCTCTAACACATCCGTTTCTGTATAGAAACAAGGCTGGACCTTTAATTAAGCTGCGATCTCCGGACGGAATTCCCCACGGGAGAGGACAAGGCCGCCGCCCACCCCTTCCCAATCACGAAACGCTCCCCCAACCGCCCACGAGGCCGGGCGGGAGAACTGCGCCTGCGCAAGGGGCAGGCGAAGAAAACGATAAAGAGGGGAAAAACGGCCCGGCCGCGTGCCCGGCCCCCCCCCCCCCCGCCCAGCCAGCAGCGCCTGCGCCCTAGGCAAATCGCCTCAAGCGCTACTTCCTCCGCGCACCCCACACCCCTCTCCCGACTGCGCGCAGGCGCAAGCGCCTGTCCTCCAGCAAACCCCGCCGTTTGCCCAACGGCCGCCCCTCCCCATCCCCCACCCCTTCAACGGCGCGAGGGCCTGGGCGCGTGCGCAGAGGTCCCTTAAAAAAAATGCCCTCAAGTGGGAAATTGCCCCCCACTTCCTGGCCTTCCCGGCCTCCAGGGCTCTGGCCTCACCCCGCCGCCGCCGCCGCCCGCCGCCCCAGCTCCTCCACCGCCACCGCCGCCGCCTCCGTGCTGGTCGCCAGCGTTGTCAGTCTTCAGCCGTTTAGGGGCCCGGCCGCCCTCACTGCCGCCGCCGTAGTAGCGGCCACCGCCGCCTCCGCCGCCCGCCGCCGCCATCTTCACCATCGCTCCCGACCGCCTCCGCTGCTCGTCCGGCTGCTGCCTCTGCTCCAGCCGCCGACGCCGCTTCTCCGCCCGGGGCAGCAGCCTCCGCGACATGGCGGCGCAGAACCCGCCTCCCCCCGCCTCTCATTGGGGGAGGGACACGCCCGTCACCCGCCGCCCCCACCCGATAGGGGGAGCCACTGGTCCCGCCGCGGGGGGAGGGTAGGCCTCCACACGCCTTGCGCGCCTATTGGACACTGCCCACCGCGTTCTGCAGGAGGGGCCGCCCTCGTTTGTCTGAGACACTCTTTATAGGTGATCGCTTTCTGCCAGTCATTCCGTCGACCCCGCCGCCTTAAAATAAAATCCAATTTAATAGGTCGGATTTCTAGGGCCGCCGGCCTCCCTAACAGCACCTGATAGGAGCGGCGCACCAAACCGCCCAAGAATCCCCGCCTCCCTCCCGCTTTCACTGGTCTCCTCGCTAATCCGTCAAGCCGAAAGCCTTTAGCATCCAGTCACAATGACTATCTTTCCGCGCCACTTCGCAGGGAGACAAGGAAGCCCCGCCCTTTCTTGGTCTCTCTCCAATGGTTACTACGGATGCCCATTCTTCTGCGTCTCCAGTGATTGGTCAATGAAGAGTGGAGCGCACCCTCTCACCAGATGGTAGGACTACTGGTACGCTCTGATTGGATAAAAATGGGGAGCCCCACCCCAGGATAGGCACTTTTTGGTGCAGTCTCGGAGACGAGCGAAGGCGAAAAGCGCATGCGCAAATATGCTTTCAGGCACCGCCCAGAGGCGGGGCCACCCCTCGAGAGCGACGGCCTGGAGTACCCAGAGTATTTATGCAGCTCCTGCTGTGTGCGCGCCGGAAGGTTAGACCGAGATTGACGGGAACTCCCAAGATATCTCTGTCGCGATCACTATACCCTCTTCCTCTCCACCTCTAGAAGGAATTCTTTAAAATGCCAAATCAAAATTCTCCTCAGTATAAAACCACTCGCTGCTGCCGACTATCTTCGGACCCTGCCCAGTTCTAAATTCAGTCGCAACCCCTTTCAGTTTCCCTTGGGAGAAGGCTCTTCCGCTCACTGTTGATCTGTGCCAGTGCAGTCCCTTCCACCTGGAAGTCCCTCCGCCAGCCCTCCGGCAGGAGCTAAGGGCTAAGTCATCTTGTCCGTGCGATCTCAGTTCACAGGTCCCTGCCGTCCCAGACCCCCAGGCTTCCCCCCAAAGCCATCACTCAGGCCTGTGGTTTTCACCTGACAGCTCGACCCCTCTGAGCGCCATAGGAGGTCCTGGCCCCGACCTTGGAGAGGGTGGCCACCTACCAAGTGCCCAGTGCAGCACCTGGCACATCGCAAGACCCCTGCACAGGAGAGGCGTTCTTGAGATCTGTGCTTGCGTCCGGCCTTTCCTCCTCAAGGGCGGGGTAAGACCACCCGCACTGCCCGGCAGAGAATGCCGGAGGGTATCTCCAGCCTCCAGCGAAGCCCAACTGGCTGAGCCTGAGGGTGGGGAGAGGAGCGCTCCAGTTATCATCGGCAGGCGGCGAGGCAAACGAGGACTGACCCAGAAGCTAACGTTATGGGGCTGCCCCGCGCGTGTGGCGGGGTGGGGGGGGCGGTGGGCACCTCAGCGAAGCTATTGGCAAGTGACGATGTCGCCAAAGTGTGGGGGAAGCGAAGCTAGCGTCGTGAGAAATGCGTGGACGCCCAAAAAGTTCTCCAGAACCTTTCCGCCCGGCTGACCGGGGCTCTCGAGTTGAGGTCCTGGTGGAAACTGACTTTGAAATGGAGGTCGTGTGTGTGGCTCACACCTGCAATCCCAGCACTTTGAACTGCCGAGGCGGGAGACCCGCTTGAACCCGGGACTTCGAGACCAGCCTGGGCAACGAAGCGTGACCCCGTCATTACAAAAAATACAAAAATTAGCCGGACGTGGTGCCGCGTGGCTGTAGTCCCAGCTACTTCGGAGGCCGAAGCGGGAGGATCGCTGGAGCCCAGGAGTTCGAGGTTGCAGTGAGCTGTGATCACGCCCCTGCACTCCAGCCTGGGCGACAGAGCCAGACCCTATCTCAGAAAAAATGGGGTCAATGGCAATACGAGGGGGACAGGCCTGGTGGGTCTGCCGGTAAAGGGAAATAAAGTTTGGGGAGGGGGCCCTGCTGGGGATCTCGGCCAGCTCCCCTCCCCCGACCCCTCCGACACCGGGGAGATCCGAATACGCTAGCGGAAGAGATACGGGGGCGGGGCCGCCTCTGAAGCACGTGACCCGTGTGACGAGAGAAGGCGGGGCCGGCCTCGACGAAGGGCGGGGTCGCTCTGTCCCAACGTCAGAGGAATGCGGTGGGGGGAGGGGGAGAGAGGGGGCCCCTCCCCTCCCCGCCCCCGCGCCCGGCCCGGACGCCCCTCGCGCCAGCGCGCGCGACCGGAACGCGGCGGAACGGTTTTCCCGGCACCACACGTTCCAGGCCGCCGGCCCGGCCTCGTGACCCGCGCCCCCCGCCCTCCCCGCCGCCGCCCCGCCCCCACCCCGCTGCTTCGACCTCGGCCCCCGGCTGCGCGCGGCGCCGCCCGCCCGTGCCCCCGTCACCCTCCCGGACCCCTCGCCCCCAGCCCCTACCAGCTCGGCGGCGAGCCTGGCCGGCCGTCCCGGATCGAAAAGAGCAGACACTGGGAAGTTTTGGGAGAGGGAGGGGCGGACCTTAAAGGGACCACGACCTTTTTTCAGTCCGGTAGCGGGGAGAAAAACTGGGAGGAGGGGGCGCGGGAGCGGAGACGCGGCAGCGGACCGAGGGTCACCCTGCGGGGGAATGAATGGAGGAAACCAGGGGAGAAAGGAGTGGGAAGACCTTGGAGCCGCGGTGTTCGGGCTCCGCGTCCCTTTTCCCCGAAAACCCACCCCCGTCCCCCCGCCGACAGAAAGTCACGCAGTTGTTTGAGACTCGCGCATAATTCCTCCTGGTCAGCCAAGTGTTGTTTTGGCTGAGGCAAGTGTTTGGGGTGTCCATTGCGCACGTAGGGAAATAGGCTGAAGAGACGCAAGTGACTAACCCAGGATGCCACAGCTTGCCAGTGGCATGGCTGGTCTGGTCTGACGCCAGAGCAGACGCATCCCCACTGCACTGCAGGGCTTATTAGGGTGATGGGGGAGGCCGTAGAGAAGGGGGGTTCAGAGCAGGGGCCTGGAGCCCACCCTGCCGTGGTTCCAATGTGGAGGCTGCATTTACTGTCTCTGTACCCTTGGGAAAGTCACAGCCTTCCTCATCTGTTAGGGGGATGGCAATAGCAGCTTCCTGTGGGTGGTCATGAGGAATGCAGAGAATGTCTGGAAACGGGACCTCAAGGGCCTACCCCCATTTCACAGATGAGGTAAAACTGGCCCGGAGAGCTGAAGAACCGCGGAAAATTACCACAGCTGGGCAGCCTCTGAAAGAGCAAGTTGCTCCCGTTCTTAACCCACACAAAGCTTAATCCGACCCTTCAGATCCTTGTAAACCCCTGCCAGCCAGGCACAGTGGCTTCTTCTGTAATCCCAGCACTTTGGAAGGTCGAGGGGGCCAGATTGCTTGAGTCTGGGAGTTCGTGACCAACCTGGGCAACATGGTGAAACCTCTCTACATAAAATACAGGCCGGATGCCGTGGCTCACACCTATAATCCCAGCACTTTGGGAGGCCGCGGTGGACGGGTAACGAGGTCAAGAGATCGAGACCAGCCTGGCCAACATGGTGAAACCCTGTCTCTACTAAAAATACAAAAATTATCTGGGCGCAGTGGCGCCCGCCTATAGTCCCAGCTGCTCGGGAGCCTGAGGCTGGAGAATCAATCGCCTGAACCTGGGAGGTGCAGTTTGCAGTGACTCGAAATGAGAAAAGAGAAAGAAAAATAATGCTGCTCTGACCATTCCTAGTGATACCTGTTTGTGTCCCTGTGTGAGTTTTCAGGGCACATACCTCGAAGTGGGATTGTTGGGTCACACAACATATTTATTTTTTATTTTAAGACGGGGTTTCACCGTATTGGTCAGGCTGGTCTTGAACTCCCGACCTCAGGTGATCCGCACGCCTTGGCCTCCAAAGTGCTCAGATTACAGGCACGAGCCACCACGCCCGGCCCACACAACATATTTTAACATTATTTTCCAAAATATCTACCATATTTTTCTTCCTGTACTACATTGTTTTCCCAAATATCTGTACCATATATTCCCACCAGCAGTATATGAGGTCTCATTTGTTACCCAAGCTGGAGTGCAGTGATGCATATACAGCTCACTGCAGCCTTGACCTCCTGGGCTCAAGCAATCTTCCCACTTCAGCCTCCTGAGTAGCTGAGACTACAACCACATGCCATCGTGTCCTTTTTTTTTTGAGATGGAGTCTCAGTCTGTGGCCCAGGCTGAAGTGCAGGGGTGTGATCTCCACTCACTGCAACCTCTGCCTCCCAGGTTCAAGCAATTCTTCTGCCTCAGCCTCTCGAGTAGCTGTAATTACAAGCACACGCCACTACGCCAAGTTAATTTTTGTAGTTTTAGAAGAGATGGGGTTTTACCATGTTGTCCAAGCTGGTCTGGAATTTCTGGCCTCAAGTGATCTGCCCACCTCAACCTCCTAAAGTACTGGGAATACAGGCATGAGCTACAGTGCCCAGCTGCTCTAATTTTTTTTTTTTTTTTTTTTTAGAGACGGCTCTCACTATGTTGCCCAGGGTGGTCTTGAACTCCTGGGCTCAAGCAATCCTCCCACTTCAGCCTCCCAAGTATTAGGATTATAGGTGTGAGCCAGGCACGAAGCCACGGTGTCTTCTGTTCTTTTCCAAAACCTTCAGTTTTGATAAGCTTTCCTCCTTTTCCAGTATAAATTCTGAGGCTCTGAATTTCCCTCTCCATTTTAATTTGGCTGCATTTTACAGAAAGTAAAATGCAGTTTTGGAACATCCATTCTAATTTCTCTCAAGCAGATGGCATCTAACTTACCTTCTTGTTGTGGATTACTAAAATACTTGCAAATTGGTACATTTTGCATTTTGAAAGATTTCACCAAATTACCCTCCGTTAGCACTGTAACAATTGAGTTCTCAGGATTTCTATATTAAAAAGGAATTTTCGGCCGGGCGCCTGTAATCCCACCACTTTGGGAGGCCGAGGCGGGTGGATCACAAGGTCAAGAGATCGAGACCATCCTGGACAACGTGGTGAAACCCCGTCTCTACTAAAAATACAAAAATTAGCTGGCCATGGTGGCGCGTGCCTGTAATCCCAGCTACTCGGGAGGCTGAGGCAGGAGAATTGCTTGAACCCAGGAGGCGGAGGTTGTGGTGAGCCAAGATGGCGCCACTGCACTCCAGCCTGGGTAACAAGAGGGAAACTCTGTCTCAAAAAAAAAAAAAAGGAATTTTCCCCACTATCTCAAAATACTGCATCCTTTTTTTTTACATTTGTCAATCTGAGGTAAAAACTGGTTTTAATTTTCATTTATGTTTACCTTATTGAATGAATTGTGTATGAGTGTATGCCATATGTTTTCACATGGGAATGGGAATAGCTAGAGAAAAAACATCCCGGGGAGAAGAAACAGCAAAGGCGAAAGCCCTGAAGTGGTGGGCCAGGTGCGGTGGCTCACACCTGTAATCTCAGCACTCTGGCCTAGGAGGGCGGATCATAAAGTCAGGAGTTCAAGACCAGTCTGGCCAACATGGTGAAACCCTGTCTCTACTAAAAATACAAAAATCAACCGGGCATGGTGGCGGTCACCTGTAATCCCAGCTACTTGGGAGGCTGAAGCAGGAGAATCTCTTGAACCTAGGAGGCAGAGGTTTCAGTGAGCCAACATCGTGCCATTGCACTCCAGCCTAGGTAACGAGACTGAAACTCTGTCTCAAAAAAAAATTTTGTTGTTGGCCGGGTGTGGTGGCTCATGCCTATAATCCCAGCACTTTTGGGAGGTTGAAGCAGGCGGATCACCTGAGGTCGGGAGTTCGAGACCAGCCTGACCAACATGGAGAAACACCATCACTACTAAAAATACACATACACAGACACACAGAAAAACAGGCACGCGCCTATAGTCCCAGCTACTTGGGAGGCTGAGGCAGGAAACTCTCTTGAAACCAGGAGGCGGAGGTTGCAGTGAGCTGAGATCGTGCCATTGTATTCTAGCCTGGGCAACAAAAGCGAAACTCCATCTCAAAAAAAAAAAAAAAAAGAAATTTTTTTTTGGCCAGGCACAGTGGCTTACACCTGTAATCCCAGCACTTTGGGAAGCCAAGGCAGGCAGATCACCTGAGGTCAGGAGTTTGAGAGCAGCCTGGCCAACAAGGTGAAACCCTGTCTCCACTAAAAATACAAAAATAAGCCGGACGTGGTGGCAGGTGCCTGTAATCCCAGCTACCTGGGAGGCTGAGGCAGGAGAATCGCTAGAACCTGGGAGGCGGAGGTTTCAGTGAGCCGAGATTGTGCCACTGCACTCCAGCCTAGGCAAAAAGAGCAAAACTCTGTCTCAAAAAAAAAAAAAAAAAGTTTTTGTAGAGATAGGGTCTTGCTATGTTGCCTAGACTGGTCTCAAACTCTTGGCCTCAAGTTATCCTCCTGCCTTGGCCCACCAAAATGCTAGGATTACAGGAAAGCCGTAGTGCACAAACGTCTCCTATCTTTCTGGTTCATTCCCTTCAAAACCTCACTTCCAAGGTTCCACTGGCCCTATCACCTTTCACTGTCCCTCAGCCCCCTCATGCCTTCCCACAGACTAATCTCTTGACCCACGGCTACAGCTACTCCCTTACACACATTTTTTCCTCGCCTCCCCCTCACCACCATACTCATCTGGCAGAAACCCAGTCCTTGTTAAACCTAAGGCTCCACCTGCACATACTTGATCTTTGCAGCTGAATGTCGGTGGAGAAAAATAGGCTCTCAAATTGACGCCTGTTGACTTGAAATGAACCTGCGATGCAGCCGGACAACCTTGGCCCGTCTCCCTCGTCTCTTGGCTCTCCCAGATGATAGATCATTATCATACCTTTTCAAACCTGCAGTAGCTTCATTTTTGTTGTTGTTGTTGTTGTTTGAGATAGTCTTGCTCTGTTACCCAAGTTGGAGTGCAGTGGTGTGATCTTGTCTCACTGCAACCTCCACTTCCCCAGTTCAAGCGATTCTCATGCTTTAGCTTCCCAAGTAGTTGGGATTATAGGCATGTGCCACCACGCCCAGCTTTTTTTTTTTTTTGAGATGGAGTCTCCCTGTATTGCCCAGTCTGTTGTGCAATGGCCCAATCTCAGTTCACTGCAATCTTTGCTTCCGGGTTCAAGCATTCTCCTGCTTCAGCCTCCCAAATAGCTGAGATTATGGGTGCCCACCACCAAGCCCAGCTAATTTTTGTATTTTTAGTAGAGACAGGGTTTTACCATGTTGACCAGGCTGGTCTCAAACTGCTGACCTTGTGATTTGCTTGCCTCAGCCTCCCAAAGTGCTGGCCAGCCAAAAAACTGCCTGGCCGGTTTTGTGTATTTTTAGTAGAGATGAGGTTTCACTATATTGGCCAGGTCAGTCTCAAACTCCTGACATCAAGTGATCCTCCCGCCCTGGCCTCCCAGAGTGCTGGGATTACAGGTGTGAGCCACTGCACCTGGCCCCCAGCAGCTTCTTCATCCTCACTCCCACCAGTGACTTTCCAGCTTCCAAAGCCACCCTCCTAGGTTGCCTGGCTCAGAGGCTCATGCCTGTAATCCCAGCACTTTGGGAGGCTGAAGCATGAGGATTATTTGAGGTCGGGAGTTCAAGACCAGCTCGGCAAGATGACGAAACTCCATCTCCACAAAAAATACACAAATTAGCCGGGCATGGTGGTGCATGTTTGTAGTCCCAGCTACTCAGGAGGCCGAGGTGGGAGGATTGCTTGAGCCTGAGAGTTTGAGCCTTCAGAGAGCCTAGGTCATGCCACTGGACTCCAGCCTGGGCAACAGAGCAAGACCTCAAACAAATAAAGCCACCCTCCCACCACATCCACTCCCGCCTTTTCTTTCCCTCCCTCCCTTCCTTCCTTCCTTCTTATGGAGTTTCACTCTTGTCACCCAGGCTGGGGTGCAGTGGTGCCATCTCGGCTCACTGCTTGCCTCCCAGGTTCAAGCAATTCTCCTGCCTCAGCCTCCTGAGTACCTGGGATTACAAGCGCACATCACCACGCCTGGCTAATTTTTGTATTTTTAGTAGAGATGGCATTTCACCATGTTGACCAGGCTGGTTTCAAACTCGTGACCTCAGGAGATCTGACTGTCTTGTCCTCCCAAAATGCTGGGATTATAGGCGTGCGGCACCTCGCCTGGCCCTCTCCTTGCCTTTTCACTTGCCCCCTCTGCCTTCCACCTGTGCCTGGTGAGCAGCTGTGTCGTCAGCTGCTGCGGCTTTCCCTTTTCCTATGTATTGTCTCAGTTTTCTCTCCCACCATTCAAAAAAATGGTTCCCTGTGGACTAGCGTCTCAGGAGAGAAATGTGGCAGGACCCGAAAGCAGAAATAGGGCAACTGCTTTCTTCTTTGTTATTGTTAGGCCTCCTCTGGCTCCAAGCAGAAATAGCTTCACGGTATATTGGGCTCCAGATTGAAAACTCAGACACCCTCAGGGACCAGTGGGGAAAGCCACCCCTTGGAGGAAAGTTTCTCATTTGCATTACACAGTCATGACACGCACTTTCCTTACCTTTCCCTGCCCCCAGCTTAAATCAGGTCTAACTGATACCTGAGAAACCACACCTTTAAAGTGTACAACTGATGAGTTTTAACTTAGACATACACCTGGGAAACCATCACCACAAATCAAGACAGTGACCACAAGGTAAAAACAGTATCCATCATCCCCAAAGTTTTTTTTTTTTTAAACTTTTTTTTTTAGAGATAGTTTTGCTCTGTTATCCAGGCTAGAGTGCAGTGGTGTGATTATAGCTCGCTGTGGCTTACAACTGCTGGCTCAAAGGATTCTCCCACTTCAGCCTCCCAAGTAGCTGGGACTAGTTTCCTGCCACCCTTTAGCCATTTATATATATATATATATATATATATTTTTATATATATATATATATATATATATATTTATATATATTTCGGTTGAGACAGGAAGGTCTTGCTATATTGCCTAGGCTGATCTCAAACTCTGGGCCTCAGGCAATCCTCCTGCCTCAGCCTCCCAAAGTACAGGGATTACAGAAGGGAACTACCACACCTACAGAAGTTTTATTTTCGTTTTTCAGACGGAATCTTGCTCTGTCACCCAGGCTGGAGTGCAGTGGCGTGATCTTGATTCACTGCAACCTCTCAGGTTCAAGCGATTTTCCTGCCTCAGCCTCCCAAGTAATTGGGATTACAGACGTGCATCAGCACACCCAGCTAATTTTTTTTTTTTTTTTTTTTTTGAGACAGGATTTCACCATGTTGACCAGGCTGGCTCGAACTCCTGACCTCTGGTGATCTGCCTGCTTCGGCCTCCCAAAGTGCTGGGATTACAGGTGTGAGCCACCGTGTCTGGCTGTTTTGTTTTCTTTTTGAGACAGACTCTCGTTCTGTTGCCCAGGCTGGAGTGCAGTGGCACGATCTCAGCTCATTGCAACCTCCACCTCCTGGGTTCAAGCAATTTTCCTGCCTCAGCCTCCAAGTAGCTGGGATTACAGGCATGTGTCAGCATGCCCAGCTAATTTTTTTGTATTTTTAGTAGAGATGGGGGGTTCTCCATGTTGATCAGTCTGGTCTTGGACTCCTGACCTCAGGTGATCTGGCTGCCTCGGCTTCCCAAAGTGTTGGGATTATAGGCATGAGCCACATCGTCTGGCTGCTAATTTTATGTTTTTAGTAGAGACAGTTTCAACATGTTACCCAGGCTGGTCTTGAACTCCTGAAAAGTGATCCACCTGCCTCGGCCTCCCAAAGTGCTAGATGGGTGTGAACCACCACACCTGCAGAGGTTTTCTTGAGCCTCCTTGTAAGCCCTCTATTTTTCAGTGTCCTCCACCCAGTGTGACAGACTACAAGTTCTTGGGATCTGAATGCACCTATATACCCAGCAGTAAACTGAAACTGACTTGAGGTCAAAAGAGTTTTCCCAGACAAAAGTTCATGGGAGTTTATGCCTGGGTTTGAGGGAGACAGCACAAGAGAAAGGGAGCGAAGTCACTGGCTGACTCTGGAAAAGGAGCCAGTAGGGCTTTTTTTTTATTAGACAAAGCTCATAAATTGACATTAGCGGGAGGGTATATTGGCTGGGGTGGGCAAAGCATGTGAAAGGGCTTGCAGGTCGGCACTGTCTGGCCACAATGGCTATCTTGAGTAATGGACCACGTGGTGTTCTGGCAGGTGCAACAAGGCTGTAAATCAATTGTTCAGCTTTCCTTCTGGAGTTGGGACACTCACATCCTTTTACCATCTAAGGCCAGTTTCCGAATTTTTTTTTTTTTTTTGAGACAGTTGTCTTGCTCTGTTTGCCCAGGCTGGAGTGCAGTGGTGCGATCTTGGCTCACTGCAGCTCTGCCTCCCGGGTTTAAGTGATTCTCCTGTCTCAGCCTCCTGAGTAGCTGGGACTACAGGTGCCCACCACCATGCCCAGTTAATTTTTGTATTTTTAATAGAGATGGGGTTTCACCATGTTGGCCAGGCTGGTCTTGAACTCCTGATCTCAGGTGATCCACCCGCCTCAGCCTCACAAAATGTTAGGATTACAGGCATGGGCCACTGTGCCCAGCCAGTTCCTGAAATTCCTTAAGTAAAAGGACCATTGGCAGTAAGGTGGTGGTGTGGGTTTTGTGATCCACACCATGCAGTGGGAACAGCATGAAAGAATGCTGTGGTAGGTGTGAGCCAAAGCCAAGTTCCATCTCTCTTCTGTTTCACCAACACATGCACACAGCCCCAGACAGCCCCACTCTGATTTCTGTCATTGTAAATCTGTTTACATTTTCTGGAATGAAATTCTGTAGTATGTATTATTTCATATCTGGCTTTATTCATTCAATCTAATTATTATTATTTTTATTTATTTATTTTTGAGACAGGGTCTTGCTCTGTTGCACAGGCTGGAGTGCAGTGGTGAGATCACGGCTCACTGAAGCCTCAACCTCCTGAGTTCAATCTTTGGCCTCCCCAAGTGTATGATCTGTTGCCCAGGCTGGAGTTCAGTGGCGTGATCTCGGCTCACTGCAACCTCCTCCTCCCCAGTTCAAGCAATTCTTGTCGCTCGGTCTCCAGAGTAGCTGGAACTACAGGCATCCGCCACCACACCCAACTAATTTTTGTATTATTAGTAGAGATGGGGTTTCATCATGTTGGCCAGGCTGGTCTCCAACTCCTGACCTCAAATGATCTAGTAAAAATACAAAATTAGCTGGCGTGGTGGTGGGCCTCTGTATTCCCAGCTACTCAGGAGGCTAGGGCAGGAGAATCACTTGAACCCAGGAGGCGGAGGTTGCAGTGAGCCAAGATTGTGCCACTGCACTGCAGCCTGGGGGACAGAGTGGGGCTCCGTCTCTAAAAAGAAGAGGAGGAGGAGGAGAAAAAGAAGAGAGGAGAGGGAGAAGGAGAGGGAGAAGGAGAGGGAGGAGGAGGGGGAAGGAGAAAAAAAGGAGGGGGAGGAGGAAGAGGAGGGAGGAGAAGAGGGGAGGAGGATGGGGAGGAGACGGAGGAAGGGGAGGAGGATGGGGAGGAGGAAGAGGGGGAGAGGGAGAAGGGGGGAGGACAGGGACAGGGAGAAGAAGAACAGGAAAGAAGAAGGCCACCCACCACTGGGCACAGTGGCTCACTCCTGTAATCCAGCACTTTGAGCGGCCAAGGTAGGAGGATCGCTTGAGCTCAAGAGCAGCCTGGACTACATGGCGAAACCTCACCTCTACCAAAAATACAAAAATTAGGTGGGCATGGTGGCATGTACCTGTGTTCCCAGCTACTTGTGAGGCTGAGGTGGGAGGATTGCCAGAGCACGGGAAGTCAGGGCTGTAATGAGCAGAGATCATGCCACTGCACTTCAGGGAAGGTAACAGAGCAAGACTCTGTCTCAGAAAGGGTGTGGTGGCTCATGCCTGTAATCCCAGCACTTTGGGAGGCTGAAGAGGGTGGATCGCTTGAGGTCAGAAGTTTGAGACCAGCCTGGCCAGAATGGTGAAATGCTGCCTCTAACAAAAAGAAAATTATCCGGGCGTGGTGATGCACACCCGTGATCCCAGCTACTTGGGAGACTGAGGCAGGAGAATCTTTTGAACCCGGAAGCTGGAGGTTGCAGTGAGCTGAGATTTCGCCACTGCACTCCAGCCTGGGCAACAGAGCAAGACTTTGTCTCAATAAGTAAATAGAATAAAATAAAAATAAAATAAGATGAAGAAAATCTTGTCACATGCTACATCAGGGATGAACCTGGAAGACATTATATAGACCGAGTGAAATGGACCAGTCACAAAGGACAATTACTGTATGATTGCACTTATATGAGCTATCTGGGGTAGTCAAAATAATGGGAACAGAAAGCAGACAGGTGGTTTCCAGGGGCTCAAGGAAGCAGGAAGTGGGGAGTCTGTTTGATGGTTATAAGGTTTCAGTTCTGCAGGATGAAAACGTTCTAGAGATCTGTTATACAACAATGAGAATAAGGTGAACGCTAGTGAACCGTACAGTTTTTTTTTTTTTGAGATGGAGTTTCCCTCTTGTTACCCAGGCTGGAGTGCAATGGCGCGATCTCGGCTCACTGCAACCTCTGCCTCCTGGAATCAGGCAATTCTCCTGCCTCAGCCTCCTGAGTAGCTGGGATTACAGGCACGCGCCACCATGCCCAGCTAATTTTTTGTATTTTTAGTAGAGATGGGGTTTCACCATGTTGACCAGGATGGTCTCGATCTCTTGACCTCGTGATCCGCCCGCCTCGGCCTCCCAAAGTGCTGGGATTACAGGCTTGAGCCACCGTGCTCGGCCAGCTTTTGGCTTTCAAAAACAATGGTGACTCCAAAGTGCTTGAATTACAGGCCTGAGCCACCACGCCCAGCCAAATGCACAGCAAATTTCAAAGCTTTACTATACACATACACAAACATAGAAAGTTTTAAATATCTTAGTAACTTTTTAATATGGATACTTGTTCAAGTGATAATATTTGGGATACATTGGGTTAAATCAGACATATTGTTATTCATGTTAACTTCACTTGTTTCTTTTTAGTTGTTTAAAATGTAGCTACTATAAACAATGAAATAAACACATGATATGTTAGGAAGTGATGCATTATTTGGGAAAAAAGAAAATCAGGACTGGGTGTGGCGGCTGCTTCCGCCTGTAATCCCAGCACTTTGGGAGGCCGAGGTGGGAGGACTGCTTGAGGTTACGAGTTTGAGACCAGCCTGGGTAACAAAGAGAGACCCCCATCTTTACAAAAATGTTAAAAATTAGGCATGGTGGTAGGTGCCTGTAGTCTCAGCTATTTGGTAGGTAGAGGCAGGGGGACTGCTTGAGCCTAGAAGGTTAAGGCTGCAGTGAGCTGAAATCATGCCACTGCACTCCAGCCTGGGCGACAGCGAGAGACCTTCTTCTTCTTCTTCTTCTGTTTCGTTTTGTTTTGTTTTGAGATGGAGTCTTGCTCTCTGGTCCAGGCTGAAGTGCAGTGGCACGATCTTGGTTCACTGCAAACTCCACCTCCTGGGTTCAAGGGATTCTTCTGCCCCAGCCTCCTGAGTAGCTGGTATTACAGGTACTTGCCACCACACCTGGCTAATTTTTGTATTTTTTTTTTTTTTGAGACGGAGTTTCACTGTTGTTACCCAGGCTGGAGTGCAAAGGCACGATCTTGGCTCAGTGCAACTCCACCTTCTGGGTTCAGGCAATTCTCCTGTCTCAGTCTCCCGAGTAGCTGGGATTACAGGCACGCACCACCTTGCCCAGCTAATTTTTTTGTATTTTTAGTAGAGACGGGGTTTCACCTTGTTGACCAGGATGGTCTTGATCTCTTGACCTCGTGATCCACCCACCTCAGCCTCCCAAAGTGCTGGGATTATAGGCGTGAGCCACCGCACCCAGCCCTGTATTTTTAATAGAAATGGGTTTTCACCATGTTGGTCAGGCTGGTCTCAAACTCCTGACTTTTGATCTGCCTGCCTCGGCCTCCCAAAGTGCTGGGATTACAGAGGGGAGCCACCACACCCAGCCCGGACCTTTCAAAAACAAAACAAAACAAAACAAAACAAAACACCCCTGTTCCTCAAGCAAGATGCCAGGCACACCTGGGTCAGTCCAGACTCCTAACTCATGTGGTTTAGGAGCAACAAGGAGGAGGGAGGGGTTCCAGGAAAAAGGGAACAGCCCACCTCTGGGCCTTTGCACGGCTCATCCTGCTTCCTGGAATGCTCTTCCTAATATCACTGCTCTTCCCCTTCCTTCCTTCAGGCCTTTCTGCAGATGTTACCTCAATGAGGGTTTCTCTGACACCCCTCTCTAAAACTGCAAAGCGCAGGAGTGTGCCACCAAGACTGGCTAATTTTTCTTTATTTTTTTGGTAGAGTCGGGGTCCCACTATTTTGCCCAGGCCGGTCTCAAACTCCTGGGCTCAAGCGATCCTCCCACCTTGGCCTCCCAAAGTGTTGGGATTACAGACGTGAACGGCGGGGCGTGAGGAGGGGTGTGGAACCCCTAATCGTGATTGGTCCCTGGCACAGTCTCTTCTGCCCACGGCTCCTTAAAGGGGAGGTTGGCCTGTAGGGAGAGGTTGGAGCTGCGTGAGAAGGGCACCAGGTCTCACCCTCCCTTCCACCTGCAGCCGGAAGGGTAGTCACCTGGGCTCTGGGATGTGCCTTTCTATGCAGCGTCCGCCTGCGGTGCCACTGGTGCAGGGAGGCGCGGGCCTCGGAGCTGAGCCCCCGGGGCGCGCGGTCCGTTTCGGGCTGGTAGTGGGCAATGTGGTGCAGCGCCCCAAACCACGTGGTCAGGTAGTACCCGGCTGGGGATAGGAAAGGGAGGTCAGCTCGGCCCTCTCGGCTTCCTTGGTCGTCCCAAATCCCCCTGCAGTTTGCCTGCTGTCCCTCCTGCTGCCGAGGGGAGGCTGTTTGGGATCCCGGAGGCTCTGGATTGTTGGGTTCCAGCATTCTGGAGTTGGGGGCTCACCCTCTCCCCGCAGCTCGTCTGGATCCAAGAGCTCCATAAGAAACTCCACGTCCAGCTGCGTCTCCCCAATATCTGGGCTCCAGATGAGTTCCTCTGTCAGCGCCGGCAGGAAGGCGTCGGCCCCCAGGGGATCTGGGAAAGCCCAAGGAAAGGTCCTGAGATGGATGGGGGCGCGCAGACACCTTCCATCCGATCCCCAGGACCGGGAGGGCCCGCTGCCCCTTCACCTTGTGAGGCAGGACAGCGCCTCCTACCAGAATCCCCAGGACCGCGCAGACGCCTCCCACCAATGCTACCCTCTCCCTCGACGTGCGCCTGCACACTCGCCTCCCGCCCGGCTCCCCAACCCTCAAGCCGCTCTCCACCACGCTACACGTTGACCCCTCCCTTACCTTGGTTCTCGCCCTGAGCCAGACCCTCGTAGACATCTTTGCACACCTCCAACAGGAGCGCCACCTTGCGGCGCGGGGCGCAGGCGGCGTGGAGGTGCGCAAGGCGCGCGTGGATGCGGCTCCGCAAGGCGGGGGCGGGGCCCTGACCGTCAGGTCCCGCCCCCTGTGCTCCCGGAGGCCCCGCCCCCGCCCGCAGGGCTGTTTGTCGCCTCCGCAGCCGCCGCAGCTCCGGCGCTCGGAGCGTGCGGAGGCGAGTCCACAGCGCGGGTTTCAGGGGCTCCAGCACCGCCTGGCACACGGCCGTCTCCAGCTCAGGGCCTGCGAGGCGGTGGGGGACGGGTGAGTGCAGGGCCGCCAAGTTGCCCCGCGTCCACCCACGCGCTCTACCAACCACCCTGGTACACTGCTTCCCCTGCCTAGCTCTGGTCCCCTGCAAGTGTAGACCTGGGTGTGAACACGTGTGGAAGAGTGACCCCGGGTGTGAACTTGCGCGCGGGACAAGGGCTGTCACACGTGGGCGATAGAACGCATGGGATATGTAGGAAGGGCTTGTGGGTGCAGAAGGAACTGTGTGTGCGCGTCGATGGAGACAACATCGCACACTTGAACCCATGGGGGCTCCCTTCCCATCCCCCCATTACCTGGATCTTCATCCTTCTTGGAGGCCCCAGGACCCTTGCTCCCAGAGACGGCCTGGATGTAGGGGTCCTTTGCCAGGTGATCCTGAAGGTCAATGAGGAGCTGCCGCACATGCTGAAGCAGCTCGGTGGCCGGGTCCCCAGGCCTGTGGGGACCCTGAAAATCTGAGGCTATGCGCAACCGAAGACTGCGGTACTTCCTGGCTACGTAGCTACTCCGAGCCCTGGCCAGAGCTTGGATGTGAGTGGTGAGCATGTCCTCGGGGCCTTCCTCTTCAGGGTCGTCCTTCCTTTCTTCCTCCATTCCTTCAGGGTCTTCCTCCTCCTCCAGGAGGCTGGCAAGAACCAGCCCAGGATGGCCCACTTCTGGGCTGAGCGGGCCTTTCACCCAGGAGACTCCGTGAGGCGCGGGGGTCCTGGGGGCTGGATGTGAGGAGGGCGTTGGGTCCCCTAGAACAGGGGCAGCAGCTCCCTCCTCCCTCAGAGGCCCAGCCCCCCCCCCCAGCTAACCTGGATCATATCTCTGGGCAGCCTCTGGCTCTATTTCTTGGGGGATCTGCTTCTTCCCCCAGCCTCTGTGGGTCTCCAGGTAGAGTTGGTTCGTAATGGAAAGCACCTTCCCTGGGGTGTCCTGTTGGACGCTGCCGATCTGCAGAGGATCTGGGGACAGCAGAAGTGAGAAGGTGTCCTGGGTATCCGAGAGAACAACCCCGGTCCCTTCAGGGCACCAGGAGACCTACTTTCCGCCTTCATTGCTGGAGGTGCTAAGGCTTAGCTCCTGGCCCTTCCTCACTCAGGCCAGGAGTCCAGGCCCCCAATCCCCTCCTCACTTAGGCCCAGGAGTCCGGGCCCCCCAGTTCCCTCCTCCTCCAATCCCCTCCTCTGTTAGGACCCAGAAATACATGCCTTCATCCCCTCCTCCCTCTGGGACTACAAAATCCATGCCCACAGCTCTCTCTAGCTCCCAGTTCTATATTTCCCTCAAACCCAGTAGTCTGGGTCCCAAAGCCCTGTTCATTTCCTTGGAGCAAGGAAATTGGCAGGTTGGCTGTGCCCTCCTCTGGATAACCATGCCTCACCTCTGTGTTCATCTCCAGGCCCTAGAGTGGGAGGGGGCAAGAGCAGGGTTCTGGGCAGGACATCCCTGAGAACAGAGAGGTGGGAGCCACAGTGTCAGTGGGGTGTCTTAGGGAAAGGTCCCCTTTAGTGCCTTGGATGGGTGACCTGTACCTGCTGGCTGATAGAAAGGCCAGGAGATGGGGCAGGTCTGGCATGCAGAGGTTGGAGGATTCCAGGGTCACACCTGGGGTGGGGGGAGGAAGAAGGAGAAAGTAAACTTGAGTGGTACAGTCTTCTGTTTCCTGGGACTATCTTGGTCCCCCATTCCTTCGGAATCTCCCCAGGGACCTTCAGAACAGGGAAATTCCCACTACTCTGAGTCCCCATCTTTGCTCTTTTTTTTTGAGATGTAGTCTAGCTCTGTCGCCCAGGCTGGAGTGCAATGGTGCAATCTCAGCTCACTACAACCTCTGCTTCCTGGGTTCAAGCGATTCTCCTGCCTCAGCCTCCTGAGTAGCTGGGATTACAAGCGCCCACCACCATGTCCAGCTAATTTTTTTTTTTTTAAGAGACGGGGTCTCGCTATGTTGCCCAGGCTGGAGTGCAGTGGCTGTTCACAGGCCCGATCCCACTACTGATCAGCACAGGAGTTTTGACCTGCTCCGTTTCTGACCTGGGCCTGTTCACCCCTCTTTAGGCAACCTGGTGGTCCCCAGCTCCTGGGAGGTCACCATATTGATACCGAACTTAGTGTGGACACCCGATCGGCATAGCACACTACAGCCCAGAACTCCTGGGCTCAAGCGATCCTCCCACCTCAGCCTCCCAAGTAGCTAGAGGCACGCGCCACCCTGCCCGGCAATTTTTGTATTTTTAGTAGAGATAGGGACTACAGGCACGTGCCACCGTGCCCGGCAATTTTTTTTTTTTTTGAGATGGAGTTTCGCTGTTGTTACCGAGACTGGAGTGCAATGGCACAATCTCGGCTCACCGCAACCTCCGCCTCCTGGGTTCAAGCAATTCTCCTGCCTCAGCCTCCCGAGTAGCTGGGACTACAGGCGCGTACCACCATGCCAAGCTAATTTTTGTATTTTTAGTAGAGACGGGGTTTCACCTTGTTGGGCAGGCTGGTCTCAAACTCCTGACCTCATCATCAACCCACCTTGGCCTCCCAAAGTGCTGGGATTACAGGCGTGAGCCACCGCGCCCGGCCATCCCATCTTTACTCTTGTATCCCACTTATGCCATTGACTAGGATTCATCATTAGACACTTAGTGAGCCCTTAGTCATTTCCAGGCACTGGAGATACAGTTATCAAAAGGCAGCCAAGTTTACTGCCTTCTGGTAGCTTACCTTTTAGCGTGGGGCAGAGGGGGAAAGGCAGAATATAAATGAGTCAACAGTCGGGGCATGGTGGCTCACGCCTGTAATCCCAGCACGTTGGGAGGCTGAGGTGGGTGGATCACCTGAGGTCAGAAGTTTGAGACCAGCCTAGCCAACATGTTGAAACCCCATCTCTACTAAAAGTACAAAAAATTAGACAGGTGTGGGTGGTGGGTGCCTGTAATCCCAGCTACTCAGGAGGCTGAGGTGGGAGAATCGCTTGAACCCAGGAGGCAGAGGTTGAAGTGAATGGAGATTGCACCATTGCACTCCAACCTGGGCGACAGAGCAAGACTCTGTCTCAAAAAATAAATAAATAAATAACATAATATACAAAACAAATAAATAAAAATACAAAAATTAGTTGAGTGTGGTGCTGGACACCTGGAATCTCAGATACTTGGGAGGCGGAGGCAGGAGAATCGCTTGAACCTGGGAAGTAGGTGAGCCAAGATTGTACCACTTCACCCCAGCTTGGGCCACAAAGTGAGACTCTGTCTCAAAAAAAAAAAAATGAGTAAACAAAGTAGATATCATATTGAGTGCCATAAAGGAAATGGACTGATTCAAAGTGAACAAGGGGCTGGGCATGGTGGCTTATGCCTGTAATCCCAGCACTTTGGGAGTCCGAGGTGAGTGGATCACCTGAGGTCAGGACTTTGAGACCAGCCTGGCCAACATGGTGAAACCCTGTCTCTTAAAAATACAAAAAATTGGCCGGGCATGGTGGCTCATGCCTATAATCCCAGCATTTTGGGAGGCTGAGGTAGGCAGATCACGAGGTCAGGAGATCGAGACCATCCTGGTCAATGTGGTAAAACCCTGTCTCTACTAAAAATACAGAAAGTAGCTGGGTGTGGTGGCTCATGCTTGTAATCCCAGCTACCAGGGAGGCTAAGGCAGGAGAATCACTTGAACCAGGAAGTTGGAGGTTGTGGTGAGCCGAGATCGTGCCACTGCACACCAGCCTGGTAACAGAGCAAGACTCCATCTCAAAAACAAATAAACAACAACAAAAAACCCACCAAAACAAAAAGCAAACGAACACAAAACCCCACCAAAACAAAGCAAAAAATTAATAGTGTGTGGTGGTGTGCACCTGTAATCCCAGCTACTTGGGAGGCTGAGGCATGAGAATTGCTTGAACCTGGGAGGCAGAGATGGCAATGAATTGAGACTGGGCCACTGCACTTTAGACTGAGTGACAGAGAGAGACCTTGTCTCAAAGAAAAAGAAAAAAAAGAAAAGAAAAAGAAAGTGACCAAGGGGCCATCTTTTAACATCATGGTCAAGAAAGGTTACATTTCTGCAGAGGCCTGGAGGATGGAGACTAAAGCAACCCCTCCAGGAGGAGCATCATGCAGGAAGAACCCAAGCAGAGGTCCTGAAGTTGGAACACACTTAGCCTGCTAAAGACACACAGAGGAGAACGGTGTGTCAGGGGCAGAGTGAATCGAGAGGAGAGATCCCCTTGCCTCCTTCAATTTCACCTCCTCCTTTCCCCTCTTCCAGATGGAAAGGAGGGTGAAGAAGGAAAAAAATGAAATAAAATACCAAAGAGCTGGGAAAATGACGCCCTCTTTAGTTCCCAGCGTCTCTGCTATCTGTTAACCTTGAAAGAGCTACAAATCAATGTTATCTCTGCAGTCTGGAGCTCGGCCCTGGGTCACACCCCCACATCTCCACACACCAGGCTCCCTCCTGGAAACACCTCTGCCAACAAACAGCTTGTTGCTTTTGTCTTGTCTCTGTAAGCCCCCTCCCCTGCTGGTCCCCGCTCGCACTGCACATGAATTAGCAAATAAATGAAGCCAAAAGATTGTAAGGTTGGACGTCCAGCAAATGGACAATGACATAGTTCCGCCTCAGTTTCCCCTTTAGCATTGTAAGCCTATAAAAGGAGAGAGAAGCTGCAGCTTATGGAGCTCTGTGAATGAGGCTGTACCCCCCCGCAGCTCCTGGCCGAATAAAAAGCCACTTCCTTCCTCAGTTCAGTGTTTGAGAGGTTTGTTCTCCGCCGTTCCTGCTTCAGAATGAGGGCCAACAGATGGAGAGACAGGCAGAGGCTGGATCACACGCACAGGTCGTGACAAGGACTTTGCATTTGCATATAAGGATGTTGTATGTTCTTTGCAGGGTTTGAGGCAGGGGTGTTTAACATCTGATTGATATTTTAAAATAGGTTCTGCTTAGAATGGATTTCAGGAAGGAAAAGGAGGCAGTTAAGAATATTTATCAGATACTTTGGAAGCAAAACTGACAGTTTTTATTTTTTATTTCAGGCAGGGTTTCCCTCTGTCGCCAAGGCTGCAGTGCAGTGGTGCAATCTGAACTCACTGCAACCTCCATCTCATGGGTTCAAGCTATTCTCATGCTTCAGCCTCCCAAGTAGCTGTGATTACAGGCGTGTGTCACCAAGCCTGGCTAATTTTTATTATTATTGTTATTACTTTTTTTTTTTTTTTTTGAGACGGAGTTTCACTCTTGTTACCCAGGCTGGAGTGCAATGGCGCGATCTCGGCTCACTGCAACCTCCGCCTCCTGGGTTCAGGCAATTCTCCTGCCTCAGCCTCCTGAGTAGCTGGGATTACAGGCACGCGCCACCATGCCCAGCTAATTTTTTGTATCTTTAGTAGAGACAGGGTTTCACCATTTTGACCAGGATGGTCTTGATCTCATGACCTCGTGATCCACCCGCCTCGGCCTCCCAAAGTACTGGGATTACAGGCTTGAGTCACCGCGCCCAGCCTAATTTATATATTTTTAGGAGAGATGGGGTTTCACTATGTTGTCCAGGCTGGTCTCGAACTCCTGGCCTCCAGCTATTCACACACCTCAACCTCCCAAAGTGCTGGGATTCTGGGCGTGAGCCACTCTGCCAGTCTAGCTGACAGTTTTTAGTGATCAATTGACTGTGGGCTGGAGACTCAGGGAACATGCCTTACCTCCGGGAATCTTCTGGATCTGGTAAGTGTTGACTCCTCCTGGTAAAGGTCCTGTCCTCAACACCAGGACCTGGCTGAGGTCATGTCCTGTGACCAAGAAACTCTGGGGGACAGAGACAAAGGCCAGCGTGACAAAGGTGTGCACAGATGCCTTACTTTTACCTGATTAGCATCCATTTCCCTTATTTTGGGTTCTGCACCCCAAATTTCCTTTAGGGAAACTCCCTACTGTCAGACCATGTGGGTGGGGCTGATTTCCCCTAAGCCGTGGGGGTAGGCCCAAGACCTGATCTAGCCAGTAGGGTTACTGTGCTCTCTGCCCACAGTTTGGTTCAGGAATGGACGTGTGACTCAAGCTCAGCCACTGGACATCTTCCACAGGATTCTTTTTTTTTTTGAGACAGTCTTGCTCTGTCACCAGGTTGGAGTGCAGTGGCACGGTCTCAGCATGGTCTCACTGCAGCCTCTGCCTTTTGGGTCCCTGTTCAAGCAATTCCCTTGCCTCAGCCTCCCAAGTAGCTGGGATTACAGGCACGTGCTACCATGCCCAGCTAATTTTTGCATTTTTAGTAGATATGGGATTTTACCATGTTGGCCAGGCTGGTCTTGAATTCCTGACCTCCTGATCTGCCCGCCTTGGCCTCCGAAAGTGCTGGGATTACAGGCGCCCGCCACCACGCCAGGCTAATTTTGTATTTTTAGTAGAGGCAGGATTTCGCCATGTTGGCCAGTCTGGTCTCAAACTCCTGACCTCGTAATCCACCCACCTTGGCCTTCCAAAGTGCTGGGATTATAGGGTGAGCCACTCTGCCCGCACCCACTTTTTAAAAAAAAATAGAGATGGGGCCTTGCTGTGTTGCCCAGGTTGGTCTTGAACTCCTAGCCTTAAGCGATCCTCCCACCTCAACCTCCCAAAGTGCTGGGATGACAGGCATGAGTCACCACACCTGGTCAGCCATCTGTATTTTCTGAATCAGTTGTGAAAACCTTTATTTTTCCTGTGAAATAAACAGATGCAAGTGGTGCCTCCTTCCTTCCTGCCTGGAATGCACACAGGTGCTTGGGTCTGGGGCAGCCCCGGGGCAGCTGTGAGGGGCAGTCCAAGAGAATTACAGCTATGCTGGCCTCCATGTCATCGAGCTGCTGATCAAAAGCCAGAAGCTGCCTTTTTAGTTATGTTAGGAAGATAAAATCCTTGTTTGTTTAATTCACTGTAGGACACGTGTTTGTTATTTACTGTCCCAAATATCCAAAATTCCCTGCAGTTGAAAGCAAAGCCAAGAAATCGGATGCAGAGAAATTTACAAAAGTTCTGAAGTCCAGGATCTAGTCCTTCTTGAAACTACTTGTATTTTTTTGTTTGTTTGTTTGAGACAGGGTCTTGCTCTGTCACCCAGGCTGGAGTGCAGTGGCGCGATCTCAGCTCACTGCAGCCTCAACCTGCTGACCTCAAGTGTTCCTCCCACCTCAGCTTCCTTAGTAGCTGGGACTGCAGGCATGAGCCATCACACCTGGCACACCCGGCCTTTTTGGTCCGACAAGTTTGTGTCGTGTTCGTTTGTAACCAGCAGAGTCCTGATCTAGGGTGTCATGGGAGTCAGGATGGGCCCCCAGCTGTGAGTACTCACCCCCAGTGGCCACAACCCCAAGAGGGCCTCTGCATCCTGGGTATCCAGTTCTGGCACATGCCACACCCCCCATGTTCTCTGCAGGCGAAGAAGTGGCTCTGGGGTGCTGAGGACCCCTAGAGGGGTCCTGTCTGCTTTGTCCACCTGTGATGGGACCAGCCTGGGATGGACAGTGTCCAAGGGGTCAGGGGTCAGAGGTGGGCAGTGGGACATGGAGGTGAGGTCAAAGGTACAGGAAGGGGCAAGGCAGAGGCTCAGAGAGCAGTTCAGGGTTCTGTAGTGAGGGAGGTGTTGGATGGAAGGAGGGTGCAGCCTCAGCCCCAGTGGCCCTCACCTCTCCCCATCTGGGGGGACCTCAGGTGCCTCGTCCTCTCTCTGGGCCATCCTCAGGATATAGGAAGCCAGTGAGTCATGGCCCGGCCTCTGGAAGGGAGGAAGATAGGACTCTCAGGGCTGCTCCAGCTGGAGACCCTGGCCAATCAGAATGGATCCCAGAGGCCGCTTGCTGCTGTTTTGTGTTTTTTTTTGAGATGGAATCTAGCTCTGTTGCCCCGGCTGGAGTGCAATGGCGCAATCTCAGCTCACTGCAACCCCCGTCTCCTGGATTCAAGCCATTTTCCTGCCTCAGCCTCCCAAGTATTTGGGATTACAAGTATGCACCACCATGCCTGGCTAATTTTTGTATTTTTAGTAGAGACGAGGTTTTGCCCTGTTACCCAGGCTGGTCTCAAATTCCTGACCTTAGGTGATCCATCTGCCTTGGCCTCCCAAAGTGCTGGAATTACAGGCATTGAGACACTGTGCCTGGCCGGCAAGGGTTAATTCTTTAGTCCCAGATGGTGGGGAATCTGCAGATCCCAGGAGAGAGGCCAGCGTGTCTTGGGGTGTGGGGAGAGGACTCAAAACAACAGCTCTTTATTAATTGATAGAGAATATTTGAAGATTTTAACAGCTACGGCAGCTGTGTGAATGTGGACCAGCCCTTGCCAAAACTCAGTGCCTGGAAAAGTTATTGGCCCACAGTAGGCAGTGCATACATCTGTAGGGAAATGCAGTCCCCTCTTCCTCCCTTCCCACACTGAGGGGGGACCATTGAATGCCCTCCCCCAGCGCTTCTTTATGAAACATTTCAGAAATAGAGAAAAGCTGAAAGAATTGTACAGAAAACATCCATATGCCCGCTGCTGAGATGCTAGCATGAACATGTTACTCACCCTGCTTCATCGCACATCTGTCCCTTCTCTCTCCATCCACCCGTCAGAGCCCAGCTCCTACCCAGGTACAGGGTCCTATGTGGGTTATCACTTGGGGTGGCCACTTGTCCCTGTAGCAGTCCCAGGAGCAGGACACCTGGGTCTGAGGAGGATCCATCCATTCTTCTGCCCACCCACCCACCCATTCACCCCTCTCTCTCTCCCTCCCTTCCTTTCTTCCTTCCTCCCTCCTTCCTACCCTTCCTCCCTTCCTTCCTTTCCTTCCATCATCTTTCCATCCATCTATCCTGTCTTTCCTTCCATCCACCTACCCACCTACCCTCCTTCCCTCCCTTCCTTCTGCCTTTCCTTCCTTCCTTCCATCTGTCCTTCCTTCCTTTCCTTTTCTTTCCTTCTATTTTTATTTATTTATTTTTTTTGAGACGGAGTTCCGCTCTTGTTACCCAGACTGACGTGCAATATCACGATCTCGGCTCACCGCAACCTCTGCCTTCTGGGTTCAAGCAATTCTCCTGCCTCAGCCTCCCGAGTAGCTGGGACTACAGGCGCACACCACCATGCCCAGCTAATTTTTGTATTTTTAGTAGAGATGGGGTTTCACCTTGTTGACCAGGATGGTCTCGATCTCTTGACCTCGTGATCCACCCGCCTCGGCCTCCCAAAGTACTGGGATTATAGGCGTGAGCCACCGCGCCCAGCCTCCTTTTCTTTCCTTCTATCCATCCATCTTTCCTTCCTTTCTTCCTTCCCATCCATCCAGCATCTATTGAATACAGGCTGGAATTAGGTACCTGTGCCCTGGAGAGGGTGATGAACAGGACAGGCCCCTCCTCTCAGGGCCTTCCATTCTTGTTTGGGACAGGTGTAGCATATGGATAACTAGCAGCTAAACAAATAACTTAGCCTATTGACCAGAAGCCCAGGGTGTTATTAGGAAGGAGAGAGGTGGGGCAGGGGAGGTGCAGGTGCCCTGCCCAGGCCACAGCAGGAAGGAGGGGAGAGGAGGGGAGAGCGAGCAGATGCCTGCCTGGGTACCGGGGCAGGGGAGGAGGCTGTGGGTGGTGCTGGGCAGGGCTGAGGGGGGGGCAGCTGCCTGATACCAAAGGGAGGCAGAGGGGCTGAAGATGCCAGATGCTCGGTCCCTGGGGACCCTACCTGTTCTCGGAGGAGAGGCCTGCAGTGGCAGGAAGTGCAGAGAGGAAGCTGAGCAGGGGAAGAGGCGGGGCTGGGGTCAACCTTCCTCCCTCTTTCGGGGGCTCAGGCTTTCAGTGACAAGGCTTAGAGGAAGGGACACTGGCAGGCTGCAAGTCCAGAGGTCAGAGCCATGAGGGGCCGCCGTGAGGACCCTCTTGTCATCCCTCACTCTGGAGCCCAGAGACTTTCTGGTTTCTCAGTGGCCTGAGATCTAACCCCTCCCTTCAGCGATTTCCCTGGCTGCCGCAGAAGAAGAGGCCAGACCGGACTGTTAGTTCTTTTTGTTTTTAATTTGTCTTCAACAAGCAATGTCTTGTGGCCACCCAGCAGGGGAAGTGGGTCCCATATGAAGGGGCCCACCACCCACTTTGGGTGTTGAAGGCAGAGACTCGGAAGCCCGTCTGGCTCAGACTCCCCTATGCTGGGTGTAGGTTTCATTCAGAGGCCCACAGCCCCGATGGGGTAGGTTAGGTCTGGTTTACTTAGCCACAGGCCCCTGGGGGCAGGAGAGAGAGTGGGGGCCCGAAGCTCCCTGTCCTGGAAGAGTTAGAAGTCCAGGGTGGGCCTGGCCCCATGGGGGTGGTTAATGATTAGTGAAGTAGTTAGAGATGGTGGGGCTGGTAGAGACGCCTGTCCAAGCCTTGGTCTCTAGGAGGTGTTAGATTTGCTGGGGTTGGAGGGCAGGGTCGCTGGAACCCCACCCAGTTCTAGGGGGGAGTGGTTAAGAGATGGGGGGTTGTTCTGAGCTCCCCAGACAAGAACAGCAGGTTAAGAGGGGGCCAGGCCTGGTTGGGGCTCAGCTGTCCCTGAGGGGCTGGACATCCTGCCTGGGAGTGGCAGCTGTCACTGGGGTTTCTCCCTCTCTGTCGTCCTGGCCTCCTCCTTGGCAGGTGGCGGGGACTTCCCGGGGGAAGCTGAAGTGCTGGGGTTGGGGGCCCCCGCCTCTGACTGGGCATCTATGATGGCGTGCTCCCTCCGGACAAGGTCCTCCAGCTCCTTCTGCAGGGGGAAGGGTCACAGAAGTCAAAGGTTACTGTGCATCATGGGGTCAGAGGACAGATGGGGCTGGGAGAGGGTCTAGGCACGGGGCTCAGGAGCTCAGGACAGGCTGGGGTTGCCTGGCTCCTCACCTTCCATCCGAGGAGCTCAGCGAGGGCCAGACAGCCCTGTTCGCAGTCACCCAGCCAGGCCACGTCCCTGCGGTTCAACAGGAGATCAGAGTTCCCAGGCAGGCTCGCCCCTGCCTGCTCCTCACCTCTGCCCTGCGCCCTCCCTCCCACCTACCCTGTCCCTTCCTGGCTGCCCCCGACCACAGGCGGGGCCTCACCTGTAGGCTTTCTTGGAGTCAAAGTCCATGCCTCCGCCAACGCCCATCATCATCCCCAGGAAAGGGTCCAACTGCCAGGGAGGGGGTGGGTTAGGGGTAGGGAAGAGAGAGCTAAGAGCACAGACTTTTTCTTTTTTCTTTTTTTTTTTTTTGAGTCGGAGTTTCGCTCTTGTTACCCAGGCTGGAGTGCAATGGGGCGATCTCGGCTCACCGCAACCTCCGCCTCCTGGGTTCAGGCAATTCTCCTGCCTCAGCCTCCTGAGTAGCTGGGATTACAGGCACGCGCCACCATGCCCAGCTAATTTTTTGTATTTTTAGTAGAGACGGGGTTTCACTATGTTGGCTACGTTGGTCTCGAACTCCTGCCCTTGTGATCTGCCCGCTTCAACCTCCCAAAGTGCTGGGATTACAGGCTTGAGCCACCGCACCCGGCCCTCTTTTTTTGTTTTTAGATGGACTTTTGCTCTTATTGCCCAGGCTGGAGTGTAATGGTGAGATCTTGGCTCACTGCAACCTCCGCCTCCTGGATTCAACTGATTCTCCTGTCTCAACCTCCGGAGTAGCTGGGATTATAGGCATCTACCACCACGCCAAGCTAATTTCTCATATTTTTAGTAGAGACAGGGTTTCACTGTGTTGGCCAGGCTGGTCTCGAACTCCTGACCTCGTGATCCACCCGCCTCAGCCTCCCAAAGTGCTGGGATTACAGGCGTGAGCCACCGCACCTGGCGGACTTTGTATTTTTTTTGAGACCACCTCCCCCCACCCCACTGCCTCCTCCTCCTCAGGCCCTGCCTGGAAGCCTGGCTTTCTTGTTCTGGGTTCAGCTGGTTTGAGTTGGAATTCTATCACTTGCTCAAAAGGGTGGTGGATGTCCCAGAGGCCTGGAACCCGACCCCTCTGGATTCTAGAGCCACAGGGTCTGAGCTGAGGAGTCCAAAGAACTGGGGTTCCCCAGCAGGGGTTCCCTTTGAGGAAGCTGGTGGGAGGGAAGGGGTGTGAGGAAGGGCTCTTACCTGGCCAACTTTCTCCTTGTTGATGAGCAGGCGCGGGGTGGAGAGGGGTGCCCTGGCGGGAGGGGAGCTGAGGGATCAGGGTCTGTCCTGGCCCTGGGTGCCCAGCCACCCTCCCAGCCGCAGCCCCCAACCTACTTGCTGATGAGGGAGGCAAAGGGCTGCACCTGCAGGGAGGTGCCCATGATGATGAGGAGGTCCACCTTCAGGAAGTCCTGCGGGGAGGGGTGAGCTCGGGAGCCTCTGCCCAGGCGGAGCCACCGCTCCCTCCACCGCCCCCAGCAACAAACCTCCTTCCGCCCCTCCACAGCCAGGGAGGCAACCTTTCTTGGGCAGGGCTCAGGCTGCCCCCAAGAGGCCCAACACAGGAGGAGGTGGGGGCTGGGGGTAGGGAGGGCGGTGCAGTGGGCACTTACTGACTGCATGCATGAGAAGAAACGAGCTGGGAGGCTCTCACCAAAAAAGATGATATCTGAGGCCAAGACAGACAGAGACAGTGACACGGGGAGGAAGAGAGGACAGGTGGGGGCAGGGGCAGACCCGGAGGCTGGGGTGGGAGCTGGGTGCAGCGGGGACTGGCCAGGGACATAGACTCCACTCTCCCCAGGATGGATCTGGGGCACTGTTCAGAGAGACAGAGGTGGCCAGAAGTGTGGGGGTGTGGCCTTTGGGAAGGGGTCAGAGGAAGGAGGGGACCCCCACCCAAATCCACCTGGGCAGGACCCTGGCCTGAGGCTCACCAGGCTTCACCACGCTCTGACAGTCCTCACACTTGGGCGTCACCTCCGAGAAGATCTTCCCTGGGTGTGGGGAAGGGGAATAGAGAGAAAGCAGTAAGAGGCTCTGGTCCAGGGTCTGGAGGTCCAGCACCCCCAACCCTCCACCGCTTGTATGAGCACATCTCCGTCACTTGGACATCTCCTGGGATGTCCACTCTATTTAGGAAATACCTCTTTTATTTTTTGAGACATGGTCTCACTCTGTTGCCCAGGCTGGAGTAGAGTGGCACAATCACGGCTCACTGTAGCCTCGACCTCCCAGCTTCAAGTGATCCTCCTGCCTCAGCCTCCAGAGTAGCTGGGATTACAGGTGCATGCCAGCATGCCTGGCTACATTTTGTATTTTTTGTAGAGACAGGGTTTCGCCATGTTGCCCAGGCTGGTCTCAAACTCCTGGGCTCAAGCAAATCTGCCAACCTTGGCCTGACAAAGTGCTGGGATTACAGGTGTGAGCCACTATTCCCAGCCTTATTTTATTTTATTTTATTTTGGGCAGTAGAGCAAGACTCCGTCTCAAAAAAAAAAAAAAAAAAAAAGCCAGCAAGCATTTCTGTCACTTGCAACCCACTGAATTCTAAGTCATTTGCTCGACTGTCCATTCATTCATTCAGCACACATTTATAGAGCATTGTTTCCATGACAGTAAACGGGAATTTTCTTTAAACTGTTTCTGTATGGACGGCGTGACACCGTGGGTGCTGCCTGTGACGGCGCTGTCAGTGACACATAACGGGGGTAATGTGAATTGTGCACTGCCCCAGCTGCCTGCAGCTGGGCCATTCAGGACTCCTCAGCCGAGGGGCGCTCAGCTGGCATTTTGTCAGAACAGCCGAACTCCAGAGGCCCTTCTGCAAATGCTGCAGCTGTCCTTATCCAACAGGGACACCAGTGGCTTTGTTAAATCAGCATAAAGAATGTCAGAAATGGCTTTCCATGAGTGGAATAAGCGGCTTCTTGTTTGTTTGTTTGTTTGTTTTTTGAGACGGAATTTTATTCTCGTTGCCCAGGCTGAAGTGCAGTGGCACAATGTCGGCTCACTGCAACCTCCACCTCCCAGGTTCAAGCAATTCTCCTGCCTCAGCCTGTAGCTGGGATTACAGGCGCGTGCCACCATGCCTTGCTAATTTTTAGTAGAAACGGGTTTTACCATGTTAGCCAGGCTGGTCTCGAACTCCTGATTTCAGGTGATCCACCCGCCTCAGGGCCTCCCAAAGTGCTGGGATTCCAGGCGTTAGCCACTGAGCCTCGCCGGAATGAGTGGCTTCTGAATGAGCACAATGGGTATCAGAAATCATCTGTCTCTGGCATTCAAGAAATGTGGATTGGCTGATTTATATATATATATATATATTCAGTCCTTACATGAACAGGGATTCTGACTCTAGCAGGCCCTGCAGTCTTTAGGGATGGCTCCAGCCTTCACCAGGCCTGGGTCTACCTTCTCATGCTGTAGGTCCTGCCACACTGTCCAATATGGTAGTCAAAGCCATACACAGTGTTTACAATTCAGTCAACATTAAGCAGGACTCAAGAATGGGTGCCCACTGCATGGAGACCCTGCCCCTGCTCCTGCTGCTGGCGGGAGGCCCGCCCTTGGGATGCCCTCCGGCCTCACCTTTCATCCAGTTTAGCGTGTATTCGCGCCGGCAGCTGGGGCTGACACAGTGCGATGTGTAGAAGGTGCCATGGGCCTCCACCAGGTCCTCTTGCTCTAGCCCTGCTATTCGCTCCAGGGTGTCTATGTTCTGGAGGAAGAGATGGAGGGAAAAGGGGTCAGGAGTGAGCCACCACTTATAGGCCAGAAGGCACAATGGGCAGTTGAGACCACAAGAAGCAGTGGGATGGCGGGGACAGCGGGAGGAGAGAGGGAGGAGAAGCAAGTGGCAGGTCGCAGGTCACATCTGAAGACTCTTCTGTTCATCCCAATGGTGCCACTCAAAGGGTGACAGTCATGGCTGCTTAAAGATAGGGGCCAGGCTGGGCTCACGCCTGTAATCCCAGTACTTTGGGAGACCGAGTGGGAGGATCATTTGAGCCCAGGAGTTCAAGACCAGCCTGAGCAACAGAGCAAGATCCCATCTCTATAAAAAATAAAAAATGCAAAAAAAAAAAAAAAAAGAGTGGGGGGCCCAAACCTAACTATCTGTGAGGCCAGGCCCATGACCACTCAGCCCATGTGGCTATTTTTTTCTGCAAATTCGGGCCATTTGCTCCCATTTTTCAGAAAAAAAGTTGTTTTGTTAGAGCCAGAGGCTTTGTTGCCACCTGTCAGAAATTATTGAAATTAACATAAAATTTACAATGTCTCTGTTGTAAATGGAGTCCCCACAGATGTGGCATCCTTGTGCCTTATGCACCCTGCACAGCCACATGTGGCAGCTCTGGGCAAGCATTAACATAAATGAATCAGGAGGGCTTACTTGGTTTTGTTTTTTTTGTTTTTTTTTTTGAGACCGAGTCTCGCTCTGTTGCCCAGGCTGGAGTGCAGTGGCACAATCTCAGCTCACTGAAACCTCCAACTCCCAGATTCAAGCGATTTTCCTGCCTCAGCCTCCCAAGTAGCTGGGATTACAGGCACACACCACGACTGGCTTATTTTTGTATTTTTAGTAGAGACGGGGTTTTACCATGTTTGCTAGGCTGGTCTCGAACTCCTGATCTCGTGATCCACCTGCCTCAGCCTCCCAAATTTCTGGTGAGCCATTATGCCTGGCCATGTTTTTCTTTGAGACAAGGTCTCACTCTGTCACCCAGGGTGTAGTGTAGTGGTACAATTCACTGCAGCCTCCAACTCCTGGGCTCAAGTGATCCTCCTACCACAGCCTCCACATCTGGCTGATTTTTAAAATTTTCTGTAGAGATAGGGTTTCACTGTGTTGCCCAGGCTGGTCTAGAACTCCTGGGCTCAAGCAAACCTCCTGCCTCAGCCTCCCAAACTGCTGGGATTACGGTGTAAGCTACTATGCCTGGCCCTTCGGTGGCTTTCATCCGTCTTCCTCTTCAGTAGCCAGGGTTCTTTCTTAATATGGCCTGTTTCATAGATGGCATAGTCACCTATGTTCTTTTTTTCTGGAGGCAGGGTTTTGCTCTGTCACTCAGATAGAATGTAGTGGTTCGATCACAGCTTACTGCAGCCTTCACCCCCTGGGCTTAAGCCATCCTCCCACCTCAGCCCACTGAGTAGCTGCAACTACAGGCAAATGGCACCATGCCTGGCTAATTTTTTAATCTTTTCAATTTTTCTGTAGAGATGAGCAGCGGGGTGGTCTCCCTGTGTTGCCCAGGCTGGTCTTGAACTCCTGGGCTCAAATGATCCTCCCACCTCAGCCTCCCAAAGTGTTGGGATTACAGGTGCAAGCCACCATGCCCAGCCACTGTTTTCTTTCTCTTTTTATTTTTTGAGACGGAGTTTCACTCTAGTTGCCCAGGCTGGAGTGCAGTGGCTATTCACAGGTGGGATCCCACTACTGATCAGCACATGAGTTTTGACCTGCTCCGTTTCCGACCTGGGCCAGTTCACCCCTCCTTAGGCAACCTGATGGTCCCCCGCTCCCGGGAGGTCACCATATTGATGCCGAACTTAGTGCAGACACCTGATGGGCATAGCGCACTACAGCCCAGACCTCCTGGGCTCAAGTGATCCTCCCACCTCAGCCTCCTGAGTAGCTGGGACTACAGACACAGGCGCCACTGTGCCCGGCAATACTTTCCATATTAAACAGGTGAGAATGTTCTTTTCTACACAGACATTGTACACCCTAATTTTTCTTAAAACACCCAGCTGCTTTGGAGCAGCTTTCATTCGGCTTCGAGGAACATTGCTAAGGGAGGTGCTGACAGAGGACATCTTTACGCAGAGATGTATCATCAAGTGCGGCCCAGGGCCAATCTGACAAGTTTCCCAGAGACTCCATGAACAGTGGGAAGGGTCTGTTTCCCTTCAAGGGCAGAATGAATGCTCTAACTGCCTTCCGAGCTCCTACCAGCAACCACCTTCTCTCCAAAGCCTAGATAGTCACTGTCACCGTTCCTATACGCCTAGTAACTGTCCTCCCTCACCCTCTGTTATAAATCCTGGCTTTGCCTTTGGGACTTGACTCAATCTATCCACTGACTTCCTCACCTGTGAGTAAGCAATGTGCATGCAAATAACTGAACAGTGTGTAAGAGAACCAAAAATATGTTCTGTGTTATTCTCTGACAGCACTTTTATTTTTTTGAGGCAGGATCTTGCTCTGCTGTCCAGGCTGGAGTGCAGTAGCATGATCATAGTTCACTGTAGCCTCAAAATCCTGGGCTTAAGTGATCCACCTGCCTCAGACTCCCAAGTAGCTGGGACTGTGGGGTGTGCACTGCCAGGTCTGGCTCTTTTTTTTTTTTTTCTGAGATGGAGTCTCACTCTGTCACCCAGGGTGGAGTGCAGTGGCATGACCCTGGCTCACTGCAATCTCCACCTCCCGGGTTCAAGTGATTCTCCTGCCTCAGCTTCCCGAGTAGGTGGATTATAGGCATCTACCACCAAACCTGGCTAATTTTTTCGTATTTTTAGTAGAGATAAGGTTTCACCATGTTGGCCAGGCTGGTTTTGAACTCCTGACCTCAGGTGATCCACCCACCTCAGCCTCCCACAGTACTGGGAATACAGGTGTTAGCCACCATGCCGGGCTCATGCCTGGTTAATTTAAAAATATTTTTTGTAGAGATGGGATCTCGCTATGTTGCCCAGACTTGATTTTTATTTACTTTTATTTTTAATTATTATTATTTTTTTGAGACAGGGTCTCACTCTGTCACCCAGGCTGGAATGCAATGGCGCAATTTCGGCTCACCGCAACCTCCACCTCCAGGCTCAAGCAATTCTCCTACCTCAGCCTCCTGAGTAGCTGGGATTACAGGCACCTGCCACCATGCTCAGCTAATTTTTGTATTTTTAGTAGAAACGGGGTTTCACCATGTTGGCCAGGCTGGTCTCAAACTCCTGACCTCAGGTGACTCGCCTGCCTCAGCCTCCCAAAGTGCTGGGATCACTGGCGTGAGCCACTGCAACTGGCCCAGGCTTGATTTTTAAACCATAGCTCATTTTTTGTCTGGAAACATTGTGCTTCCAACTGAAAACTCATCACTGGCACTGTGGCCCCCAGGCCCAAATGGTGCATAGGTGCAGATGGAAGGTGGCACTTCCTCTGGGTGAATGTGGCTGCCCCACATCGAAGCACACAGCTCAGCCCATGGCCTCAGGCTGGCTGATGCCCTTGGTGAGCCCAGCCTTCTACAGGACACCCGGCTCACCGGCTGCCATTCACAGCTTCCTGAGTACAGTCTCTGTATGGTTTCAAAAGTAAGTAAGTTCCTCTCAAACAATGCTCTCACTTTTTTTTTTTCTTCATGGAACTATTTTTAGGCTGAGAAGAATAAAGTGGTGGTGAGGAGGGTTGGGTACCCTCCCCAACTGTGATTTATATTTAAACCCAAAAACGAAAGTGAAGTGCCTGCAATAGAATCAGACTAAGCTTTTAAAAAGCGTGAAGCGGGCTAGGCAAGGTGGCTCACACCTGTAATCCCAGCACTTTGGGAGGCTGAGGCAGGAGGATCACCTGAGGTCAGGAGTTCGGGACCAGCCTTGCCAACGTGGTGAAACCCCATCTCTACTTAAAAAAAAAAAATACAAAAATTAGCCGGACATGGTGGTGTGTACCTGTAATCCCAGCTACTTGAGAGGCTGAGGCAGGAGAATTGCTTGAACCAGGGAGGCGGAGGGTGTACTCAGCAGAGATGGCGCCATTGCACTCCAATCTAGGTGACAACAGAGGCTGTTTCCAAAAAAACAAAAAAAGAATGAAGCTACTATGTAGGTGTGGAGATGGAAAGGTCTTCCAGATAAAAGGTTAAGTTAAAAAAAAAAGTCAAGTACAGAACCTCTTGTATAAATATCATGAATATAATTTATTTTATTTCTTTATTTTTGAGATGGAGTCTCGCTCTGTTGCTCAGGCTGGAGTGCAGTGGCACAATCTTGGCTCACCACAACCTCTGCCTCAGACTCCCGAGTAGCTGGGACTAAAGGCACGTGCCACCATGCTTGGTTAATTTTTGTATTTTTAGTAAAGACGGTGTTTCGCTATGTTGGCCAGACTGGTCTTGAACTGCTGACCTCATGATCTGCCTGCCTAGACCTCCCAAAGTACTGGGATTACAGGCGTGAGTCACCAGGCCCAGCCTTATTTATTTATTTATTTATTTATTATTTTTTAATTCTTCCTAACATATTCTATTGTACAATTTATTTTTTGAGACAGGGTCTCACTCTGTTGCCCAAGCTGGAGTGCAATGGCATGAGCTCAGTTCACAGCAACCTGGGTTCTGGGTTCAAGTGATTCTCATGTCTCAGCCTCCCAAGTAGCTGGGACCACAGGCATGTGCCACCATACCCAGCTAATATTTGTATTTTTCTGTAGATGGGGTTTCACCATGTTGGCCAGGTTGGTCTCGAACTCCTGACCTCAAGTGATCCGTCCACATCAGCCTCCCAAAGTGCTGGGACCACAGGCATGAACCACCATGCCCGGCCTAAATATCATGTATATAATTTAAAAGAACTATTAGCGGTTGGCTGTGGAGATCACAGCAGCTTGAGTGAACAAGACACCTGTCCAAATGTTTGAATGGATACTTGTATCTTTAGAGAAAATAGCATCATACAGTTTCAAAAGTGCTGCATCCTCACAATTCAAAAAGGAGCAAAGACAATGTGTTCCTGAAAACTGGGTCAGTAACAAAAGTAGCTGAGGCTGAAGAACAGGGTGACATATTTGAATAAAGAGCTTTCACGAGACAGGAGAGTGCAACTTTTTTTTCTATCTTTATATAATATATCACATGCAATAGGTCATTTTTTATTTTTCTGTTTTGTTTTGACTTTTGAGATGGAGTCTCCCTTTGTCTCCAAGGCTGGAGTGCAGTGGTGCGATCTCAGCTCACTGCAACCTCCGCCTCCCGGGTCAAGCTATTCTCCTGCCTCAGCCTACTGAGTAGCTAGGATTGCAGGCACATACCACCACACCTGGCTAATTTTTGTATTTTTAGTAGAGATGGGGTTTTGCAATGTTGGCCAGGCTGGTATTGAACTCCTGACCTCAGGAGTTCCATCTGCCTTGGCGTCTCAAAGTGATGGGATTATACATGTGCCATCTC